>PVJX010000008.1:0-672149 GCA_004027295.1 Dolichotis patagonum | reverse complement strand
GCGGTGTTCCAAAGCTTTCTCTGCTTATGTGGCAAATTACCTCTTACACCCTCAGTTCCTGGATGGGCAGTGGCTCCCCCACAGGCTCCTGGCTTCCTCACAGGGTCCTAACTCCCCTCTGTGGGCTCCTGGCTCCCTAAGTTGTAAGGCAAATGCTGGGTGTGGCCCCCCCAGAGCCTGTGGAATCTCAGGCAGGCCAGGCCTCCGTGCCTTGTCCCAGGCAGGTCTCCAGGAGGTTCCCTGTGAGTGAAGGGCCTACAGGTCCCAAAGAGTCAGGCCAGAATGTTGGTTTCTGAAAAGTTCCCGGTCCCAAAGAGACCTGGCCAAGATGCCAGTCTCCACAATATTCCCAATCCAAACAGCCCAGGCCACTCTGCGGGTCCGAGAGTTTCGGGTCCCAAAGAGACAGGCTGAGATGCTGCTTTCTGGGAGACTTCCTTGGGGTGAAGGGCGGGGCTATGGGCCCAAACAGACCTGGCCCAGATGCCGATCTCCAGGCAGTTCCTTGCGGATGAAGGGCGGGCCTACCAGCTCCAAAGAGTCCCGCCGAGATGCAGGTCTGCGCAGACTTTTGATCCAAACAGCCCAGGCCACTCTAAGGGTCCGAGAGTTTCGGGTCCCAGAGAGACAGCCTGAGATGCTGCTTTCTGGGAGGCTTCCTGGAGGTGAAGGCAAGAAGGATGATATTAAATCAGCAATAGCTGTCATAATGTTTTGTTTTCTTCAAAACAGCTGTTCATATCATCATGCATGACATAGTCAAACAAAACAGGATAAAACCATTCCAACTGATGATTTAAAACTTTGAGAGACTTCAAAGCTATGAGATGGGGACTCATGCTTACCACAAAGTCTTATATACTCTTATCAAATCTCATACTAGGGAGACTATATGGTATTTACCCTTGTGAGTTTGGTTTATTTCACTTGAGAGAATGGTCTCAAGTCGTGTCCATTTATTTATAAATATCTCGATGTGATCATTCTTTATAGCTGAGTAGTACTCCATTGTATAAAAATGCCACAACTTTTTTATCCATTCCTCAGTTGATGGGCACTTAGGTTATTTCCAAGATCTGGCTATTACAAATTGTGCTGCTATAAACATGGGTGCACATAGATCACTGTGGTATGATGTTTTTAGTTCTTCTGGGAATATGCCTAGAAGCGGAATAGCTGGGTCAAATGGGATTTCCAAACCCAGCTTTTTGAGGAATTTCCAGACTGACCTCCACAGTGGTTGCACCAGTCTACACTCCCACCAGCAGTGTAGAAGAGTTCCTTTTTCCCTGCGTGGGGATCTTGTGTGACAAATTTTGGAGGTTCGTATCAGTTCCCTGTGCCATCTTGGATTTTGTTGCTGTATAATGGGAATCACTTACCTCCAATCTTCTCTGCAATTACACTTAACTCCAGAATTTGCTCTGGGTGAATAAGGGTGGGAAATTGATTTAAGTAGTTTTTTTTAAAAATAAAAAGAGCAGCAATTAACAAGTTTGGACTAAATCTTTATAGTTAAGAATAACTGCAGAATTCCTCGATGAGATTTTTACATGCAAAGTTAAGTTCTACTATTAGACTGTAAATCCTTCTAATCGGTTTTGCATTCTCTTTCCTGAATGGATTGTTAAATACCACAAGTGAAAGGCTGAGTGTTTTATGCCTGTCCTGCAACACCCATACTGCAGAGTACCCAACACTAAAACTCAAAAACAAAAATTCTGCATCCTTTGGTGATGACTTGGCTTCTCACTGGAAAAAAAACAATATCTTTTACGTCTGTTGTAAATGTAACGTAAACCTCTGCCTTAAAGAAACAATGTGCTACTAGACACAATAGTGAGAAACATGGGTAGTTAGACATCCCTAACCCTGCAGCACTGAGGAAGTGCAGCAGACTGTCTTGCAGTGACTAAGGCAAGTCAAAAGCATACATCTAACACTTCACCAGGAAAATGGGAATAGCTGAGAATCTGAATTCACGAAGTATGCCTGGGAGTAACAGCTTGGGCATCACTATCTTCCTGGAGGCATTAGATCTCGCTTGCTCATCTGCCTGAAGAAAGTGCTGGAGTTCATTAATAACTTTCCAAGGTCTTTCCAGCCCAGGCCAGGTTTGTCTCTGCATCTTTCCTTTCACCTGAACTTCACCCTCTCTTCCCACTTTAGTCTTCTAGAATGAAGCAGCTAGTGACAGGAGAATCTGACCTGAAAAACTGCCTATATTTGCTGTAGTGTTGCAGACCAGAGCACTGCAGCAGGAAGCTTAAAAGGATCAAGGCTGAGAGCTTTCTTTCCACAGGATGTATGCACTCACCACGGTAACTAATGTGTTTTCCATCTGACATTTCAAGTAATGATCCCCTCATTGGTGATTCTTCAAGTCAAGGTCTGTTCTGTACTTTTTGGAAGGAACATAAACTGTGACAAATGGTCTCAGTTCAGACAAATGGTAGTGCATCAATTTCCTGGTTGTTGGGGTATATGCACAAACTTATTGTCCCCAAATGTAAAAATAATGAGCTCGCCACCATGCATAGAAGGTTGACAATGTGAAACATAGTAGATTTATGGGGATTTCAGAGACAATCCTTAACTTTTAGTGGACCATTGCATTTTATCTCCATCCTAAGTGAATTTCAATTACCTTCCCTCAAAACCATTTTTTAAGGTAGTCACATGGTTATGAGTTGTGTTGGCATTGTTTAAGTGGATGTATTATTTAGAAACCATTTTAGCTATGATGAATAAAGAGCCAGAATATAGTGGCCAAAACATGATGAGGAGTTTGGTTTTTTCTCCTACAGTCCAATATTAGAAGGAAAGTGGTTTAGCCAAGTACAGAGCCTCAGAGATGCTCCCACCATATCAGAGTACTTACTTCTACTCCAGGAGGTGTTTGTTTTGTTTTGTTTTTCATCATCGAGGTTTTCTTTTCATTGCAATTTGACCACTGCGGCTACTAACCTTAATTCAGAACTCCATGCAAGGAAAAGAGTAAGAGTTGAAGCGAACATGTGCCAGTTGAGTTAGCTACTAGGGCTGCTCCACAACCTCATCTTATATTTCATTGTCTAGAATCTATTAAATGTATAAACCTATCTGCAAAAAGGACTGGGAATTGAAGATTTTTCTTGTGGACATTGACATTCTTCAAAAACAAAAATCAGGGTTCCATTACTGAAAAAAGAGAGAGAGAGAGAGACATAGAAACAATGAGTTTGGATCCAGTAACTACCCTAGTAGAGTTTTCTTCCCCTTCTAAAATTAACACACAGTGCTGGACGTGGTGGGGAAAGCCTGTAATACTAGCACTTGGGAAGCTGAGGCAGGCAGATCATTGCAAGTTTGAGACTTGCCTGGGTTACAAAGTGAGCTCAAGACCAGCCTAAATGCATAGCGAGAGACCCTGTCTCAAAAAGACAAAAAATAAAAAATATAAAGAAAGAATGAAAGAAAGAAAGAAAGAAAGAAAGAAAAAGAAAGAAAGAAAGAAAGAAAGAAAGAAAGAAAGAAAGAAAGAAAGAAAGAAAGAAATTTAATACTCATTTGTTGTTAAGATAACTTGGAAAACATGCAAAAGGAAAAGAAAAAGATGAGGATGTTAACTACTCAAAGTGATCTGCCCAGCAGTATCTAGTAAAGTGCTTTTTTTAATAGTTGAAGATACTTTCTGATTGCATTTTTCTGATTATAAAACAAATGCATATTCATTTGGGAAACTTAAAGAAAATATAGCCAAGTGTAGAGAGATCACCCATAATCCCATTATCTGGTGGTATATACACATGTATGTGTGTGTGTGTGTGTGTATGCGTGTGTGTGTGTGTGTGAGTATACTTACAGTGTATGTGCAAGTTGGAGCCCTTTTTTTGTTTTCTGTTTAATAGGTGCATTTATATATGACTCTACTGGGTATATGTGGATCCTCATAGCAGAACCTTCAAAATCCTGTCAGAAATCTGTCTGAAAGGTGCTTGAAGCAGGAGGGAAGAGCGCAGACTGATCTCTCTTGCACCGTTTCTGGGAGGCCGCACTGCAGGCTTGGCCCACCATGTGCTCTGAGACCGTATCATATGTTCTCCCTTATGTATCTTCACTACCCGAAAAATAAAAAGTCAAGTGTTCAAATTGTTAGAATGATTCTTCAGGGAACTTGAGCTAGCCATTTGCACAGTGTGGTTCCCAGAGGAGGGTTTCAGTATAGCATGTAAAGTCATAAGGGTAACAAAACTAGAAAGAGCCCTCATGGTCCCCCCAAGACCTTTCTAGTAACTTTCCACTCTACTTAGGCTGCTTTTGATGATGTAACTATTTAATAAATGAACTTCAAAAGTGTTACAACCTCTACGAAAATACATGCATAATTTCCAATTTCAGCCAGTCACTAATGTCATTCACCAATTAACCATATCTATGAGGGCTTTATAATTTGCTCCCAGTAGCTTTTCTCAGATTGACAATTGTATTTAGAATACTTGCTTTTTTGGAGAAAAAAATACACTGTGTAGAAAATGACTTTTTCCATTCAAGTTTCACTTCTTAGGAGTTCAGACTTTTTCTCAGTACCATAAGGTTGTGCTATAAATTACAAAACTTACAGCCTTGTTAAGAGAGTCACATCAGTGAACACGACGCATACGTACACTGGAATGCCACGTACCTGTGAAAGGCAGTGAGGCAAACCTGCTTGAGCTGCTGTGGAAAGATGGCCACGATCTAAACTGAGGAGAGAAACTGTTGTGGAAAGGCACAATGGTGTGTATAATGTGTTTTTCTAAAGTACATTCGCACATGTATATTTTCTTATATGCGTAGAAAACTATACAAATACTTACAAAACTTTTAGCAGTGGCTACTATTAAAAGTGAGATTTGAAAGTGAGGGCAATACATTTTAAGCATTTTCATTTATGTAATTCTATTTTTTAAAAAATAATCATGTATTGTAGTTTCTACATTATGTATTTTGAATAATCATACTGTCACTGACTTGCTGTGACAACTAAATGAGTTGCTATGAATAGAATGCATAGACCTGGCAAATACTAATACATTCAATATATATTACTTAGGATACTGCTGACGATATCATCAATGACAATGACTGTGAAGATGCAGGAAAATGAGTACTTCCTTACTGTTGCTGAGTGGATACATTCATACAAGTTACTCATAGGTGAACTCGACTACAAATAGATGAACAAGGTAGACAGATAGGTGGTTAGATAGGTAGACAGACAGACAGACAGACAGCTAGACAGATAATCAAAAGCTTTTAAAAATTGAAGCATTTGACCTAGGAGTTCCACCTTCACAAAGTTCTTTCATGGAAAAAAAAATTGAATATGTGTAAAAGAACTGTGCACAAAAGAGAAATAAAAGTAAAACATTAACCAGGCAGGGTGACATATGCCAGCATTGTAGGAGGCTGAGGCAGTAGAAACACGAGTTTGAGCCTGGCCTGGGAACTTAACAAGATCCTCTTTTGTAATAAAAATAGAAAGGCTGGAGATGTGACACAGAGTGAAGGCTATGAGTTCAGTCCCCAGTACTGCAAAATTTGTGATGATAATAATAAGGAAGCATTGATGATGGGCTCAATGTTCAAAACTAAAATTGGGTTAATAAATTATGGCTCATCTTTACAATGGAATAGAATACATACACTGTGGCAAGCAATTTATTGATACGATAATATGGTAAACTTGTACTATTAAGGTAAAAAGCTAATTTCTGAATGGCATATGCAGTATCATCCATAACAGTACACACACAAAAAAATACGTGTTTCTGTATGTGTATCTAGGAACACGTGCGCTGGAACTGTATGCACAATATCGAACCCTGAGCAATTGTGAAATTTGTCTTCTTTATACTAATGCATAGCTGAACTTTCCTACCTTGAATCACTGTTTCTTGTGCAAGTGCTTAAGAAAAGGCAAAAGACTTTTGGGAACATTTCATAAGGCAGCCTGTATGCCAACAGTCTAGTGTCAGAATGTCCCCCTCCACCACCAGAAAGAATACAAATACTTCCAGCTTCCAGGATCGAGTGGAGAAGATTTTCACTCTAGGGCAGACTCAGCAGCATGGAATTGACTCAGTAAACTGCCTTTTGAATGTTGGTTGAAAGCCAAAAGAAGGAACAAGGTGGGAAAAATTGGGCCATGTCATGACAGTCAGCCAACCCAAAAGAGATTCAATTCTCAGAAAAGATGATGGCTGAACAGAGACAAGCACAGCTACTGGGTGCATCTCCCATCGGGGTTTTCACACATTTCTAGCAGATTTATCACAGACACACCTGACAGCCTGGTCTGATTGAGATGGTCCAAAATTCTGATGACCTTTAGGTCCCTTCCAGCCATTTGCGACAGAAAAGTGAAGGCTGCTCACATTCCTTTGGGGAGTTAGTAGCAAGGAATCTCAGGCACAGGACTCCTAGTTACTCAAGGAAAGGAAGAACTTTTTACATAAGCTGCCTCTTCCCTTCTGTGATGTCGCCTCGGCTTCCCGTGGGTGTTAATACCTAAGAGCAAAGGGCTTGCTTCCAACAAAGGCCAGCACCCACATTGTCACTCTCTGTCTTGCTGTTTTCCCACCCTAATCACATGGAATACCCTCAACATGGCATTTTTAACTTACTGGTTTTAACAAAGACTCTGATCTGTTTTGCCCTCTGAGATTTTTGCAGACAACTTCAGGGCTAGTCTGAGATACCTCTTCCACGATGCAATCTTTCTTGGCCCTCACCTTCCCCACTACACTCAGCTAGGAAACCCTAGTTCTTGACCCAAAAGTATTCTGTCCTAAACTCCACAAGGACACTTTCAGAATCTCCTGTTCCTAGCTTCTTTTTCCTATCTCCAGAGCAAGCTTCTTGAAAGCCAAGGTTGTGATTTATTGTCCTTTGTATTCTGGGTATCCATCCCATGGTATACGCTTTATCCGTGTCAAATAAATAAATGAATGTGTGGACCCATCAGCGAATTGACCTTTAACTTGTCTGCAGATAATCTTTTTTCATGCAAATAGTTCTGAAATTCAGAAATAGCTGCTACTGGGTATTCTCATTTTAGTATCAATTTGTGTGTTTGATTGGATTGCTTTCCATTTTATTCTAAAGAATGGGGAAATGACGCTTGACTTGGAGGTCAGGATAGAAAGAAATATTCACTTTGAGGTAGAGTATTGGAAAAGTTATGGTGCAGGCTTATGGATGATGAAGTACCTGTCCTACATTTCTATGGTGAGGTGCAAACAATATCAAAATGATGTTTATTAAGAATTCAACTACTGAGGTTCCCAAATCAACATAAAAAAATACCACCCAGAATCTAGTGAAGTGAGCATTTGGATCTCCACTTTAATAACTACCCACCCCCAACTAATTGTGTTAGAGGAATTACTGAGGCCCAGTGGCTAAACATTTGGGGTAAACAGGAGAAATGAAAGTGAAAGTAGGAATGCATGCCAGAGCGGACCTTTTGTGTTCTTCGGTTGCCAGAAAGCTCTATCTTTTTGTCTCAATTCATTGTCCTGTCACACATAATTCTACTCTGGGAAATTAATTTCATTATAAAATAGTCGATTGGATGGGAATACAGATGTGAGAAATACATTGTCTAGTTCTACCTCTAGCTTCTCAATTTACTTGATGTACAACCTTGGGTAATTAATGTCTTTGCTTTAGTTTTCTCAACCATAGCTAAAATAAGGATGATAACAGATGTCTACCGTCTAGATTTTACGGGATAAATTAATACATGTGAAGTGCTTAATGCTGCATGCAACAAGCATACTGTACCTTAGGTTTAACATTTCTATATAAATCATGCATCAAGAAGGCAGTCAGACTCTTAGACCTACAACTATGCAATGTTTGTTTTTAGGAAATGTTTTGTTCTTTCTTTTTTTATTATGAAACTTTTCAAATATGCTAAGCAAATAGACAATTCCCATAAAACTCAGCAAAATGCAATAATTGAGACTTTCCCATATTAGCCTAATCTAGCCTTTGGTTAAATATTATTTTCAAAAAATCACATATATCATTTTAGTTTACCCCTATGTTTTTCATTATGCCGCTCAGTAAAATATAGTTTTTTGTATTACCTTAATGTTCTTATTGTGTACACAAAGTAAGGATTAGTGTGTACACAAAGTAAGGATTCTTAGGATCTGTGAACAGTAGCACATTTGCAAAAGGATTGGAATCAGAATCCAAACCAAGTCTACTTACTAAGTTTGGTCTGAATATCTCTCAAATCTCTAAAGCCAGAGCAACCTTTCTTTCCTTTTCCTCATACCATTGACGTATTGGAGGCACCAGTTCTGGCATTGTTATGGTTTAGATGAGGGTGTCACCCAAAACTCTCACCTGTGTGAAAGAGGATGCATCACGAGGGTACCATACTCATCAGTGTACCAGCCCACTAATAGTCAGCACTGAGTGTCTTTCAGTAGGTGGAGCCTCCTTCCCAGCTCCCTCCTCCTCTCTGCTTCTTGGCCACTATGACCTGAGCAGCTTTCCTCTACCATACCTTCCTGTCTCACCAGTCCTGCCCTGGAACCAGCCAACTGTGAGCTCAAACCTCTCAACACATGAGCCAAAGTGAACCTCTCCTCCTTTAAACTGTGAGTGCCAGGTACTATGTGTCAGCGACTGAAAAATGACTAGGATTGTTGTCCTTAACATTTCACCCATTCGTTTGAGGTCTGTAGCTTAAATTTTGCATGGAACAGTCCCAGCTTATGTCTTTTGTCCTAGTGAAGACTGTGGCTTTCATTGTTAGTCACTCTACCATTTGATGTTTTTCTCTTTGTCTTATTGTTTAATTGCAGTGTTGTTTGTTTCCTTTCTGTCTGCCATAGTTGCATGGAAGTTACCTAAAGGCCTGATTCATGTTCACCTGATTTTTCAGGCAAGGATTCTTCACCAGTGATTCTGTTTGCTGCATATTGCCTTATGTCAAGAGGTACACAACGTCTGGTTGTCCCACTTTTAGTGACATTCAAACTGATGAGTGGATTCAGGTGACACCAGCATGGTCAGGCTACTGTGACATTCTCATTGGATCTTTCATCTCACGGTTTCATCCATTGTTGATCACAGCCTGAATGGATTGTTACATCAACATTTAAATAATAGTTATATCACTATCACTCATTCCTCATTTATTAGCAAGAATTCTTTTGTAAAGGAAATTTTCCCTCACTAATTAGAGCTTCATTGCCCTGCAGTGCAGTTTAAATAGGAAAAACAGAATAAATGCTTTAACTTTCCTTTAATGACCAGTTTTCAAACTAAGGAATTGAAAGTTTAGTTACTTCTAATGGTGTCTAGTGTAATGGATTTTTAAAGGACTTTTGTTTGCTTGCTTTTTATTGGTGGGAAGTTTTTTGTTTTGTTTTGTTTTGTTTTGTTTTTTAGAAAATGTAGTATCATCACAAATTCATGAGTTCTTGAATGTTACATTTAAATAAATTTATAAAACAAATTATCCTCATAAATTAGGAGCTGTCTGTGTTAGTCAGGGTTTTCCAGAGAGACACAACTAATAGAATGTGCATATATAAAGAGGAAGAGGTCTATTTCTAGAATCTGGTTCACATAATTATGGAGCCTGGCACATCTGAAGTCTGCTTACAGGGCAGGCAGGTGGATTTAAAAACCCAGAGAAAAGATAT
Organism: Dolichotis patagonum; assembly: GCA_004027295.1. NCBI lineage: Eukaryota > Metazoa > Chordata > Mammalia > Rodentia > Caviidae > Dolichotis > Dolichotis patagonum. The sequence goes on along the minus strand of PVJX010000008.1, from coordinate 662,457 downwards.
TGAAGTTAGAGCCTGATGGTGGCATGCAGGTAGAATTCCCTCCTCATGGGGTAACTTCTGATGATGGGTAAGCCAACCCATATTACAGGAGGTCACCAGCCTCACTCAAGGTGTAATAATTTAAATGTTAATCTTCTTCTACAAGTATCTTCCCAGGAACACCCAGAATGGTGTTTGACTAGATATCTGGGTACTGTATGGTTTACCCAAGCTGACCTACAAAATTAACACTTACAATGTCTCTATATTTAAAAATTAATAATAACAATACAAAGTAGAAATTCTGAGTGGTAAAATCAGTGATCATTACAGGTGTCCAAAGAGAAGAGAGAACCTAACAAGAAAGATTTGAATTAGTAATTTCTATATATGCTGCTGGGCACTAGGTATGGAAAGGAATGGTCTTGGTTCCACCATTTCATATGTGACCTTGAGCCACTCTACTTACACTGAGCTTCTGAATATTCATTTGAAAAGCTAGGCGAATAGCATCTGTCTCGCCTGTCAGTGAATTTTGTTTTGACAGCCAAAAGTTCTTATGTACATTAAGGCACTTTGAAAAAATCTACTCAGTATACAAAATAGGATGTTATTAGACTGCTTTGTTAAGAACCAATGAACTAAAAAGAGTCAAACAAAAGTGCTTTGAAGCTGCACTAATAAGTATAATGTCACATTATGATTACCAGTGACTACATCTTTGTTTGAGAGAAGCCATGTTTTAAGAGGCAGGAAAGTTGTTAGTCACCTAAGGGAAAAAGAATCAGAATACTAATTTTTCATATGGATGCCTTTGTCAGTGAATTCGTATTTCCCCTAGAGTGTCTCATTCTGTATATCCTCCATGTAGCAATGGCAAAAGCAAAGGATAAATAAAGGTGGCTGTTGATGTCATAGTAACTGCAAAGGTTGTCTCAGTTTATTTGTGTATTCAGTCAACAAGCATTTACCAAACAGCCGTTATGTGTGAGAGACTATGCCAGGTGCTACTGAAGACACACAAATGAATCAAACTGAAACTCCATCTTTTACCAAACTATAGGCTCTGAGGAAGAATCTAGAATTAATAAGGAAATGCCTGTAGTGCAGAAATCAAAGAGTAGAGCGCATTGAACAAACTCAGTAACATCTCTTGGAAGTTCAGAGAACGAGACAACAGTTTAAACTGAAGGTTTCAGATAGCTCCATGGGAAGAGTTGGCACTGCAGGTAACCTGAAAGACAGGAATAGATCTGGAGCTGAGAGACAGGACAGGATGCAGTAAATGTGATAACCGAGGCAGTGACACTGTCAGTATAGTAGGGAATGTAAGACCCTTGAAATGAAGCAGGAATGAAGCATGGATGTCTGCTATTTGTGAGCGTCTGTGAACTCATGCCTTTACCTCTAAGTTCTTTCCTGCAATTTAGTGTTGTAACATCAATAAGCCTTCCTCTCTCTACCTCACCCACTGCAACCGATCAGTAGCCGAAGGTCACTCCGGATTTGTTAGCTTGATGGATGGGTTTATTGTCATACACTCTATCAATATATTAATTTTTTTTGACAGGGCAATGCAACTCAGGTTGGCCCTCAGCTCACTTTGTTGCCCAGGCTGGTCTCGAAATCACAGTGATCCTCCTGTCTCAGCCTCCTGAGTCCTGTGATTTTAGGCATGCACCACGTCATCCAGGCCAAGTTTTATTAAGATTGGTTGTTTTCCAACTCTGAAGCTCTATGAGACTCAGAAGCCAAATCTTAAACAAACAATGCAAAACTTACTTTGCCTTCTTGTTGATTCAGTCTTAAAAGCAGAAAGGATCATACTGTTCTATATGACAGCATTTCTAGGAGACACAAAAGATGATTTTGTCCCTAAACCTTGTGGCTCCAGAATGCTGTCTGTTATACAATTGTTTTTCTATCTTGTTGTTGAGGATTCAGCTCTTGGATTTTGATGCCATCAGTGTATCTACCTATTTTTTAACCATTTTCATTCTGTCTCCTGCTTCTATTCTCCTTAACAATTGGAAATTAAGTAACCGAGTTCTGTTAGAATCACGCATAAAATAAGAGTAAATTCTGAGTACGAGGCTAAGAAGTTTACATACTTGTGAAGTATTTTGAGATTTAGTACCATACAACTCAGGTCTGGCTATTTACTTTTTTTCTGGGGATCAAACCCAGACTCTTACACATGCTACAAAGTGCTTTACCACGGACCTATCTCCTCACTCTCTGGCTGTTTAAAGGGGTGCTGTATGTTGGTGTGGCCATGCAAAACACTGTATGTGTGTGTCTCTGTGTATGTAAATGTATTTTCCCTTTCTGCGATTGTTATGACTAAGTTGAAGACAAGGAATATATGACAGCTATAATTTTCCTAAAGACACAGAGAAGCACAGAGGAGTCTAAGACAAGAAGAACTTTTGTAGGATTGCATGTAAGAGATAATCATGGTTTTCCCTGCAGTACACTGACCTGGTGATGCCTGTGAGGTGGGGTAAGGTGCAACCAGTATCTGAGAAACAACAGTTATATGACTAGGTCAAATTCCTACAAGAAAACTGAAAGAAAATGACTGAGGTCTCCTGAACCCAAAGCAAGCTTCCTTCACCTACTTTGAAATGCTGTGAAATAATTATTATAATAAATCAAAAAAAAAGAGCCTGCAACTCTGCACCACATTGGGAGTTAGGCAGCTTGCATCCAGAAGATGTGGGTTGGAGAAAGTCAGTGCATTTCAGAAAACCAGTAAATGAGCGCGCTAAGCAGAATCACTTAGAAAGATGGAGCCCATTGTCAAGAATTTATTTTAAACAGAAAGTGAAGATACAAACCTGTAATCCCAGCTATTCAAGAGACTGAGACGTGAGGATTGCCAATTTGAAGCCAGCCTGGGCAACTTGGTGAGACACTATCTCAAATAACAAGGAAATCAGGTGTGGCTGAGGTCCCATCCCATTTCTGCTTGTCTTTCGTCTACTCATGGTGCTAAGCTATATGTGGTAGTGAGGTTATTACAAGACATCTTAAGTAGCCTGGGTCTGCCTCATGGGAGGGTTCAGCTTTTTCAGCAAAAACAGTGACAGTGACCCGACTGGGAAGTAAACTATATGACAGAGTTGAAGGTACGCTTGCCATATTCCTCAGCTGGAGTATCACGGATGCTTACTGAGAAGAGATATGGGGATGAGTGCTTTTATTCACACCACTTCATTTAACACTTAGAATAGCATGAAGATGGAAATGCTGCTACCCTTGTTTTATATATGAAAAAACAAAGGCTGAGAAGTGATTTGTCCAAGTGTGAATAATAGGCAAAGCTGGGTTAAAAGCCAGGCAGGTTCTCAGTAGATGCAAAATCTGAATTTCTTCAGTACACACCAAGTTTGAACACAGGTGTTACCAGTATCTGCGCACTTGTCTGTGGTTCTCAGCAATGTTATAGAAAATGCCATTTCCATCCGCATGTCTTGAGGATATTGTAGGGGTATAAATGGCGAAATCACTAGGCAAAAAGTCTGTGTTCACTAAAAAGTCAAAATATCTTCTACATCCTAAAGGTGGTGACAGATCCATAGCTAAATCAATGGTACCTGGGATAACAAGAGGTCCTGTCCTGTCGGGCATGTATCTTCATCGGGCAGATGAAGCACCATGTGGCTTAAGCAAAACCCAGGACAGCAAGCTTCTCAAAAGGGCTCTGTCCTCTTCTTCAGATACAAAATGGATATGATGGAGTCAATCTCTATTGGAAATAGCATTTTTATCAAAGAACATCTGACCCAATGAGTCAACTCCTCATGATTAAAAGAGTTCCACGAACATGTCTTAAAGAACACTATAAAGAAATAGAGTAACTAAAATATTCTTGGTTTTTCCTGACCCACCCCATTTCAATTAGAGTAGCTTTTCTGAAATGCATTTTATATACTGGGCTTTCTTATATAAAGCTTCTATTTGAGGGAGGGATTCCATTTGAAAATGAAACAAAAAGCATGTTTGGAAGTGATCATTTCTAGCTTCCTGAATCAACCTACTATTATTCGGAAACATTTCTGTATATTTGACATCAGAAGCTAAACAAAAATCTAAGAAATAACTTCCCCCTACCCTAAGTTTCCATATGTTTTGCTTTAAGTCACCTATTTTTTGACACTGCATGCCAAAGTTTTTAATGCTTCCAAGCCCTTACACACATTTTTATAGTCGCTCCCTAAAAATGTGAAAATTTTTATATATTTAATTGGGAATGATACTTGTCTTAGTTACTTTTTACTTGGTGCTGAGACAAAATACCTGATGCCCAAAGTTGGGAAAGGAAAGGTTTATTTCTTACAGTTTTTGGAGGTTTCAGTCCATACTCAGTTGGTTCCAAGGCAGGGTGGCATGGCAGGCCGCAGTTCACCCCGTGGCTGCAAACAGCAAGGGGGAAACTGGCAAGAGAGAGAGAGACACACCTTCTCCCTGCCATTACATCATATGCTGGCTCCACCCCTAGGTGGGTTTAGCATTCACACCACCAATCCAAGCGCTAGACAATGAACCAATCACAATCGCATAATTGGATGAGGCTTGGGGGCCACTGACATAAACCATGACAATACTAGAGGAAATCCTAGACAAACCTAGAGTAGTGATATCCTGACTAAGGCAAAGGTAGAGTCTAGCAACTTGTGCATTGGCCCAACAAAAGGGTCAGGTTGTCATAGGTGGCTGAGTTACAAATATTATAGACAGTCAGACAGGGCTGGGCCCTTGAAGGAGCCAGTGCAGAACACCAGATACCTTGCAACCTTGGAGGAGACAGACACCTTAGCTGCCAGCCAGATCTCAAGACAAAAGACAAAACAAATGCAACCACACCCTAAGTACAAACATCAGGGATTGATAGTCTAAATACATATTGATCACTCTGAGGAACCCAGGAATCACCATTTCAATTCCCTACAGAAAGAGTCACTGCTCTTTAAGAATGACCACTTGCTATATGGCTCACTTCCCCATTTGTCCCCAGTTTAATCCATTTTACCTGAACAATTAATCTTATTCGTTGACCAGAGTTCCGTCCCACCTCATACCAGCCTGTCTTGTAAGTTCCCACGTTTTTCCCACCTTGGACCCTTCTCACCTCATGGTTTAACTCTAGAAAAGTCACTAGAAAAGACAGAGTCTTTGGCAACCCACTTGAGACCCCTTCTGTCTCTCAGATAAAGCTTTCTTTCTCTCAGTAAATATAACCTAACCTCTGTTGTTCCTAAAATTCATTCTCTGATTTTAGAGAGCATGAACTTGTACTGTGTATCTAGCAGGCTGGGAGATTCATTCCCCTATATCAAGGTCATAGAGAAAGCAATCAGATTCTCAATTTATATTTGCCAAAGTAAATATATGGCCATAGCCACTTCACATATATGGTCCAATACAGTTTGGGGTTGGTATTTCTGTATTCATTAAGATGGGACTTAGTAGCCCAAACTCCCACCGATAATAAAAAGAAGGCTTCAAATTTACAGCCATAATAAGGCTCATCCTTCTTTCTATCTATTGCAATACATTCCCACAGGAAACCATTTTCAGGGACACCTCATTGCCTCAGGATGTGGGCAGATATAAGAAAGACCATTGGGCAAGTACAGCATTTGCTACATGCTTTGCAGTTCTAATTGTCCTTTGCTTTCGGAGGGTTCAAGAGTAGGTTTGGATTTAGCCTTCTATTTAGGCATCATTGGTCAGTGAGACCAGTTGCAGTCTATCAGTACATGATCCCTGGGCACCCAACTGCATCTCCCCAGTGGCTTCATTTCCTTCTTCTGTTACCATGTATTCCACTGCAACAGAGCTAATCATTGCAACTAATTAACTTTCAAATTGCCTTGAGATAAGAACAAAATTGCTGACATGAAGGAAGTCAGTGGGTTGGGCACATGCAGTAAGAACTTGTCCTGTACAAAGAAAACCCTGAACTTTGGCTTCCAGCCCTTGCCCCTCTGATGTCAACAAAACCTATCCGTTGCTTTTAGGGTGAGCAGACTTGTGTGTGCTTCGTCTACCAGCAGCAGACTTGTGTGTGCTTCGCCTACCAGCTGGGAGAATTATCTCAGTGAATTCTCTCCCTCTGTCCTGCACACTGGAATAAAAAGGAGCATTGAGGTTGTGGATCAGTCACTACACTTTGTATAATTAAGAGTAGCTCAGGAATGAAGAAAACTGAAGACTTTACCACCTTCCATTAACAACTCTTGAGCTCTTCCCCTGGCTGACGCTCATGCACGGCCATGTTGGGAACCCCTAAAAAATCCCCATTCACTTGTCTCATGTACAACCCACCCACCCCCATTTCAAGGCACTGAACTCAACCTTTGCTCTCTCTGCCTAATTTCACTTTAAAATTTCACTTTTTTGTTGTTAATATTTTTTGGAGACGAGGTCTCACTATGTAGTACAGCTGACCTTGAACTCACTATATTGCCCAGGTTGATCTTGAACTCACAGCAGTTCTCCTGCCTCAGCCTCCAGAGTGCTGGGATTACAGGAGTATGCTGCCATACTCAGCTCCAAATTTCACTTTGAAATACTGATGATTGTCAAAATTTTATTCCATGTATTGATGCAATTTCACCGCCTTTTCTTCAAATCCCACCATTTCACTGATTTCTGTCATACAAATCTATCCAAAATAAGTCCAAAAACTTTCTAGTACTAGTTGTTTGAGCATCTAAAGATGAACCAAATATCTTCCATTCATCATCCTCTCCAACTCTTAACTATTCTATTTTTTATGGCTAAACAACTCTAATTTCCTCAAATAGGAGTCATAAGTTCTCACTGTCATTATAATCCTTACTATAACTCCATGAAGCAGGTGATGTCATTGTTTCATTGGAGAATGAGAAAACTGAGGTTGCCATCAGTTAAATAACTTTCCCAAGGTGACACAGTTAGTGTCAGAGCTTGGACCTAAACAAATGTGTCTTACTCCGAAGAGGATATCACTAACCATTTTCCTAACCTGCCACCAATGCGTTCATACCTTGGGAAGTATCCAGTTATAATCTCACTCGTTAAATGCAATAGCCAGAGTGGGACACATTGCTTGTGCATTTGTCTGTCTAGCACAGACTATTAAGGTCTCCTGCCCCTCACCATGTTCTTCTGTTAACAGAGCCTGAGCTGATCTTGGGATTTCCTGACAGTTCCATTTCATAATGAATCTGTCCTAATTAAAATTCTCATCTATTTTCACATAAATTCAGGTGCTTTTTCTATTTCATTGATGTCCTAACATATGCAAATCAAAGAACAATGGACTGGAGATACACAGATGGACTCTGTTAGACATGGTACACCTTGGTCTCAAAAGAACAAATGAAAAAAGAAGGGAGGTGAAAGCACTCCGTGAAAGAGACCCATACTACCGCTTTATGCAGTAGGTAAACTGAGTGGTTTTAGGAAGATCATCCTTGTCCAACCTTGTCACTAATGTTACTTTGTATATAATCCCAATAAATGAAGACACCAGGTCAGATATTTAGTGTTTCTCCACCCACCATATATCATATACCTTTTAGACCTGAGTCATGGGTTTTCCTTGTGTTTAATGGATTTATGAGTCTTGGCTCATCTTCTCAAACTTTAAAATTGTTTTATTTTGATTCATTTTTTTAGGCCTGATTCTGCCATCTGTTACCTTGGTCAACACACCCAGCTATGAACTTACCACAAAAGGAATTAATATTCCTTCTATGTTATAGATAAAAACACCAAATGAGAGTTGAACCTAGACAAATAGCATTGTGTCAGAGGTACAATCTCAAGCTGGGAAAGGCTTCTGTCTGGCTCATTTATTCATTTTCCAGCCCATATCACAGGGTTCAATTAGAGTGAATACTATATCAAGACTGTTTTTCATCAGTACATTAATTTAGGCCCTTCTCTACTTCCAAACTGTGGAAAATAGTATTAGAACATCCTCCCTGAGTAGGATTTGAAAAGTCATTTAACTCATATAGGTAGGAAGTGAAACTCAACAAGGAGCAAATTTTACCTTAATTCACCTGCTTAGGAAACCACAGAACAAAACCAGATCAGGATTCCCTATTTTCTAACCAACACCTGTTTATTATTTTTGTCTACCTCTTTAGCTGAAATATTATTATCTATTGAAAGTTCTTGTGAAAACTCCACTTGGGACAGAAGACATAATTTTCCTGTTGAAGGAAGACAAATAATCCTAGGTTAATAAAGATAAATTACTCAGTTCTTTAGGCATTAGATTTCCCCTATCCCAGAAAGATCCCTTTCCCAGAAAGACCTCTTTCCCAGAAAGTTCCCCAGATCTGGGATCCTAGAGGGGAAGAGAAATCTAGTTGGCTAAGACAGGGCAGGAGCTCTCCAGGGTACTAGACCATAACTAAGCCTAAGACCCAGAGACCCAAGTATTCTACTCTGTACCTGACCAGTCATGACTCCTACTGTTCCAACCACACTAAATATCATCAGCTCTGGATTGTTGAGCACCTATTAGGTGCCAGCTCCCTAACTTGTGATCTTTGTTTTTTATTTCAAATCCTTGTAGCAACCCTTCATGCTAGCTTTTATTAGCCCCATTTCCAGATAAGGAAATCAAGATCTAGAGACTTTTTCAAGGTAATAAGTTGAGAAGACAATATGTAAATGTGAAGCAATCTATCTAAACCCAAGATTGAATCCGAAGTCATATATTCCCGCATCAGACTGAATGCCCTAAAATCTGTCCTAAATTACTTCAAGCTTGACCTCAACTATCTCCAAACAATTTACCCAGAAAAATGTAAATTTGGCTACCACCCATAGCTACAATCTTTCCCATCTGCTCCTTCAGGTCAGGCAATCCCAATAGATGTTTAATGTAACCTACATTTGCAGAATTCTACAAGAAAGCACTGTTCTTCCCTGTAAATAGTTCTGTTAACTTAACCACACCACAGAGCCAGAAATGGTGGGACACCAATGAGGCATTTAACTCATTCAGTACAACTACAGGAAGGCTCAGGGTGTTTTTTTTATTTTTTTATTTTTTATTTTTTTGTCTTTTTTGAGACAGTGTTTCACTATAGGTTCAGGCTGGTCTTGAACTCAGTTTGTAGCCCAGGCTGGCCTCAAGCATGCAGTGAGCCTCCTGTCTCATCCCCTTGAGTACTGGCAATATAGGCACATGCCACCATACCCAGTTTGCTTTTAATTCTTTTGGGAAGATACTAGAAAAGAAATAGAGGAAACTCTAGTTTTCTGAGAAATCCCCATGCTGATTTCCACAGTGGCTGCACCATTCTACACCCCCACCAACAATGGGGAAGGGTTCCTTTCTCCCCAGACCCTCCAGCATTTGTTCATGGCTGATTTCTTGATGATAATTATTCTTCCCAGATAAGATGGAATCTCAATGCTGTTTTAATTTGCATTTCTCAGATGATCAGTGATGTTAAGCTTTTTTTCATATATTTATTTGCTCTTTGTATTTTTTATCTGAAAAGTGTGCATTCATCTCAGATGCCCATTTCTCGGTTATTTAAATTTGGGAGTGGCTGTAATATTTTTGACTTCTTTATATATTCTAGATAGTAGTCCTTTGTTTGAGGAACAACTGCCAAATATTTTTCTCACCCTGTGAGTTGTCTCTTCATTCTCTTAGTGGTTTCTCTCACTGTGCAAAAGCTTTTTAATAAGATGACATCCCAGTTGTTGATTTTTTTGTGATAGTCCCTGTGCAATCAGGATTTTGTTCATAAAGTCTTTGTCTGCACCAATGTCTTCAAGAGTTCTATGTCTTCTATATTCCAACAGATTTAGTGTTTCTGTTTTAATATTTAGATCACTGAAACATTGTGATTTTAGCTTAGTACATGGTGAAAAATATGGATCTAGTTTTAAACTTAGGTATGTGTAGAGCTAGTTTTTCCAGCACCATTTCTTTTTTTTAAAATTTTATTTAAAGAGAAAAAAAAAACAACCAAACAAAACAGAAAAATGGTAGCAACAATACAGAATTCCAAAGGGAAAAAAATAGAAGAACCAAAAACAAACAAACAGACAAACAGACCAAAACAACAACAACAACAACAACAAAAACCCCCTAAGAAATCACCACTTGATACATTGCATACTCTCATCATTGGAAATAGTTGTTCAAGTTACAAAGTTAAAACATACAAAGTGCACATTCAAACAATGAGACTGTTAACAGTTTCGTTCAGCCATCTAACAAAAACAGTAATATGGTCATCTAACTTACACACTTAAACACACATGCAATTATATCCTTTAGAGCACTTACTTTTCCTCTCTTTTTTACAGTAGCAATTATACATTTTGGGTTTTATTACTCCTACATTTCTTATTACTTTTTACACTAGAGAATGTGATATTTATAAATATGATCCTTATTTATTTCACTGATGAGGCTGGTCTCAAGTTGACTCCATTTCCCTATGAAGGCCTCAAGATCATCCTTTTTTATAGCTGAATAGTATTCCATTGTGTAAAAATACCACATCTTTTTCATCCACTCTGCAGTTGATGGCATCTTGTTTGTTTCCAAGATTTAGCTATCACAAGTTGGGCTGTTGTAAACATAGGTGCACATATATCACTGTGATATTAACTTTTCAGTTCTTCTAGGAAAATACCCAGGAGGGGAATAGCTGGGTTGAATGGAGCTGCCACTCCTAGTCTTCTGAGAATTCTCCATATTGATTTACATAGTGGTTGCACCATTCTGCACTCCCACCAACAGTGGAGCAGTGTTCCTTTTTCCCCCGCAGCCTCGCCAACATTTGTTATCAGTTGATTTCTTGATGGCAGCTATTCTTTCCGGTGTGAGATGATATCTCAGTTTTGTTTTAATTTGCATATCTCAAATGACCAGTGATGGTGGACATTTCTCCATGTATTTGTTTGCCATTTGGATATCTTCATCTGAGAACTGTGTGTTCATCTCAGCTGCCCATTTTTGGAGAGGGTCTTTGAATTTGGGGGGGGGTTGGTATTTTTCAATTCTTTATATGTTCTTGATATAAGTCCTTTGAGGGGTTGCTGGTTAAGATTCTTTCCCATTTTGTGGGTTTTCTTTTCTCTCTGATGGTGATTTCTTTTGAATCCAGCACCATATCTTAACAGGCTATCTTTCAGTGACTGTCTGACTTTTTTTCAATGACAAGGTGGCTTGAGCGTGTCTGGAGTTGTTCTGAATCTTCTTATCTGTTCCATTGATCTTCAGTGCTGTGTTTGGGTGTTTATTTGTTTGTTTTTTTCAGTACTATGTTGTTTTATCAAAGTCACTTTATTGTATAATTTCAAGTCAGGGATTGTGTTGGCCCCTGCCTTGCCTTGGTTGCCTATATTTGCCTTTGCTATTTTAGGTCGCTTCAGGTCCCAAATGAATTTTAAGGTTGTTTTCTTTAATTCTGTGAGATATGCTATTGAATTTTTTATTGGGATTGCATTAAATCTGCATAACAGATGGAAGTATGGCCATTTTCACTATATTGGTTTTTCCTACTCAGGTAAAAGGGATATCTTTCTATTTTCTGATATCCTCTTCAATCTCATTTTCAGAGTACTACAGTTTTCAATGTAGAGATCTTTTCTTCATTAGACTGATTCCTAGGTATTTCATTTTTGTTTTTGGATGCTATTATGAAAGTTGTGGTTTCCCTAATTTCTCTCTTAGTGAATTTGTTGTGTGTGTACAGGAATGCTATTGATTTTTGAGGCTATTGATTATTTGATCTTTGTATCCAGATATGCTACTGAATTTGGTTATGAAATCTAGAAGCCTTTTGATGGAGTTTTTGGGATCATCTATGCAGAGTATCATGTCATCTGCAAATAATTGTAATTTAACATCTTCTTTTTCTATCCTTATTCCTTTCATTTCTTCCTCTTGTCTAATTATGCTAATGTTTGCAGAACCATATTGAATAAGAGTGATGACATTGGACATTCTTGCCTTGTTTCTGATTTTAGAGTGAAAGTGCTCAGTTATTGTCCATTTAGAATGATGTTGGCTATTGGTTTGTCACAGATGATTTTTATCAGATTAAGTACTGTATTTTTAAGAACTATCTATGATGAGTTCATGTGGAGTATTTAAAAAACTGTATTTCTACTACTAGAAATAATACTACTAATAATTAGTAATAACTTAAAAGTTTTAAGCATCTATTCTAGAATTATCACTAAACCCTGGGTATAGAGAAATGATTTGAAAAGACAGTTTCATAAAGAGGAATACACTAGACAAATACATGTCTAATTAGCTAAATAGATATGACTGCAGTAAATCTCAAATATTAAAGAACTGAATATTATAAGAGTTTCTAATAGAAAGACCTAATTTCATTTGGGACTGAGTTCCAGATCTTCTGAAGCAGAGCACCTTACTTAATAGTTGGTCCCTTAAATTCAGCTTCATAGAAGACCTATATAAGCTATACATAGGACATATACATGATGGGTTTTGCAGTTTCTTACATTAACATTGAACAAAAGACATCTAGGACTGGGCCATAGAAAATTAAGTCCAAAGACTGTCATGGAAAAATGGTTCAAGGTCAGGGGACCTAGAGATGACTTAGAGCTACATACATCATTTGAACCGAAAGCATTAATAGCATGAGTCAACTTCTTATTACACGCAGATGTCATCAGCATCTCCACCAGCAGCATCAGAAGAAATATTACTTCAGCTCCAGCCACTGAACATTGTGGATGTGTCTGTGTGTTTACTTGGAGGAGTAATTAGAGACATTCAGTAATAAAGTGTCCAGATGAAAGATGATGTCATTTCTCCTGGTTGGATTACTGAATTGCATCAAATAATTGATTTTAAAGAAGGAAACGAATGCAAGCTCAAAACACAAGATTAATGTCCCCACACTAAGTACTGTATGTTACATTAATTGTGCTTTAATTTGAAGAGAAAACCCCCATCTAAAAACAAAGAGCACATACCCATCTCTGAATGTTCAGAGGGCAGGCAAATCCCAACCCTCTCTGCCCCTAGAGTTTCACAACAAGCACCATCCTGTGGACTGATCATGTGCAAATGTTTCCTTGTTGGTGAGACAGCCAGGTAAAGCTCTTGAGAGCTGTCAACAAAAATAGTTTGTTAAAAATACAAACCAATGTAAAGACTGTGCTTTGAGAGGCCATGTATGTATTTTCCAAATTTGCAGAGTTATTAGAAATTGTTCTGGTTTATTCTTGTCTAATCTGATTTTATTCTGTGAGTTAGTCTCTTAAAACTCTGGGTCCTTGTGTTTGAGGGATAATGTTATATTAACAGCTTACTGATTTGCAATCCTCTTGCTCAGGAATTCTGAAATCACAAACTGCTAGGGCAAGCTGCTTAATGCGTAATGGTGCTGAAGAGACTAAAAGTCATGACCTGTTTCAACTGCATTTTGAAAATCTCTGAAGCCACCTTTCTTAAGGTGTTGACATGAGTGGTGATTTAATTCCAGAGGTGACTGGGAAGTAATAAAACTCACCTTAAGACTCTATAGTAAACCCACATAATTATTTTCTGTGTCATTGCTTTTCTACCTAAATGTGATACACAATAAAAATATTTATTGAAACTTCCTATATTAAATAGAGAAACAAACATGAACAAATACATACATAAGGAGTCAGATTCTTCAACTTGAGTCTTTAAACAGACTTCCAAAGATGGTTTAATAATCACATTGTACTAAGTGTCCATATTTCTAAATTTCTATGAGGGGACTTAGAGTAGAGTTTCATCCACTTCTTAAATGCATTTGTGGCTTCAGAGAATTTAAGGATCACTGTCTTAGTGTAAGAATTACTCCTATGTGAACATTATTAAAGGCAAAATGATACTCAAAGGCAAACTTGAATGAGCAAGAAAATTAGGACACAATAAAGAAAAATGATCTGTTCCTAGGGTAGGATGAAATTATGAGTGGGTCACAGACTGAATTCTGAAACTTGCTGTGGATATGACAAGAGTAGGGTAAAATCACTGCCACAACGGAATTAGAAAAGAAGAGTTGGCCTCCATTTGAACGTGGGAAACAGACCTGGTAAGGAACAAAGTCTTTGCAATCGAGTCAAGTGGTAGATTCTGAGATGTTATTAGGAAGGCTAAAGTGAGAGTGGATGGAATATGAATGTTAAATGAGGAGAGCAGACATCACTGTGGGTGTGTGAATCCTCTTTGAACGTGTGTATGTGTGTGTGTATATGTGTGTGTTTATTTCTTGGTGTCTGTGTATTGTAAAGACAGAGGAGATGAGATTTGGCTGGAAAGTAGATGGTGGACCTCTTACGAGACTCTATGAGGACATATGCTCTAGACACCACAAAGTACCAAATATCAGATTTCCAAAGGCTCTTTCAAATGCTCCTACATATCATTTGCAAACAATCACGAAAATTCCTAGAAGAATTCTCAATTAGTAGAATCAATCCAGAAAGCGACTTGGAAATCAGTCTCAATATGATTTACAAAGAATATACTTTTGATTGAGCAACCTCTCACCTAGGAATTTACTCTGTATAAACAATAAATAAGCACAGAGCACTCTCTCTGAGGCTGCCCACTGCTGTATTTATTCTATTAATGGATAATTAGAAGTTGCCTGATGCCCACATATAATCCATGTTAAATGAATTAGAGTACCTCTTCATTATGAAAAAAAATCCTCATAAACATCTTTTAGAAGAGTAATTAACAGCATAGGGAAAGGCCTGTGATAAAGATTAAATTTTCTTGATTATTATATTAGCTTTCTGTTACTGCAACAAATACCTGAGACAAGTCAACTTAAGAAGAGGAAAGGTTTATTATGGGCTCACAGCTTCAGAGGTTCAGTCCACGTTTAGTTGGCTCCCTTGCTTCTGGGCCTCTTGCCAGGCAGTACATCTTGGTGGGGAGCTCTGTGCAGAGTAAATTTGCTCCCCTTATGGCAGACAGGAAGTGAATAAGACAGAGAAGAAACCAGCATTCCACAATCTCCTTCAAGGGTGTATCTAAAACCCTAAAATCTCCTCCTGGACCCTGCCTCTTAAAAATTTTTACCACGTCCCAATAGCACAAAGCTGAGAACCAAGTCTTTAGCACTTAAGTCTTTGGGGGACACTCCAGAGCCAAGTTATAGCAATTATTGTGAATTCTATATTAGATTTTCTCAAATAAGAAGGAGGAGGCTTTGAACTGCCTGTTTTTCTTACCTACATAGAAAACCCATGATACATTTTTAGTGAAATAAAGCAAGTTGTTGAGTTGATGTATAATAATGTCATTTACATATAAAGGCATGCAAATGCATGCATATAGACTAAAAAGATGATCACCAAAAAGTTAATAGACATTATTTTCAGTTGTGGAAATAACATGTTAATATTTTTCCTTTCTATTTTCTGGATTTTAAAAGAAACAGTGCAATCAAAATACTCACTTAGATGGTCTTCTTATTTATGACAATTTTAAGAGTGAAGCCATACAGTTTTGTTAAAGATGCAATCCTTGAAGCTCATTTTTTTCTTAGTGAGAGGATAATCTGGCCAGAATGATTTATGATGACAATGATTCTTTCTGTTTTGTAATGCATATCAAAATACCTTTGATATAAAAGCTGGTTTACAGAGATGCTGAAGAAAAAAGAAAGAGGTGTTAAGAAGTATGAGTCCCCTAAGCAAGTTATCACAGACAAAACAAGTTTTCAAAATAAGGTAAGGAGGACTGTAAACCAGCCTTTTGAAAGTGAATATTGTCAAAGCTCCCACCAAGCAAATACTCAAAATCAACTTACCAGGAAAAATTAGTCTTGATCCTGAGAACAGTCCCATGGGTAACTTGATGACACCGAGTGGTTCTGACTTGCAGAGACATCAGGCTGTGAAGGGATCAGGGTAAGTTAGAGCCGTGTCTTCTTCCTTTCCACTTTTTCAAAATGGAAGGGTCCCTATCAGCTGGCCACCTAGTGTCATCTAGCCATGCGTAGAACTGTTGCTGTAACCAGAACTAAATTTCCTAGGAAAATCGTTTTGAATATGTAATCAGTGGGAGTATTGGGAATACTGATCAAATCGCACCAGTCTTCAAATTCCACAACGCCATACACTAGATACTTCCTAGAGAATCAGGGCTCCTCTGCTGACTCCCTACAATAGAGAAACCTCTTTGCTATTCCAGATTCCAACCAATGAAGATGCACCTCACTGCCATACTTAAATAGTCTCAGCCGACTACTCTGCACATCTGTGGAGTTTACCATTAAAATTTGGAGATTTCCCATTAACAGTAGAGCTAATAAATAAATTGTGCTAAATCCATACCTGCAGAGGTGCCAGGGACCAATAATTACCAGCTGGGGAGCTCTATTATTCTGATTCTTGTTCTCAGAGATAGTTGTCAGGGATGTGATCTAGTTCCAGGAATCCATTCTGTGTACACCAGTGATACATATACTGTTTGATTTATGTGATACACTACAATCAAAAATGAAAGGAACAAAAATAAAAAGCCAACCTAGATACTTCTACTGCCGTACCCAGAGCAGGGATCCTGGTATATTTTAGCCGGACCAGTGCCACACTGGTCAAGAAACCAGTGGTATGATTTGTATGGCTTGCAGGCCTCCTGAGAGTGGGAGGAAGGGAGAAGGAAAGGAGGATTGAACAGGCATGACCCAAGTGTTGACCTGGCTGAGCACTGCAGGGTCACCAGTTCTCAGGAATTGCCCAGCTGATGCACCCTGGAGAAGAAGGTGTCCAGACTGATCAGCCCATTCCCAGGCTTCCCCTGTGTGTCTTGCTTCTACTTACTGGGCTTCAGCTGGCCCCACTGTAAGAATTCATTTGATTGAAGAAACGATGCCCTAATGATGTTGTTTTCATTTGGGTGCTATTCTTAAAGATATCTGTAATGGAAGAAGTACAGCAGTGACTAATGGAGTCATTCTTCTTGTTAGCAAGTGACTTCATGCTTTGTTAGATCACTTGCAGATCACTAAAACACTAGCTAAGTAGTGACAAAGTCCGTGTTCCAGAACAGGCACCTCCTGTGTGGGTGAGCCACCTGGAGCCAGCAGAGCTGGAGCTTTCTGTGGGCTGTTCACAGCAACCTCTTGGTTTGCCTGCCCTTGTGGTCCAAGATCAAGAGCAAGGATCTGAGTAATACTGGGTAGCTGAGAACTTGTTCCCCTCTATCCCTCTTGTAGACAGTGTGATTGATTAGAGTCACAACAAAGTTCAAGGTCTTTGCTTTTCCCAGCCTTGTGAATTCTGCTTCCCCATAATCAACTCCACTAGCAGCTCTACTCTGTCACTTCCTTATACAAAGCTGTGTGTACACACACACACACACGACTTGCTGGGGTCAACCAGTTATTTTGAATCCAACTGGACATTTAACTAAATGTAGCTGTTACCAATATTTGCACCAACAGTTCTCTAACTGTTCTGCAGAATACCAGGACTCAAAATACTAGTATTTAATTTCTGGACAAAGGGATGCATGGTCAAATATGCTTGGGGGATGCCTAGTTGGTTAGAGTGTTTTCTTCAGAACTTCCAGAGTGAAGTTGGTATGAATTGGGAAGGGTCACAAGGAAGCAAAATCTTTAGATTTTTGGTTTTTCTTTAAGGTTTTTTTCTTTAGGGTTTTTTCTTTTTTTGGTGGGGAATATAGAGTAATTCCTCTGGACACCTAGCATAAGTAAATTCATGAATTCAGCAAACAGTAAGTGCTTACTCAAGTAGTGCTACATGTCCAGAGGTCTTTCTCAAGGACCTTTACATAGCATTTTTATTCTAGTGGCAAAAGAAAACATGAGGCAAACAAGATATTTTCAGTGTGTGGTAAGAAACACAGGAAGTAGCCAGGCCCCGTTTGAGGCCTCGCAGAGGGTCCATGTGAGCTGAAACATGAAGTGAACGTGAGCCAGACACAGGAATAGCTGTGAGGCAAGAGTTCATGGCAGACAGAGTGTAAGTGCAAAGGCCCTAAGACAGAAAAGACCTTAGCTGCAAGGCCAGAGTGGCTATGTTGGAGATCAGGGAAGAATGGACACACTGCAGGCTATGAAGACGTAGGAATCAGATGACCTATGGCTGGTAGACTAAAAGAATCTGAGTCTTAGTCTAAAGGTGATGAGGGGTCATAAGGAGGCCTTGAGCAATGAGATGCTGACAAAGGAGATGGAAAGAAGTGAGCACTTAGAGATGTTTCTGTAAGGTAGAGTCCATCTCCCCACTATCACCGTCTGTGTTCTCTGAGTATCAAAGTATGTCATCTGTACTACGCTGGCACTGTCTTGTGATGTTTGGGAGTCTTGGTTTCCCAATTCAGCAGGAATCTCTCTCTCTAGGCTGTGAGCTCATGTGGGTAACGGACCTGGATTCTGAGTGTGGGCTCACACCAGGCAGCTGTGTAAGGTGGGCAGGTGGACTTCCCTCTCTGAGCCCCAGGCACTCCACTATCCAGTGAAACCCAAGGACTAAGTGATAAGCTCCCAGTGCTGTGAAACACTCCTTCTAAGTTCCTCCTGGTGAAAGAACTAGACAAATAAAAAGAAGGTACTTGGGAACTCAACCCACATCCCTTGAGTTAAAGTAAAGAGGAAACATAAAAGTCAGACATTAGATGTTGTATTAGTTCTCACACGGCTGTTGCAACATGTGGACTGTCTTAAAACAACAGAAACTGTCTTTCTCTCACATTCTAGAAAGCAGAAGTCTGAAACCAAGGTGTCAGCAGGACTGCATTCCCTCCAGAGGCTGTGGAGGAAATCTATTCCTTGCTCCTTTTGGCTTCTTATGACTTTAGAAGTCCCATGGCTCGTGGCCTCATGACTCCAACCTTACACTGCGTGGTCATCTTGCCACCTTCTCCTCCCTCAGACCTTCCTCTGCCTGTCTAGTAAAGACACTTAGGACAGCATTTAGGGTCCAGCTGAATAATCTAGAATCAATTCCTCCTGTCAAGATTTAACTTCATCACATTTTTTGCCATCCAATCTTTGGCATTCGATATTTTAGCACATAAAGTCATAGTGGCAGTTCTGGGGTTAAGATGTAGACACACATTTTAGGGGACCATCATTCAGCCCACTATAAATATCAAGTACAACCCCCACTGTGTACACCCTGAAACTATTTTAAATTATTTTTTTCCTGTTTCTAGGGTGCCCAGTCTGCTGGATTTTTGTGCCTTAATAAGCAAAGGATTTTGCATAGGGTAGGTAGTTACTCAGTGAGTGCTGCTCCCAATGGAAACTTCCAGAAACTCATGTAAGGACACCCCAATAATTTCTCTTACAACTTCATGTTTGGAAAATCAGCTGGACACTAGGTGATTTGTGAAGCAACAAAAGAGCACACTCCTCTAGACATGAAATGATCAGAGCTTGAGTCTATAGTTGACACCATTTGCGCGCACGTGTGTGTGTGTGTGTGTGTGTGTGTGTGTGTGTCTGAGACTCTGGCTAGGAAAATTCCTCCCCCTACCAGGTCTTAGCTTTCTAAAGACAGGAACTTTGTACACTGGCTTTTGGAGGCCCTCATACCACTTGTTTTCCACAGGAAGAATTCAAGATGTAACAAGATCTTCTTTCTCAGGATCCTTTGCGGCGCATCTTTCCTTTAAAATATAGCAGAAAGACTTAGCCTTTTACCCTGTCCTATTGCAATCCAGGGGGTGGGGAGGGAGTTTCTGCCTTAAGAAGAAGAAATGGATTCAAGTGAGATAAAAATCTTCATTTTCCAGTCCCAGCGGCCCAGCTCTGAATACTTGAGCTTTTGCAATAGAGAGAGTCAAGTTTCAAAGATCACTATCACTGTAAGCTCTATTACTGTTTTGGAAAAAGTTAGCAGATCCTTCAGCTCACAGATTCTTAGGCCTAAGGACATATAACCAACTGCATGCCCACTTCCATCTCCACCATCATCCTGTCCACCCCTCAACATCCCTTCCTTGAGCCTCCAAGATTACCACCAGAAAACTTCCTCCCATAAATAATTTGAAGAGCTACATGGTTAATCAGCTAAGAATAAGACAAAGAAATCATAAGAGGCACAGGAGGAGAAAAAAATTATCCTGACCCCTTCATGGTGCCTTAATTAAGCCTTTGAGGAAATACACAAACTTTGGTACTAGGGAAAAATGAAGACCATGGGTTGTGTACCTATTATATACCAAGTCTTTTCCTGGCTAACTTCACAACAACCCTGTGAACTAGATATTATCTACCCCTTTAAAGAGAGAGGCACTAAAGCCAAAAGGTGAAAACAACACAAATGTCCCCTGACAAGGTATTTACATACAGTGGAACAATATTCAACTGTCAAGAGGCATAAAATTCTGACATACGCCACAACCATAAGACATTATGAGCCAGGCACAAAAGGACAAACAGTGTATGATTCTGGTTATGTGAGTTATCTATAACAGGTCAAATCTCACAGATGCAAAAAGAGTGATTGCTGGGCGCAGGGGACCTATGCTCATGACATGGGCACAGTTTCTCTTTGGCATCCTGAACCCACGCTGGAGATGGACAGTGATGATGAACAACACTGAGAAGGCGCTGATGCTACTAAACTACACAATTAAAAACAGGTAACATGGCACATTTGATGTTATGTCTATTGTACCATACTGAAACAACAAGGTAAAGGGAGAGCAGATTGTCTAAAGCCACACAGCGACATGAAAGGCAGCCAGAGTTTGAAGCCATCTATCTGTTCGACAAGTGATAAGTGATCATAGGAGCAAAAACCTGAAACTATAGTATTGACCTCCAGATGTGTTGAACTGTGCTGTGGAATCTCCAGGAGCTGCTCCCTTCGACCTGCAGCTGATTTCCTGACCAGAGATCGTTTTCCAGATGACGACTGACAGAGCGAGAGGAACGCGACTCACTGAACTTTACCTAACCACATCCTCAGAAGCTGCCCTTGCAAGCGGCCTCATCGGCTGCTTCCCTGCTTGTTCTACCTCCACTGGAACTTTGCTACTAATTAAAGGGCCAGAAGAAAGACGGACATGGCTCCTAAAAACTTCGAAACAATAGCAGAAATGAGATGAAATACAGTGATTCCTCTTGGGCAGCGTCATGGAATTTTTAGGTCACTAAGCAAAACCATGAGTATCAAATAGCAGGATGACATCGACATCTGGAATTGTTACTGAATAGCATTCAGGTTTGAAAACTTAATTTCAAACTGACAGCAGATAATTTGCTAGTGTAGATATTGAATAATCTGAAGTCTCCAATGGAAATCAGTGATCTAAGATTTATTTTTGGTTTCCTACTGCCACCACAATTACAGAGATGAACTCTTATTTTTGTTACCATGCCCTGGTCATATTTAGTGAAAGACCACTTAAGATACGTTAAATATTCTACCCTTCCCTGGTGATAATAAATTGCAAATATTTATGGAATTCGTGCTCTGTGCCAAGAAATGGTCTAATTTTGTCTATGAGCAGCTGGTTTAATCTCTGCAACAACTCCATGAGATAAATATTAATGTTTTTCTTACTTAAGGAAACTGAAAGACTTTAGTCTAGATTACACAGTAGTTGAAGCAAACTGTCATTTCTGGCCATGTTGTAATGCTACTCGAAGTATTCAATCATACAGTACAGATCTCCCAAAGAGACAACATGAGGTCATTTCAAGATCAGTCTTTGACATGTCTACATTAAATAGCCTCACTCACAAGGAATGCCAAAACCAGATGTGGGGTGCAAAGTTGCAATGGAAACCCCACCTGAATTCTGGATTGTTTGGTGCTTTTCTGATCCACGAAACTCAAGCTTTCCCTTTGTATGGCTTAAATATTCATGAATGCAGCTTCTAAGTTTCTAAAGCTCCACCTCATAGGAAATTGTGTAACAAGATGACCTAATTCTGCCAGAATATTGTTTAGCTTCTAATTTAGAGGTCAGCTCATTCTGTGTTGATAGTGGGAAGGGGAAGCAGTGGAGAGGCCTCAGCATGCTCGGGCCCTTGTTGTGTATCCATAGCTTACAGCTGCAGGACCTAAGGGACGTACGTTTACCTCTCTGGGTTCTTTTCTTGTCACATCAAGAGAATTTTTGGCCACAAGAAACTAAAAGATTTTTTCCTAGTTAGACTTGCTATAACCAGCACTTAGGGTAATCAGTCTCACAACCAATCTGTTCTATTATGCCCAATTATGAAATTCTTTTAAAGAACGTTTCACTCATCACTTTTCATCTAAGTTTTGTGATTCTGTTTTAGAAGTGGCTCCACTGATCTCCTTTCACCTGCGGGAACTCGTTCATCTGATGACCAAGTGCAGAGATCCTGTGGGAAGCAGAAAGGAATGAGGTTCAAAAGTAAAAGTTTTAGGGGAGTATTTTACGAAGCAAGTTTGATCCTTCACAGAAATGAAGACCAGCATACTAAAGTCAAGCCTCCACCTTCTTGATTTTCTGAATTTCATACTGCACCAGCTGAAAGGAAATGCACCATAAACCTTATACTATCTACAGGTTAGCAAAAGTCAGACTGGGATAGAAGTGAGCAGAAATCCTGCTTCAATCAGTTCAATCTCCAAAATTGTATCGGACAAAATCTTTGCCACCAAGACTAATGTCTCCCAGAGGTTGGACTTTACATGGATCCTAACCCTCTAATGAATGGTAGAAAGTCAGGTTTCGGTTTGGTTTCCATGTCCTCCATGCAGGTCTGCGATGACCCTGTGTTTCAGGGAGAAGTTTACCTTAAGGCAGCTTCCAGCACCGAAGCCCTCCCCTGAGGTGGGTAGTACAGACAGCAAGCAGAATGTGCCCTTCCATCCACTGCTTGGTATCCTACTGTCCCCAGGCAGTGGTTCCTTGACATTTTTTTTACTAGGAAAAGCTCTTTAATGACTTTTCATTGTGATTTCATTTTTTTAAATCCTTATTTTATGGAAAAAACTAAACTATTAAAAAATTTTCACTGAGGGCAGTGCAAACTTCTTTTGGAAGAGGTTGAAGGTTGCTGGTATTATTTATTGTCATTGACTAGTTTTTAAAATATGTCAAGTATATCTATATCTATATCTATATCTATATCTATATCTATATCTATATTTCAGTGTGTAGCACTAAGCCCAAAGAGCCCTCCAGATTGGTGGGACTCCCTGAGCCACTGCCACGGAAACAGCAGCCATGGGAAACTGGGACATAGCCCCTTGCCTAAACTCAATGGAAACCCCTTGTTCCAGTTTTAGTATAAGCTTTGCTCAAAGGCTAATCCCCAGACATCCAGCACCAGTATGTCTAAATCAGGACCAAAGGCAACAAAGTGTAAACTCGACATTCCATTCCTTATGTAAGAAAGCCCTGTGAAAATTCCTTTCTTGGCAAATGGGGAGAACAGAGGAGTGCTGGGGACTTGCCAAAGGACTGCACACTTTAAAGGCACGTTCTCGTCTTCCCCTGGAAAGAGACTTTAAATGAAGACTGGTTAGGGCTGCCAATCATATCCCAAAGCCTCATCTTCTCTTACAAAGCAATCTCAGTTTTAAAAAGAACAGGGGAGTAACACACGTTAATTCCCTTGAAAAGTTGCTCTGTCTATTAACGTGTTAAAGGTTCTGAGACCGAAAGCTGTAAAGAATCCTAGTTATGCTTGATACCAGATTTCCAGAAAGCTCTTTGACCATACTTTCTTGTTTCTTTCTTGTATGTAATGCTATTAATAATCATTTTGAGGACTGTACATTGGGAAATACTGGTGTATTGGAAAATCATGACCTATGTAGCCAGCAAAGTAGGATGTTCTAATACTTGATCCTTTACTAGGCAAGTTGTTTAATCTCTCTCTGCTTCTGCTTAGCCATCTTAAATAAAGAAAGGATTTGTTTCCTCAGCTCCTGGGAATGCGGCAGGGAGACTGCCCTTGGTTCTCGGTTCTCCTCAGGAATTGCGTGGATTTGGGAAGAGAGGCATCTGGCCCCAGGGGCCACCCCATCCTCAGTGCTACTGTGGAGGGAGCAGGCGTTCCCAAGGGCCAGCTCTCTTGCTCTGTTTGGGGACAAGTTGAAGGGCTGCCTCAATTCAGAGCTTCCCCTCAGATTGTCTAAGGACCTGCCTTGAGAGTGTGTTTTAACCTATCTTCTCCCTCCTCATCCTCATCCTCCTTCTTCCTTCACCATCTCCTCCAAATTCTTGTGCCTTCCCCACGCTATGTGTTAATACAAGCAAATTTCCTCAGGGCTCATCTGTCACCATATTGATTCTAATAGTCTACCTGCCATCTGGACTTTGAATGGCAGGAAAGAAAGACCCACAGGGCTTAGAGGACTTCAGTAAGACCCAGGTTTGTGCATCCAAGTATCAATGAATTCCTTAAACAAATGTATCACACACTGGGAAAGTGTCTTCCCCATCACGGACCAGTTCCCTCACTGAGACGGGGCTGACTTTGTTCCTCACAGTGTAGCTTTTCAAGGGAGATTCCCAGATCCCCCCAACCATTCTAACAGCAGGTCTCAGACAACGCTGGGAATCAGCATTTGTAACAAACCTCCAAGTGTAGCTGATGCAAACTAACCTTGGGCCACCCTTGGAAAACCAGAACTGCCAATTTTTTTCTATAAGGGTAGACAGCAAGTAGGTTAGGACTGGCAAGCCTTATAATCTCTCACAGTTCTCAGCTCTGTTATCACAGCACAAAAGCAGCCACAGATGAGACATTAGACAAATAAATGTGCTGCCTTCTGATAAATGTAGTTATTGGTAAGAATGTGGATGCACCTTGAGATCATAATGTTAAGTGAAATAAATCAGACACACCAGCTTAAATGTCAGATGGTTCCTCTTATATGAGAAACTCAAATCATAAGATAGATAACAGGAAATAAGGAGGTAGATCTTTTGCAAAAGGAAAAGGGACCAACAGACGGAGGAGGGAGAAGAAAGACAGAGAATTAAAAAAGATTTAAGCTGTGTTACGTACTTGTACCAATGCCCCACAAGGTATATAAGCACTATGTACTACAATCAAGTAATAACCAAATAAAATGTGCTGCCTTCCAATAAAACTATCTATAGAAAGGGTAATGCGGTAAATTCGGCCATAGGCTAGGCTTTGCCCACCCCTGCCCTAATACCTTGCTATGCAAGCTTGGTCCTAGGTTCATTCAGCATCATTTGGGGCCATGTTCATTATCCCAAATCTCAGGCAAGGTTCTCTGTGAAGTCCAAATCTACAATTCAACAAGATCCTAGGATGATTGCTAGCACATCTGAGTTTGAGAAGCGATGCTGTGTGGTGTCCACAGGGGCATAGCCACAGATCAAGTTCATTGTGAGCTGCTTAGCTTTTCTACTCTGCGAATACAGAGAAAAGATTGGAACTGAGGCCGCACCAGCTGTCTTGGAAAAGTGATGAACAGAATAGGCTGTATTCATGTTCCCACTCATCAGTCAAACTGCGTTAACTTCGGACTTTCTAACTGGAGGCCAGTGAATAATTACTAGGCAGGGTGCGCATTTTTAAATAGACGCAGTCAGACTGATATATTTCAGGAGGGATGATTTTTTTCTCTTGCAGGGAAGTAGAGTGGATGAGAGAATTTCAATCGCCAGGTGCTGGAGCTCATCTTCCTGATTCATGCCAACCTGTTTTTCAGTACAGATTCTGCAATATTGCATTAGTCAAATGATTCTGCAACATCATCTAAGCGACATAAGGTGTCTGCTTGTGTCTGAGCATGATTCTGAGGGTGGACTTGTGCCAACCCATCTGTTTCTCTGACAATATGTCCACAATTAATTCTATTAGAAACTCAAAAACAACAGGCTGGCTCTGACATGATGACCCTGGAAAGTAGACATAAAAGGACAGTGTGCCAAGAGATACACCTTGTCCCCTCGTCTGCCCATGCCCATAAAAAATGTCCCATAAAGAAAGTGCCCATAAAGAAAGCAAAGATACTTTCTTGCTTGGCCTTATTAACCATTGTATCATCTAAAGCAGTGGTCAGCAAACTGTTTCTGGAAAAGGCCAAGTATTAGGAACCCTGACGGCCACAGAATTAAATTGATGTGAGACAGATTAACAGGACAGAAGCATACACATTTAATGTAAGCTTTCTGCCAAATGGAAAACCTCATAAGGAAATGAAAACCTTATAAAGAATAAAGAAATGCTAAAAAAAATAGGGTGGGAGGGAAAAATGCTGAGATCTACTTACTTTTTATTAGGTTACTAAATTGTGGAAAAGTAACTCTATTATGTGGCAAAACTAAAGGAAGATAAGGAGTATCTTAACAAGGTCTATTTGTGCAGAATTCTCTGGGTTATCACTCCCAACCAAAGAATATTTCTTTTCTCCTGGTACAGGAGAGGGCATCTTTCACATGGGAGTTTTAATCTGTTTTCAGAGGAGGAAAAGGAAAGATTAGAATGTCCTTCTTGCATCTGCTATCTTTCAAATGCCTTTAGCTACCAGTAATCTTTGTGTCAAAGTAGCACACTTCAGAATGGCACATTCTGCCAGCCTCTGGAGGCTTTGTCAGCTGTAAGACCTGTTACAACTACTCATTTTTGTTACTGTAGCCCACAAGCAGCCACAGATAATCTGAAAAGGAATGGGTGTGGTTCTGTTCAGGAAAACCTTATTCAGGAAAGCAGGCAGTGAGCTGGAGTTGG
Organism: Dolichotis patagonum; assembly: GCA_004027295.1. Lineage (NCBI taxonomy): Eukaryota > Metazoa > Chordata > Mammalia > Rodentia > Caviidae > Dolichotis > Dolichotis patagonum. The sequence goes on along the minus strand of PVJX010000008.1, from coordinate 635,788 downwards.
CCTCTGAATTTTACTTTGCTTCCTTTAGGGTTCTAACCATACCTTTGCTTGTCAAATCTTAAAAGTGACCAGGATGCAGATTCTGGCTCAATAGATGGAACTTGGGATTTTACCCCTTTTCAAGCTCTTGCATGATGTCTTGCTTACTTTTCTCTAATTGCTGGGACAAAATGTCCAACATCCAAATTAAGGAAGGAAATGTTTATTTAGCTCACAGTTTGTGGAGGTTTCAGTCTGTAATCCAAGACAGAGTGGCTCATGGCAGAGGATAACAGTTCACAGTGGTAGAAAACAACACAAGCACCAAGATCAAAAGAAAAGGAGCACAGAGAGAAGACTCTTTCTGTCCCTTATATTGAACATAGGCCACTTGGGTGTGGCACTCCTATCCATAATCTCAGCATTGGGCATGTCATTCACAAACTCTAAAAGCCCACCTCCACATCAGCATGAGGCTTGGGGGAGATATACAGACTCAAACCATAACACATGGTGGTGACAAAATGGTCTAAGCAGCATATTTGAGTGCATATGGCATTTAAGCCAGTAGTTTTCAACATCAAATACATTCTAGAATCACTTGGCAAGTTTTAAAAATATCGACTCCTGGTTCTGACTCTTCCCATTCCCAGTCTCCAAATTATGATTTCATTATTCTGTGATGCAGCATAAGCACCAGGAGTTTTTAAAGTTCTTTGGGTAAGTCTGAGATACAGCTAAATTAAGGACACTGTACAGCAAATGAATGAAAGATTTAGGAGTTTCTTTCAGAAGGATTAAATTCACTACTTGAATTTCTAAAGTGGAACATTTGCTAAAAGCAAAGTTATCCTTTTGAGAAACAAAATATTCTACCTAAGAGGAATGACACCATTTTTTTTATCAGTAAAACAACCAGGTCCCTGAATTAGCCAAACAAGTTTGGATTTAAAGCCCCAAGTGCTTAACTAAGCCATGTAGAAGGGATCAGCCACTTGCTCTGAGATTAGGGCAAAAAGAGATACAGAGATTTCATTACGGTACAGTCTAGAAGGCAGCTGTTCATGCCAATTGTTTTTGTAGAGGAAAAGATAGCCAACAAATGCTTTCTGGGCACTTAGCTTGTTCTAGAGGAAGTCACCTGCTCAGCATGGGACATGGAAGTGGAGTAAAAGACTTACAGAGAATAGAGAAATTTTGGAATAGGTTCTGTGAGCGCTAGGGGAAGACGCTATGCAGGGCACAACTGGATTTCCCAGTGCTGTTGTGGATCAGCTGCAGTGAGAGACACTTTTCAACTGAATAAAAGGAGGAATTTGCTGACAGTGAAACTGTCCAAAGTTATTCCGGCCTCCTATCGGAAATGAGGAATTCCCAGTAGCAGCATCTCAGCTACAAGTGAAATCAGCACTTTTCATCCAAAACAAACAAACAAACAAACAAACAAACAAAAAGTGTCAAGAGCAGCTCAGTGATACATTACTAGCAATTTTGGCTAATGGTGGTTAAACTGACTGCCTTTGCTAGTATGTGACTTTGAAAATGCGCTTTAAGAATGCAGTCAGGGCTTCCTCTATAATAGCAGTCCTTTTAATTCCTTGCCTTATTGATTCACTTTGAGTAGAAAAAGAAGGGGTGGCACAAGGTGAGTTTGCCAGGAATTGCTTATAACCCACAATCTCTTATCTCACCAGCAGAGATAATGCATTTCACACATGAATATTATTTATTGAGGTTACAGGAGGGCATTAAAGAGGCAGGGAACCACTGAGACAGGTGGTGGGAGGCATGGTGGAGCTAAAAATTAAATGTGGAGTGAGCAACAATTCAATGTTCTCCCAACTATAATACTCCGCGGTTCTAAGAAAAGACCTGTGCTTCTGAATGTTGTTTTGGTTTGAAAGTAAAAGCTTCATATAAGATGATGAGTCACCACATAAATTATTCAGAGCTTGAAGTCCTTTAGAGAATTGCTGTCTAGACTCTGATTGAAACAGAGATCTTCTTACCTCAACTCTGGGTCAAGACTGCATTTTTGGTCTCTCACATCTAGAGAAAAGCCACAGGTAATTAGGTCACAAGCATTAACCACCCCTGCCATCTTGTTTCATTATGATCTTCAAAATCATCATTTCCTACATAGCTTACAGTAAGTTCTTTTCCTTAAAGTCCTAAGTCTTTTCCTTAAAGTCAGAATTGTGTGATCTAGATTAGGTGTTGCTACAACAGGATTTCACAGCAGAATGACGTAGCAGTGTGTCTGGGTTTAGATGTTAACTTTACTACATTTTAGTCAGTGCCCCCAGATAGGTTGATTTCTACACAGTGCTAAGTGTGTCATTGATAAAATAAGGATAACCATGCCTGCAAAGGTTGTAAAAACACAATACATGCTGAATACGTCACATCTGACAGTATAAAGGTGAGCTTCAGCTATGTTAGGTGTACAATCCCCCACCTTCCAGGAATAGGAAGAAAGACAGATGAACACACTTTTACAACTTGTGGAGCAGCAATATAATCATAAAACAAGCACAAAATTACCAAAGCATCTTATTACTTTTCTTTTATAGATTCTCCTTATTTATAAAATTATGCTCTGCTATAACCTGGGTCTAGACGTCCCCCAAAAGTCTCATGTAGGCTTTTTTAGAGGTGGCTGAATCTAGAGTGTGTAATTCTGGGATTCAGGATGTGTGGTTAGTAAATTAGTCCACTGATTTGTTTGGCATATTTCTGGGTAGGATTAAGATTGCTCCATCCTGAGTGTGAGTACCTTGTACCCAGAGTGTTAGCCTGGAGAAGAATAAAAAGGACAGAAAGAGGGTAGTGTGGTCGCTTGTTGCTTGGTAGCTGGCTTGCTAGGTGCCTTCTGCTTTCTCTCTTCTACCCGCCCCGAACTGTTTCTTCTCACTGAAGCCTCTCTGTCTTACTACTCTGTGCTGGAGTCATTTGAGTATGCTTTGAAATCTTTACAAATGCTGAGCCAAAATAAACCTTTCTTCCTCTAGCTTTGGGTGTTGGATAGTTTGTCTCAGCAATGACAAAAGTAACTAAAACAGGCACAAACTCTGTAGCTTGCGACAAAGTCCTTCATTATATAATCTAGTATATCTATACACATAATCTACTCTTCCCCCTAAAGTAAAGAGTCTACACTTGAACCACACCAGACCACTAGCTCTGGTTCCCATGGACACAACACTTCCCCGTTTCTGGAAGCTTACTTGTGATATTCACTCCACTTGTAACATGTAATATACTTTTCACTTGTTTTTGTGGGTATCTTCCTGTCTTTCACTATGCAGGCCAGATTACTTTCTCCATGAGATTTTAAGTGCTTTTGAAGTAAAAAATTTTTCCTTTCTCATCAGTGTATTGCATCCTTTTCCTGGCTCCACCATCACTATTCCCACAATATGCCCAGTGCACGCAATCGTGCCTTATTCATCGTCAGCATTTGATACATCTGGGCTGGGCGTGGAAATCTCTGCGATAAGAACACGTGTAGTTGAACCGGAGAGTGCGAAGAGCTCTCTAGCCCATGCAGGACAAATAAATAAATAAAACAGATGAGTATAACCTAGGAGCTGGGTGCACTTTTAAAATTAGATATTTAACACCTGAGAACAAATTCCTGCCTACCCTTACTATTAGGCATCTGTGGAAGCCAAAACTATCAGAAAATGATAACACAAAGCAAGACATTTTGGCACATTGACTATTTTTAATGTTAAAGAAAAACCATATTAAAATCAAGTCCAGATTTCTTTAGCCACCCCTCCCCCAGCCCATCTCTTACCTGTCTTTTTTCCCAGAAGGCAAAGGAGAGAAACTTCCTCTGAAGCTCCCCTATCTATGTCAAGGCCAGATCCTACAGAAGATCCAGGTTATTGTTGGTTCCTCTGGAAAATTTCTCTCTTCTAAAAATTATTTCTGAATTATTTCTTTCTGAATTGCCTATGTCTCCCTACCTCTAATTCTCCATCAAATGTAGCAGATTGATTTGCAAGTGCACCACGCCTTCCTCATGAATACTATGAAGAGATTACAGAAGCTTCTAACCCTTACATCTGGGTGCTGGGTACTGACCCTTAGTGCTGCTCCTTTACTCTTAGTACCTGTGTATGCAAGGCAGGTCAAGGCAGGATTTCTGGACGGTTTGAACACAGTACCTTTTTGAGGGTAGATAACAAACAAGCCATGATATAAGCAGAAGAAGCCAGTGAACAGAGGAAAAAACAACTCCAGGGAGAAGCAAATTGAGAAACATAAATGAATGATTAAGAAACCAGACTAAGACATGAAACAGCCCCCTTTTCCTGTTAGCCACAAAATTCCCAGGGTTTGGCAATACTGTGTTTCCTGCCCTAGGATTTTGTGAACTTCACCAACTATGATAAACTGACCTTTGCACCATCTACATAACTGGTACAATGAAAAGAAACGCACTTGCACATATGCTGAAAGCCTATGTGATCTTATTCATACTGGACTCGGAAGTTGTGGCCATGGCATGGGCCTCACTCTGCAGAGCATCACACTCTGGCAAGGACTGCTTGTTCAGACTCCAAAGGCTTGATAGGACTTCCAGCTCTGTCAGGTAAAACAGAATGACAGGATGATAGGTAGCCCACACTGGCCTTGAATTTTCAGTGGTTCTCCTGCCTCAACCTGGAGAGTGCTGGGATTATAGACATGCACCACCACACCTGGCAAGCTGAATGGTTTTGAATTGATCCTTAATGAGTTAGAACCTCAGCAGCTTCATTCAAAACAGAATCCTGGGGGAAGGGAACAGTTAATACAATAATATTTGCTCTTACTCCATCTAAGAGTCATGAGCACAGCTCAGTTGAAACAGAATTTGTAAACTTGCAAATGCAAATTTGGAGTTTTGGTTTCTGTTTTTGGTTAAAGGTAGCTTTCCTTAGGGCTTGCGTGTAAATCCCAGCTGTTTTCCGTGTTACTGGGCCAGTGGTATTTCCTTCTCTGTCTCTGTTTACAAAGTCACAGGTCTGAATACTCACATCCCTTTGTTTACCCTAGTGAGTCAATTCTGGAAGGCTCAGTCTCTTGATCAATGAGACAGATCTATTTTTCCATTGTGCTATTAGCTCATCAACAAAAACATTGCGCAGGACTGAGTATCCGTTTTCTGGCTCTAAGTCTTCCTCTTAGCCAAATCTTACTTCTCTCCTCCCTTGGTGCTAGCCACTCTCCTGTCTCTGTGTCCCCAACACGCACCAGGAGAATCTTAATACTTAGCTTGCTGGAGGAGAAACTTAATTTATCACAGAATTGGACCAGAGAGATAACAGTTTGTGAGTCTAGCTAATTGTATGATTCCCTAAATACAGTTAAGTTTACATGCACAGAGATTTAGCACTTAACTGAATTTTTTAATGGGTTCATTTGTAAGTGAACCATGGCTTTCTCACAGTACTACTTGTATGAGATTTTTCTCAATTTCCAAGAGGTTTTTGTGTCTCATTAAAGTCACAAAATTCCTTAACCACAGTTTTCCTATCTTGGAATTAATGATTACAGATTGACACAAATATTAGATAACTGAAGCTCCCATTGTTAAGTTATGGAGTGGGAAGGACCTTGGGGAGTAGAACTCTGGCTGAGGATTGCCATGTAAAGTACAGGATACTGAGCTAAATTTTAATTTCATATAAATAATGAAATAACAACCAATATTTCATTGGGTGGACATACTGCTACAGGAGAAATGCTAAATGCCAAATAAATGGAGTTCCTGTTTAAAGCAAAATCATGAGGCAAGTACAATGTGGTTAAAAAATATGATTACCAAGAAGATTGTATCTATAGTTGCTTAGGTAATATTGATTGTCCATTTTCACTGTGTTAGTTCTTCCTATCCATGAACAAAGGATATTTTTCCACTTTCTGATATCATCTGATATAATCTTAGATCTCCTTTTTCAGTGTACTATAATTGTCAGTATATAATCTTTTGCTTCCTTTGTTAGATTGATTCCTAGGTGTTTCATTTTCTGAACCCTTTTGTGAAAGCATTCAAAATTTCTAATTTCTCTTGCAGTGAGTTTGCCATTTGTGTACAGGAAGGCTAGTGATTTTTGAGTGTTGACTTTGTATCCAACTATACTACTAAATTTGTATAGTAAATGTAGATGTCTTTTGTCTAGTTTTTTTGGATATCCTATGTATAGTATCATGTCATCCACAAATTAATAATATTTAAATTCTTCCTTTCCTTTCCTATCTTTATTTTTTTACTCTCTAAATTCTAAATTTGTCTAAATTCTCTGTAATATTTCCAGAACTATATTAAATAGGTGTGGTGATAGCAGACATCCTTGTCTTGTTTCTGATTTAGAATGAAAGCTTTCAGTTTTTGACCATTTAGTATATTGCTATCTATTAGTCATAGATGACTTTTATCATATTGAGATAAAGACCATCTGCTCCAATTTTCTATAGGGTTTTTATTATCATGAATGGGTGTTGGACTTTGTCAAGTACTTTTTCTGCATCTATTGAGATGAACATGTGAGTTTCCTCATTGGTTTTGTTAAGATAATTTATTACATTTATTGATTTGTGTATGTTGAACCATCTGCATCCCTGGGATGAATCCTACTTGGTTATGACATATAATCTTCTTCAGCTTTTTTTTTTTTTTTTTTTTTTTTTTTTTTTTTTTTTTTGGTACTGGGGATCGAACTCATGACCTCACACTTGCCAGGCAGGTGCTTATGCCACTGAGCTAAATCCCCAGCCCTATAATCTTCTTGATGATTTGCCACATTCTGTTTGACAGTATCTTTTTGAGGATTTTTGCATCTATGTTCATTGGGGAGATTGACCTGTAGTTTTCTTTTTTGGTTGGGTCCTCCTTTGGTTTGGTATCAGAGTAGAACTTGCTTCCAGAGATAATTTTCAAAGTGCTGCTACCCTTTCAATTCCCTTAAAGAGTTTCAGCAGTAGTGGCATTAGTTTTTCTCTAAGTTTCTTGTATAATTCAACAGTAAATCCATCGGGACCTAGGTTTTTCTCTGTTGGTAAATTTTTTATTACATTTTCAATTTCATTGACTGGTATCAGGATACTTAGAACTTTTATATTTTCTTGATTCAATTTTGGCAGTTCATATGTGTCTAGGAATCTGTCCATTTCTTCTGTGTTTTCTATCTTATTAGAGTACATTTTCTCAAAATAGGTAATGATGATCAACATGTCTGCGGGATCCATTGCAATTTCCTCCTTTTCATTCCTACTTGCTTGAATTTGAGTCTTTTCTTTTTTCTTTTTTGATGAGGTTGGCTAAAGGTTTATTGATTTTATTTAATCTTCCGAATAATCAACTCTTTGATTCAGTGATTCTTTGTATTGTTTTCCTAGTCTCCATTGCACTAATTTCTGCTCTTATCTTTATAATTTCCTCCCTTGTATAAGGTTTAGTTTTGATTTGTTCTTTTTTTTTCTAGAAGTTTAAGGTTCAATATTATGTGGCTTATTTAACTCATTCTCTTTCCAGATATGAGAATTAATTGTTATGAATTTCCCTCTTAGAACTGCTTTCAATGCATCCCATAAGTTCCACTATGTGGTATCAGCCTTGTCATTTAACTGTAGTTTAATTTCCTCTGTGACTCATTGGTTGTTCAAGAAAGTGTTGTTTAATTTCTATAAGTTTATGTATTTTTTTGTGGTTTCTTTTGCAGTTAATTTCCAGTTTCATTGCACTATGTCAGATAATATGCATGGAATGTTTTCAGTTTCTCTGCATTTACTTAAACAAGTTTTATGGACTAATATGTGGTCTACTTTGGAAACTGTCCCATGTGCCTCTGAAAATATATATTTTGATACTGTGGGGTGGAACCCTCTATAGACATCTACTAAATCTATTTGTCCTCCAGTTTTGTTTAATTCTGATATATCTTTGTTGATTTTTGTCTAGTTGATCTATCTATTTGTGACAGTGGGGTACTAAGGTCCCCCATTACAATTGTCTTAGTGCTTATTTGATTTTTCATGTCTGTTAATATCCCTTTAATATAGTTGGGTACACTGCTGCATATATATTTAAGATTGTTATCTCTTCTTGGATTTTCTCTTAACAAATATGTAGTGACTCTCTTAGTCTCTTTAGATCAGTCTTGGCTTGAAATTCACGTTGTCTTCAAACAGAATAGCTACCCCTGCTTTTTCCTGGGTTCCTGTTGCATGAAGTACTGTTTTCTATCCTTTGACTTTCAGACTGTGAATTTCTTTTTGAGTTAATTGTGTTTTTGAATGCAGTGAATTGTTGGATCTTGCCTCTTGATTCATTCTTCCAGACTGTTTCTTTTGATTGGTGAGTTGAGACCATTTAAACTGATGGTTATAACTCATATGCATTGGCATATCTTTTTCTTGTTATTTTCCTATTGTTGATTCCCTGTCTTTCCCCTCTGTTTAATTGCTTGCCATATTTGGTGGCTTCTTTCTGTTGGTGTTCTTGTGCTTTTGCTCTTCATTGTCTCTTTCTAATACATTCTTCAGGGAATTCTTAAAAGCTGGTTTGGTTGTCATGAATTTCTTCAATTGTTCTTTGTCATGGAAATATCTTATTTCTACAACTTTGAAAGATAGTTTTGCAGGGTACATGAATCTGGGTTGAAGACTGCTTTCTTTTAGGTTTGAAATCCCTGAATCCAACCTCTCCTTGATTTGAGGGTTTGTGTTGAGAAGTCTGCTGTGATTCAGATGGGTTTTCCTGTATAAGGGATTTGTTTCTTTTTTCTAGATGCTTTTAATATTCTCTTCTTGTGCTGAATTTCTGGAATCTTGATTAGTACATGATTTGGTGTAGATTTATTTCTATCATGGCTATTTGGAGTTCTAAATGCTTCATTTATTTGTATGTCAAATTCTTTATCCATGTTTGGGAAGTTTTCTGCCATTATTTCTATGAAAAGGTTTTTAATGGCTTTTGCATTCTCTCCACCTTTCTCACTGACTTCAGTCAATCTTATATTTTTCTGTGCTTCATCTTGTAACTGTTGGATTAATTTTTCATAGTTTCTTGCTATTTTTAAGGTATCTTTCTTTTCATGTTCACTAGACACTATACTGCTTCCTAGACCTGATATTCTATCCTTGCCTTTGTTCAATCTGCTGCATATACTTTCAATCTAGTTTTTAATCTCCTGGATTTCTGCTGGATCTATTTCATGGATTCCATTTCCTTCTTATATTGGGCATCCATGGTTTCCTTCACTTTTCTGATCTCCTATATTTTATTTTTTAACCTGTGTCTGAATTAATGTCTTCCATTTTGATCATCATTTCTTTTTGCAACTTAGAGATTATTTTTCTATAACCTCTTTCATTGTTTTTTTTCACTTCTATTGTTATCATTTCTAAAAGTTCCAGTGGCTGGCTTCCAATTTCCTCTCTCATTGTGCTCTGGACTTGTCCTGGGTGGGCTAGGGGTATAAGGTTGCATTTTGTTTCTGCATCCTGTCATTTCTAATTTTTATTTTATTTTGTGTCCTGTGATGATGCTTATAGATTTTTTATGGTAGACAGTTGTATTCCTAGGATCAAGGCTTCCCTAGGAAATGCTTGTTCTTTAGGGATGTCTTCTAGATGTAGGTGGTTCTTGGTCTTTGTGTCTGTCCCAAGAACCTACCTTCCCATTGTACTAAGGATGAGAAGTCAGTCCTTTTTGGTTTAGCAGTCAGTCCTTTGGTACTGGACTGCAGTCGTAGCTATAACCCCATACAATCACAATGCTGTCATACAAGGGAGAAAAACTGATTTTAACAAAACAGGGACAAATAACAATATTCTTAAGCACAACCTGGCTCCTGACAAACTGTGGTAACTATTAGCCTGATAACTTTAAACATAGGAGCAAATTCTACAGTTATATAACAAAATCTAAGAATACTAAGAATTTGTATGCAATTATTTTCCTCTTAGTAGAGTAATTTTACCCTGTTATGGGTGGGATGATAAAGAGGCATAGGGGCAAGATAGAGAGATGAATGAGGCCAAATACAGTAGGAGTAAGGTTGAAGAGCAAAGGATGATCACCCAAGGTTACGGAACACCAAAGGACACAAGAGGGAAGAATGGGAGAGAAAGCAAAGGAGTATTGAAGTGAAACAGAAAGAGAAAAGGCAACGTTTACTCACCTGAATGTATCATAAAATTAAAGGAGATAACTGAAGAAAGAAACAAGGAAGATGAATAAGAGGAAAACAAAAAGAAAAGTGATTAATCGAAGTCATGAAAGAAAGAGAAAAAAAGAGACAAACACAACACAAATAACCACAAGAAACAATACAAGACAAAAGAAAACAAAACAAACAAACAAAAAACTCAACTGAACAGAAAAAGGAAAACCAATCTGACAGAGAAAAATAAAAGTAGTAAAATTTCTCTGATTTTTACAATTCTGTGGTGGATCCAAGTTGGATCCCAGAAATGTGTTTTGTACTTTAGCCAAGTTTGCAGTGGGATTTATGCTAGGTATGGGGCTGATCTTGGCCCCTGGATGTGGGAGCCAGGACTTGTTTTCTGTTGCTGGAGTTCTCCCCAAGCCCTTTGATTAAAAGAAATGGCAGCCCCATCCACCCACTTCGATTCTTTGTGCCCCAAAGCACAATGCTGTTCACCTAACTTACTAACTGTTGGCTCATAGACACTGCCGTTTCATACTTTTCCATGCTGCTGGTCCTGCCTGCCCACCCGGGCCTTACCGGGTCACTGGGGTTCAGTAGTTGCTTACATTCCCCAGCCCTTCAAATCCTCTGCAAAATGAGCTAGGCGCGGTGGCATCTGCCTGTAATCTCAGTCATTCAGGAAGATTACAAAGTCATGACCAGCCCAGACATAATGAGATCTTGTCTTAAAGATCTTCTTCTCTTGGGTACTGGGGAATGACTCAAGGCCTTTTCCTTGAGTTACATTACGAGCCATTTATTTATATATTCATTCATTTTGAGATCTAGTCTTGCTAAGCCACTGTGTTGCCCAGATAAGGCTCAAACTTGCCATAGCTTTGCCTCAGCCTCTCAGAAGAAAAGATTTTTAGAAGTTGAGGATGTATCCCAGTGGTAGAGTGCTTGCTGCTCTGGATTCGCTCTCCAGTACAGAAGAAGAAGAAGAAGCAGGTAAAGGAGGAGGAAAAGAGAGAGAGGACAGGGGAGAGAAGAAAAAGAGGAGAAAGAAGAGGAAGAAGGAAGAGGGGGAAAAAACTCTAACATGAAAAGGCTACACAAGATGAATGCTAAGGTTTCTTGCAGCTCAATAATTATGTAACTCTATAACTGAAATACTAATGAGCTATGAGTGTGGTATTGGGTAAGTTACTTAACCTCTTGATATATTAATTTCCTCATTTTCAAAATAAGGATGATAAAACCCATGATTACCAAGTAGTTAGCTGAATGGAACTGACTCATGTCTCTGTCACAGATAAACAAAGCTGAACATTAGTGACAGCAGTGAAGATAGATTTTATTCAGTATCTCCTGACAATAAGGGAAAGAGCTGAGCTGCATGCAGATTTGTGTAGAGATGCTGGATGTTTTAAGAGAGAATGAGGAAGTAGAGAGCAGTAGCATGCTGGACTCAAGCAGAGCCAGAGACGTGAACAAAAAAAAGCAAGCTGTTGAGAGTAAATGTGGTTAGGCCTGCCATGTCTGCCAGAGGGCAATTATGAAAGTCAAGAGTCTAGAGAGAGGCACCTTATCCTTCCTGATGATTGCATTTCCAAGGAATGGTTTGCAGATCCTAGGAGATGCATGGATGTCTCAAGGGGACAGAGAAAAGACAGCTCTAAGCTCTTTCTAATATGGCTAGAGAAAAGAGAGATAAGTGACCTTTGTTAGCGGTTGAGTAGTGCTAACATCAATTTTTGACACCTTGAATGCAAAATGGGGCTGGATTGTGCCAGTGATGCTGCCTTAGGCTGCTAAATGTCATGCTAAATAGGGTCCTGTCTCAGTGCAAGGGTTTGGACTGGTTCTTACTGCTAATAGTTCTTTGTTGCTCTAACCTTCAAAGTGGTTGCCAGGGTCCCTTAACCTTTTCATTCAAAGCACTCAAGAGTTTTAAATCTAACGAGACTTTTTAGTACTTAATTCTATGTGGAGGAAGCATTTTGGAGCAAATTTGAATATTAAAACGACATAGGAAACTTGCTTAAATATTGCCAAATTGTTGGCAAACAATGAGTGTGATACAGTTTATATCTTACTTTTTCACTAAGATACTTCTTAAAACCTATCATGCTTTTGTTGACATGGAATTGGTGATTTATAGGCATAAGATAAATTCATTTGAATTATCTTGGTGTTTGTATGTTTGCTCTCAGTTTGCCTTCCCCTTGAGTGGTCTAAAATAAAAGATGTCTCAGTTTCTGAATAGGTTAGAATTCTATACTGTTTTAATTATATCTGCATTGCAGCAGACCTGAGCTGGATATGAGGAAAAGCACTGTGTCCTATTTTTGTCTCTCTTTATTCATTAGATTTCTATTTTAAAATGATACTAAATTGTGTGAGTTGAATGCAAAGCACACAGAAGTAGTCATGGATGGAACTGACTTCCCCCTTGGCTCTCCAATGTTTTCACAGCTTTATGCTCTGTATAAAGAACTCTGTCTTAGTTACTTTTCTCTTCTTGTTGAGACAAAATACCTACATCCAAAATTAGGGAAGAGAAGATTTATTTCTTACAATTTTGGAGGTTTCAGTCCATACTTAGCTGGCTCCAAGGCAGGGTGACATGGCAGGGTTGCTGTTCAAAGCCACCACAAAACATCAAGAGAAATTTGAGCAAAAAGAAAAATAAAACAAGCCTTCTTCCTGCCCTGACACTGTATTTCAGCTCTGCCCCTGGGCAGGCGTAGCACTCATATTGCCAGTCCCAGTGCTAAACAATGAACCAATCACGAACGCCGTATTCAGCTGCAACCCTGATTGCATGAAGCTTGGCAGGGAGGGCATCTGAACACAAACCATTAAACACTCTTTCATGTATTTTAGTGCTGTAGTTTGGATCTTGAATTTCTCCCCAATTTCAAATGTTGAAGCCTGTGGTGTTATTGCAAGGCTGTGAAAATTTTAGAAAAGTGGGACCTAGTACAAAAAAAGTAGGTCGTGGAGTGAGCCCTTGAGGGGGCTCCAGCCCCTTGTGTCTTTGTTTCCCAGCCACCAGGAAGTGAGCAATTTCCTTTGCCACATAATTTCCATAGCAGAATGTGCTGCCTGATCAGTAGTATACAGACAACTGGGCCAAGTGACCATGAACTGAGCTCTAAAACCATGAGCCAAAACAAAACTTTTCTCCACATTAATTGATTACCTCAGGTGTTTTGTCACAGTAATGGAAAACTGACTAACATACTCAGATTATTACCTTTTTCTCCACTTACATTGATGCTGTTTTAGTTCTAGGGTTTACCATTTCTTGCTTGGACTATTGTAATCTTTTTTGTAACCATTTGCTATTCTTCCAACTTTATGCACAGTGTTTGTCAGGGTAAATTGTTTGTGACAGAATAACAGTGGTATAGGTAATACAGATAGGTGTTTATTTCTTATTTAAAAATATAAGATGGCACCACAGCCCTTGGCCAGAGTCACTGGGAGCCCAGGTTCCTTCTGTCTCATTGCTCTGCCATGCCAGTGGGTTACCATTGTCCATCTCGGGCGGACGCCTCACGCGCATGCCCACATTTCAACCTGTGGAAAAACTGGAGTAGATAAGTGAACTCCTGTTTAAAGTTATGATCCAGAAATTGTATTTCAGCCAGAACTTAATTCAAGGGTCACACCTACTTGTAAAAAGGTTGGAAAATGTGATCTTTATTCTGAGAAGTCATGATTCCAGATTTTTTTTTAAAAAAACTGGAGTTTCCTGTAGTATGTTTCTTTCTTTCTTTCTTTTTTAGTACCAGGGATTGAACTCACGACTTTGCACTTGCCAGGCAGGAGCTTATGCCACTGAGCTAAATTCCCAGGCCTCCTGTAATAAAAATAAAGATAAAAAGGATATAGAACTGTGCTCCCCAATATGGTAGCCTCTATTCACATATGGTTTAAGTTTAAATTTAAGAAATTAAGTAAGAATTCAGTTCTTTGTGAGACAGACTAGGGAAGCATTGCTCCCACCCTAACCCCACCAATGTTGTGTGTTTTCTCGATAATTGTTACAGTTACCAGCTCCCTTCTAAGCTTATGATGTGCTTCCTGTAACCATCATATCTGCAGAATGCTTGACTTTGACTGCTATATAACTTCCTGGGGTGGCAGCAGTAAGGACAGGCAGACCCAGTGTGCATGAAAAGATTGCTGTATCAAATCTAAACCTTGGTGCTGAGAACAAAAATGGACACTATACACAGAGAAATTCTGGACTGTGTGCAACGTTCACCCACTGTACCTGCACAGCACAGTAGCAAGACTAAAAAGCTTTGTATAAAGTCTCCATCAAAAGCCAGTCTGGGAACCCTGTCTCACATGCTGTTTCCCGGTACTCAAGTATAAACCCCAGTAAGATCTCTTTCGGTGGCTATTGTCTGCCTATTTGTGATTTCTACCTGAGTTGAGCAAAAGAACACCGGGCTGAATCCAGGCATGGAGGCACCTTCCACTAATCCCAACACTCTGAGAGGCTGAGACAGGAGGATTGTAAGTTCAAGCCTTGCCTGGGCAATTCAGTGACTTAGTAAGAGTCTATCTCAAACTAAAAGAAAAAAAATTAAAAATGGCTGAGATGTATAGTTCAATATGAAGTTTCTGGGATCCGTACACAGTACCAAAAAATATCAATCAAACAAGCTCTGGAATGACTGAGAACACTCAGAGAACTTTTCAAAGGTTCTAAATTTAGCCACAAGTGGCAACGCAGATCTAGGACATGTCAGTCATCATGAAAAGCCCTATTGCTAGAGCTGATAGAGCAATTTAGCCAGCAATTTCAACTGTACTTTCAAATCATTCTTCATGTAAGTTTTTCCTTTGTTTAATGTTTATTAATGCATATTTTCAGTATATAATGATCACATTCATCATGGGGGGTCGATACATGCATGTATACTCCTTAATTGTTTCTTCATCTGAATTTGATCAAAGAGAACTTTCTGAATACAAAACTCATCACCTCATTATATGTTTCAAGTTTTTCAGTGGGTCTCTCCTACTTTCAGTTATAAATTCCCTATATCCTTAGTTTAGTATCAGTTAACATTACTTATTTGGGTATCATTCAGGACTATCATTCAGGTTTGTTTCTTTTAAGTCTAGTTGACTCTTGATTCCGTGGAGCACTGGATCCAAGGGTACCGAATTCCAAAACATGAAAATACTCAAGTCCCTTACATAAAATAACAGAGTAATCGCATACAACCTATGCACATCCTTTATATTTTAGCTTATCTCTAGATTACCTACAATATCTAATACAATGCCTACCCCTTGCAGCACTTTTCTGGATTCAATTTGGTCCTCAGTGCACAGCAAATTTCATTTTTGTTTTATGGAATTTCCTGGAATTAAAAAAAATATTCAATCCGCACTTTACTGAATGTGAAGCTACAGAGCTCATGGATAACAGAGTCAATATCTTATAAGGAAACCCCAAGGTCTTATGCCAGAAAGCACAGCTAGATTTGAATTACAAGTGATTGGTGCTATACTGCATCTGGACGATGGCAGGTGAGGTATCAGAGTAGAATCTTTCAGTGCATGCTAGTTTAGAAATATGTATGGACATTCCCACCAACATGCTCTACTTTTCTCTCTTCAAGAAGAATTATGCTTCCTCTTTGCCACCACTGCTTATTTATCACAAATAAATAGAATATCTGAGCCCACACACAGAGACTAACAGTCTCTCAAACCTTTTTCCATTCATGGTTGGCTTTGGCAGAATAAAAGAATCATGGTTTGACTACCTCCACTGGCTTCCTATTATTTCTACCTTAAAAATTAAGAAATGTCAGGACAAACAGCTAAATGACCTCCATTGAAGGGGACCTACATTTCATGGAATATAATTCATTATTCTTTCAGCTGAAGTGAAGACCAGACATGAGTTTTATAAAGTGCCTCTTGTGATCAGATAATGCTAATTTGGGGGAAAGCAGATTAGGGGGGAAACAACCCCTTTAACCAACAACTTGTCACTTACCGACTGTTCGCTGAGAATAGAGCACTGCTTTGTGCAGTGAGGAATAACAGGGTCATAGTGAGACGGTGGGGTGGGGGAGGCACTGGCCTTCAAATCGGAAAACAGAATCAGATGTTGGCTTTTTCACTTACACTTAGAAGTTTAAAAACTCAGAACTTCTTGAATTTTCACCACCTAGTCTATGAAATAGATGCAGTATTACCTACCTCACAGGATAGTTTCATGGATAAAATGAAACAGTGAGTGTAAAAGTTTTAGGACCACAGTAGCATGGTAGGCACGCAGAAAGTGAATCTGTGTGTTTGCTTTCCATGGTGTCTCCCTTCCCCTGTGGTCCAGTCTCTGAAAGAGTTGCTTTCAAATCAGCACAACTGAACAACTGAGAATAATAATGCTTTTATTTTTAAAAAGACTCTATATTTGTTGGAAAAGACTAGAGCATCTGACACATGCCCTTAGTAAAATATTCATACTTTCAGTAAAACACAATTCCCTTCATTTTCTTCTCATGCTTCTCAGTTCACATTCTATGAATCACTTTCCTTTGCCTAAATTCTTTCCCTAAGTCATCTCTTTTCTCCCCCGTATCTTTTTTCTCTTCCCATTGTTTTCTCCAATTATTTTCATCATGAATGTCTAGAGGCTGGAATGACTAGGAACTCACAGATCAGGAAGGTAGGCTGAAGACCTAATAGGGAAAGACAACATTCTTCTTTCCAGAGGAGGAGGAAATCCTGGGAGCATCTACATTTAAATACTTGTTTTATCACATTTGCAAATACCTGCTTCAACATATTTGTAAAGATACAGATTGAAAGTCAGCAACAGTGTGAGATCAAAAATTTAGTTAACTTTCCCAGATCTAGAGTTCAGATCTGAAATAGATCTGCTATTTTCTGGTTGGCTGAGTGCAGTCAGGAGACCAGGTCCCATGTGTTTCCTCTTAGGGTCAACATCTGATCCAGGAACTCTGTCCCTTGGCTAGCAGAGCAGGTGTTCTCCCAGATGTTTCTAGTGTACCTGGCATCTGCTCCATTGCAAATCCTTCCTTAAAGTCACAGTCTGGTTCATGCAAATGTGTATCTGCAGTTTTGCAGGAAGTACTCCAGCTCTGAACTTTAAAAAAGTCACATTTTGCAAATACAAAAAGTTTTCCATTTTCTTCTGCTCCCACCATTTCTAATCTCTAAGCTGAATCTAATAGTTCTTTTCTGCAAACATACCTGAGATTTTTCCCTAGAAACATATGGAAAAGGACATCTCACTAAAAAGGGGTGGCAGGTACTTACATGATATATTCATTTGAATCTATTACTTGTGTTTTATTTTTGTATTTTGAGGCTTGTTTTTTACCTCGGAAAGTGGGGCTCACGAACAAGGAGGCTAATTTAAATTTGTGACCAGTTTTGTCTAAATGAGCTTTCAGTTAATAGTTCTGCATTTCTGTGGGTCAAAGTGCTTTATTCTATGCTATTTAAATTTGATCTACTAAAAAATCTCATTATATTTTCTTGAGTGAATATCAATCACATTGCTGTTGCTAAACCTGGGCTAACCTTTCACATTTTCCCTACACTGAAGATGACCTCTCTTCTTGCAAGCTGTTCTTCTAGTGTGAGAGGCTGTGCCAAGCTATGCCTTCTGTCTAACACTTCATTCCCCATCAGCCTCACCTCACTGGGATCACTCCTTATCTCTGCAGATCCCTAAATCATCCGCAGGATGTGACCTGGCATCTGTTGATTCACTATATTGTTATTTTCAACTATTTTAAAAAATCAGATTCATGTAATTATTATTATCAACTACAGTATGTGTGAGTCTCTTAAGAAGTACAAAGCTGAGTAAGATAGTGTCTGTCGTCTAGACATTTTCATCTGTTTCAATTTTAATCATTTTACAGAAAGTGATATTAGGAACCACAAATTCACAATGGTTAATTTCACATCTTTCCTTAAGAGATAAATGGAGGCTTGGGATTATGACATCACTTGTTTGAGACTTCCCGTTAACTCTTGGGATGGGCCATTCTCTCCCATCCACTAAAGCTAAACTAAAACTACCAAGATGAAAAAGAACACTCCAAAGTAAGATCCTTCTTAGCATAAGATCATCTCTGCCTTCTTGAGACTTTCCAGGATTATTGCCTGCTAAATTATGGACCTCTGAATCTTCTGCTAGCCTCTCATATCATTGTATATATCCATTGCATTATACAAACCTAATAAATAGTGGCTGGTTTGGAGTATCTGGGTCTTTGCCGGTCCTGAGGCATTGACCTCCTGGCCCCCTCATTGTGCATTACTAAATTTGTCTCTGTTTCTTATATTAGCCTTTGCCTTACCCCTCATGCAGGCAGTTGGGAATCTTGGTCAGGTTTTTGTTTGCCAAAAAAAAATTTTAACAGCCTTATCGTGTTATAGTTTGTATACCACACAATTCACTCAGTGAAGGTGTATAATTCAATGGCTTATATGTATGTTGCTTGCCACAATTTTAGAACATTTTTATTAGTACCTCAAAGAAACTACTTCTAAGCCATCACCTAAGCCCCATCCCTTCCCACTTCCTTTTTCTAGGCGACTGCTGCTCTGTTTTCCCTGTCTGTAGATTTGCCTATTCTGGATATTTTGTATAAATGTAATAGTACAATCTGCAACAGGCTTCTTTAATGTAACAGTGTTTTCAAGGCTTGTCCATGTTTTAGCATATTTTAGTACTTCATTTCTTTCTTTTTTAAACATAATTTATGAGCAGTTTTAGGATCACTGCAAAAGTGAGAGGAAAATACAGGGGTTTCCCACACACCTCTTGTTCTCACCCCTATACAGCCCCGCCATCAACGGCGTGGTACATTTATTACAACTGAGGATTTGTTTTAACCCTTCTTAGGTTATTTCACATGGATAATTTTAATCTACTTTTATTGATTATTTCTTTTGTTATCTTTCTCTTCCCCACTGAAAATTTAGCTCAGGCGCCACAAGTAACCAATCAATAGTACACTTTCAACTCTTTTCTCATCCTTCTGGTTTAATGTGTATGTGAGGGGAAACAAAGCCTTTATCTGGATGTGGTGGTGTATGCCTATAATACCAGCACTGGGGAGGCTGAGGCAGGAGGATTGTCTTGAGTTCAAGGTCAGCCTGAACTACGTAGTGAGACCCCAAAACAAAACAGAACAAAACAAAACAAAACAAAACAATGAAGTGTCTATGTTTAAAGTGACTTCCAGTACTTTAAAACTCGAGGAGGGGGGAGGAAGTCTGTCTACTGAAAAGGTTAAGGACTTTAGTGTTAGGACGCTAAGCAGAAATTGTACTTTTGCATTTGGCAAGTTTCTTAACCTCTTAAACCTTCAGCGGCCTCCTTATCTGTGAGACAAACAGGATGCCTAACCGGAGGAGTTACTGGCAAGACTAAAGCAAAGCAATCATCATGGAAAGCACCCCTCTAAATCCTGGCGCTGTGGAGGCGAAAAAAGAGGAAATCAGAATCATGGGACAGCTAGTTCTCCAGCTTTGTAATGCTTCATTGCAAGCAAACTGCGATGAGGACGGCCTAAGGTGTGCCTTTGAGAGTCTCAAGTTTGAGGAGCGAGATGGCGCTCCTCCCCTTTCCTCTAGCCCCGCCCCTCCAGCGCAAGGCACCGCCCCCGGCCCCCCGCTCCGACTGAATGAATGGCAGTGCCGCGGCCGTGCCGCTTCAGGCGCTGATTGGCCGCTCGGCGTGATGACGTGATCTCCGGCCGGTGAGGCGGGCGGGGCGGGAGGGGTGGAGCCAGGCTCCGGGGCGGGGCGCGGGCGCCCGGAGGCGGAGAAGCCGGGAGGCGGGAGGCAGGAGGCGGGAGGCGGGAGGCGCTGGGGCCGTTTAAGCGGCCTCCCTCCCGCCCCCAGCCGCCGGCTCTGGCCACGGCCCTGTCCCGACCCCCGCCGTGGCCCACTCCAGCGCTCCCGGGTCGAGCGGCGCCGCCACGGTCGCGGGCGGCCTCCGGAGCAGCCCAAGCCCATGAGGGCCGCGCGCCCCGCCGCCGGCGCTGACGAGACGGAGCTCCCGGCCAGCGCCGAGGAGCGGAGGATCAATGCGGTTCCAGAGCCGATTCCAGCGGTGAGAGCGCGCGCGCGCCCGCCCGCCGCGCCTGCCGGAGCCGGTCCCCGGGCGCCTCGGTGCGCGTGGGTCCCGCTGCTCTCCCGGGTCGTCCCCGCCCCGTGGGTCCCGCGCCCCGGCCGGGACCAGCTCCCGGGGTTCCCCGCCCGCGATCCCCTCCTCCGGGGAGCGCTCTCGGACCCGGGTGGCCGCTCGCGATCTGCGTGCCCGGACCCGCTCCTGCATTTCCTCCTCGGCTTCCTCCGGTCGGCCAGGTCCCTGGACCCCGACCTGGATCCGGGCGGCCTGGTGCTCGATCTGAAGACCGGAGCCCCCGCTTAGCGCCGCTCCGGGTCCTCGGACCCAAGCCCAGGCCTCGGTCCTTTTTACCCCAGGATTGGGGGTGGAGGTGGCATCCCCCGGGGGTCGCTGCTGCGCTATCCGAGGAAGATCTGTCGAAAAGCAGGGGGCCAGTGGCCTGGGCCTTTTAGGTGCTTCTTCTGTTAACGGCATTACCACCAGGGAAACTGAGGCACGCACCTCCCGGCCCAACCTTTCCTAAGGTGTAGGGGCCTCGTTCATTTCAGGCTTGGAGTCTCAGGGCGGTGCTATTTTGAGCTCTGCCGAGGAGCAAGCTTGCGTTCGGGTGGAGATACCTGCTGTTGGGGCGCCTGGGTTAGGAAACCGAGAGGAGGCTCAGCGGAGGCGCCACCACCGGAAGGTAGGCAGGTCGAAGGAGAGCGGGTAGGAGCACAAGGCTGGGGGCCCACTAGGGCCGCGACCCTCTCCGGGTCTCTGCCCTCCAGCGATGGATAGAGGCTGCTGGCTGGGATTCCCAGAGGAAGCTCTGCGCTTTTCTGCGCTTCCTAAGTAGGTGAAAGTTCAGCTCTCCTGTGTTTGCGGGAACTCTCCATCCCTTTGTCTGAAACCACCCAGACATCCCACTTCCAGAACTTCCCCACCAGCAGGCTTCGTGTGCAGCGGCGAGGAATTTGAAAGAAATGCGTGCAATCTTCCAAGAAGGTTATTGTTGAGTTTTTAAGATTCTGCCTTTTATTTCAAAGTGCGTATTTTTTCCTTTCAACTTATTTATTTATTTATTTATTTTGAGACAGGGTCTCGCTATGCAGTTCAGGCTGGCCTTGAGCTCACTTTGTAGCCTAGGCTGGCGTCGAACTAGGCAATAATTTTCCTGCCTCAGCTTCCCAACGGCTCAACATTCTTTTCTCCTTAACTGCCCTTTCACCCATTAAGTATATCTCATTCCACCTCCAGTCCCAAAAGGTAAAGGAGCCAACACGCATCTAGGAAAAGAGTGGTGGTTAATGCCATCAGAGGCATCAGCCTGCAGACTTGTATTGACATCTGAATATCGCTCCTCACGTGGGTGTTGAATGCTTGGCACTAGTCCTCAAGAAAGAAGCCCAGACCAATACTTTTAAGGGAACCATGGTGTTCAGACTTTAGAACCTGATGTCAGGCATGAGACTGGAGGGCCTCAAAGGTAGAATGGAACATTCAGCCAGGCGTGATCAGTGAGGTTTGGCTCATGTGGTTTGTTTGATTTGGTTTTACTTGTCTGCACGCCTGTGCTCTTCCTGTTTTTAGAGAACAGTGGCTATCTTTGGTGAAATTACCCCTTCCCTATTTGATTAAGGGTTTGCATTTTTCATCTGCCCCTTTAAATTATTGCAGAACAAGAAAAAGGACTGTTTTATTGTTTTTGCACAAACAGTAAAACAGTGCTAAAAGAGAGGGGGAAAATTACCATCAGCTGACTTCACTGTCTTCTTTTTGCTGGACAGTAATTTCTCTAGTGCATACTAGCACCATTGTAGTGTGATTTGGGACTCTGTTTTATCCATTAAAAAGTTTAAAATACAAGCATTTCCTTTTGGTGTAGCAAAGACTAATTTTCTCAGTGGCTGTACGTTATTGGGCTTCGTGGATAGTTCTGTTTTTATTGATGACATCTAGATCTACCCTGATTTTTCTTTGAAGATTTACATGATCACATATTTTCCTGCTTCTCTAATATAGGTTAGATTGGAAAGCTATTTCTAAGCATCAATTTGAACTTGGGAATAAAGCCTGTAAAAAATAATATGACAAGAAAGTCCTGATTTTTTGTGGTTCACATGTTAAAATTTTGAAAATACTATTCTATACCTTGTCAAACTGTATTCGTTACACACCTTTCCAAGCATTCCCTGTAGTTACAGGTAGGTGAATTACACAGGAACTGCCCTTGGGCCAGTGTGTTCTTTCCCCTGATACATGTATCAGGACTTGATTGAGGAGCATTGGATTGCAGAAAAAAACATTTTATTAGGCCGTACTTTATAGCTATGGCCAATAACAAGAACACCTTGCTGGTGTGCTCATAATGGAAAGTTGGCGGTTATTGTGGCTTCGGATCAGCATCCGGAATTCTGCCATGTTTTATGGAGGAAGGCTGTAGAGGAACAACCTGCCATCCTCAGTGGAGGGCTTTATGCAATTACGGCTTCTCAAGAAGCTTAAGAGATGAGAAGTTCCACTGTGACACAGCGTATTTTCTTTCTTTCTTTGTCTCTTTCACAGTTGAGTCTCCCAGGACACCCAGACACACACACGCACACACACATACACACACACATTCTTTTTCCTTCACAGCATTTCTGCCTGATGATAACTCCTAGCATTCATTGAGAGCCTATGTATACAAGGACGCTGCAAGGGGACCTGTACATTACTGAATGTTACTCATCACATCCTTTAACTATAGTTCTGAAAGATACAGATTTTATACCCACCTCATAGAAGAGCAGATAGGTTTAAAGAATAACAGGCCTCTAGTCACGCAACTAGGAAGGGGCAGAGTCACGAGTTCAGTTTCATGGTCTCCCTCTACCACCCTGGCTACTACCTCACTCTCTCTTCCTGCCCACACCACACATCTGTGTTTAAGTTAAAGGATGCTGTCTTCTTTAGCTCCAGATTTGTAACCAGTGGCTTGCTTTGAATTTGAATATATGGGAAAGCATCTTGTTTCAAACATTGGGAAGTCTTCCAGAGCTGTGTGTTGTCTTTTTGTGTGTGTGTTAGAACATTTAGTCTAGTCGTGTGTGTGTGTGTGTGTGTGTGTGTGTGTGTGTGTGTTAGAACATCTGGTGGGAGTCTCTGTGTGGGAGTCTTCCAACATACGCTCTTGTCCTTTATATAATAATTAAGTTAGGTGTACCCCTGTTGGCGCTGGACACTTCCTGAACTAATATGCTTAGTCCTGAAGGGACACTAATAGTAAGGTCCTGCATACAGGGTGACTTAAGTTGCAACATCAAGTCACGTTGAAGGGGAGCCCTGAGAATATCTGTCATCTTGGTCTTTGAGTTTTCTTTTCATGAGATTCAAAGTTCTTGATCTCTAAGACTACCTGTTTCTTCTGTACATAAAACCTGCTAAATCCCACTGAAGCTACATTGACTGGGATATCTCTCTGTTAAAATAGTTCAGCAGTAACTGGAATGTCTGTCTTTTTATTCTTTCATTCATCAATTATTTACTAAGCTTCAGCCATCTGGTGGGCATTGTACTTGGTATCGGAAATGGCATGGTGAGCAAAACAGCCTTCGTGGATTTCGTTATTGCAGTGGGAAATTTAAGACAACAGATTCTTACTAATTATGGTAAGGATTCTGGTTGGATTGGGAAGGGTGAAGTCATAATTTAACTAGGAGGGCCTGAGAAGTCTCTCTGAGCAGGTGACTTTTCCTCTAAGCTTGAAGACTGGACCAGAAGACCTGAGGATGCTGGGGAAGAGGGTGCTGGGTAGAAACACACAGCCCATGCTTTGAGGCAGACAAGACCTTGACTTGTAGACTGAGCAGAAAGGAAGTGGCACAGCTAGAGGACAGGGTAGAGGAATTGAGGCTGGAGGGATTGTGGGAGCGAGTCCACTCAGTGGATGAGGGCCAGGGATGGAGCACTGTGGGAAGCCACCAGCAGGTTTACAGACTGTGGGAGGTGATGTGTGTGGAGGAGGCTTGTTTGTTTTTGTTTTTCATACTGAACATTGCTCTCGCATATTAGGCAAGTACCCTACTACTGAACCATACCATCAGCTGTTTTTTATTTTAAATTTTGAGGCAGGGTCTAGTTTATCCAGGCTGGTCTTGAACTTAGGATCTTCCTGCTTCAGCCTCTGATTAGTAGGCTTTCAGGCTTATGTTACCATGGTTGGTGTGTGCTGGCTTTCATAGACTCTTGCTGTGTAAAGAAGAGAGTCTCTGCGTGGGGACGAAGAAGCAAAGCCAGTTAAGAAGCTGTATGTTCTCAGAGTTGAGATGTTGGTGTCTTGATTTGAAGCAGAACTGTCGAGTTACGGAGTACTGGACCAATTTGGAATATAATATTGACAATACTTGTGCTTGGGAAAAAGAGCACAGAGTTAATCAAGGATAAGTCAGGAGCTGATCTGTTCGTAGGCCTGTGAGATCTGCTGGTGGGCAGCTGAGGCTCATCCCTCCCTGTTCTTTCTCTCCATAGCTATGCAGTCTTCTCATGGAGGAGTGGGCACATTAGAATGCTGGGCGAGGGGCACACGGAGAATGCTGATAGCTGATGAATGAGCAAACTTTGCTAATAGCTTTATTAAACATGGCTTCAATTCCCAGCCTAAATCACCCTCCCTTAGATCCTCTAGGGCAGGCTGGTCACTCTGTTCAGAGCACTAGGGAGCCAGGAGGTTGCTCCACCTGATGCAGGGATGACTTCATGAACAACACTTGAACTTTTCTCATTTTAGGTGGGTAGGGTGACAGGCTCCTGTGTGGGAGTTTATTTGCCTTTTACCTCTGCTTTTCCATTTAAATCTTAGAAGTGATTTCTTCAGAAGGCTGTCGAGGAGGCTTGATTGCGCTCTGGCAGATCAGAGAGAAATGGGAAAATTACATGATAATTTCCCAGCAGAACAGTCATGCTGTCTGTCCTACTGAGCCCTGGACGTGAAAATGTCACAGCCTCGCTGCTCTTCGCTTTCCTAATGGCCCAGTCTTGTACTGTCCATCAGCAGAGGCTGCCTTAAGTCACCAGAAGGGGCCATTTTTTTCTCATAAACGTCTTACGTTGTTGAACCTGAAGTTAGTTCAGGCATGCAGAGACTTAAGTTACCAGAAACCTAACCACCCAGCTTCTTTGCTAGTGGGAGAAAATGAAAGTCTATCCCCGTTGCTGTGTAATGGCCTGACTATTTTTAGATCGGGCTGCCAGAGATATAAATTGCTATTTTAGTCTGCAGCCTGGTAGTGGGTAGAGAAATCCTACTTACTGCATCCTCCACAGCGCAATTGGAGTTTAATCCAACCTCAGCCTTTTTGGAGAGTCACTCTTTACCCTCTGACAGCCCTGCTGTGGTATGTTTGTTATCCATGGCTTTGTTGTTATGTCTCAAGGTATTGACGTGGTAGATCCTTCAGTGCTTGGGACACTTGTAAAAGCATTCTTCCCAAGAGGGTAATTATTTTTCTTTTGACTAATAAGGACTGTACAGGAACACTCTTGTCCCTTAGGAAATTAGTGGCATTATTTAAAAGATCATCAAGCGAGAAAAGATGATGCTTGAAATTATTTATCTGTGTACGAAAATAGCTTGGGTAAATTTGAATGCTGTGGCTGTACATTTCTCCAGTTTCAAATCATCTGGTGATTACACTCAGTAAGGAGCTATTTTGCTACTAGTTGATTATCTAAGCCGTTGGTAGTCCCAGAGAAATATCTTTACTGTCCCAAATTAGTCCCATAGTAGATGCATCACCTGAACCATGTCATGGGGTTAACAGGCACTGTCGTGTTTTATTTATTTGATCAAAAGATGACAGCCCCTATTTAATCAGGGAGATAGCATTGGTTAGCCTCACATTCATAAAGCTGGCGCTGTTCAGAATGGCTCTGCTGTGCGTTTTACTCAACTTTTGGCAACGTAGCTCTACCGTTTTGTCAGCCTGGTACTATTTTCCATCATATCAGTAAATAGCATGTGACTGCCTAGTGGAGAAATCATCAGTGGTAAAAAGTACTCCCCTTCTCTGGATTGGTTTGAGCAAAATGATCCTTTATTGTACAAAGCCGCCTGACAGGTTGGCCCTTGGAGACCTGAGTGCTGGCAGGGCTCTTTGACTTACATGTTTCTGTATCTGCTTCTTTGCCCTATTCAGGCAGCTGCTTTTCTTTCCTTCCTGAGAACATTCTCACTGATCCAGAATCCCCCAGGAAACCAGACGTGGGTGTGAGTGTGTGGGTGTGCGTCTCACCCAAAACAGAAGACTGCTACCATCTCTTTCCGTCCTGTGGTATTTAGGTTTCCGTTCTGTTGCTGACTGTGATAAAGTTAGCCTAAAGGAAACTATGGGACATGGGCCTGTGTCAGTATATGTGACAGGTGCTGATAAATACAGGCACTCTGGTTTGTGTTCCTGTGAAACTTAGAGTCAGAATATCAGGTTCTCATCACATGTTTTGATTTTTGAAGCCAACCCTTTAACTCAGGAAGAATGAAGGCATAAATGTACCTCCTTGCTTAGGGGACCTAGAGGTAGCCAGGTATCAATGTAGCTGTCTGATACCTGAACAGGTAATACAATATAGGGAAATGAGTTGCACAGGTCTTTTGATCGTGGGTGTAGGTTTTTAATATTTGCATTCTGAGAGGGAAAATAGAAACCTTTCAAGTGCAGTGTGTAACTTTTTCTTTCTGACAATAGCTAAATATCAGAAAAATTCCTTTTTTAAAATCTGTTAAGATTTAAGGGCTGGGCTGTAGCTCAGTGGTAGAGCATGTGTCTGGCGCATGCAAGGCTATGAGTTCGGTCCCCAGCACTGCACACACACACAACAAGATTTCAGATGTGGTCGTGGCTTTGTTTGCTTGTCTGTCTGTTTTTTCAGTTGCAGGGGTACCAGAGAAAGAATTGCATATGGTGTCTGTTTGCTTTTGGGTTGTTGCAAGGTTATCTTTTGAGTAAATGGAAAGAATACTTCATTTAATAAAGCAAGGAATTTGTTTTGCTTTAGAACTATTGCTGTTGACACAGTCTATAACTTTTTAATGGCTTTAGCTTTCTTCCGGTAATGAGGTATTTTCACTAGTGACCGCTTTATTTAGAAAAGACCAAACAACCACGGCAGGCTTCCCCATCGCAGTTCTCAGGCTTTGAGCTTTTCTCATGTGACGGCTTTTTGTTTCTGCAGTTTCATGAACCACCGGGCCCCAGCCAATGGCCGCTACAAACCAACTTGCTACGAACATGCTGCTAACTGTTACACACATGCAGTGAGTATGAGTTTTCTGCTGCCGCTGTTCTTCCCACAGGAACTCAGCTGGAGGGATGGGTTATCTCCAGGGCCCTCAGCATATCTCGTGACCTTAGGCACCAGACCCCAGGGGTGGTCCTGTCACCGGAAGCTGTGAGCACACAGAATGCTTTGTGTTCTGACGTGCTCATGCATACAAGCTTCCCACAACCAGGTCTTCTTTTAAAGAGTAGAAATACCTACGCACCCCAGTTACAAGACAGGGAGGGAAACCGGTGTATGAAGATTGTTACCCCTCAAATGAGATAACCACCGCTGTGCTCATTTGGCAAGGAGGGTTCACAGTTGGTTGAAAAGGTGCTTTTTTACTAGGTGAACTTCGGAAAGCCACATCCTGCCACCCCCACAGTAGCCTTGCTTCTCAGATCATACATTATTCTGTGTTAGTGCATCAAACGCTGATGGGGTCCCTAAGCTCTTGATAAAGGTTTTCCTTGTAAAAACAAAGCACACTCATGATAAGAAAACTTTAAAAATACTGAGAAATATGGAAGCAAACAAAATGGCCCAGAAATAAATCGGTAATACTTTGGTACATTTCTTCTTTTTGGATATGTGGTATTTCTGCGTATTTTATTTATAGGGTTCCTATTAATGTCACATAATTGGCATTTCCTATGTCATCATAAATTCCACTTCGGTTTTATTATTCCTTTTGAAAGTGTATTATGTAAGACTTTTGAGGAGAAAAATGGTGGCCAAGATACAGTCTGAAAACAAGAGGACAGTTTTTTCCTTTAGAGGCAAGTGTTTAGAAGAGGCCAGTTTGATGACCATAGACAGTGTCGCTGGTGTAGTATAATGGTTTGGATACTGAGATACGCAGCCCACCTTTAGGAATGATACTTGTTTAGGATTGACCTAAATGATCCCGATATCTTCACAAGTTAAGGAACACTTTTATAAACTGAAATTCAAGAAAAATTGATCATTAGCTTTTTAGAACAGAAAATATAGTCTTGTTAAATTATATCCCAGATCTTTGGATTCTAGACACCAAAAATTGCCTGTCATTATTTCATTTAAAAGAAGATACTTTTAACACAAAATAGAAAAGACGTAATTTCAAAACAGGTACTTAAAGCAAACAGGTTCTTATAAAATATATAAGAAACTTGTATTGTTATTCTCACTGTTCTGATTTTTTTCTGGGCCAGTGAAAACTTTGGCATCAAGAAATTTGTACTTGTCTCATCAGGGAGATTTAATGCTCTGTGCAAAAGGGTGAAAGAAGTATTGGGGAACCAAAAAAAAAAAAAAAAAGAAAGAAAAGAAAAAAATGATGCTAAAATTTTCATTTTTTGCCAGGCATATATATTTTAATATCTAATAAAGTAGTCTTATTTCTCCTGGGGAATTTCTGTATTATAAAACAATTTACTTGTCATATTAATACGGCTAGACATTGAATTTGTGTCCATATGTACTCTTATATATAGCATGGATAGCAAAATTTTTCTTCCTGGTTCCTTGAATTGGTGGGCCTTGGGAATGGATTGTTCTTGCTTACTTAAAAATTACTATTAAAAAGTAAATAATCACAAAATGCTTTGACTCTGAAAGTAGCTTCCAAATTGATAGAATGAAGAGATCCAAACTAAAAATCAGAACGTATCTTAGATAATTGTGTGTGTGTGTGTGTGTGTGTGTGTGTGTTGGGGGGGCTATCATATATACTACATTATTCCTTCACAAGATATATTCATTCATTCTTCCTGAAATATTGGAATTTCAGGAACCGACGGGGACAAGAGGATAGAATATTTTAAAATGAGGATCTCACTGGAAAATCTGAGTATATGCTTGATATTTGATTATTTGAAATTCCTACTCTAAATCAGATTAGAGGGTAGCGTGAGATGGGCCCTTACTGAAGGAAATTAGGATAAAGAACATCTGTTTTGCAACAGTTGAGTAAGGTTGCATCTCTGCCTGTTTCTGTGTTGGCTGGCGCTGCTCTGGGCTCTGAACAGCAGAACCAGTACAGCAACAAACAACTTCATCTGGCTCTGCTTGTGTTTATGCAAGAAAGACGATGCTGGTTTTAAAATGATTTTGTTTGTATTCTTCCTGACAAGCCTCTATATATTTAGAAAAAAAAAATTCTCTTTTCCACCAAAGCGGGGCCATTTATTTCTCTTTACCTTCCCCTCAGTTCCTCATTGTTCCGGCCATTGTGGGCAGCGCCCTCCTCCACCGGCTGTCCGATGACTGCTGGGAAAAGATAACAGCGTGGATTTATGGCATGGGTCTGTGTGCCCTCTTCATTGTTTCCACAGTGTTTCACATTGTGTCATGGAAAAAGAGCCACTTAAGGTACAGTGGATGGCGAGCTATTTCCACAGATCCAAACAGTTAACTTGACGTGCACCTCCCAAGCGGATATATTCTAGTCACACGGGGCAGGAAACGGACCTTTTCCTGCCTTACAGTTTTAGTGCTATCTCATCATTCAGGACATTTTCTTTGGATTGGACAGTCTGAGGACTCTTCTTGCGTCTAGGAAGGCAGGCCTCTCTGAGTAGCCAGGAGCCACTACCTCCATGGTTCCCCGGAATTTTCAATTTGAAATCTTGAGAGCTGTTTTCCAATTCCCTCATGTGTACTAAGGATAAGAGGAGTAGCTGTGGGTTAGTGGTGTAGTACACTGAGCTTGGAGTCAGCAGGTGGCCTGTGAGTCTCTGTCCTGCTAGTTAACCTTGGGTAAGTCACTTGGCTCCCTGGCACCTCAGTTTCTTTATCACTAAAATGAGGATGTAATGTCTGACTCACAAGGTTATTGTGATAGGCCCATAAGATAATCTATGTGAAAACAATCCAAAAATTGTAAAAGACTGAAGGATGGTGGGATGTGAGGAGGTGAACTACTGTTACTGTGGTTTTGTGAAGTTGAACTTTCAAGATGAAGTTCTGAGTCTGTGGTTCAGACAATATTATTTTGCAGTTACTGATTGTCAGGCACTTTCCAAACAGTACTATGATGGCCCTTGGCCTGCCAACAGGAAGTACAGAAAAGCATTCCTCCTCCAAGTGAAGGATTCATTTAAGAGAGTACAGAAGAAGCCCCACACCTTGTGGCCAGGAAGGGTTGCACATGAAATAGATTCTGCAATGATTTAATAGATTAAGCCCAGAAGAGTGAAAGTTCTCAAAAAAAAAAAAAAAAAAAAAAAAAAAAGAGAAAGATTCAGAGCCAACTAAGAGTGACTTAAAGTAATACTCAAAAATACATACCTTTTGGTTTTCTAGTGTCCAAAAATAATAATCAGACACTCTCATTTTTAAAAGATATGCTTAATTTAAAAGCAGGATGTGGAATTTATGAGATGAGTACTGGTTCCATCATGGAGTTTTAGAGCTGGACAGAGCTCATGTAACCTGAAAATCCAAACTTCAATTTTTAGTTGAGGAAACTGAGGCTCAGACAAATGGCCTGGCTTACCTAAGTCAGAGAGACAAGCCATATTGGACTTCTAGTCCTGTGTTTTCTTTCTACTATATCCTTCACAATGCTGTGTATAATTTACAGTCATTTCCCCTTTCCTATAAGGTGACAGTTCTCTGGGCTTAAAATAAAACTCCAGCACTGAGTCACAGGGCACATTGGGACACACTCACAAGGGAGCCGCAGGAGTGCCTGGCTCCTCAGGGCATGCTGTCACAGAGGCCAGGGGCAAGCCAGAAAGCAGAGCACTTCATTATCTTCTTGGCACAGTGTGACGCTTGTGGTTGCTTCAGCAGACTCGGCCTTGATATCTAGATTTCTGAATCAATAAACAGTTGTAGATGCCTACTTCAGTATTCAGGGCCTGCCTACCAGGGGCTGGGGAAGGTGCAATAGAAACCAGAGCCTGCACCTTGAAATAGCACTTCTAGTGTCATAGGCCACATGTAGATTATTGCTTTATAAGTTTTCAAATAAAACCTCAATTGAAGTACTTAAAAGGAAGTAGTATTTATTATGTGCTAGGTACTGTGCTGAATACATGGTCCACATTATCACATTTAATGTTCTGCGTGCTCTAGAGAAAGATTTCCATTCTTTTATAAAGAAAATGAGCCTGAGACAGGTGTATGGCAGATCTTCAATACAGTCTAGGTCTGACTATGTGCTCTGACAGGGTCTAATAACTGAGAAAGTACAATTAAAACTGTCTCAAACCTTGTTAGAATCACATGCATTCTGCAAGTGTAAAGAAAAAACAGCTTACCCCCTTTCTCCACCTTGTGTCCCATCTTCTGTCCCTTGTAGCAGAATCTTCTGGCCTGGAGTCCATGGCTACATTTCATAACGATGATTATAATATGTAGTCTTTTGAGGAGCACTGATAAATTGTTTGCTTCTTTAGACCTATGACCTGAATTGTTATTGAGGGGTAAGGTTTTGGGTTAAAAACATTTTTTCTCCCAACTGTATTTTTTTACTTCTTTACTAACACAAGTCCTCAGCTGTCTGCTTTGGCCCACATTCTGTGTACATGGGGCGAGGCAAGGCCTAATAACTGCAGCTCCCTCAAATCAGAACTGTGAGGCCTTGGACAGTGAAAATAGATGCAAGACAATGCTATGTGTTTGTGCTTTTTAATCACATGACTAAGGGGCAATGCCACCTAACCTAGTTTTTGAAGCAACCTCAGAGACTCATATTTTTATTTTCTCTCTCCTTTTTTTTTGTCCTGGGGATCGTGCTTGGCCGGGCAGGTGCTGTGCTGCTGAGCTATATCCCCAGCCCACTCCTGTCTTTCTACCCACCCTTCTCAACTTCCTGATTTTGGAAGAAGGGCGTTGCTTACAAATCTGATTCGCACCCTCTTGCAGCAAATGTGCCTTTTTTGTTTAGTTTTGTTGATTTGGCTATT
Organism: Dolichotis patagonum; assembly: GCA_004027295.1. NCBI lineage: Eukaryota > Metazoa > Chordata > Mammalia > Rodentia > Caviidae > Dolichotis > Dolichotis patagonum. The sequence continues at coordinate 603,329 of PVJX010000008.1, read as the reverse complement.
CCCAAAATTACGCAATTCTTTAATTACAACTTATTGTCTACACTAGAATATTTAAAATAAAAAGTGAATGAAAAGTCTATTCTGGAAAGACTTGGTGGAATGTGACCTCATTTAGGGATTGTTTACTGAGCATCATCAGGACTTTGTGCCCTGAACCGTGACAGGACCTTGGGGATTATCTCCCCTCAAGGAATTTCGGCCTTCTGTTAGATAGTCTGGAAAAGAAATGGAAACTATCAGAAAAGACGGATTGCGTTTGCTTTAACCACCTTAGGCTTCCTAACTGTGAGAATGTCGTGTGTACAACCTAAAAAAGAATACAGAGCATTGACTTGTGGCTTCATATCACTAAAAACAAACAATGTGGCTTCAGAGGGCAAGTTATAAATACCATGAGAGGCTAGACAGGTATGGAAGTTGCAACATCGTGCACTGATAGCCCATGCTTCTGGTCTGAAGAATGTTTTAAATAATTTATCTGACTTGTTTTCTTCCCCTCCGCAGGACAGTGGAACACTATTTTCACATGTGTGATAGGATGGTTATCTATTTTTTCATTGCTGCTTCTTACGCTCCATGGTAAGATAAAATGTTTCTGTTCTTGAAGAATGTGTTTTTATTCTTAGCAGTCCTTATTCGTCTATCCTTCTTCCCTCCCTGCACTCCTGTCGCTGCCCCCAGCCCTCATGCATACTACTACCCCCTCTCCCAATCACACACCTACATGAGTTTTTCCTCCAGTGTGATTTACTTGGCTTAGATTGTAGATCTGAAAAACACGGTTTAGAGTAAATATCTGGGCATTGGATTGTTTAAGAGGAAATGCTGTTAATCTGGGCTTGGGTAGCATGCTCCTTTTGTAACACATAACCTTTGTCCCTCCTACCCCAAGTATTCTCTCCTTATCCATCTGCTTTTCAGAACAGGTAGAAATTGGGGGAATGCTGTAAAGCTACATGGCACGAGGAAGTTAAGCTTCCTTTGGAAGCTCACACTGTTTGTCTTCTCTGCACAGCGCAGTAGCACTACACACTGGCACATTCCTATTTTGTTTTGCTATCTGAGTTAAGATAACTAACCAAATCTGTTAACCTAGCACTCTGCCCAGTTTGTTTGGTCTTACTGCCCTTTTGGTACAGAGTGAATATAATCTTTTGTTCAACCTACAACTAAAGAAACATTAGTTGTCCTCTATCAAGACATAGTCCAGTTTCAAACACTCAAAAGTTTATATTATGCCATCTCATAGTCATTGAAAACAGCAGGCACCTAGATTCTGGGGAAAGCAGCCTCCTTCCAAAGAAACATAATTATCTGTTAGAATAAAAAGTAAATGCTGGCTCTCCTCAGTACGGCTCACTAAATTATAGGTCTGATTCATATTGGAGCAAGAATGCTTAAAGGCTTTTGTGAAGTATACTTCCATTTAAAATCAGCAAATAAGTAATAAAAATATTTAAATTGAGCTGAGAATCAAAGTAGGCAGTTTGTTCACATATAGTGTTAGACATGCAAGTAGTGCCTTTTCCATTTGAGAATATTAATTTGTAGTGACAGCCAATCAGAACATTTGGGATTTTTCCTCCATTCCCTTGTATTATGACATTAGTACAAGTGAATTTTCAGCATTTTAAAATTTAGACTTCACAAAAATCCACATTTAAATTCCAAATAATACCTTCACACACTTTGGGATAATTCTCATGCTCTTGTCTTGCCGGAGAGATCGGTGATGGAAACGTGGTCCGTGTACTAGGTATCTGCTACGGGTGTGTGATCCTGGCTCAGAACATTTGCAGAGTTCTCCTTAAGCTGTGTAAGCAGTCTGCTCCCAAATACATAGTCAGAAATGAAAAGGCAAGCAGCCTTTACCTCCCTCTGCCTTGCCAAGGAAAGTCGAGCATGACAGGTGTGCTGGGACTCACTTCTCCATAATAACTGGCTCTATTTTTAAACCATGCTGAAACTAATTCTAAGTCTTAAAGGTCGACTGACAGTTTTATCTTTGAGTTATTAATTTTACCCAAATTTCCATCTTGTGTGTTGAGTGCCTTTTCTTCCTGCTTTTATTCTAGCATTTTCTTAGTTTCCAAGGGATCAAAGGAAAACACAGCTCCTATGAATTCCCTTCATTTATCCCTTCTGTTCTTTGTTGTTGTGTTTTCATTTGTAGGTTAAATCTCCGAGAACTGGGACCATTGGCAGCTCATATGCGTTGGTTTATCTGGCTCATGGCAGCTGGAGGAACCATTTATGTATTTCTCTACCATGAAAAGTAAGAAAAAATAATTTACATTTGGTAGTATTAAAATTCGTTGCCTAAATTTTATCTTTTGCAATCTAGTTTCTTTCATGTTTCCTCTTCAAAATAGTAGAAATACATAAATAGAATAAATACTACTTTAAATAAATCTTTGAAACCCTTTTGGTATTCATGGTTAGTGGACAGATTGCTGCAGAATGGTATAAGAGGCACATGTGTGGTGTAATGCCAATGAGAGACAGGACAGCATAGCCATTTCTAGTCAGTAAGGCCTCAAGTTTCATTCCAAGACAGACTCGCCTTATCTGCTGAGATTTAGTCATCACATGGTAAAAGTAACCTTTCCAGTGTTTCTGTGAAGGTTGGAAATAACAGATATTAGGTGCCTAGCACATTTATCTAATTAAAAAATTAGAGAGTATTCCAAATCGGCTGCCCTGAGAAAAGGGCCACATGAAAAGGTATCTAAATCCTTCATATTTTAGCCCTGGAGCACAGTTCTTTACCCCTTATTTATAGATCATTTTTGTAAGTGTTTAGTGATTTTAGAAAAATTTGTTTTGAAAGAGCTTATTGAAATGTATCATCTTGGCTCTAGAGAACCTTCAAGGTCAGTTCTAGAACATTCAGGTTATGCATCAGATACTTTTAAGTGACTCATGTGGAAAACAGGGTCCCAGTGTCCTAGTTACTTTTCTGTAGCTTTTTATTATCTCATAGGTTTGAATTTGAGAAACTCACAACCATGAAATCATTGTCATTAGATTTATTAAATTACAGTTTATTAAATTCTTTATTATGGTTGGCAGCATGACTTTCAAAATTGAACACACTTTGTATTTGTCATTGTATTGTTTTCGCCTTTCAGAAGAAAATGGTGGTTTTCACTAACTCCAGTTTTGAAATTCACTTAACCGTCCTTTGATCATAATTGGCAATGCTGAGTGGTATTATGCAGTATACATACATTCAAGCAAATAGTTTGTTTCTTGGAATAAAACCCCAAATTATACCCTTGGATAAAAATAGGAAATAAAGTGAGGCAGCTATTTCACCTCTTCTAGGCCTTCTCACATAAACCAGTCCTTTGAACCCTTTCTTCTCCTGATGTTATTTCTTGGTAGGTTTTGGGTCTGAGACACTGAGAATGAAGTGTAAGTTGCCACTGGCCATTTAGTTTGGCAGAAATGTGAAAGTATGAGTTGTGTCAGGCTCTGCGAGGCCCAACCGTAAGAAAAACAGTCCCTGCGTCTGAGGCTTATTGGTGTAGCTGGATTGGGCAAAAACGTAGGTTGAACAGTGGTTTCTTAGGGTTTTCATGTATTTCACATATTTCGTAATGTGATGATCCTTAGAAACCATAGTTTGTATAAATGCAAAATGAAGAGACAAAGCTCTTTCCTGAGGACTCCCCGTCCTTTTTTCCTGATCAAACTAGGCCCCACGCTGCCGTTCCATCTGTCCTCAGTGTCTCTGTGTTACCGATCTGGATTGAAATGGCAGTAAAGTGAAACACTCTCGGATTGGGGAGGGAAAGACACGGTGAATTTAATTCAATTTAGCCATAGTACTTTTGGCAGAAAACATTTTTTTTTTAAACTAGTTTTTGTGTTTCTGCTGAGAACTTATATTGTTCATTTCACTGGTGTTTATCTTTACCTCATGAAATATAGGGATAATAGTACCTTTGGTTGTTCGGGTTTTTTTTTTTTTTTTTTTTTTTTTTTTTTTTTTTTTTTTTTTTTTTGTCATTTTGAAACAGGAGCTCACTCTGCAGTGCAGGCTGGCCTTGAGCTCACTTTGTAGCCCAAGCTGGTCTGGAACTTGCAGCGATCCTCCTGCCTCAGCCTCCTGAGCGCTGGGATTACAGGTGTGAGCCACCACCCCTGTCTTGGGAAAAAGCATTTTCTAGGTAGCACCTGGAGTTTCATACCTTTTCAATCCTAGAAGAAATGCTAACTCCTTGTTAATACGATTATGGTATGTTAGGTGAGGAGGCCATGCTCTGGTTTCTCTTCAGATCGTATAAATCTTTCGCCTTTTTTTAGATGAGGAGGCCTAGTGGCCTCCTTCTGCGAAATGCATTTCATTTGAGTAGTTAAAAGTTTGTGTTTCTCTTTCAAAATAAAAGAGGAAAAGCTGGCATATAAAAGAGCTAAGTATTAAATATGTAAACTAGATTGACTGTATTTCTGTTCTTGCAGGTATAAAGTGGTTGAGCTCTTTTTCTATCTCACGATGGGATTTTCTCCAGCCTTGGTGGTGACATCCATGGTAAGAAGTAGCTTCCTAACTGCAATCATTTTCTTTTTTAATCAGTGGGATTGTACCTTTTTGAAGGTGGGATGTGTCCATTAGCTAGCAAGAGACTGAAAAAAAAAAAAAACCATGAATAATACAGTGTGCCAACAATTTGTGCTAAGAGCTAAGATTGGGGAAACTGTTCCTCTGGGCGTGGTTCTTCCTTTTTGCTATTCTTCAGTATTTATTTATTTCTTTTGGGTAATCTCTTTGTCATCCTTCACCTTCTCAACCCTTCTCCCAAAGAGGTATAGACATGAAGGCTGAGATTTCTGCTTGAAGTACTTGGCTTTTTAACACTAAATCTCTGGAAAAGAGTAAATTTGGAGGTATCTTAAAATGAAAAAAAAAATGCAAATTACCAATCTGTAGAGTCTTAACAATTAGAAGGACCTTAAAAGGCATGTACTGCACCATTCCACAGGATATCTTTCAGATTCCTTTCCTGTTACTTTTTCTTTCATTTGATTTTAAGTCATATTTCTCTTCCCAAAGAAAGTTCTTTTTTAAAAAACTTTACTCCAACTCCTTGAGAACTTTGATGTGTAACAAGGTTATACTACTTTTAGTAAGCATTTGCACTATATATTTTGAATTCCTTTTCACATTGAATTTCTGTTTAGAAATCTGTGTGTATCTGTCACTTTGAAAGAAATATATAAATCACTATGATCTCCATCCACCTGGGTACTTGTATGTTTATGTACACCACTGTCTTACGCTCTGTTTTCTTGTCACTAACAACTATAATAATTAAAGAGGCATCGATGTGTTTAGTGTGAATCCTCTTTCCATCTGCAATGGTCAGAAGAACTGTACCTGTGATCTCCTGAACTCATAAAAGCAATATAAGGTCATAATTCCACCATATATATATATATAGAGAGAGAGAGAGAGAGAGAAAGAGAGAGAGACAGAGCGCACTTGCGTTGGTCACAGATATACCTGTAGGAGTTAAAACCTGATTCTGTTTCATTTTATTTAGTTATTTTTCCCCCCAGGGACTGTGCCTTATGAATATGTAACAAAATGTGTTTCATTGAGATACAAGGTTTATAAAGCCTTTAGTAATTACTTTGTACCAGAAGTACATATGGGTTAGTTGGTAAAAGTAGCAGAAAATGATGAGGAGCGAGACAAATGAGAAATGAGAAAATGTCCTTGATAGCTATATAATTAGAGAGTAATTCAGGACACCCAGAGCAATGTAAGCAAAGTCGATGTAGATAAGTGATTGTAGAATTTCAAGTAAATTCCCTTTGGGTATCATAAGAACAGGTTTGTCTAGTATTTTTACTGTCCCACATCTTTAATTAGCATTTTCATAAGTGGTATAATAGTAGGTGACTAATGTTTATGATAACCCAAGAGGATAATCCCCACACTGCCTTGGTGTAGTTTAGAATTCAACAGGCCAATACAATTCATACCCAACGAGAGGCTATATAAAATTTTACAGTAAATCTTTGGGGAAAGTTCAGGCTGCTGTGGGAACACAAAGTACCAGTAGAAGTGATAGTTAAGCAGATTTGGAAAGACGAGGAGGAGCTAAGAGATGGTCAGAGTTATAGGCAGAGAATCTCACATGAAGAAGCTTGAACTGGGGGAATCCTGCAGCAACTTTAAAGAACTGAAAATAGCTGTTTGTTAGAAACACAGAGTACACACGAGATGATCAAAATATACAGTATTTTGTATATAAATACAATCAGTATTTAAATTGCAAATGTATTACAAATATACAGTGAATGTTTAATTTTAAAATAGTGTATTATAATAGAGACATGTTGCCGTTACTGTCCCTCAGAATTCTCCCTCTCACCTTCAAACACGCTTATCCCATTCTTCATGCCATTTTCCAAGGCACTTGTAGAAGTCTTTAATGACTGACTGTATGAGACAGTCTTGTAGAAACATTACGGTGTGTCCCCGTCCACCTTATTCACTGCATCTGGCAGCCTGTGACTTTTGGGCCTCACAAAGTCGAAATGACCGTGAATGGCAAACCTTTTAACTTAAATGGGTTCAGGTCATCGACGCAGCCACAAAGCATAACTGAAGACGCTCATGGAAAAGGACTTCTAGAACTGCTTCAAAACGTGACAGGAGGCATGGAATAAGTTGCTCAAAGTTGAGAGGGGATTATTTTGAAGGGGATTAAGGCAACATGTCTTTCACAGTAATATATTTTTAAAAAAAAATCAAGCATTCACTATATTGTTTGATCACGTGCTGTGTATCCCTGTTTGATATGTGCGTTCCATGCTGGGTAGTGACAGGTGGCATAAATCTTGTGGTAAAGCTGAGGAGCTGGACAGAGTCCCAGTAAAACAGGACGGCATAAGCCACCTGAACTGACCGAGTACCAGCATGAACAAAGACTCAGAACTCTGGTTCTGATCGGAATCATCACCATCAGCCTTCTCACCGGTGTGCCACAAAGAACTATAAAACTGGAAAAAGAGTCAAAGTAACTTTTTTGGCATGGGACACAGACACAGAAGGTCCAGGACTATGGTCTTGAGGAAAGAGTAACCAAAAAGTAAACTTCAGATTCTTCGCAGTTTCCCTAGATACTTTGCAAATAGCAGCAAAAGGAAGTAGAGGCCGGGAAGTGGAAGAAGAAACGAATTGGCATTTCTGACTGCGAGACAGCGGTGGAGAACTGGAGAGAAGGGAGCTAGTGAGGGAAGCCACTGCAGAAATCTAGACTGGAGTTTCCTTTCCTGGAATTCAAGAGCAAAACTCTGCAAGCTCTGGTTGAGAAAAACTGGTTGCAGGTCATGAGATGAATGGAGAGTCCAGAAAGTGCCTGACATTTCAGCCAGCCATGCTGAGCATTGCAAACATTCAGGTGACCATACCAAAGCCACACCCTAGCAGCGTGCTACTGTAGCTCAGACTGATGGCTGGTCTAGAGCTGTTAGGGCACAATCCAGCCTCCAAGTGGTCAGATTGATCCTTCAGTAAATAAACTGCCTGCTGGAAAAAATCATCCACAGAGGAAAGCCACAAAATCTATACTCTACAAACGTGGCACCCACCACCTAAACAAATACCAGATAGGCAAGAGACAGGAAAATGACACATAGCTAAGGAAAGAAAGGTCAAGAGAAACAGACCCGAACATGACAAATGTTGAAATTTGTATGCAAGGGTGTTGCAACATAATGAATAAACAGGTGAGGAATCTCAGGAAATGAATAGAAACTATGAAAAGCAAACCAATAGAAACTATCTTGAGGAGAAAAAAATATAGGACAGAGGTTTAACAACAGATTGGTTACTGTAGAAAAAAAGGTCAGTGAACTTGAACTCCATAAAAACTACTCAAACAGAAACACAAGAGTAGTTAAAAAATGGATCGTACTGAGTAATCCGTTGGACAGTATCAAGTGACCTATTGAAGCATAAGAATACTAACGGCTGAAACTTGCAAAAGTGGTGAAAAATATCAAGCCACAGATCCACAAAGCACAATGAACCTTGAGCAGGATAAATGTGAACAGAAACATACTGAAGCATTCCTACTCAAACTGTTAGAAAATAATGATGAAAAAATCTTAAAATCAGCTGGAGGGAAAGATCAAGGAGAGAAAAGTGACCACTGGCATCTCGTCGGAATTGGGGCACAACCATGCAGTGTGATGGCACCTTTAAAACAATGAAGGGAAAAACTGCAGGCTGAGATTCATAGCACTACAGTTAAAAATGAATCAAAAGTGCTGAAAATACATACTCACGAGTAGATACAAAAGACGTTTCCATTCCTGAATTTCTTCAAAAAGTAAGTGAGTTGTAACATGAAGTGAAATATGTAACAGTAAAGAATGGAAGTGAAGAAAATGAAATATACTACTGTAAGGGCTGCATCCTTGTGTGGGACGAGGTATAATAATAAGAGTGTACAAAAGCTGACATTTAAAGTTTTAAAAAATGTTATACTAAAAGACACATTGCCATTAGTCCAACTTAGTATATTCTCCCTTTATTCAAATACACTCCTCCCACCATTCTTGCCACATTCAGGTTTGTTTGTTTTTGAGACAGGCCTGGTCTTGCTGTGTATCCCAGGCTAGGCCTCAACTGCGGAGTCCTCCTGGGGTTCCAGGCATGCACCACCAAGGTGCTGCTGTCACTTTCTGAAAAGGTGCTGGGTATCCTCTCTAATGACTGTCTTTGTCCAGTAGGATTAAAACGTACAGTGAATGCTTCCGTCGAATACAATCCAATGGAAAGGGAGGTTCATAACAACATTACAGTGTGTCTTTGTCCACCTTATTTGCCAAGTCTGGCATTGTGCAATTTCTTGACAGTGAAAGGAAAACATTTTGAGTTGAGTCTAGACAGGGAAGCAGCCATGATAGCTCCACTAAAGAGGTTCACAAAAGGGACTTTTAGAACTGCTTCTAGAAAGTGGCAAGAATAAAGTGTTCTAACTGAGGGGGATCAGTGGAAACGTGTGTCTTTATTGTGTTGTTTTAAAAATTTAAACACACCTGGCACGATTTTAACAGTCTTTTCTCAGTAATTGAATGAGGAATTATCGTACTGTGATAAGGATGTATTTTGTCATCCATAGAATAACTAGCAACAAAACAACAGTAGAAAACAGGTAAATAGTATAGTTAAAGAGTTGAGAAAAATAGAATACTCAATTGAAGAAATCAGGATAAGAGTAACATGGGCATGTAGATGAAATGGAAAATGAATTGCAAGACGAGAGGCGCAGAAGCAACTGCATCAATACTTATGCATATTATATAATATAGAATAATAGTTATGTGAAAATAAACTAAACACTCCAATTAAAAAGCAATGATTTTCAGACTGGATTTTTTTGTTTGTTTGTTTGTTTGATACCGGGGATCAAACTGCGACTGCATGCTTGCAAGGCAGGTGCTTTATGCCGCTGAACTAAATCCCCAGCCCCTCAGACTGGATTTTTAAAAAACAAGACTGCTATGTGTTCATGTGAAACACACTTTAAAATAAAGAGACAGTTTAAAAGTCAGAGGGTGGAAAAGACAACATTTTAAAAGTACTACCATAAGAAAACAGAAATGGCTAATTCATATCAGTCAGAGCAGATATGAAGATGAGAAATTTTAACTGAGATGAAGAGGGGTATTTCCTAATAAACAGCCATCTCATCTGAAATGGGTGTGCGACCTAACAGTGCAGCTTGAAAACACATGGAACAAAAGCTACCAAGTAAAGCAGAAACAAATCCACAGTACAATCGACAATTTTAACAATCTTTTCTCACTAACTGAATGAGGAATTAGAAATATGGATAAATGAAGACAGATCTGCGCCATGCAATCCATGGGCTAACCTAGTTTGGCATGGCAGAATACTCCACCCACATACTGCAGTACACAAATCCTTTTGATCAAGATAGATAATAGACTAAGTCATTAGGCAGTCCTCAGTGAGTATCAGAGAACTGAATCGTCAGCTTCGCTAGGCCATAGGTACCCAGATATCTGTCAAATTTCAAGCAAGATGCTGCAAGGTATTTTTAAAATAAGATTAATATTTAAGAGCAGCTTATTCTCCATAATGTGGGTGTACATCAATCAAAAGATGTTTAGAGTTTTTAAAATGACTGCGATCCTCTGAGGAAGAATTTTTGCTTTTAGATTGGTACCTTTAGATTTGGGGCTGCAACATTAGCCCTTTTCTGGGCCTCCTGTCTGCCATCCCTGCCCTGCAGAATTCAGACTTGCTGTCTCATAATTGCATAAGCCATTTTTTCTTTCTTTCTTTCTTTCTTTCTTTCTTTCTTTCTTTCTTTCTTTCTTTCTTTCTCTTTTTTTTTTCTGAGACAGAGTCTCACTATGTAGTTAAGGCTGTTGTTGAACTCACTATGTAGCCCAGGCTGGCTTTGAATTCTCAGTGATCCTGCTGCCTCAGCCTCCTGAGTGCTGGGATTCTGGCACACAAATCAATTTCTTAAAATAAACCAGTACATAGACGCTCACACATACAGGCATGCACACATATCCTACTGGTTCTATTTTTCTGAAGAACCCTGACTAACAGAAAAGAGGAAAGTTTTAAAATAAGTGATCTAAGCTTCTATTGTACACTATTAAAAGAAAGCAAATTAACTCCAAAATAAATATCAGTAAGGAAATAAAGAATGGGACTTGGTGAAATAGGAAATGAATAAGCCAATGAACCTGGAAGTTCCTTGAAAATATTAGGGTTGGTAGGACTTCCGGGAGGATGGAGGAGTGTTGAGCAGCAGAGGAAGAGCGTCTCTGAGGTTTAATATCCACACACTGGAATATAGCAATGTGAGGAAGAGAAGAAGGGTAGAAGTGAGTCCCTGGGACTCAGGAAGGATCTGACTTGAGAATTGGAGCCCACGGGGAGAGTGAAGAGAGAGATTTCAGTGAAGAAGGAGGTTGCTAGCCCCGCATTCTCCTGAGCCCTGACTCACTGTGTGAAGATAGCTCATACATGCAGACGCACAGTGACGACTGCTGTACCCAGAGGCCTTGGCAGAGAAGCGCACCAGTATAACGAAGTAGTGCACACAGTGGACCACAGTGGCTGCTAAGTTACTCAGATTCAGATGGCCCCCAGGAGATGGCCGGTAGCCATCTTGGAAAGGAGCCTCAGAGCAGCTGCTGGGTGGCTCCATCTAGTGGTTCCCAGTGTCAGGTTGAGTCTGCCAAGTTCAAGTCAGTGGGGGGAGGGGTGTCAAGATGCCCCCTTCAAGCCAGCAGGAGGGTACAGAGTGTTATGGGCTGAACAAATCAGGTTCCAGTCTAGCCAGAGACCACACTGAACTTCAGTGGAACTGAAGGTGCAGGCTTGCTGGGAGTGTCCGTGACCCTGTCATAAAGCTATGGCTGACTTGCTGGGATTAATCAACACAGATCTGGACTCTGCTGATTTGTCTGTCAGTGATAACTGAGATACATTTTGAAGCAGACTTTTCTTCTTTTTTCTTTTCATGTTTTTGTTTTGTTGTGTTTTTTTTCTTGATTGTTCTTGTTTTTATGAGTGTGAACAGTGTTTCTAGTTTTTGTTGTTCTGTTCTGTTCTTTTTATTTCTCGCTGTCCCTCCTTTTTCACTGAAGTTCCAAAGTATACATAATTTTCATGCAAGTGTCCCAAAGTTTGCATAATCTTCTTTGTTCTCCAGCATTGCTTCTAATCTCTTCTTCTGTTTCCCTATTTTCTCCTCAACTCCTTTTAAACTTTTTCTGCTGAGCATAAAATTGTCATACTGAAGGCTTATTTACTATATACAGTTTTCTGAATTGTTTCAGATTTTGTTATATAGCCACAAATCTGGTTCATATGATAAAAGGTGGCAAATTAGTGGTTACCACAGTTCATTTTCTAGGCTGTGTTTGATGCTGTTGTTATTGTTGATTGTACTACTTTAGCCAAGGTGACAGAATTGTTCTAATCAGTTGTTCTTCCTGATACCCCAGGGCTGACATTGCCTAAGGGTCATAAAAAATGCTGTAAGCCAGTGCCAGAGAACCAGGGTCTAAGGCAAATAGGAAGCAGCTTCTCATCACCAATAAATTTAAGAGGTAAGGTCTTGCAACAGACTTGAAACCCAAAAACCAGCTACACCTGGAAGACATCTCTGAGAAGTAGTCATTTCCTAAGGGTTCTCAGTGCCTGCAATAAAGCTACACACCATAAGCAATTTATGAACATCAACGCAGGAATTAAACTAAAAATAGAAAAAAATATATTTCAGGTGGTAAAACTTAGGTAGCTTGATCAAGGAACACAAAAACCAAAATACTATTAGGAAGAACAAAGTAGGAATATCACTGTAGATCCTACAAATATTAAAAGTATAAAAAAGAGGATATACTAAGTCAACTGTATATCAAAAAATTTTGAAACTTAGATGAAATGAACACTTGAAAGACAGTTTGCCCCACAGAAGACTCAAAAAGAAAGAAAAGATCTGGTTAGTCATATATCTTTTAAAAAGCAATTAAATCCATAACCAAAATCTTCCTACAAAGGTAACCTAGACCTTGATGGCCTCACTGATAAAGTCTATCAAATATTTAAGGTAAAAATAATACCAATTCTACACAAAATGTTTCAAAAAGTAGAACAGAGGGAATATTTCCTAATTCCCTAATGAGGAATATTATTAATACCTTGATAACAAAATAATATAAAAATATTACTGGGGAAAAATAAATAAAACTATGAGGCAGTACTTTTCGTGAAACAAAAAAAAATCACCAAAATATTTACAAATTAATTCATTGATATATATATATATATGAAAATGTATATATATATATATATATATATATATATATATATATATATATATAAAATGTATATATATATATGAAAATGTGCAATACGTCATAATCAAGTTAGATTTATTCTAGGACTGCAAGATTGGTATATCATTTAAAAATCAGTCATTGAAATTTATTACATTCAGTCCTTGAGAGAATCAAGGAGAAAAACATTAGTCATTTCAGTAGATACAGTAGATACAGAAGTAGATACAGAAGATACAGTAGATACAGAAGATACAGTACAGTAGATACAGAAGATACAGTAGATACAGAAGAAACACTTGACAAAATTCAGTATTTTGTGATTTTTTAAAAAAATTTTTACCAACTTGAAAACTTCATAAATTTGATAAATGAATTTTCCGAAAACCCTGCTGGCTGGTATCATCCTTCAATGATGAAATACTGAATGCAGCAATGTCTGTGTTGCTCCTTCTGTTCAATATTAAACTGAGGCTATAGCCATGCAGAAAGGTGAGACCTAAAAGGCATATGCAGTGGAAGAGAATGGATAAATCTGTCAATTCACAGATGACCTTGATAGTGTATGTATATAGAAACTCTTAAGAGACCTACAAATAGTAACTGGAACCAAAGCAAAGTTAGCAAGCTGGTCAGATAAAGTAAAAAGAAGTAATTGCGTTTTCATATATTTAGAATTAAAGCAATTTGGTGGGAGACTGGAATTTTTTTTCCCACAAATAGTATGGAACAAACATACACTTCAATTTCACACCATCCCCAGACATTAATTTGAGTGGCTCAAAGACCTAACTGTAAAGTTTCTAGAAAACATAGAAACTTGAGGAAACATAGCATCATATCATGCCAGTTTTGGGATAGGCGCAGGTTGCATGGGCCATATAATACCATAAGTTGGACTTTAAAAGTTTTGCTCATCAGAAGATACTATGGAGAAAATGAATAGGCAAGCTGGAATCTGAGAGAATAATTCACTCTTACAGATTACAAAGGACATACATCCTTAAAATGTGTGTGTGTGTGTGTGTGTGTGTGTGTGTGTGTGTGTTTTATGTGTATATCTCCAAATCAATACTAAAAGGACAGTCCAATACAAATGGGGTAAAATATTTGAGCATTTCACAAAGAAAGATACACAAGCATCCAGTAGACCTTTCAGAAGGTAATCAGTACCATTAGTCATCAGCATAATGAAAATTATAACCCCACTCAGCTACCAATTCACCCTAGAGAATGATTACGAGCAAAGGTGTGAAATAACTGGAACCTCATATTATTATTGTTAGGGAAAATATAAAAGATAATTATTTCAGAAAATTACTTAGTTATAGCAGTTACACATACATTTATTCAGTGACTCAATAGGCAGTACCCAACAAATAAAAAAGTGCATCTGTGTTGTAAAACCTACATCTTTTGACTTACAAAATAATGTAAATATTTCATTCATAGTAAGTTCCAAAGAGAAAGCATTAATAAATTACATTGATTAAATCAATGGGCTACTAAGTAATAAAGTGGCAGGAATGAATATATAACACATGCATGAGTCTCCAAAAATGTTAGACTGAGGAGAAGAAAAGCCAGGTGCAGAAGTGTGTATCTGGTATATGTTAGGTGACACCAATAAGAACAGTGGTTCCTTGGGCACAGCAGGTGTCCAGCATTAGGAAGAGATTCCAAGGAATTTTAGGAGTGTTGAGGTTATATGGATGTGCACATTTATCAAAAATCATACTATTCACATGAGATCTGTGCATTACTCTTTAAATCAATCGTGAAAGTATTAACACACACACACACACACACATCCCATGCTAAATGAAAGTTCAGAAACCAGACGACCTCAAGTCACATCTTAATTGTGACACCTGAGCAAATTACTTAACCTTTTAGTTTGGTTTTCCACATCTGTAAAATGGAGATAATAACAGGAACTTAGTTAGGTTTGTTGTGGAAACGGAGATGAGTAAATACAGGGAAGTGCTTCAGGTGGTGCCTGCTGGTTAGTAACATTAATGACACAGATAATGAAGAAAACTATTTTATAGTTAACTATGTGTTAGTCTTTAAAAGTTGGTAAGGTAAATGTGGTATCTCAGTGAACTATTAATAGCTTGTATGTCAAAACCAACTTGTGTACTGGATTTGGTCTCCTGCTTATATTAACAGAAAGAAAAAGTGGTGTCTGTCAATATATAGCCAAAATCAAAGTGTTATCTATCAAAACAAGAGTGGGACAGTGCCCTTTGTGACTTTGCTCAGGTCACTTCGCTGCTGCAGTCCAGGTTTCCTTCTCTCTAAAATAAGAAGGTGGTGGTAGAGAAGTCACTCTGATTACTCCTGCACCCCTTGGAGAATCTGATGAAAACCTTAACCGTGTCCTCGAAAAATGTTCCTAAAGTGCATGGAGAATTTTGTATAAGGGATACTTGTTGCCATATAATCTTTAGGAAATAATAAATGTCTATGATATACTGCTTTTTTTGTTGTTGTTGTTTCAGAGAAATCTGGCTGAAATCCACTGTTACTAAGTGTAAGAAATCTGATCCGTCAACATGGGTCGGCTCCCTCCCTTCTTTGGACCTCACAAAGACCTTGTAACCTTTCACACGAATGTTAAAAACAGGACTGACCCACACACCTGGTCCTTACTTAGTCCATCTGTTGTTAGCGTTGCTCTTAGCCCAGGCCTGGAAGCACACGGCTGAGTTCAGCGTCCCTTGGCTCCCACTAGGTTTGACCAGAGGAACACGCTGTAAGGCGCTCCAGGCTGCTGTCATCGGCACCCAGGCCTGCGAACCTTTGGCCTTTCTCTTGTGAGTCCTCAGAAATCCAGGGGCTGACTTGTTTCATTGTTGGCTTCCAAATACTGCCTCTTTTTTTCCCCCTGTCTCTCATACCAGCCACTTCAATCCCTTAAGGTGGGCCTAGATTTGGAAAACCAGGAACAGCTTACTAAATTTCTTTCTGTCAGAAAAACCACAAAGACTGTTAACTTTCTGCTCAGCTCAAAGACAGGAAGGCCTGGAGACTTCTGGGAGGTTCAGGACGTACCTATGACTTTGGATGTCTCTTCCTAGCTGTGTTTTTCCTGTGTCGGCGTAAGGAAGCTATAAACTCACACACCAGGAAGTCTGAGAAAGCAATCATTACAGAACAGTGTTTGGAGAGGTAGAAACGAGCAGATATGCTGCTATGGCTGTAACGTCTGATTCAGACCAACCCAAAGCGTAATCCAGGTCAAGGATGGGAGACGCTTTATGTGTTTGATCCATGTTTTCAGATTAGTATTCCAGTCACACCGAGCTCCTGATTGTCCAGAAAATCAGGAGCGTAAGGAATGACTGTTGCTCGCATGGCTTGTCACGTCGCAGTAACCTCGACCTTTTTCTCGTTCCTCTGTTGACAGAACAACACTGATGGACTTCACGAACTGGCATGCGGGGGCTTGATTTATTGCTTGGGAGTTGTGTTCTTCAAGAGTGATGGCATCATTCCATTCGCCCACGCCATCTGGCACCTGTTCGTGGCCACGGCAGCTGCGGTGCATTACTACGCCATCTGGAAATACCTTTACCGGAGTCCCACGGACTTCATGCGCCATCTATGACCAGTCTGTCCTAGGTCTCCAAACCAGTATTATCTCAATTATGGCACTTGGGAGTGGCGTCAAAGACGAAAGTTGCACAGGGCTGGGGGGAACAACTGCACTGACTTTCTTTATGTCCTTTGAAAATAATTACTGTGAATGTGTAAAAGCTGTGTTCTGAGATTTCTTTTTTCTCTGCGCACAGCAGACAAATAAGATAGAGAATTAATTCTTCATTCCATCCCACTGTCATGAAGGACTCTGGATAGATTAGGCCAGCTGATGTTTACAAAGCAGAATTTTGTATTTTAATTTTACAGGTTTTACTACATGATTTTTCTAAATTCCTAGGGGAGGCTGTAAAAGTCAGTACAATAAGATAACTTCCTTTTTAAGAAAAAAAATCGTTTCTATCACTTTCCCATTCACTGTGTAAAGAATCATGGACAGAACTTACACTGCTCTTTACCATGTTTCATCTTGGCATAACATGGTTATTTTTTAAATAGAAACTTTAGGTTTTTGTAAATTTTTAAAAAAAAAACAGTTTCATTGAAGCACATCTCTGTGGTTCCTCATTCACGTTGTAAATTTTTACAGCAAGCAATCAACATTCCACAAATGAACAAACATTATACCTCTTCGAACAGTTTTATTAAATGTGGAGAAGTTGCCAATTTTTAAAAACTAGTTTTCCAAACTTTTCTGCCAACCTCTAACTCTGAATTCAGTGCTGTTTGGGGCCACATACAGGACCTAGTTTGGTTTACCAGTGATGGAAAAGTATTTTGATATCATTCACTTTTTCAAAAGATCCAACTTTTCTCTATGCCTTTGCCGTGTTTTTTTCAAGATCTCTTTCGATAGTGGATGAATATTCCGTCTGTATTACAGCAGTCTTGGGGTGGCCATCTGCTGAGCATTATGAATCACAGTGAATAATTATTTTTTGCCTGTTTGGTGCACGGTGGTAAAATCATTGTAACTTGGCTTTCTAGTACCTGTTTGATATTCATTTTAAATTGTGGAGCTCGATGCATAAATTCACATTCCTGCTTTTCTTCTGCATCTCTCAGTGAATTGCTTTTTGATTTTGTTTTTGTTTTGTCACAGAAAAAAATATTTAAAGCATTGACAAATATAAACTCATGTCTCTAGTCCATGAGTTGTATCCTGACTCAGTGGAGTGGTATTTATATATGTATATATTATTGTTTTGGTTTTCCTCATTGTCTTATATTAAGATTACCATATTAGTTGCTCTGTTGGTGTTTTAAGAAATGAAACAACCTTGCCTTTAGATCAGGTGCCCATATAGCCTGTTTTTCTACTAATGGGCTTCTCACTGGAATTGTCAATTAACAATAAGCTTATTAACTGAAAATTTGGAACTTTTGTCTCTTTAAAAGAGAACTTACTTGATGTGTATGTTTAGAACTATTTGGTGAGGTGTAGGGGAATGAGGAGCAGAGGAACTGACACTTCCGATGAATTCTTTAAAAGGCGAGGTACCCATTGATGTCACCAACCACACCGCCCCTGTATGCATGATTCTGAACATCAGGATGCCTGTTTTATTGTGGATGTTTTACTTTTAATATGTTAACTTTTTGTGGATTCGTTGAAAGTCTGCTCAAAAGTAACACTGTCAAAACCACTAAAGTATATGTAAAATAATGTGCTGTAGACTGAAATAAAATTGTTACTTGGATTTATTCCACTGTGTCTAAATCAGATGACTGGAAAGAATAATGTGTATTTGAGAACTTGGATTCACCTAGTATTTATAAGTTGTATACTCATTATTTTTTTTTAAAAATCAGAATGGAAAGAGAAACAAACACACCCTTTCATTTAGTGTTTGCTATTCTTCCCCTTAATGCCAAAGCCAGCTCAACACATATTATCAATTTAAAATGTGAGAATTGGGCCTCAAGATTTTAAGTGTTAGAGATGATGTTACCAAGAGAAGCCTTTTGGTTTAGCTTATATGATAACACTGCAAGACCGAATTACAGGATTTATGTAACTTACCAGACATACATTCTGCTGTAAGCCTACCACTCTGACTGTTAGGTGTTACTCTCTCTCCTGTCGTGCCAGAAACAAGGGTCAGAGATTTAATTGTCTCATCTTAAATCAGAGGGCTGGGATAGGAATCAAGGTCTTCCAATTTCAAAGTCTCCCCATTAGTCCTACACTACTGCATTTCTCAAAACAAATCATGAAAAAAAAAAAAAAGCTTGAACTGAAAATTCGTGAGGTTTAGGCATGGGAAAGAAAATACTCTGTGCAGCTTAGAGGCTCAGACAGATCTCCATCCAATCTGGTTTTGAGGATTGAATATCTCAAAGCATTATTATTCCCAAGAATTCTATCCCGAAGTTCACCAGGGCGACGTCATCCATCTGTGAAGCATTCACCTGGTATGTGTGGCCACCTCCTTCCTCTGTGGTAGTGGCAGTTGAAAACTGTTGACGGTCAGACCCTATCAAAGGTCTGAATGCCTCCAGGCATATTTTCCTCACTGTGCATAAACTGAGTTCATATCTTTTCTTATCTGCCACCAAGTCCTTTTCTCTTGACATTTCTCAACTTGCTTCATAGCACAGTCCCAGCCGTCCATCAACCCTTGATTTTTCTTCTCTCATTCCCCAGATCCAACAAGTCAGCAGGGCTGTTACTTTACCTTTGTGATGACTCCCTGAGCACATTCCTCACTTCCTCTTCCACTGCAAGGCCCTAAAAAGCCCTAGTTAGCCTGCAGACTACGACAGCTCCCTCCTCACTGGTACACCTGCCACCACTTACACCCCTCATACATGCTCATCTTCCATGCCCCTTGCAGCACTATCTTCCTAAAATAAAACCCACCTTTCCTGCTTCAAGACATACATTGCTATTCAGCCTATAATACTGCCCATGCCTCAGTGTGGACGCCACACCCTGATTACTTGTGACCTCCACTCTGCAACTGGACCCCCACACACACCTTTGACACCTGCACTGCTGAGGAGTTTCGCATCCACTCCTGCACTGCTGAGGAGTTTCGCATCCACTTCCGTGGTACCCTGTGCCCTCACATTGCCAGGGCAGTGTGTACCTACTGTTGCTCAGGTACAAAGTGTTCTTAACCCAGACCCCTCTCTTACCTGGCCCATTCCACATCTCTATAGGATGCTAAGTCCCTCTGCTGTACTGTTGACTCAAGCCCCGTGCACGGTTAGCGGCCTTCCTCTTTGATTCCATGGTGCTGATATTCCTATCATGTCGCATTGGCAGCTCTCCTGTCTCCCCCCACTGTGATTGTGGGACCCAACTCTTCGAAACAGGAGTGAGTCCCATCGATGTCTCTTCCTAGTGGCTAGCACTGCACTGTGGTTAGGGTAAAGACAGTTTCATAGATGGAAGGGAAAAGGAGGGGTGTTGGGGGTGGTGTGGAGAAGTGCCAGCAGGTCCAGCGAGTGCATCTGGGCACCAAGCCAGGCGCTTCCGGACCTGCTAGACCAAGGCTGGGCTCTCTTGGAACATTTGCAGCCACCCCAGGAAACTTGGTGAGAAACTGGGGTTTGACTATCAGACATGGTGCTCTAACTTAGAAATAGTCAAGTTTATTTGTTGAAGCTTTTATGAAATCAATTATCAACATTCTAAATGCTTAGAAAATTGTTTTGCCTGCCTTGGTATTCCCCATCAGTCTGCTTTTCTGAACATGAACTTAACAGAATCGGCAGTCAGTGCTACACTCCTTGAGCCTTATAGCAGATTATCCTAAAAAGCAATGACGTTCAAATAATCGTAATATTTCACATACTTTACCCTAAAAATGTCACTGTATTAAAAAAAAAGTCTTTGGGAAACACAAGAAAATTAAAATTACCAGTTTATTTATCCTAATATATTTTCATAAACTTGCTCATCTTTCCTTCCCCAACTTAGAGGATTTGAAAGAGTTTTAAATAAGCCTTTTATAATGAGATAAGATTTTTAAAACAGGCAGAAAGGTGTCAAAGAAAGGACCCTACCTCAGCTTTCATAGCTGTCTGCTATGTCTTTCTTGGATCTAAGGTCTTCTTGTGGAGTCCTGCCCATAGGTTTGATTTTTTGTTTTTGTTTTTGTTTCTGTTTTTTTCCTGGAACCTCTTGGGGTTGCTTTTCTAATGCTTGCTTGCTTCTTCCTTGCATTTTGTTTTTTGTGTTATTTTGTTTTAGTTTGTTTGTTTGGTACCAGGGATCGAACTCATAACCTTACTCTTGCCAGGCCTCTTGTGCTACTGAGGTAAATCCCCAGCCCTTCTTCCCTTCATTTTATTTGGTTCTAGTATTCTTATAATTATGGACTCAAGTTGGTATGTGATTTGTAGTTGCTAAGTGTAGTTGCAAAAAAGCCCAGACTTTTTACACCCTCTCTCAGTTCCTTGTGTATGTAACGGGTTCCTAGATATAAAGATATTTGGGCTAAATTCTTAATACAGCTCAGCTGTTGAGAACAGGCATGAGCAGCAGATTTCTACGTGACTAGCAGGAATGCCTAGACCAGTCAATGATGGAAAGCAAAGCAGATCTGTGGGGCGGGCCGAACATGCAGTGTAACCCCAGAACGAGGTGGTGGTTCATGCAGCCTGACCTTTATCCCATATTTTCTTGTATTTCTTCTCTTTCTCTCTTTCCTAAAGTACACAGGGGATCTCTGAAAGGCATGTTTCTCATCTTTATCTGATAGCAGTCCACAAGAATTTAACCTCTAAGACAATGGTATTTGTTAAAAACAAACACAAAAAGCGATAGCAGTTCTCTGGCTATACTTTGTATTTCAAAGTGCTTGATACCCAGATAAAGTTAGGATAGTTAAACCTACTACTGCCATTTCACTACTGCTGTAACTGACCTGGATGTGCAACAACTAAGGCTCAGAGATCAAAACTTAAAAATGATGCATACACTCAGAGGATAGCCAACATTTTGACCCTTATCTTCCAAGGTCAACCAGGACCCAGGGCATGATGGGACCCCTCTACAAAGATCCTGCAATTCTGATGAGTCATCCAACCCCCCAAGCAGGTACATTGTCAGACCCCAGTGGACGAGAGTCAATCAGTATACATGGTGTGAAAAGAAAGGTCACTAGAAAGGGGTCTGTCCCCATGCTTCCAAGGGACACATAGGTCAAACAAAGACTGTGACCCATTCTGGCAGAAGACACTGACAGAACAAAAAGACTCTGGAGGAACTAATCAGCTTCTCACATGGCCCCACAAGTAACTCCCGAGGAGCCTTAACTGACCTTCATAAATACAGAGAGAAAAATTAATTTCAGTTAACACAGGTCTCCCTTTAACCTGGCCTTAACCACCCAGCAAAGAAGTATAATCAAAATTTGATAGCTAGACAGCATAGGAATCCGAAATTAAAAGCTAGGCTTTTAGTTTAGGGTCTCCTAATATTACACCCCACCCATGCTGACAGTCTCTGGCTGCTCCCATAATTTACAGCCAGAACTTTTGATTCCTATTCTCACTAACTATTCAGAAATCTGTCTTTCTGCCTCTCTTAATATATTCCCAGCAGGATATTTGAGTACACTTTGAAGTACCACTCTGGTAAAGATTGAGCTGTTGCATAAGTGTGCCTATGAAACAAAAATGGCAATATAAACACTCTAGCTACTAATTGTTATTACTTTCGCATTATAAACTTTGTTATCTACTTCAGACTTTGTACATTTATGTTATCTAGAACCAATCATTAGAAAAGGCCTTCGATCAAAATAGAACCCTGTAAGAAAAAATTTAGTGCCCCAGTGGTCAAGAAAATAGATAACTTTTATTTAGCATATTTATTCACCATTGTTATAATTAACATAGAAAGACATTCCATTTCTTATTGATAAAATAGGAAGGAGTGTGCTCTTAGGCTCCACCTTTTATTTTTAGATAAATAATATCTCAATAAATAGAGGTTAATATTAAAGATAAAAAGGTTATGCTGACTTCAGCCATTATTACAGCCACTGTTCATCAATATTCTATTAATCTCTGACCCCAACCTGTTTAACCAGAGTGTAAAAGCTTAAGCATCAATGACTTGCTAATGTCTTTGTCCTCTTTTTCACACTATGAAAAGATGAACCTTCATCAAACAACAAAACCTATTTCATTTATCTCCTTTTAATCAGGGTGAGATTTTTGACCCCTGACAAGGTAGAATCAATGCCCCTCTTCAGCCTAAGGTAGTTATAAAAGACAAAATAGCAGGCCTTTTGTGCTCCTTAAGAATAAGGAATTAAATTAATTATATTAAAAAATAAAGAATAAGGAATGAAAATTAGCATAGGGCAGGGGAGGAGAGAGAAGGTAGAAGAAAAAATTAGGCAAAAAGGAGACAAGGGCAATCATAATATTAAAATGAAAACTATAGCATCAGGACACAAGCCCAGTTCTAATTTCTTTTTTTCTCTCTCTCTTCTCCCAGAACAGAATAAAGCCGGCCAATTTCATATCACCTGTAAACAGACCACCTTCCACCTATAAATTAAGATTTCCTCTGTAAATGGACCAATATGTTGCCTTTGACATACAAAAGGGAAGTATCATTTCTCTCCAACAGTGATCTAGACAAAACTGAAACACATGGTCACCCCAAGCTTCCCCACCAAACCAAGACCACAGATTTCTACCACCAAAGACACATAATGAACCAAGTATGGTAGAACAGCCTATAATTCCAATACTCCGGATGCTGAGGCAGGAGGATTACTGAGAGTTCAAGGCCAGCCAAACTACATAGTGACACCTGTCAAAAAACAAAACAAAACAAGCCTCACTCATAATAATTCACAGTTCCAATTTACAGTGCATCTCATTTCTCAGAGCACCCACGTTCTAGTCTGGAGTGTGTCTTAAAATCTTTGCCTAATAAGACCTTTCCATGCCTCTTATTGACATGGAAAAATTATTTTTTTCACTATGGAACCCAGCAAACCTTCAACTATTCTGTTTTTAGAGTGGGTTAAGTTCTTCTTTTCAGCTTCAGAAACACCTCAAAAGAGTACTTCGTAATTTTACATACCTAATTTTATACAGTACTGCTTTTTCTCCACTTATAAGAACTTTACAATACACAATTTCATAGCCAGATTTTTAATTTCTTTTTCTTCTCTTTTATTTTCTCTTTCTTTTCTTTTTTTGCTAAAGTTGAAACCAGGGCCTCAGGCACACTAGCAACTTAGCCAGAATTTCGAATGATTTCATTATTTTTCAGAACAGAAAGTGCAGCCTCGTTTGCTTAATTGTTCACTGAATTTCAGATTTGAGGTTTTTTTTAGCTTTATTACTATTATAAACTGTGCTTAAGACAGCCTAGAGCCTTGTCCATATTTATGACTGGGTTTAGGAGTGATAATAAACAAGTGAATGTCTTCTTCTGTATCAGGTACTGAGCTAGTTTATGTGGATTATTTAATCGCTACAGAACACCTTACAGATAGGTAATTATCCTGCCTCATGTAGACTCAAGCAGACAGGATGGGTTTCTTTGCCCAAAGTCAGTAGCAGAACCTGACTGAACCTAGGTAGCCTAAAGTCTATTTTCCTTCTCAATTCAATTTCTAGGTCAAAGGTTCACTAACAGCTGACCCAGAGGGAGGCCCTTTAAAAATACAGCTCATTTGTAGCCTGTGCATTTTATGTGGGTGTCTTCAGGTTATGGCTTCTCTTCCCATGTGCCAATTAGCGAGTAGAATAGGAAAATTTCCAAATGCGACTGACCTCAGAGAAGTTTGTTCACCTCCTCCTTGTGAAGAAAAGCAGTTTCCCAGGAGGAGCTGGGGAATGGTTTTTGTTTAACAAGGTTAGAATTACTGCAATCATGTCTTTCTGCTGCTTTTGCTGTTTTAAATAGCGCCGATATGTTCTTACATTCTGTGCCACTGCCACCTCCATCCCTGGAATGTTCCAGGGGTGGTATTTTTCCATGAAACAGTGCCACTGTGCGCTCTAGCTGCTTTGAAAAGGGGAGCTGGCCTGTTCTCATCAGGGGCCCGCTGAGGGCAGTGGATCACATTCTCATTCTGCCAGGCATGTCATTATCACTTAGGCTTTCACTGGAGTCAGAAGTCATCAAGTCAAAGCAGGCTGCCGAGGCTGAAGGGGAACTTGGGAAAATATGCTTCAGAGCCTTCTCCAGTCTCTTAGGAGAGGCCACGAGTTCTTTGCTGTTCTGCTTCCGGCCTCCCTTGCTACACCTGACCCGTATCCGCCAGTGAAGAAGTCAGGAACGTGTGTTTTCTGGAAGTATTCGATTTTCCAAAAAACATTCCAGTGTTCTCTGAACCCCATTGGTGAGCTGCATGTCGAGACATCGTGGAATCAGGCAGCCTGTGACAAATGAGCAGGGTGGTCTTCAGCCAGTTATGTGTTACCTCTGAGCCCCAGTTGGTATTTCTAAGAGGGGTGCGTCGTTTCTCTTAAGAATGGTCATAAGGATTAAAATCTGTACTTAAAGTGTCCGGTGTATGCAATCTGGCATCTTACTGGCACTAGATAAAGATTCAGGTGCTTCCCTGACCCATTGGGGGAAGGCTTTTTTATTACATTAAATTTATTTATTTATTTATTTATTTATTTATTTATTTATTTATTTTGCTCAGTAACCTGAAGGAACCCTTTAAAAACCTTTTGTGCATTTCTTTTAGCTCTTCAAAAATGGTCCTGGATCCAACAATATTCAAGGTAAAAGTGAAGCACATGGTGACCCCAAACGCTCTAATATTTTTATACAAAGCAAATGTTCTTTAAATATTCATAGTTCTTTAGACAAGAAGCTGAGTATTCAAGGAGAAAGGTGGAAGCTGCTGCCCTTCTTTCGTGCCCAATCTCGAAACAAAAGACCTGAAGTTAACCAGACCCACACTCTGTCCAACGGGAAACTTTAGTCACCAGCTGTTGTTCCCCAAGCATACCTCTCGGGCTGTTCCATCCAACCAACCCTTACTGGCTTATTAAAGAATTCCTCCCAGTTACACTGCTAGCCATGTCTCCTCCATTCTGCTTCTTCTCTGGTGATGTCGTAGGGCCTCTTATTGGCATATTCACTCAACAAATATTATTGAGTATCTGCTGTGTTCCAGGGATGGGTGTAGGCATTGAGGATGCTATAATGAAAGAATAAAAAGCAAACTGCCTGTTAGTTAACTAGATGTGTCTCTGTGCCTACTCCTTTATTCTACATTGGACCCCTTGCTGAGCTCTGTAGACCTGTCAGCACCATATAGATAGCTTCTGTGGCTTGTGAACACAACAGTGTGTATAGGCAAGTAACTAGCACTCCAGGCTTACCTACCTTCTCAGCATGGGAGCTTCCTTTTTGCAATACATCTGTGCATCTTCTAAGCTGAGTTCAAATTACCTGTCTGAAAATTGACTCTTCCTTTGGAGAGCAACAAAGCCACTTACTACTTAAAGGCATCTGTAATGAATTCTGCCCTCCAGTGAACAACCCTCATGCATGAATGAATCACCCTCTACTCTAGCTGCTCTTTTGAGTAAATCTGTCAGCTCATTGGTAGTAAGGTTTACTTATCCTCCCAAGCAAGGTATGATGAATGAGAAACACCTGCCCAAGCCAAGATATTTTCCTTGTTTACACGGCTCTGATTACTGCCATAATCAGGACATGAGGGTATTGATAAAGACCTTTATTCAGTCTGGGGTGCCTTCTGGCCCTCTATTATTCTCCCCAGACCTACAGCTTGTTGTACTTGTGGTAGTGACTGAATGAGGTAAGTCTCTGCCCTCTAGGTTCCTGCAGACTTCTGGAGAGAAAGACCTGGGAACACGGTAGCAATTATAATGCAGTGTTTGTGCTGGATGCTGTTGTCACAGGGGAGAATGATTGACTCTGCCCAGGGGAACCAGAAGTCTTCCCTGCAGCAGCAGTGATTCAGCTGAAACTTGAAATGTGAGTGAGCCATTACCAAGGAGCCAAGAAGCAAGGGGGCAGCAGCAGAGTCAGGGTTGGGGACAGAGGACATTCCAGGCACAAGAAGCAGTAGGGCTTCAGAAGAGTGTGGGATGCACTTGGAAAAACCCTGCGTGTAATGTCAGGAAAGGGATGGCTTGAGTTCTTGCTAGGGGTGTGGCCCGTTCTTCATGTTTACACACCTACTGACTCACCTGTCTCTGGGGAGTAAGGATAGTGGGTGATCTATGCGTGTGCCTTCTTTGGCAACCAACTGAATCCTAGAAAGACACCTTTGTCTCCATATTGTAGGGCCTCCTTTGCCTCTTATCTACTCCTCACATCCATGAACCTCCATGATACTTTTATGGAAGACAAAGTATTTTATGGTTCTTCTGCACGAACACCTGTGCTACTGTATTCAGAAAAAGCATGGTCACATATATTGTGAGTGGGTTGGGTGGGTTGTTTATCACTGGGAGTCATCCTTTGCTGTTGCCGTAATCAGGACCTGAGGGTATTCATAAAGACTTTTATGAATCCTATTGATTCAGCATGAACTACCTGGCAGATACTTCTCCAGGTGTTGGAGTTCGGGCAATGAACAAAACCAATGTAAGTCCCTGGCTCAAGTGACAGATGTTCTAGATAAGAGGAAACAGACAATAAGCACAATGTAGAAGGAAAACATACAGTGTGTTAGATGGTGATGCAGTGTAGAGGAATCAATAAGGAAAGAGTTGTGGCAGAGCTGAGGACTTGGATGGATAGATGCTCATTAGCACAGCAATTTAAGGATGGTCTCAAGGAGACAGGGATATTTGAGTAAATACCCAACAGGCAGAAGCCTCTGGTCGCTCAGATCCCTCCTGCAAAAGGCCTTTGTACAGAAGCCACAGGAAGAGCAAAGGCCTGAGCTGAGGGAGCCTGGTGTAGAGGGAGGCCCTGAGCTGTGCCTGTATTTGGAGCAAGGGGAGACGAGGGTTGGTAATGAGGTCAGATGACCGAGACTCTTTTTTTGCCGGACTTGGGTCATTCATGTTCTTCTGAGTCTCTCTGTCAAGATTTCGACCTTGGGCTCTGTCATCCTATTTGGTCCAGTTTAACTTCCTCACCCTTGATAGCTGATTGAACTTCTTATTCCCCACTGTGACTTCAGCAAGAATCTCCAGGCTTGTTTTTCCATATGCTTACTCTCATGCTTCTCCTTGGTTATAAATCTTCACTTTTCTTCATGTTGGAGTTCCTCGCAGTGTTCTCCTTAAATCAAAGTCTACTTCACCATCCCTGACAAAGTGCCATGAGTTACTTCTCTTTTAACAGGAGCGCTGACCTATGGGGTACACAGCTCCTCCAAAGCCACTTGAAGACCTAAGGGCGTATGCATGTGGAGTCGCCCATGCTTAGATACTGTATTCTAAAGATCTGAATACAGAACTTTAAGTTCCTGGCTCTTATATAAGAGTACATGGACAAGCCTCCAAGCCTCTGTTTGTTATTGAATTCCAGTTATTCCACTAAGACTATCAACCTCATGGTGTAAATAAATCAGTATGACAGTATTAATGGTAAAATGGTCATCTCTCTTAAAGATAAAAGTGAAGCAGTGTATTCCAAAGGACCTTGAATAGTCTATTTCAGGGTGAAACAGGGGACAGATTTGCCATGCAGTCACTGAGAGGCGACTGAAGTCGTTCTGGCTGAACTTCCACCCCTTCTGCACACACCCTCTGGCTGTCCTTTGTTTCTCTGAAAGAGCACCTCTGCACGGTGCTGTATGAAGTAGGGCACAAGTGGGCAGGCAGGTTGCTCCCATACTTACCACCTTCCATCTCACGTTAGTGTGAGCCAGCCTTCCTCCTATCCAAGGTTTTTCCACACGCACATTAACTTTGTGATGTATTCTACCTGCCGCCATGCCCCTCTTCTCATTTTTGGACTTTATCATATTTATCCTTTATAAAGCATTGTTCGCTTTCACTTCTTAATCTCCCCTCAGTTCTGGCCTCCCTGACCCAACTGCCTTCCTGATTTTCCCTGTGTATGCTTTCTTACCTGGTCCCTTTTGCTGTATTGGTCCTAAAATACTGGTGCCCCACAGGCACCAGTATTTTAGGAGTATCTCTCCTTTTCTGTCCCTACCTACTCTCTCTTGTGATCTCTGGCATCTATGATGAGAATCTCCAGCCCCAAGCTTGCTCCTGACTTCTAGACCTTTCAACCCATTCATCTACTGGCTATGTCCATGTTACTATGTCCATGTTATTCCACCATACCTGCCTCAAAGTCCATATTTTCAAAATTAAGTGAGTCATCTTTCCAAATCGAATTCTTTTGTTGTGTAAACCAATAGTCTACGTACACAATCACCCAAGGAAGAAGAATTATTCTAGCGTCTCCCTCCTCACCTCTGTCCTTCATATTTTGTGGTTCCCAATTCCCTTGCACTCTCTGTTCAGGTGTCTCTCTAAGCCCTCACCTTCTCTGTAGACATGGCCTTAGTTCAGATGCTGGTGCATTTTGAGATACTTATTCAAATAGCTTCCCCACCCCATTCCTTCAATCTCGCACTCCTATGATCTATTCTCTACATTTCTGCCAGAGTGTTTTTTTTTGAAAATGAGAATCTGACTCAGTTCTCTGAAAAGGTTCCTCTTTGCCTTAAGCTAAACCCAGTGTTGGACCCGGGTCCAGATAGCTTGCCTGGACTCATCTGCTACTCCAGTTTGCCCATTCAACTGCGTGCTATTCCTCAAATATGCTACTGCTTTTCCTTACCTCCATGCTTTGCCTGTATTCTGCCCTCTTCCTAGGATGTTTTTCCTGCCTCTTTGCTCACTTGTATTGACCCATATTGAAAACTCATAGGCATATTCCAAATCCAGGGTCAAATGCCACCTCTTAGAAGTCTTTTCGGACTACCCTGGGCTTAGAACGGGCTCCTCCTTCACATTTTCCTAAGACTTCCCATGACACGGCCATGACTCACATTGTATTTTATCCACCTGTTTTCCACCATAAACCTCATCATTAAGGGATGTTTCTAATCTTTGTAGTCCTGATCATGGCATATAGGAGTCATGGCATATAGGAGTCATGTGGAATTTGCTTCTTGATTGAGTGAATGCATGAATGGTTGATGAAGACTTGCTGGTCAGCAGCCTCAAAGGGAACATATAGTGGATAAACACCAGTGGTATTCAGAAGACAAGAGACAGGGGAATGGCTAGGGATACAGATCAGTGGCACAGTGCCTGCTGGGCAAGCACAAGGTCCTGAATTGATTCCTGGGAAAGAAAGAAAGAGAGAAAGAAAGAAAGAAGAAAGAAAGAAAGAAAGAAAGAAAGAAAGAAAGAAAGAAAGAAGAAAGAAAGAAGAAAGAAGAAAGAAGAAAGAAAGGAAAGAAAGAAAGAAAGAAAGAAAGAAGAAAGAAGAAAGAAAGAAAGAAAGAAAGAAAGAAAGAAAGAAAGAAGAAAGAAAGAAAGAAAGAAAGAAAGAAAGAAAGAAAGAAAGAAAGAAAGAAAGAAAACAAAAGAAACAGGGAAACTTGCCTATCATATGAGCCACAAGAACGTGTACTGAAGTCCTCTGAAGTGACAGCAAAAAGAGGAAACTCTTGAGACAGATTTAACTCCAGATAACCTTTATCCTACTGCCTAACGTGTACCTGGACCACCTCTTCTTTCCATCTTGCAAAGCTCAGCCCAAGGAAAACAAAATTAGGACGAATAAAACTTTATGATTATTATTACTATTATTATTCTTACAATGCAACATTAAAATGATTTACTTTAGAATGAGGTGGTTTTTTCTTTGAAATGAATGCTTTACCACTTAACACAGGTATTCAAAGACTGACCTCACTTTTTCCCACAAATTCTCCTGATGCATCAGAGCAAACTGCTAATAGGTTAGGAGATGAAAGTTGTATCTAAATAACCAATTGACCAGGAAACATCTTGGAGAACCAGACAGAACATTAGATTCTGAATGTCTGCAGTCCCTTCCCAGATACATGGATCATTTAGACCATGTCAGCTTTAATTCCAGGGCAGTCAAAGGTCCTGGACTATAGCAACCCAGAACCCCAGGTGATGCTGAGAAATATTGTAATGATAATGTCTCCAACCTAAGGCATCCCTCTTTGGAAATGTCCCAAGTGTCTTCACGGATATTACCCTGCCATCTTTTCCATTTTCTTGGGGGCTTATCGAGCTGGAAATGTTCTAACTGCTATGTTACAGTTGAGACAGAACCCCAAGGAGGTTAATAACTTAGAGCTGTGTAGTGAACTGGAGAACAAGCTAGGACTGGCAGGATAACTTAGGAAAGACTGTTTTACTAAGTCCTCTATGACGAATCATCTGTTCTTTATTTAAGTCTGGGGAAAATTAAATTTGGGGGAAAAGAATAGAAGTGTAATTAAAAGATCTGGTGAGAGAACATAAAACCCAGAGGGAACAAGTCATTCCTTTGTGCCTTTGTTTTTTTTTGTAAGCTGCTTGAGCATTCACATGATTTTTCTTTCTCCCTTATTCCCAAATGTTCCTTCTTCCTTTTTAAAGCCAAAATCAAAGTCCAACCCTTGAGCACCTGACTTCTTTGGGACTTGACCTTCTCTCGATTTAGTTAATCAGGAGCTGAGCACAACTCTAGTCTTTTACATTTCTAAAAACTTTATTATGGAAAACTTCATAAATATACAAATGTTCACAGCAACTCAGCTCTAAACAGGAAAAAATGCAAAAACAAAGCAAAACAAACAAACAAACAAAAACCTAACCTGACAAGGTTTTTAAAAATACATTACTTTCTCTAGACATTTGCCTGTTTTCCAACTGCATTGAGGTAAAAGGAGCCGCAGGACTGGAGGAGAAGATCTCTGTCCTGCTCTCCCTCCTCCTAACTGCCTGGTGTTTGGGAAGGTGCTCCGACACTTGGCATCCTCAGTGAAAGAATCAGAAATCAAACTAGTCAGCATCACACAATGGTCCTGACAAACGATTCAATGATGTCTGAGAACATGCTATGCAAGTTATAAAATTCTCTTTATTAGTTCAGAGGCATCCTGGAGCATGGGCATGGAACGGTGTGTGGGTACTGGGCTAAGGAATGGAGACAGACGGAGCTCCGCTGTGCCCACCTCCTGTTTCGACTCAGTGCTGAACCCAGTCACCTTGCACAATCTTGTTTTTCACCTGTGTGACCACCAAACTTCCTATCAATCATTACTGCTCTTCCTCCTTACTTCAAGGTCAATTCTCCATCCGTCTTATCTCCCCACTTTACCCAGATTTCTCTAGTTACCAATCGTGTTTCTACCCACATTATACCAACTCAAGCTGTTTAGTTAAATCTTTTCCAAGGATTTTTTTTTTAATTCCAGAAAAATCCTAAGTGGCAGCATCCCCTTCCTGTAACCAGGATCCAGGACAAAAGTAAGATGGGCATAGAAAGAGGAGCCCTTGTAGGAGTAGGTTCAAATTCCTGCATGGGCCAAGGAGGGATCCAGGGTGGTTTGGCAATCAGCAGTGACCAAGGTGACGTCCATGACTCTATGAAGCTTATATTCTACAGGGGCAGCTGAGTATGAACAAATAAGCATATAAATAAATAACAATTAAATACCATTTCATGTGAATAATCCGGAAGTTAGATGTGACAAGGAACTAGAGGTAGGGGTGGCTAATTAAAATAGGGTTGTCAAGGTCATAGGGTTGTGGTTTTAGATGTATAAGTGCCCTTTTCCTACACACAACCATTGTGAACAGAGAAGATCCCTCCCTGTTACTTTGAGAGAAGGTAGCTTTGGAATAAAGTCATCACTGTGCCTAACAAGAGCAGAAAAATGAAAAATTGAGTCATGTATGCTAAAGCTGCTACATTATTGAACCTCAGAGCCCATCTAAACCTAGTTTGCCCACTCAGCTGAGCCAACAACTTGTTCATGTCATTTTGATTTGGGTTTTTGATTCCCAGCAACCCAGTACATTGTAACTAATACACACCTCCTGTGGGTTATTATCCTCAACTTCAGACAGTTCATCCATCCAGCCACATAGAGCTCTTCCCTCTGGCAAGCCCAAATATCACCATCTTCTTACTCTTCCAAGCTTGTCAATCCCTGGTTGAGGACTTTTTAATGTGCCTAATATATTATTGGTAGTTGACAGATGTCGATGAAACTGAATTGAGTAAATAACTAAGATGACTGTTTTTATAAAAGGGAAAAAATGCAAGAAGTCTTGGTTTTCCCAAAGACAAAGACATTCCAAAATAAAACTGTGAAGCTCTTTCTAGGTCACCAAAAAGCTTCAACATATCTTGGATACTCCAGGGACTATCACTGTCTTTAACAGCAGAACAGAGAACAAGAATGGTTAAGTCACGTGGCACTTAGGTGATACTCAAAGGTTCTGATTCTCAATTTCCTATGCTTTCCTGGACTCTGAAAATAAATTGATGATGTAGTAGCCACTCAACTTCTAGATTCACCAGAAGACTGACCAAGGATGCACACAGGCTTATTGACCTAGAAGAACAAAACTTCCGGGGGTGACAGTATGAGAAATGTGTTTATCCAAGATCTTCCATGCAGGAGGGAGTCACATTATTGTCTCAGGAGCACAGAGTCCTTTTTCTGCACTATTTCACTGAAAGCTGAATTTCAAGCCCAACAGATTTATGGGAAAGTAAAATAAAGAATTGCTTAGTACATTACTTATCCTTTGTAACACTGACGTTAAATGGAATGCACATTTTTTCATTGTGTGATTCATCTTTGTTTTTGTTGTTGTTTTTTGTTTTCATTTTTTTTTTTAGTTCTTTGAGGCATGATCTCCAGTCTGGTCTTGAACTTATTATGTAGCCCAGGCTGACCTCTAACTCACAATAGTCCTCCTGTCTCAGCCTTCTGAGTGCTGGGATTACAGGTGCACAAAGGTATTTTTAAATTTTATTTTATTTTTCATACTTGCTTTAGACTTATAGAATATTATGGTTATAGTACAGTGTTCACACATACTGCCATACCCAGTTTCCCCTTTTATTATTAATACCTTACAATAAGATGGACTTTTAGTCACAATTTTATGAATCAAAACAAATAAACAAATAAACTGATAAATTATTAAATAGAATCCATATTTTGTTCAGATTTCTTTAGATTTTTGCCTAGCTGTCTTGGTTACTTTTCTCTCAATGTTGAGACAAAATACCTGATGCCCAACATGAAGGAAGAAAATGTTTATTTCTTACAGGTTGGAGGTTTCAGTCCATACTCAGTTGGCTCCAAGACAAAATGACATGGCTGAGGGGCAGCAGTTTTTGGTGGCTGCAAACAGCAAGCATGAACAGCAAAAGAGAGAAAGACATGTCTTCTTCCCCACCCTTACACTGTAGGCTAGCTCCACCCCTGAGCGGGTGTAGCATTCACACCACCAATCCCAGTGCCAGACAATGAACCAATTACAAGCCCTAGATTCAGCCATGTCCATGGTTGCATGAGAATTGGAGGGGCCATCTGACATAAACCATAACATTCCACCCCTGGCCCCCCCAAAGACTCATGCACATCCTTTACACAAAGAGTCCATCTCCAAGAGTTGCCAAAGTCCTAACAGTTTCAGCATTGCTGAAGAGTCCAAGTCCCAAGTCTCATCCAAGATCTAAGGAAAACTCTTAGCTGCAAGCTCCTGTACAAATGAAAACAAGGTAAAACACTTCCAATATGCAATGGCACAAGATAAACATTACAATTCCAAAAGTTACAAGCAAGAGAATACAAAGAATTGGAACCAGCCCCAAATCCAGCAGAGCAAACATTAAGTCCTGGAGTTTCATGTTTAGTATCTGAAGCAATCTGGTTTCAAAATCCAAAAGGCTTGGGTGACTCAATACCCCTGGCACTTACAGGGATTTTAGCTCCTGCAGCTTCCCTTTTAAACCCCCTGTGCTCAATCTTTGCAGCTTTCCTTGGATGAACCACATTCCTGGCTTTTCCAGATGCCTGGGGTCCCCACTGCATCTTTGGCTTCTCACTCACAGCTTTACATATTGCCCTGTCAGGAGCACACTGCCTGCCCCTCCCAGGCCTTCTGAAATCATGGTGGAAGCTGCCTTAACTTCAGAACTTGTGCATTCTCCATTCCCCTAAAACCAGTGCCACATGGATGCTGCCCAGGTCCGCTGCCAGCTGCAGCAGTAGCCAGACTTTCCTCTCTCTTGGCTGTAGGGGTCGGTGCCTGGATCACTGAGCTCTCTGAACCTGATTGTGAGGAACAGCTTCTGTATGCCATTGCCGTTTTGGAATCTGGTGTGGCTGCCACCATTTTGGAATCTCCTGTAGCCTCTGTCACCACTCTAGGACCAAGAGCTCTGCGGCTTTCTTTTCCAAGCAAAGTGTTTCACTTTTGCAGTTTTGAGGCTGCAAAGTGTGGTGACCCACCGCATCCTGGGATGCCCCCAGGTCATCTTATTTATTTCATTGTTCCTTCTCAGCAATCAAAGTCTCAACTCTATCTTTACACTCCATAGCTTTCTGGCCAAACTCACAATGTTTTAAATTATCCTGCTGAGATCTTCGCTCCTGATTCGCAACATAAATATGGCTAAAAGCCCCCAATAATAGCCGTGCCACCACCACAACATTAGGCAGCTTTGAAATTTCTTTTGCCAGATTAATCAGTTTGCAGCCCTTAATCTCAGTCTCAGGTAAAATCTCTGGGCATGAGCAAAATGCAGACAAACTTTCTGCCAAGCCATAACACACATTGTGTGGAGTCCAATAACCAATGCAGTCTTTCCCAGCAGAAACCTCCCAAGCCTGGTCTTTACCAGCAGTCTTTCTGTCAGTGTTCTGGCCTCCTGAGCTCTGACCAGAATTTCCCCTAAAGAACAGCCTAAGCTGTTCCAGTGCCACTCTTTTAGGCAACATCTCCAAACCTTTCCAAACTCTTCCCACAAGCCATTTCCAAAGGCTGTTGAATGACATGGTCCAGGTAGTCACAGCAACAACCCCACTCCTCTGGTACCAAATTCTGTCTTATTACTTATCTCTCTTGTTGTTGATACAAAATACCTGATATCCAAAGTTAGGAAAGGGAAGGTTTATTTCTTACAGGTTGGAGGTTTCAGTCTATATTCAATTGGCTCCAAAGCAAAATGACATGGCTGAGGGGGCATGGTTTATGGCAGC
The DNA here is from genome assembly GCA_004027295.1 of Dolichotis patagonum. NCBI lineage: Eukaryota > Metazoa > Chordata > Mammalia > Rodentia > Caviidae > Dolichotis > Dolichotis patagonum. Next base: position 567,729 of record PVJX010000008.1, on the reverse strand, counting down.
TGCAAACAGCAAGTGCAAACAGCAAAAGAAAGACATGCCTTCTTCCCACCATTACACTGTATTCTGGCTCTGCCCCTGAGTGGGTGTAGCACTCACACCACCAATCCCAGTGCCAGACAGTGAACCAATCACAAATGCTAGATTCATCTGTGTTCATGATTGTATGAGAATTGGGGGGAGTGGGGCATCTGACATTAATCATAACACTAGTTGTTCTTTATCTGTTCTGGAACGTTATTTAGGGTACCACCACTATGTTTAGTCAACATGTTTCCTTAGGCTGACAATTTCTCAGGCATTTTGTTATGATCTTGTCTCTACTGGTCAAGTATGTTGTAGAATGTCCATTAGTTGGGATTTGTCTGACTTTTTCCTCATGATTAGTCTGAGGTTGTGGATTTTTCATCCACGAGTATGGATGACTGGAATGAATGGTTTGCAATTTTTCTAGAGAGATCTGACTATTCTCTTACACTTTTATCAATGTAGACCAGTGATGGCAGACCTAGGGCACAAGTACCACAGCCAGCTGTTTGTTATCACTGAAAGCTCTAAAATGTTTGCCATCACTGGTGTAGACACATAGCTATTTATTTCATTCTTTGAAGTATAATTTAATACTATTTGGTTTATTTCATTGTTCAAATCATTCTACCTTTGGCCAGTGAGAGGCATTTCAACTGGCTGACTGCACTTTTAACCTAAATGTATGTTCAAATGTCTTTCTACTAACAGCATGAAGAAGAGTCAGGATAAAGGTTTTTTGTTTTTGTCACACCCAATGCTACCACAAATCTTTGTGTCACTTTGGTCAAATCTCGCTTTGTCTCTCCTTTTCTTCACCTGTATAATGACATCAACACCATCTCTTCCTTTACTTCTGCTGTGGCTGTGATGCAGCGGTGACAGGATAGGTAAGGCATGACTCAAGAAAGTGAAAAGCTGACAACACAAACACACAAATCCAATGCACAAGTTTAAGTCTCCACTTCTCCTCACTCAACTTCATAGAGCCTCAAGTTCCAAGCAAAAGAATTTCCATGTTCTTTTGCTTGAATAAATAAGTAAATGTCTGCTTCCCGAGCTGTAACAGCAGATGGATAATGAAGAAGGGCCCCGGCCTAGGTGTACCAAAACATAAGGTATGTGATTCACCTCATTTGCACAAACTTCTGTTGATATGCAAACCTTGGACTTGAGAGAAACAGAAATGCATAAGACCCAAAACCTGCCATCGAGGGATTTACATTCTGGCAGGGCTCCAGACACACAGACAGCTATTCATAGAGACTGTGATATGGCTCCTGGGTGCTGGAAATGCATGTCTATTTTGTTATTTTCATAATGATATAAAATCTCTTTAATGTCTCCACTCTCTCTCCTGACTGAACTCTTAGTCAAGTCAATTCCAGGCTGTTTCAGTCGTGGCTTCTTTTTCGCTCTCCCAACCATCTTTCTTCTTGGACCATGTCTGACTTCTAAAAGGCATGTGCTGAGTGGGATTATAGAGGGAGGAGGCGTCTGATAACCAAGTGTCATCTGTCACCGTGTGCTTGCTGGCCTCTGTCCATTTCATCATGGGCTGGCTGACTCTTGTTTTCCTTCTTGGAGACACAGGGAAAGATGGGGTTCTCTCACACTGCTTTGGAGCCTCAGGAAAGCAAAGCTGGCTGCTGGAGGCCCTGTCTGCTGTCAGCTTCTCACATAAGTGTCTTTGTCTTTGGCTCTCAGATCATGTGGAAGGAGTGGTGAGGAGGAGCACCCCACAATGCCCGGGCCCCAGACAAAGATCTCTTCTGACATTGTCATCTCACCCATTTTGAATCTAATTCAGGGAACAGGGATCCTTCTCCATCTACTTTCCTGCTTCAGTTGTGATCCTCTAATGCTCTTCCTCTTGGGAGGTGGAAGTAGGTGGAGGGAAGACAGTTCAACAAGAATCAGAGCTCATGCCTGCACCAGAATATTTCTCTCAAGATCCAATGATTTGATAGTGTTGGTCCTGCTCTTCCATCCTCCTTTAGACGCCCAAGACCTTGCCTAACACACTGGGTATAGAAAAACCTGATGATGATAAAGAGTCAAATATTGCAATTGATTGACACACCAGAACCAATAACAGGAAAAAGTACTGTCTCCTGCCTTTAGGGATATAGTGCAATGAAGAAAACAGAGCTGAGTCAATGGATGTCTTCACCAAGATCTCATCCAGATAACTGATTCGGTCTTCGTACGCCTCTTTAAATAGTGAGGCTCTTGCGTAAAGGAGCTGAGTCCTGTCATCTAGGCTGTACCCATTACCATCTGAGATTAAATAATAAAATGATTGTAGGTCTGCTGAACTTTGCACAGTTTACTTGTTATCCATCTCTTAGTGCATTTGATTATTATATCTCATGAAAAGGAAAAGTTTTATCATCTCTCTTTTACATATGAGCAAGTCACGCTGAAGAAAGTTTCAGAGATCTAATACGGGCAAATCGGAACTTAATCTTCTGTCTCTAAATTCCTCCTTGGTATAAACTGAAAGAGGTGTCTTATCACCTTGGGAGAAGGGAGACATAGCAAGGTACAGATCCATGGCACTCCTAGCTTCAGGGATGTTGTCCTGATAACAATCAAGAACACTGAATTGTTTAACATTAATAAACCATGGTCCCATCAAGCCTGTGGAAGGAGTATGACATGGTAAAAGGGGTGCAAGTGTAGATATTACTATTTGTTCATTCAACAAACAATTGTTAGGTTGTTGTTGGTGCTGGGTACTGTTCTAGGTTTTAGGGAACAAAATGATGAGGACTACAGGATTTTGGTTTACTGTCTAGTAAGGGAGATGTGTGTACAAAAACAAAGACATACAATCTTGTGCACATCTTAGAGGCTGGTCAGAGTTTGACTGGCCTTAGGGGTGGGGATTGGTCAGTCCTGGGAGCAGAGATGGGAGCCTTATTAGAAGAGGTGACTCTTGTATTATGTAGTTCAGGCTGGCCTCAAACCTGCGGTGAATATCCTGCCTCAGTCTCGCAAGTGCTAGGATTACAGGCACACACCACCATGCCCAAGACGTGACTCTTGGAATGAGTCTAAAAAGCAAGTGACAATTTTTTCCATGTGAAAGGGAGATGGAAGGGAGGGAGAGGGAAGGCCCTGAGGTGTGAAATGACAAGAATACTTCAGGAAATGCACTTCCACACAACCAAGTCCTTATACACAACAAGGAGTGAGACGGAGATGAGTGAAGAACATGGAGAGAAGCTAGACAGTGAAGAGCCCTACAAACCATGCCGAGGGCTTTGAATTTTCTCTGTAAGACTATGCTGACCAGGACGGTAGCCACAAGCCATTTGTGACCACACAGCATTTGAAATGTGGCTAGTGGGATGGAAATTTAACTTTCAGTAAGTTCAATTTAAAAACCGGTGCTCAGTGCAATTGCTGGAAAACTTTTAAGTATGTTTGGAACAACTTGGGTCATATACCTTACTCCTTCAACTCAACTTAAATCTTATAAAACCTGCATATAAATCAAGTAGTTTCACTGAAAATTTAACACTTGAGTTGAACTGTCCTGTGAGTATAAAAGTATATACCAGATTTTAAAGGCTTAGCATGAAAAAGAAAATGTTTCTTAAAAATCTCATTAATGACTTTTATATTGATTACAGGTTAAATGATAATATTTTGGCACAGTAATATGTTATTAAATTTAATATTGTTTCTTGTTTTATATATTCTAATAGCCATACATGGTTAAATGTCTGATCCGCGTTCTGTTTGACAGCTCTGCCTATAGGTTGGGTGACACTGAAAATTTTTATATGCAATAGAGATGTGATCAGATTTGACTTTCAGAGAGAATATTCTGGTAAGAAAGGAGGAGGTAACTTGGGAAGACAGAAGGCTTAGGGAAAGTAGCTGGTTGGGACATGATTGCAATAGTTCAGGTGTGAAATGACAAAGGTGTATCTTAAGGCAGAAGCTGCAGGAACAGGGTAGAGAGATGTTAAGGTAGGGCAGCTTAGAGTGTGTATCAGAATCACCAAGAAGCTTATTAAAATGCAGGTTGCTGGGTACTAACCACCAGAAATTCCCATTCAAGAGAACTGGAGCAGGGCCCAAGCATTTTTATCTTTTCAACAAGTTTCCAGCTACTACTGCTGGTGAATGGTCTGGAGATTTTATTCTGAGAACCTCTCCTCTACAGGACTTGATGACCAATAAGATATATCAAGAAAGGGAGAAGAAGGAGTCTGTGTAGACTTCCAGATTCTTGCTATGGCCATCAAGGATAGGGATAATTAGGGGAAAAATAAAAACTTGTTCTGTCTGGGATATACTGAGTTTGAGGTCCCTAAGGAACCTCCAGAAAATTTCTAATGGATAGCTGCAATCTATGCTTTTAGGGTTTAAACAAGAGCTTGAACTGTAATTAATGACTTGAAAATCATCAGAATATTGTTGGCAGTTAAAGTTAAAATTAAAGCAAGTGAGATTGCCTAGAAACAGTGAGAAATGAGAATAAAAGAAACTCAAGGACATGTTCCCATAGTTAAGGGTTGGTTTTGATCAAAATTGTCAATATTCAAGAAAAATGTGATAGACCTGACTTTCCACTTGTCATGCTTAACCTTATGCCTCTTGTGTTTGGCCACCGTGACTCAAGATTAGGTAACCATTTCATAGGACTTCAAAGTTCTTCTTAGAATTCCAATCAACAGTTACCTATGCTTCCTCAAGGATACAAAGTAAGTTAAACAAAGTCTGTATTCATTATTTGATAATTAATAAGATAGGCTTGGATCAGTACCAGAACCTTTCTCAGCTCTAATTTCTTTGTCTATAAAACTGAGATGTTTATACTTCTCTCAAAGAGTTTCTGGAAAAATGGGGATAGTGTATGTCAAGGTTGACCCCTGACCTACCCAGGGTAGCAAGATAATCATCATTACTGTGAGACCACCTTTTAGTGAGGCTGTGTCTCTAACAACACCCTACTAGATAGGAGCCAAGGAAAAGACTTGCTTCATTTGAATTTCCAATCTATTCAAAGAGTTAAAGAATCAAAACTAGTAATAATAATTGCAATATTTTAAAAATTGCAATTTTAGAATTCAGAGGAGGAGAAATTGTTGTTGAAAGCAATGTGTGTTGTCCATTGTTTCACTGTGTTTCTATAAAAATTGATGTGGAAAAAACAGCTTATGTTCTGGGCAGGCTGGATGTATTATTTGATTTAAATCATCAATCTAATAACCTTTAAAGAAGGCCCTAGTGAATAGCTGTAAGTGTTTCTTGGGATGAGCTAGGTCCCTCTGATCCCAACAAATGCCACTGCTAAGCCGATCAAAGGCTGGGGCATTGCAGAAGGCTTGTTGCCCTGTATTCAGAGTAGCAGATGGCTGGCCTTGATTCTGACGCCACTGTTGGGCAAGCCTGACCCATGCAGATAAGCACAGCCTTTCACTGGTTCATTTAAGCAATTTTCTCTATCACCCTCTCGTGTTCTCACTTCCTTTGGGAGCCTCAGTGCTTCCTTTGATTTGCCTGCTGTTTGTCACTAGACAAAACCTTTCTCGACCTGAGAGACAAAGTCCTCCTCATATTACCTTTAATCCAAATATCAATTTCAGCATCTTAACCGGACAGCCTTATCTAATCTAGCTGCTTTGATTTAGATGTAGTCTAGAAAGAAGAAAAAATTAAATCTGTGAGGCTCAGCTCACATCTCTGCTACTTCTCCTGTACTTTTATTTCCAGAGATTTCTCACCTCTCCCCAGGTTCTGGTGTGCTAATGAAATAGATATTCTTTTTTTGTTGCTGCTGGGCTCAGAGTGAGGCCCAAATGCATTTCCTAATGGTTTGTTTTCCAGCTGAGCTGAACAGAATCAAAACCACAAGACACCAACTCGGGCCCAAGACATCCATAAGAACAGAGGAAGCCATTTAAAATGCTAAAAATAAAATAAAATCAGAGGCCAGTGGAATTTGCTGTAATTATTTTTCTTAAGGTGTGGCAAGAGATGATCCTATATGCATATAAATGTATATTGTTAATACATTTTGTTATATTTGCCAAGCAACCAGCTATTCTGATTATGTTTAAAGAAAAAATAAGCATATTTGTACATCTCCGCAGCTAACCAAACCTCTTCTCCTTCCCTTTCTTCAGTCTCTATCACTCTGCCACCAAGAACCTGCTATGTGATTGGCAAACTTGCCTATATCCCTAAGCAGTTCGCTGAATATTTTCCAATCCTCTCTTCCTTTTCCTGAAATCCAGGGTAACTGTGCTGTTTGCATCCTTCTCCCCAAAATCGTATGCTGAAACCCTAACCCCAAAGATGATAGTATTAAGAAGTAGTGCCTTTGGAAGATTATGAAATCATAGGAATAGAATTCTCATGAATGAGGTTGGGCAGGTAGAAAAGAAGCAGGGTGCAGGGGGATCTTTTTGGTCCTTCCACCAATACACTCGGAGAGAAGGCATCATTGGTAAGGAGTTAGTTTTTACTAGACACCAAATCTGCTGGCAACTTGATATTGCACTTCCCAACTTCCAGAATCGTGAAAAGATACTTCTTTCTAGTTTATAAGCCATCCAATCTATGGCATTTTGTTATAGCCAGCCAAATTGACTAAAGCATGTTTTTAATCTCCCATAGCTCAAGGTCAAATACATTATAGGCTATAGCTTCTCTGTTTTCTGTGTCTGTTTCCAAACAATGATTTCTCTACCATCTTATTAAAACAAAACCCACCACAAGGGTAAGCCCGGGTCCTTCGGAGCTCATGCTCTTCTCCGTGCCTTCCCTTTTCCCCGCTTCAGGGACCGTTTTCCCTAGTTCTCCGGAGAATTTAGACTATCAGCCTTAACACCCTTTCTTGCAGGAAAGCTGCTTACTCAGCCCCTTGGACACTGACTCTCCGACCTTCTCACCTCCAGGGCAGCTCACGCACTGTGCTGACCCCCTGACTGCGGTTGCCTTCACTGTCCCAACCTTCCTCCAAAGCGAGGATCTGCAAGATCTAAATTTCAGACCACATCTCCCTATCTCGTCATGAATTTTTCATGTTCATAGTCGCTTCTACTGTATTCGTTGGATTTTTCTTCTGCCCATTTGCCCTCTCCTGACATTGTTGGTATCTTTGTGACTGATACTTCATGATTTATCAGAATCATCCACTCCCTTACCACCACCTTTCACTATTTTGCCCTTCTTGCCTTTCATCACGTCTGCTTTACAGAAGGAACAGTTTCTATACAAGTGCTTCTGGGAGTGCCTATAGAAAAGTACAGATTGGAGCAGGTTGGTACGTAATCACGCCTAGCATTCCTGCTTCCCTCATTCGGAAGCTTGATCTCTGCGATGATTATTTTTGTGTGTCACATTGGTTGGGTTAAGAGATACCTACTAGGTAACTGGTAAAGCATAATTTCTAGGTACATCAGTGAGGCTGTTTCTGGAAGAAAGAAACACAGAATCAGTAGGAAAGTAAAGAAGATCTGCCTTCATTCACGTGGATGGGCATCAGGCAATCCACTGAGGCCCCAAATAGAAGGGCAAACTAATTCTCTGTCTCTGTCTCTGTCTGTCTCTGTCTGTCTCTGTCTGTCTGTCTGTCTCTCTCTCTCTTCTTGACTGGAACCTCCGCCTTCTCTTGACCTTGCATGTCAGAGTTCCTGGTTCCTTGGCCTTTGAATCTGAAACTTATTCCTGTGTTAATGCTTCCTCTGTCTCTCCTTCTCCCTGTCTCTTAGCATAAAGCTAAGAGTAACATTACCACGTCATGTAGCAAGACTAACTATAACTTTTGAGTATCTACTAAAAGCTTTCCAAAACAGTTGTGCCATTTTATGTTCTTGGTTGACATATTTCTCTCCTCAGCACTTTAAAATGTCCCTCACTGTTTTCTAGCATCCATTGTTGCTGATGACAAATCAGCTTTGGATTTTTCCCTAGGGTGTAATAGCTGTTTTAGTCTTCCTTCTTTCAAGATTCTTTATCTTTGACATTTGACTAAGGTAAGTCTGGGTGTAGGTCTCTTTGTTTTTATATCACTTGGAATTCATGGAGCCTCTGAAATGTGTAGTTTACTGTTTTTCATCAGACTTGGGGAGTTTTCAGCTGTTATTTCTCGAGGTATTTTTCAGTCCCCTTTTTTGCTTGCCTTCTGGTGCTCTCATTACCTGTATGTTAGTCTGGAATGGTATCTCACACAACCTGAGGTTCTGTTTCCTTTTTAAATTCTTTTTCTCTATTTGTCAGCTTGCATAATCTCCATCAATCTTCAAGTTTATTAACTCTTCTTCCAATTCTAATCTGCCATTGAACCTCTAGTGAATTATTCATTTTATTTTTTCAGTGCTTCCATCTTTTTTTAATCAGTGCATGTTTGCAGTAAGTAATGTTTTCATTCCTTGCATGGAGTTGCTCATGTACAAACCACATTTTAATTCCTTTCTTCATCCCCTTTTCATCCTCTACCTCCATCTCTTGATTCCCTTCCCATTTGAGAAAATCTATTCCCCTACTTATTGGTATCTAAGATTTATTTGCTTTTATTAATAACTTGGGTTTTTCATATAACATAAATCATACAATATTTAAGCCTATGTGTCTGATTTATTTCACTTAACATGATGGTCTCAAGGTACATCCATTTTCTTTCAAATGACCCAAGATTATCATTATGTCAGAACAGTACTCTATTGTGTATAAATACATTTTCTTTATCCATTCATTTGTTGAAAGATATATATGCTACTTCCAAGATTTATGTATGATGAATTGTACTGCTATGAATATGAGTATGCATATATGTATGATGTCTTTAACTGTTTGGGGGAGATACCTAGAAGGGGAAGAGCTGGGTCAAACGGATTACTGGTTATAGTTTTTCGAGGAAATCCATGCAGATTTCCATAGTGGTTGTACTAATTTACATTCCCACCAACAATGCAGAAAAGTTCCTTTTCCCTGAAGGCTTGCCAGCATTTGTCATTACTTGATTTCTTGGTGATGGCCATTCTTTCTGAGATATGATAGAAACTGAGTGTTGTTTTAATTTGCATTTGTCTGATGGGCAGCCATGTTGATCACTTCTTGGGGTGTTCATTGGCCATTCATACATCTGTGAAATGTCTACTCATTTCCCTTGCCCCTAAGGTTGATCTTTCAGTTTGGGAGTATCTAAATTTTTGAGTTCTTTATATATTCTAGATAATAATACTCAGAAATAGCTGACAAAATTTTTCCCATTCTGCAGCCTGTGTCTTCTTCTGTTGATTGTTTCTTTTGCTGTGCAGATTTTTTAAATTTTATATTGTTCCCATTTATTGATTCTTGGGACTATTTCCGGTTCAAATGGGGTTATGTTTAGAAAGTCTTTGGCTACATCTATGAAAGTTTTACCTATTTTGCCTTCCAGCAGATTAAATGTTTCTGTCTTAACATGTAGATCTTTGGTGTATTTCACTTTTAGTTTAGTACATGAGAGATGCAGGTCTAGATTCAATTTTCTGCCTATAGAGATCCAGTTTTCCTGACACCATTTAGTAAAGAGTCTATATTTCTTCCAGTGTTTATTTTTTGTCTCTTTGTCACAGATCAAATAGTTGAACATTTTTGGGATTCTTTCTGCATCTGTTATTCTGCACCACTGGTCCTTGTGTCTGTTTTGTGCCTGTAGCTTTTTAAAAAATATATAATATGGATTTTTGTTTCATTTTGTTTTGGTTTTTGTCTTTTAGAGATAGGGTCTTGCTATTCAGTTCAGGTTGGCCTTGAGCTCAGTTTGTAGTCCAAGTTGATCTCGAATTTTAAGGTCTGGTATTTGGATGGTTTCCATTCTTTTCTTGTTGCCCAGAATTGGCTTTTGCTATTCTGGATCTCTTCTGGTTCCACATGAATATTAGGATTATTTTCTACAGTTTTGTGAAGAATGCTGATGGTATTTATATATCAATTTTTGACATACGGTAATTTTGACTATGTTTGTTCTGCCTAAGCAAAAACAAATACATTTCAATTTTCAGATGTCCTCTTTGATTTCCTTTTTTGGACTATCGTGGCTTTCATTTTGGGGTATTCATTTTCTTAGTTATGTTAATTCTTAGCAATTCAATTTTTCTTGGTGCTATTATGAGTGGTATTTTTCCTAATTTCTTTCTCATTGGTTTCATTGTTAGTGGTTAAAAAAAACTACTATCTGTTTTTGTGTGCTGAGTTTGCATCCTGCTGCATTATTGAATTTTGTTATTAATTCTAATATGAATACTCTGATTGAATTTTGGGGGTCTTGTATGTAGAGGGTTATCGATCTCATCTGCAAATAATGGTAATTTGACTTTTTTCCTTTCCTGTACATGTCCCATTTATTTCTTTTTCTTGCCGATTGTTCTTGCTAGTGTTTCAAGTACTATGTTGAACAGGAGTGGTGATAGCAGACATTGTTTGTTTTGCTCCTAACTTCAGAGGGAAATCTTTCAGTTTTTCTCTACTTAATACGATGTTAGTAGTAAGTTTGTCCTAAATGACTTTTATCAGAATGATATGAAGTCCATCTGTACGTATTTTCTTTGGAATTTTTATCATGAAATGATGTGGGATTTTGTCAAGACTTTTTCTGCACTCATTGAGATGGCCATGCAATTTTTGTCCCTGTTTCTATTTATGTGATATATTACATGTATTGATTTGTGTATGTTGAATCATTCTTGCATGCCTGGAATGAATCTTACTTGGCCATGATTTAATCTTTTTGATGATTCATGCATTCTGTCTATTGGTATCTTTTTTTATAACTGCTTCATATTATTTTTTGTTATTGGACTATCCAGGATTTTAAAATTTTGTTTTGGTTTTGTCAATTCATATGTATTTAGGAATCTATCCGTTTTTTGAATTATTTAATATATTTCCATACAAGTTTGCAAATTAGTTGTTAATATTTGTTAATTTTTATTTTGGCACTGTCCATTTCATTTCTAATTACACTGACTTGGGTCTTTTCTGTCTTTTTCTGTTATATTGGTTAAGAGGTTTTCTATTTTGTTTATTCTTTCAAAGAAACAATTCTTTAATACATCAATTCTTTTTTCCCCCTCAATTTCACTGATTTCTTTTCTCATCATTGTAATTTCCTTCCTTGTGTTACTTTTGTTTTGGATTCTTGTTTTTCTTGGACCTTGAGGTGCAGTGTAAGGTTGTTTATTTAGGCTTACTCTATTTTTGTGATGTGAGCATTCACAGTTCTAAACTTCCATTTTAGGACACTTGCATTGTATCCCATAAATTCTGAGATGTTGTACTGCATTGTTGTTTCTAGAAACTCATTTCTTTCTTGATTTCTTCTGTAACTGAATGTTTGTTTAAGAATATATTGTTTAGTTTCCATGCAATTGGTTTTCTGTTTTCTTTTAACATTGATTTCTAGTTTCATTGCAGTGTGATCCAATAACATGAATGGAATAATTCTGATTCATTTACATTTATTCCTCTGAATTAGCTGGTTGCTTATGGGAGTAAGGTTGTTCTCCTCTCCCCAGCACACACACACCAGCTGGATCACAGGCAGAGGCTTAGCTCCCTTTCTTGTTCTCCCTGGTCCATGCTCCAGTTGGCTCACAGGTGGGAGACTTATATATTTATTTAAGCATTCCTTATTGACTAGTATGGGATCTATTTTGGAAAAAGTTCCATGTGCTGCTGAAACAAATGCATACTCTGTTGTTGGGTGGAGCGCTGTAGATTTCTACTAAATCCATTTGTTCAAAGATTTTATTAAACTCTGGTGTATCTGTGACAATTTCTTTTGTCTAGTTTATCTGCTATTTGTAACAGTGGGGTATTGAGGTCTTTCACTATAACTGTGCTTATGTTTATCTGGTCTCTTATGCCCAGTAGTACTTGTTTTATGAAATTGGGTGTTGTTGTTTGATGCATATATGCTAATAATTCTTATCTCTTCCTGTTGGATATTCTTTGCCTCTTTTGATCAGTTTCAGTTTGAAGTCCACTTTGTCTAAACATGAGTAACTATACCTGGTTTTTTTTGGGGGGGGGATTCCTATTTCATGGAATATTGTTTTCTATCCTTTGATTTTTAATCCATGAATTTGGGGTGGGGGTTAAATGTGTTTGTTGCATACAACATATCGTTGAATTTTGTTCTGTGATCTATTCTGCCAGTCTGTGTATTTCTGTTAGAAAATTGAGACCACTCACATTGGGGGTTACTAATGACAGGTGTCTTGGTTACTTTTCTTTTGTTGCTGAGACAAAATACCTGACACCCAAATGAAGGAAGGAAAGGTTTATTTAGCTTACAGGTTTTTTTTTTTAAGGTTTCAGTACATACTCAGCTGACTCCAAGACAGAGCAGTGTGGCTAAGGGGCAACTGTTCATGAAAGCTGCAAGTGACAAAGTGGCAAGAACAAAAAGGGCAAAAGGGAAAAATTACACCTACTTCTCTCCATTATATTGTATGCTGGCTACCTGCCCTTGGGCAGGTGCAGTACTCACACTGCCAAACCCAGAACTGGACAATGAACCAATCACAAACGCTAAATTCAGCTACCTCCATGACTGCATGAGGCTTTGAGGGAACATTTAAACAAAGCACAACAACAGATATTGACTTTTGCCTGTCATAGCTACTCTAGCCTTTTTCTAGGTTCTTGTTGCATGGGGTATTGTTTGCTCTCATTTGACTTTCACTCTATGAGTTTCTTTTTGAGTTAAATGTGTTTCTTATATATAGTATATTGTTTGATCTTGTTTCTTGATCCATTCTGTTAGTCTGTTTCTTTTGATTGGTGAATTTAAGCCATTTACATTTATGGTTTTAACTTATATGTATTGGTTTATCTTTGTCATGTTACTTTCCTGCTATTGGTTCCCTGCTTTTTCTCTGTTTAATTGCTTGCCCTGCCTGGTGGTTTCTTTCTGTTGTTATTCTTGGAATTGTGGTTGTTCTTGTCTCTAAGCTATCTTTCAGTACTGTTTGTACAGTTGGTTTGGTGGTCATTAATTTCTTCAATTGTTCTTTGGCATGGAAGTATCTTATTTCTCCATTAATTTTGAAAGATAATTTTTCAGGGTGTGTCAATCTGGGTTGGAAGTTATTTTCTTTCAGGACTTAAAATATTTCATTTCAAGCTCTTTCACTTGTAGTTTGTGTTGAGAAGTCTGCCATGATTCTGATGGGGTTTCCTTTATCGGTGATCTGTTTCTTTTCTCTAACAGCTTTTAATATTCTGTTCTTTTGCTGAATTTCTAAGATCATGATTATTATATGTCTGGATATAGATTTATTTTTGTTAGCTAACTAGAGTACTATGTGCCCCACTTATCTGTATGTCATATTTTTTCCCATGCTTGGGAAATTTTCTGCTATTATTACTTCTGCAAATAGTTTTTTTTATGTCATTTGTGTTGACTCCTGCTTTTTCATTGACATCAATTATTATTATATTATTTTTGTTTGCATCATATTTCAGCTGTTGGATTGTTATTTTCTGATTATTTTTAATTTTTAAGAGAACTTTCCTTTCATTATTGCTAGCTGAGATACTGTCCTGAAGGTCTGAAAATCTGTCTTCAGTTTTGTTCAAGCAGGTTTTCTGATCTGATTTCCTCTTTAGTCTCATGGATTTGTTTCTTTACTTCAGTTTCTATCATTTCAGAAATGCCAAGGGTGTGTCTTCCATTTTCCTCTATCTCATTGTCTCCTGGACTTGTTCTGGGTGATCTGGAGGTCTGAGATTGAATTTTGCTTCTACATCTTGTCATTTTCTATTTCAAAAGTTTTTATTCTGTTTTCTGTGTTTATCATTGTATGTTATTTTAGTGGATAGTTATATCAATACTATCAAGTCCTCTCTAGGAAAAGTCTATTCCTCAGAAAAGTCTTCTGTATGTAGGAAGTCCTTGGCTTGTGTCTGTTCCAAGATTCTACCTTCCCAGTTAATTAATAATGAGATGTTAGTATCTGTTTGGCTCAGTCCCCAGTGTTTTGGGACTGGACTATGGTGAGGTTATTACCCCACAGCTTCCCAGTATTATTACAGAAGAAAGAACAATTGATTATGACAGATATGACGTCCTAGCTAAAGTAGTAAAATTAGCAATAACAATAGCATCAAGCACAGATTAGAAAATAACATATTGTGGTAGCTATTAATTTTGTACTTTAAACCATAGGAGCAAAAATCTGTATAACAGGATGGATTGTAAATTGGGAGATTGTATTCAAAATTTTTCCCCTTGTTAGAGTGGTTTTACCCTGTAATGGGGAGATTTAAGAAGAATAATGGATAAAACAAAGATAAATGAAAAGAAAGTAGAAGCAAGGCTGGAGGGTAAAGGATGATCATACAAACTTTGGGAAACTAGAGAAGAGGCTGAAGAGAAAGAATGAGGGAGTAAGCAAGGGATTATCTGCAGTTGATCTCTGGGTTTAGGGGATGGGTTGAGTTTTCTGTAGCTGGAGTTCTCCCCAGCCATTTAGAAAAGGAGAAAAAGAGAAAAGAAAAAGGGAAAGAGAGAAAAAACAAAGCAAAACAAAATGAAACAAGAACAGAAAACAGGGGCAACCTCACTTGCCTGCTCATATTCCGTGGGTCTTTGTCCCCAAGCACAATGCTGGTTCACCTAACTTACTACCTGTTAGCTTGCTTTAGATTTTTATGTCATTAGTCCTACCTGTTCATCCTGTGGTCCCCTGTTGGAACCCTATGGTGTAACTGGCATTTCCTCCTGTCTCTGGGTCTTCAGGAGAAGTTCACCTCAGTCATGGCAGCAGTGAGGGGACGGACCATTCTCTGGGCCTTCTGGCATGATTCACCTGAGCTGAAACTGCTGCTGTGAAGGGCCCACCTCTGGGTTGCACAGCAGAGATGGCCCTGGGAAAGGTCCGCACCATATACCTGGGTTGCCTAGATCCATTTCTTATGTGTTCTTGTCTCTCATTAATTGGTCATCAGCGACAGCTCTGTCTTCAAATTCTGACACTTTGTCCACACACTGGTCATTTCTACTGCACTTATTTTTCAATGGACATTTTAATCGCCTTAATTTCTACTTGGACCCTTTTTATGGACTCTAATTCTTTTCTGTGGTGGTCATTCATATTTTGCATTTTTTAAAGCTCTGTTAGTGTCTTCTGTACCCTTCTGACTGTATCATATATTTGACCCAATATCTGTTCACTTATACCTGTGAGTTTGCCAAATGCCTTATTAATCTGTTTTGTTGTCTCCCTTGATATTATTTTGAATAATTCATGTGTATGGGTTTTGGTTCCCTCCCTTTGGTGCCTCTGGATCTGATGATCAACTATGGCATTTTTTGCCTTATCTTCTCATGTTTCTGTTGTTTATTTGTTTTTGATGAGGGCTTCAGGTTCATTATAATAGAAAGTTCTGTTTCTACTATGGTAATCTCTTTAGTTAATGTCTACTTTTCAGTGATGCCCTCTGGGAATGAATAATTACTTGCCTTTACCTCTGTCCCAAGGTCAAACCACTTCCATTTATTTAGGATGGGAGGTTGCAGTGTATTTGGCCAAGTGACCAGTGTTCTAGAAGTGGCCCACAGTATTGTTAATATGAGAGAGAATTGAGAAAAGTGAGATAGGGCATTCTATGGAGGAATAAAAAAAAATTGATAAGTGTGGGAGAACAACTGTGGAAAAGAATGAACCAGGAAAAGAAGCAAAAAGATAAGCATAGGGCCAAATACAAAAAGTAAAAGAAAGATAAAGAAAACGCAAGTTGAGAGTGGAAAGGGAAAAAGAGAGAAAGAAACTGAAAGAGGAAAAAAGGAAGACACTTCCCCCCAAAAAGTAGATGCAGGAATGATAAAAATAATTAAAAAGAATAAAACAAAGAATGAGTCAAACTAAAATTCTGTGTTTTTGAATGAGTAATTTCTTCCCCAAGATTTTCCGTCTTTGCATCCACCCAGGCATGATTTTCTCCTTTTCACTTTAGGACCTATAGGTTTTTGAGGTGCTCTCCTTGCACCAGAGGCCCTTATGTCCATTCACTGTGGTAACCATCTATGTCAAGGCAATCCTTGCTAACACTGGTGCACAGTCAGCACTTTGTCTCTGCCAAATACAGGCCATGGGGCAGAGGTTCAAGTAGACTGTCAGATTTAATGTTGGCAGTTGTGGAGTCCAGTTGTTACCTTCTCTCCCTGGTTGTTGTCTTCATACAGGGCCAAGTTGGTTGGTTAGTACTCACCTCTGCTACTCCAAGCCAAGGGGAAGCAAAATGTAGAGCCAGCTTCAAGTTGGTGGATGACCATAGTTTTGCAATGGAGGATGGGGTGCCAGATGACTGGCATTGATCTGCTTGCTTGCATGGGGTGGGAGGTTTGCCTCATGTCCTGTGTGGGACAGCTTGGTCATATGGGTGGGTGAGTGCTGTGCATTGGACATGGGCCTGTTTGATTTCATTTATAAATTATTCATTTTAGTTAGTTTTCAGCTCTAGAATTTTTAGGATTTAAAAATGATTTCTCTGGCCCTGAACCAAGGCCAGCAGATTGCTGTAGCTGCTGGTTTCAAACAGGAGCCTAAAGAGAATTCTTTCTGTGGTCTGATGGCCATTTCAGAACTTTGGAAATGTAATGGTCAATTCATCAGAAAGAAATAACAGGTGAGTAGGGAGGACTTTAGGGGGCCTGAAGGGGAGAGACCCTGGCGCCTCGGGACCTGCACCGTGTGGTTGACTCGGGTTGCCGGGAGAAAAAGGAGCTCATCCCATCTCTGGGAGACAGCTGAGAGTGTGGCAGACTTCCAGAGGCCTGAAGGAGAGAGACCCTGGTGTGTTGGGACCTGCACTGTGTGGTTGACTCGGGGTGCCGGGAGAACAAGGAGCTCCTTCCCTCTCTGGGGGGCAGCTGAGAGTGTGGCAGACTTTTGGTGGCCTGAAGGAGAGAGACCCTGGTGCGTCGGGACCTGCACTGTGTGGTTCACTCGGGGTATTGGGAGAGCAAGGAGCTCCTCCCCTCTCTGGGGGGGTGGCTGTGATCCTGCTGGTGGGCAGGCTGAGAATCAGACATCTCATGTCGTCCTGTCCCATGTCCCCCCCCCTTAGCAAGTGGGAGCCAGTGAACTACACATCTTTTGAAAATATGGTATTCAGTATGAGCTCCCCATATGCAAAGATATGGACAACCATTTGGAAGAAAACAAGAGACAATATGACAGATAGTGAAGATCCCTGGCTGTATAGCTTTGAAATTTATGCTTTCTTAGGTCCCGTTCTGTTCTGGTTTGTTGTGTTTAATTTTACCCCCCTTAAAATAAAATTTAAATATATATATTTATTTCATATATATATATATATATATATATATATATATATATGAAAGAGAGGAAAAGAAAGTGGTCTAAAGGATATAACTGCATGTATGTTTAAGTGTGTAAGATAGATGACCACATTACTGTTTTTGTTAGATTACTGAGCAGAACTGTTAGTAGTCTCACTGTTTGAATGTCTACTTTGTGTGCTTTAATTTTGTAACTTGAATAACTATTTCCAATGATGACAGTATGTAACTTATCAAGTGGCGATTTCTTAGTGTTTTTTTTTTTTGTTTTGTTGTTGTTCTTGTGGTTCTTTTATTTTTTGCCTTTGGAATTCTATATTGTTGCCACCCTTTTTCTGTTTTGTTTGGTTGTTTTCTTTTTGGTTTTTTCTCTTTAAATAAAATTTAAAAAAAATAAAAAATAAAAATGATTTCTATTCCCTTTACTGATAGTAGGTATTGATGTAATATTTTCATCATATCTTCATTTGTTTTTATAAGCATGTTTTCATTTAAATTTTTGAATGTGGTAGTATTGACTTTGAAGTCTTTATCTGCTAAGTACAATATCTGGGCCCTCTCAAGAGCACTTGTCTGGTTTTGTCCTCCATATGTATCTGTCATCTTTCCTTGCTTATTTGACTGTCTCATTATGTTTTGCTGGAAACTAAACATTTAAAATGATATATGGTAGCAACTCTGGACACACATCCTTTCCAAGTTGTCATTTCTTTGGCCATTTGTTTATTTAGTAGCTAGGCTGAAGAAATTCTACAAAATCCATTTTGTATACAGTGTGAACTCTTTAATGCTCAGATTTTCCCCTCCTTTGTTTGTCTTTGAACCTAATGAAATAAAAGTTGCCTCTGGATCTACTAATTACTCAGCAGTTGTGTTTAGTCCCCTGCAGCCTATGTCTCCCTAGTTCAGGGAGCTCTGCTATTTTTGTTTCATGTTCAGCCAGAAACTTATTGTTTGCCAATTGCCTTTCTGAGTTCTCCTTTGGGGATGCAGTCTTGAGCACGCACACCATCTTCCAACAGTGGAGAAGTGACTGTGATTTGAAAGCTTAGCTGTCTAAGAATTGCTTTTGAGTCAGAATAGTTTATTGTTCAGTCAGCTTTTGATCAGAGGTTAAGCCCAGTGCTGAGAATAAAGTCTCCATTCTATGCTGACAAGCAGGTGGGTGATTGGAGGAGTGTTTTCAGATCTGCCTCATACGCTGCTCCAATTTTTCCGGAATGGGTGGGGCATTGCACAGCTTTTCTGACCAGCCATTATTAGTGTGATCAGCACTGTGCTCTTGGCTGTGTCCTTCCTTGATTCTCCCTGTTAAACTTCTGGTTATTCTGCTATTTTGTTTGTGTCATTAAATACAGCAGCCTTTTCTTAATTGCTGTCCATCAAGATCACCATTACTTTCAACAATGCCCGGATGGCATTCTCCACTCTGTTCCAAATAAAGACAGTGTCTATAGGCAGAGATGTGGAGCTGTCTCTACCTGTAACCTGTTTCATGGGCAGAACCCCTGTGCACTGCTCTAGAGTTTGATCAGAGATTCTCTTTTCCCAGAGTGGTGCCCTTGGAGTGGATACTGGGAAAGGGGAGTACGAAGACCCCTTTTCTTCTGGTCTTACTTCTCCTTTCTCAAGTCTCTGCCTTATAAGTGAGCTGCAGTATGATAAATCAGTCCCTCGGTATTCTTGACTTGCTGTACTTTGAATAAGTCTTCCATACTACAGATGGAGTTTACATGAGGTCAGGTCCTCTTGGTCTGCCTTTTGAGACCAGAGTTTTTCTGCAAACTGGAACTTGGGGGAGGTTAAGAAAAACTGTCATCCTGCCTCTTCTGAAGGCAGGATGAAACCACAGCTTCAGACTGGCGTCTGGGGAAAGATGAAAGAGCCCTATCTTCTCGTCTACTCTTTCCTTGGGTAGAGATTCCCTAGCAGGGAGCTTGTGGGGAGGGTAATGGAACACACTCTGAGTTGAACATTACAGATTCTTGAAATTATTATTGATATTTGTAGACTCTTTGAATGAGTCTATCCTTTTCTGCATGAACTTTGAACAATTTTCAGTTACTTTATATGATGGATATTTTAAATAACTTTCTCCAGTTCAGTTGTTCCTTTATGCTCTGGAGAGGGTCCGCAAAATTTGTTATGCCATTATTTCAGAAATAGCACCTCATAATTCATCTTTACATACCCACCATAATACCTGTTTGCACATAACATGTGGGTTAAAAGAATGAGCTTCAATTTAAGCACTTTGGGTTAAAGTCCCTAGTATGTTGCTTTCTAGTTCTGTTATTTATAATGAGTTATTAAACTAACTGTAATTACCTTAATTGATATTAGATTGTGGTAAAGCTAAATGAACTAATCTATGATGTTTGGCTTAACAGTTAGGCACTGGATGGATATCAAACTTGGTAATTTCTGTGTGGTGACAGTTTGCCACAAGGGGGCACCCAGAACTAGATGTAATGAGGAAGGGCTCAAAAGATTCAGTTAGGTCATATCAATAGTTATATTTGTAGACTAACAGTTGTATTTATAGGCTAACCAGAAATGTGGGTACTTTTCCAGACAGAAGAGAGAAGTTGAAGTCATTTCCTAAAGATCACCATGCCATTTTCCACAAAAAATAGAAATTTGGGGCCTTTCCTAAATGTCATCAGGTCTTTTATCCAAACTGGAACTTAGATGCTCACAAGGAATTATGCTGTGAAGGAGGATTTCCTATTCAATTGGCAAGGCACTGATCCAGGAGTTAGGGAGATGTGCAAATGTTTCATTAAGGGGCAATCAAAAATAGCAAGTTGACAGTCACACACTGAGAGAGGCCATGTATTAAGGACACAAACTATCCTAAGGCACTACCTCATTTCTTTCTGATTGAAGAGGACTCCAGAGAGCTTGCTGTCATTTGACCTATGTCCAGAAGACAATCAAATATCAACACATTCAGAAGCAAGGTGGGGTAACTGAAATAAGGTATTTAGTATGATTTTAGAGTGTCTTTTAGAGAAAGATTAGCAAAACTCAGAGGTGTCGCTGACAGCCACAAACTATAATAGTCAAGAGAAATAAAAATGAAGCTTTTGTTCTGGCTAACACAGCAGTAGAAAACCTGAGTTTCCACCTACTATACCCTCTCTTTACTTTCTAACATTCCAGAAAATTGTGGCCTTTCACAATGAAAGCAAGTGTTGGAAAAGTCTTGGGTCCATCACTGTAGAGACATTCTAAAAAGGATTGCAGTGGTCTGAACGGTCGAGGGAATAGATGAAGACTAGGGTAAAGAGCTGCTGCTAAGGTGGAAAGAATAGGGCAAAAGAGCCACCCAACACATCTATACCAGTGGCCACAGGCCTTCTTGTTTGGGCACAACTATGTCATGTGTCTTTCACCTCTTCCCCCTTGCACTCTTTGTCCCGTGTTCCTTTATATTCTGCCCACTGCTTCACACTAACCCTAACTGTAAGGAGTACAGAAAAGAAGCATTATTGATAAGCTGATATTAAGTGGTGGCTATGTGCCAGACACATTTTTAGGTCACACACACACACACACACACACACACACTCTACATACACACACCCATACACATGCATACATCTCTTGCCCAAGATCAAACAGTAGCTAGGAAGTGACAGAACCAGAATTCCAACTCACATTCATCTGACTCCAAAGCTCTTATACTTGGTTTTTTATGGATTCAGAGCTTCTCAATTTCTTTGCCTGTTTTCCAAACCATCCATATTTGAACCTCCACTAGCAATTCAACTCATTTTCCCATTTCTAGTCATAAGACATCTACCAACTGAACTCAGCAAGGCTGTTGTATACCAGCATCTATGTATTCTAGCATCAGTGTGTCAGCTTGAAGATTTCATTTTATTCAATTAAGTTCAACATACATTCATTGGTTATCAGTACTATCAGCTACTAAATTATAGAAAAAATATGTAGATTGGTTGATTTCAAACACTTTCATACTTTGTGTCATTATATCTGCATAGAAGCCTCATAAAGTAGACAGCTATGATTATCCTCTACTACAGATAAGGAAACTAAGTTTTGGATAGTTTGGTTGTTTCCTAATGTCATGCAATCTTGGCAATTCATCAAGTTCCAATTGAATCCATTTCCTGCACAAAACCTTCCTTAAGGAAGTTATTGCAGTGCTGCCATTCTATGGTCAGTGGCTTCTTAAACTGGTTTCTAGCAGAAGCAGCAGCAGTGGCTTTCTTGGTCCTGACAGAGGCAGCGTGATCTTAGGAGCTAGGAGTGTTTCTAGAAACTTAATTAAGAGCCAGATTTGTGAACCTTTCTCAGCACCAGTAATCCGCCTAATACTTGGTAATAAATACTTTGATTTAAAAAATCATGTGGAATAGTGTGTGAGCTTTACAACTGACCTAGGTAGCTATCATTTAACAATAGGAAGAGAGAGAGAGAGGAGAAAGAGAGAGAGAGAGAGAGAGAGAGAGAGAGAGAGAGAGAGAGAGAACCATAATAAAGATCACTTCTTTCTGTTTGAAAGCAAAGGAACTACAGGAGAGCAATGCTGGCTGTGCAAGTACCATTTCTCCCATACAACTCAAATAGGAAAATGTTTGCTACACGTCCTCTGCTCTGCGCTCCTCTCAGAGTATCTCCGATGAGGAACTCTCTGAGCAACAGAGGAACAGGCACTTCTCTCACTGTGGGACAATCTCACATTGAACCAAAGGGTGTCTGTCCATCACTTGTTCCCATGGGCACTCTGCATCTCTGTCTTTGGGAACTAAATAAAATTGAACTTATTTATATGGATGCTCTTTAAGTATTTTTTGACTCCTGTTAGATCAATCAACTGTTCTCAGTCTCCTAGGTCACACATCGCTCAAACACTAGTTTTATGCTATGATTTCCAGGCCTTTTAGCTACTTTTATCACTTTTGTCTGTGGCCTCCAAGTTTGTCATTGTGCATTTCAAAAGGCAGTGTCCCTTTCAGGAAGGAGCAGTCAGGTCTGACCTGGCTGTGGGAGGACTGTCTCTCCTTTTCCTGTGAAATTTTCACATCCCACATCGCATGTGTTCCTTAAAATCTATTTTGTCTGATACTGTGTCAGTCAAGCTCTCTTTTGATCACTCTGCACCATATCTCTGCCTTTCATCTTTTTACTTTCAACCCCTTTATGTCTTTGGATCTAAAGTGTTCCTCTTAGCACACCGTTGGAGCCTGTTTTTTTTTTTTATTTTTAAAATTCGCTCTGCCAATATTTGCCTTTTGATAGGCGTATTTAATCTATTTAGATTTAATGTAACTGCTGATAAGGTAATATTTACTTCTGCTATGCTTCTATTTGTTTTCCATGTATCTTATATTGTTTTTATTGGTTGATTATTATCTTGATTATAATTGGTGTATGTGTGGATCTCTCTGCATTGATCACTAAGTGTTCTTGATATGTATATTTAAATCATATTTTGGAAGGTTTTCACTATTAATTAATTTACATGTGCCTATGTACATGTGTGTGTGTCCATGTGTGTGCTAAGGATTGAACCAGGACCTCATACATGTTAAGCATGTTCTCTACCACTGAGTTACATCCCAGCCTCTCACCATTAATTTTTCAAATATTCTTTCTACCCCTTTTATTCTCTCCTCTCCTTCTAGAACTCCTATCTCCATTTGTTGATATACTTGTTAATATCCCACAGGTCTCTGAGGATTTTATTTTATGCGGACTGCATAAACATAACTTACCCATCTTTTAATTCTTTTTTTCTGCTAGCTCAAATCTGGTGATTGTCAACTTGTCATTTTAACAAGTTTGACAATGTCAAACTTGTCATTTTAGTTATTGTACTTTTCAACTTCAGAGTCTCTGTTTGCTTCTTTTTATAATTTCTGCCTCTTCATTGATAGCTTGCATTTGATGAGGCTTATTGTTATATTGTCCATTAGTACAAATGGTTTCTTTAAGCACATTTATAATAGCTGACTCATTTTCTTTGTGTGACATCTGGGCCTCCTCAGAGGCAGTTTCTATTCACTACCTTTTCTTTCTGTCCATTAGTGATGAACCTATGCACGCTGTTTGTATCACTGCAAGCTCTGAAAGGTTCACCATCACTGGTACAGGCCATACTTTCCTCTTGTTGGAGGAATTTTTCTTTGTTAAAAACTAAGTATTTTAAGTGATATAATATGGCAACTCTAGAAATCAGATCCTGGACCCTAAGCCCGCCCCTTCTGAAGCCCTGCCTTCTAGCCGTCCACCGTGGGACACAGGACCATCAGCAGCACTCAAGGCCTGGCCCCCAAAGCCTGCCACTTCTGCACCCCCACCTTCCATTGCAGGACACAGGACCATCAGCAGCACACAAGGCTGGGCCCCAAGAGCCCACCCCTTCTCTGCCCCTGCTGTCCCACTGTCTGCCACGGGACACAGGACCTTCAGCAGCACATAGGGCCAGGCCAAACTGGCCTCTTCCATGCCCCTGCCATCCCACCACTGCCCTCTGGGACCCCCACCTCTGGACCTAGTATTGCTGTTGATCTTCGGCTCCCACTCTTCCCCCCAGAACCTTGGACTGCAGTGAACTAACCGTGCTCCATGAGAGACTCAGTAATGTCTCATCCAAACAGAAGACCTCCGCAGGCTTCCATCAGTGTGGTGAGTTTGCCCCTAAAACAGGAATACAGTTTGCTATCTTAAGTGAGTAAATGGGAGCAATAGCCAAGCCCCCTCCAGGAGTAGAACTTTGGTGAGCTTAACAAAAGTGTAGGTTAGTCCTTCCTCCACACAGAGAACATCAGGTAGGTTGAGGAGGGTGCGAACAACGCCTCTCCCAACCTGGAGAAAATTAAAAGGGCTTATGAGACACCCAGTGACACAGTAGGTTCCCAGCCTAGACAAACACTATAGACAGGGAGATCTGGTGACCTGGAACAACCTGAAAATACAGTAACAGCAGGAACTAAGGGCTGATTTACATCAATACTCCTAGGTTTGTCAACCTAGAAAGAGTATAGGACTCACCCAACAGGTCCTGCAGAAGGAATTCAGGTGACTGGCCCACCTCTTCATTGTGGCACCCAGTAGATGGACAAACATCAATCACACAGTAGGACCCTAAGATATGCACTACTGATAGGTGAGACTAATGGTATTGAAAGATCATATATTAGCTCCAAAGGTGAAAATGACAAAATGAAAAAGCAAACATCTCAAACATCTAGTTTATCAGCAAGTAAAGGAGACATTGAAATAGAGGACTTTAAAGTCACACACCAGAAATCTCTGAAAAGACAGCAAGTGAAAAGACAAATCCATGAGGCTATAGAGGAAATTAAATTAGAAGTAATCTCCCATGTAAAGACAGAAATAACAACCTTAGTAAAGAAGTTACTAAGCGCAGCTAGAGAAGAAATACATTTAAAAAAAAATACAAGAGCATGGGAAATGGATTGAAACCTTGAATAAGCAAAACAGAAAACAAGCAGAATTCATGAAACAGACTCAAAGAGATGTCCAAAAAACAAAAAATTCTATTAAAAGCATGCAAAACTGTTTAAATGAAGCTGAGGATAGGATTTCAGACCTTGAGGACAGGATTGCATTAGTGATCATGAAAGGATAGAACTTTTAAAAACAACAAAGCATCTTGAAATGACAATCCAGAAGCTTCAAGATGATTCTAAGAGCAACAATATAAGATTAATAGGCATCAGTGAAGATGCAAGAGTCAATGCAAATGACATAACTAAAATATTCACAGAAGTAATAGCAGAAAATTTCCCAAACATGGGGAAAAAAATCTGATATGCAGATAAGTGAGGCATATAGAATGCCAGACAATCACAACCAACATAAATCTACACCAAGACATATAATAATTAAGATCTGAGACATACACCATAAAAACAGAATACTAAAAGCTGTTACAAAAAAGACACAACTCACCTATCAAGGAAAGCCCATTAGAATCACAGCAGAATTTTCAGCACAAACCTTCAAGTCAAGACGAGCTTGAAGTGAGGTATTTCAGGCCCTGCAAGAAAACAGCTTTCAACCCAGACTGATATACCCAGCAACACTTTCATTCAGATTTATTGGAAAAACAAATACTTCCATAAAAAAAGAAACAACTGAAGAAATTCATGTCCACCAAACCAACCTTAGAAAGAGTATTGAAAGATATACTAGACAGAGATAAAAATGACCATAATCCCCAGAACAACAACAGAAAGAAACCACCAGGTAGGACAAGCAATTAAACAAGGGGGAAAAGCAGAAAAGAAACAACTGAAACATAACATGGCAAAGTTGAGCCAATCCATATCAGTCATATCCATAAATGTAAATGGCTTCAACTCACTTATCAAAAGAAATAGGCTGACAGAATGGATCAAGAAACAGGACCCCACAATATGCTGTATACAAGAAACACATCTGACTCAAAAGGAAACTCATAGATTAAAAGTCAAAGGATGGAAAACAGTATTTTACATAACAGGAACCCAGAAAAAACAGGGGTAACTGTTCTGTTTGCAGACAAGGTGAATTTCAAGCCTAAAATGATTAAAAAAGAACAAGAAGGTCATTACATACTTGTTAGTAGAAAAATTCAAGAGGAAGAACTAACAATAATAAATATATATGCACCAAATACAGGAGCACCCAACTGTATAAGACAAATACTAATGGACATGAAAAACCAAATACACAAGAACACAATAATAACAGGTGACCTTAATACACCATTGTCACAAAGAGATAGATCAACTAGACAAAAATTCAGCAAAGAAATAATAGAACTGAATCATACCTGTGAGCAAATGGACTTGGTAGATGTTTACAGAGTATTCCATCCAACCACATCAGATATATTCTTCTGGCTGCACATGGGACATTCTCCAAAATAGACCATATAATAACCCATAAAACATTCTTAAGTAAATGCAAAGGGACTGAAATTATCCTATGCATATCATCTGACCACAGTGCACTGAAGTTGGAAATTAATGGCAAAAGAAATTGCAAAACTGGCATAAATACATGGAAATTAAATAACAACCTCCTGGACAACCAGTGGGTTACAGATGAAATTAAAGAAGAGGTAAAACAATACTTACAACTCAATGAAAATACAGAAACAACATATTGTAATCTGTGAGATGCAATGAAAGCAGTCCTAAGAAGGAAATATATAGCAATAAATTGTCATATCAAGAAAACAGAATGAGCAGAAATAAACAACCTAA
Source organism: Dolichotis patagonum (assembly GCA_004027295.1). Taxonomy (NCBI): domain Eukaryota; kingdom Metazoa; phylum Chordata; class Mammalia; order Rodentia; family Caviidae; genus Dolichotis; species Dolichotis patagonum. Next base: position 541,134 of record PVJX010000008.1, on the reverse strand, counting down.
TGCTACATCTCAAGGTTCTAGAACAAGAAGAGCAAGTTAAACCCAAAGCTCTTAGAAGAGAGGAAATTGTAAAGATCAGAGCATAAATTAATGCAATTGAAACTAAAAAAAAATACAAAGAATAAATGAATCAAAAAGCTGGTTTTTTGAGTGAATAATCAAAATTAATAAACCTCTGTCTAACCTTATAAAGCAAAATAAAGAAAAACCCAAAGTCACACAATAAGGACTGAAAAGAAGGAAATTACCACAGACCCCATGGAAATTCAAAAGATCATGAACACCTACTTTGAAAACCTCTTCTCACATAGGATGGAAAACACAGAGGAAATGGACAAATTTCTAGAAACATATAAACTACCAAAACTCAATCAAGAAGGCATACTAATTTTGAACAACCCAATATCAGCTATTGAAATTGAAAATGTGATTAAAATCTTACCAACAAAGAAAAGCCCAGGTCCTGATGGAGTCACAGCTGAATTCTACAAGAAATGAAGAGAAGATTTGATGCCAATACTCCTTAAATCTTCAATGAAATTGAAATGGAAGCAATCCTTCCTAAATCATTCCTGGAGGCAAATATTACTCTGATACCAAGACCAGAGAAAGGCCCAACCAAAAAGGAGAACTATAGGCCAGTCTCACTAATGAACATTGATGCAAAGATTCTCAATAAAATACTGACAAATAGAATGCAGCAAATCATCAAGAAGATTGATTATACATCATGACCAAGTAGAATTCATTCTGAGAATGCATGGATGGTTTAACATATGTAAATCAATAAATGTAATATACCACATCAACAGAGCCAAAAACAAAAACCACATGATCATCTCAATAGACACAGAAAAAGCTTTCAATGAAGTCCAACACTTGTTCATGACAAAAACCCTTCAGAAACTTAGAATACACAGTAACTACCTCAATCTCAAACCAACAGCCAACAGTCAACATTATACTAAATGGACAAAAACTGAAAGCTTTCATTCTAAAATCAGGAATAAGACAAGGACATTATCACCATTTTTATTCCATATAGTTCTGGAAATATTAGTCAGAGTAATCAGACAAGAGAAATTAATAAAAGGAATAAAGATAGGAAAGGAAGAAGTTAAATTATCACTATTTGCAGATGACATGATACTCTATACAGAAGACCCAAAAAACTCCATTAAAAGACTACGAGAGGTAATAAACAAATCCAGCAGTGTAGCTAGATACAAAGTCAGTGCTCAAAAATCAATAGCATTCCTGTACACAAACAAAAAACTCACTGAGAGAGAAATTCTAGAAATATCACCTTTCACAATAAGATCTAAAAAATGAAATACACAACAATCAACCTAAGAAGACCTATATGCAGAAAATTATGCTATGCTAAAAAAGGAGATTGAAGAGAATATTAGCAAATGGAAGGATATTTCTTGCTCCTGGTTAGAAAGAACCAACATTGTGAAAATGGCCATACTCCCAAAACTGTTATACAGATTTAATGCAATCCCATCAAAATACCATTAACATACCTTACAGATCTAGAGAAAACACTCCTAAAATTCATTTGGAAACAGAAGAAACCTTGAACAGCAAAGGTGACTCTGGGCAACAAAGACAAGACAGGAATCATCTCAATTCCTGACTTGAAACTATACTACAAAGCTACTGTGATAAAATCAGCATGGTACTGGCAAAGAAATAGATTCTGAGGATCAATGGAACAGTTTAGAAGATACAAACACAACTACAAAGACACTCAGCCACCTGATATTTGACAAAGGGGCTTAACATGTTCACTGGAAAAAAGATAACCTCTTTAATAAATGGCATTGGAAAAACTGGCTTTCCACATGCTGAAAACTGAAACTAGACCCATGCCTATCACCATGCACTAAACTAAAATCAAAATGGATCAGAGATCTAAATTTTAAAACAGAAAATCTAAGTCTACTGGAAGACAAGATAGGTAGATGTCTTGGAGACATACGGGCAGGCGGAGAATTCATGAACAAAATGCAAACTGCATGGGAAGCACATCAAGGAATCAACTGGGATCTCATATTATTGAAAAGTTTTTGCACTTCAAAAGAAATCACTAACAGAGGGAAAAGAAAACCCACAGAATGGGAAAAAAATTTAACCAGCAACCCCTCAGACAAAGGACATATATCCAAAACATATAAAGAATTAAAAAACATCAGGTCCCCCCAAATTCAAAGACCCTCTCGAAAAATGGGCATCGGAGATGAACACACAGTTCTCAGATGAAGACATACAAATGGCAAACAAATACATGAAGAAATTTTCACCATCACTGATCATTCGAGACATGCAAATTAAAACAGCATTGAGATTTCATCTCACTCCAGAAAGGATGGCTGCCATCAAGAAAACAACTGATAACAAATGTTGGCAAGAATGTGGGGAAAAAGGAACACTGCTCCATTGTTGGTGGGAGTGTAGACTGGTGTAGCCACTAAGTAAATCAGTATGGAAATTCCTCAGAATATTAGGATTGGAAGCTCCATTCAGTCCAGCTGTTTCCTTCCTGGGTATTTTCCAAGAAAAACTGAAAAGGTCATATCACAGTGATATATGTGCACCCATGTTTATATCAGCACAATTTGTAATAGCTAAATCTTGGAAACAACCAAAATGCCCATTAACTGCAGAGTGGATAGAAAAGATGTGGTATTTTTATACAATGGAATATTACTCAGCTATAAAAAACAATTATCTTGAGGCCTTTATAGGTAAATGGAGGCAACTGGAGACTATCCCAGTAAGGGAAATAAATAAGAATCATATTTATAAATATCACATTGTCTCTCTGGTGTAAAAACTTATAAAAACTGTAGGAGTAATAAGATTTGAAATGTGTACTAGCTATTATAAAAAAGAAAGGGAATAAAAGTTCTCTAAAGGATATAACTGCATGTATGTTTAAGCATGTAAGATAGATGACCATATTTCTAAGTTTTTGTTGGATCATTGAACAGAACGGTTTGCAGTCTCTTTGTTTGTCCACTTTCTATGCTTTAATTTTGTGACTTGAACAACTTCCTAAGATAACAATATGTAATTTATCAACTAGTGATTTCTTAGCATTAATTTTTTTTGAAATTCTGCTTTATTTCTACCCTTTTTTCTGTTTTGCTTTTTTGCTCTTTAAAAAAAAAGAAAAAAAAAGAAGTAATGGAAGCACAGGCTGAATAAGTAATTTCCCCAACGTCTGACAATTTATGGTGGGGGAGTCTGCTGGTGAACACGGGTAGGGGGGCTCCTCTCGGCCATTGTAAGCAGCCTGTGAGGCACGGGGTAGGGGAAATATGTGACCAGTACTGTTTTTCTAAACATTGGTATTCAACATATGATAAAAACACAGTAAGTACTTTCAATAAAGTTGATTATAGTGGAAGAAACATTGCCATTAATCCCTCTAAAATTCCTTCCCCTCACTTCAAACACTCCTGTCCTATTTTTCTTACCAACAGCTTTTTTGAAAGTCCCCTAGTGTGTGAGTCTTTAGCTGTGCTGGTGCTGGTGTGGCTGCTTCGCTGTCCTGAATTCACCTTTCATGCTCATTTTGTCTTTGGAAAGAGTCAGAAACTACACAGTACTAGACTCAGTGATTAAAGGTAGATGAGGATACATGAAATGTTTTTTATGAACTTATCTTTCCCTGTTGTATTTTTGATCACAACTCAAAGAGACAACTTCCAGAACTGCTTCAGCAAGTGGCCAGAAAGATGGGGTAAGTGTGTTCAGTGTAAAGTGAGTGTATTTTGAAGGGGATTGATGGCAATGCATCTTTCAGTGTAATTGATTTTTAAGAAACTTAAATATTCACAATATTGTTTGATCACCACTTGTAGTAATATTAAGAGGACAACTTTTGTGAGCCGTTCAACATTTGGACCTCTAGTTCTAAAATAGCTGCATTCACTTTTGAGAACATACTATAGACAGTATACTCACCAAGAAATCTGTGGAGTTTTCACACAGAGAATCAAACACAGAAGTAAAAGGAGCCACCATAAGGCCACATTGCTCTTCATGTTCTTGTGTCCTAAATCTGAATATAGGTCATAAGTCCTAGCTGTGGCTCCTAAATCTGGACAGTGAACCTCGATCATAAGTTCGAACAGTTGTTAACTAGGTAGGTCTTTAAATGAGGAATATCAGTATTTATGTTATAATTATCTTTTTTCCACTCAATATTGAATGTAGTCAAAATTATCAATCCTTTATTAGATTTTAAAAATCTTATTTAAGAAATCATTCCTATTATAGGTTTGAGAACATAGTTTTGTATGTAATTTTGTAAGTGGTTTCATACTTCTCTGCAATACAACTGTGCTATAGTTTGGATCTGCACTACTCCCCCAAAGCTCTCACCATTGGAAGATGGGGAAACCTGTGCAAGCTGGGACCGAGTGGGAGGGCTTTCAGTCCTTGGAAGAGCACGCCCTCAAAGGGGATGCAGAGCTGAGGCCCTCTGTCAATAGCTTAATTAATTGAGCTTTGTAATAAATCTTGATACCTAATGGACTGTGCTCAGAATTAAAAAGAGAAAGGCCAATTGTGATTTTTGATGGACATTCCTTTGAGTGTAAAGGTTAATTTGGAGAGAATGGGCATTTTAATGTGCATTTCAATATACTTTCTTGGGATAATTCTTCATTTATTTAGATGTTTTTATTTTTAATGCTTCTTTAATAAAGTTTTATAATTTCTCCATTAAAAAAAAACGAAATCAGATCCTCTTTGCTCCCCAGGGTTTATTATTCCTGCTTGGCACTGTTTTTTGTTTGCTTCAATTGTAACTTTTTAAAATTAATTCTATGTCTGCACTCCGTTAATTTAGTAGTCAGGTAATCATTGGTCAGAAAATTCCTTAAATTCTTGGTACTAATAATTTTCCCACTTTCTTTTTTACTTTTTTTATTCCAATTTTTTTTAATTTTAAAGAGAATAAAACAAAAGAGGGCAGAACAGAGCAGATCAGAACAGAACAACATAAGCAACGCAGCACTTTACAACAAGACAAATGGGTATTAACAGTAGCTACCATAATGTCTCTTTCTTTGCAATAGTTGTGCATGGCTTCAACTACGACAGTATCAAACATAACAAAATAGTATAAAACCATTCAAAAGAATGAAAGAATTACAGGGTATTCTGAACTGAATAACAGAAGATGATCAATGGCTACTATAATATCTCATTTTCTATAAAAAATTTGTTTATACTATCACATATATTAAAATCCCTGTAAGATACAACATGATAGAACCGATGGTAATAGAAGAATAAAAGCATGGTAGGACTTCAAAGCAAGACAATATTAAACCAGCAATGGCTGCCATAATCTTTCTTTCTTTCTTCTTTCTTTCTTTCTTTCTTTCTTTCTTTCTCTTTGTCTCTCTCTTTTCTTTCTTTTTTCTTCTTTCTTTCTTTCTTTCTTTCTTTCTTTCTTTCTTTCTCTTTCTCTTTTTTTTTTTAACAGGGTCTCACTATGCAGTTCCAGCTGGATTTGAACTCACTACATAACCTCAGGCTGACCTGAATTCATGGCGATGCTCCTGCCCCAGCCTCCCATAGTGCTGGGATTACGGGCTCGTGTCACCACACCTGGTTGGCAAGGTCTCTGTGTATGAGATCTGGTGTGCCTCCGACACTGTGGCAGACTGTTTACAATGCTGCTTTAGCCTTCCTACTTATGTAAAGTCCCAAGGTCAACCAAAGGTGAGCCATTATTCTTACATCTTTCCTGAGCACAGCCCTGGGTATGTGCAAGGCCTTGTAGATTTCTAGAAGCATGCCATAACTATGAATATTTTACTTTTCAGTTTTTCCTTTAAAGTTTTCTGGTCAGCTTCTTTTATGTCCGGAATGCTGTCTCTGCTTCAGGCAGTTACAGTGTCAAACCAATTTCTGGTAGTTGTTTTCAACCCAAGACTTTCACTGTGAGAGCGCTCTGAGGTCAAATAAAGGTAACTCCTGCAGGAGAGAATTCCAGGGAGCTACCACAGAGGTTGGACAGTGACAAGTCTCTGAGGCTGGGGGCTTGTCCCACTTTCTTCGGGGGCTGCTAGGCTATTGATTTTCACAGCTACCAAGGTTGTAAGGCTGCTGGATTTCAAGGTTATCGTGATGCTGGGAATTGGCAGAAGAGATTAGAAAGGTCTATGTGGCAGAAAATTTACTGTTATTCCAGAGATTTGGCTATTTTTTCCAGAATTGATACCGCTGCTATTGTCACAAGACTGGTTAATTCTGGAGTTCTGAAAAAGGTAGTTCTGACCATGTTTTTGGTCAATTTCCCATGGTCCATAGGGCAGAGCATTCCAAATTTTACCAGTGAGATAAATTTTTTTCCTCAAAAGAAAATTGTTTTATTTTATGAATTATTCGTGGGGAATTTTCCCAAATCTTATCATTTCACCATTTCTTTATGTTTGACTTATCATCTGATTCTATAACAATGTTGTATCAACTAAAGCATCAAGGGTTCATCCTTGCTCCTTTTTGGAAATAGGGTCAACATTAGTTTATCCACACTTCTGTAGCCCATCTTCCATTCCTCTACATTTCTCAAAGAACAGTGGCGATTGTGGTAGAATTAATCCTGCAGCATTAGCCATCTTATCTTGTCCCCAGGGATGGAAAGCTTACAAAGAGCATAATTCGGGAACAGCATGCCACAGGGGCTGGTTCCAGCTGGGCAAACCCAGCAGCCGGCAGGTCTAGGTGTTAGGATGTCAGCTGTATTAGAGCTCCACACCTCTGTCAGAGGGTGGAGGACCCAGCGCTTCCACCCCCTTGGGAGGGACTGATGGGAGTGACAAATGATGGGAAGGCCCAACCAAGTCAACTGTCATGAAGGGCTGGAGTCTCAGACTTAGTCCCAAAGGCAGGTGTTCTGCTTCATGGACCGGGTCATAGTGTAGGCACAGAGGGCAGCAACCCTGTTGACAAACCCACTGCTGACGTGTTTCCTGCCTGCCGCATGAATAGCCCCAGTGGAATGTGAAACATGTGTGATCCCAGCTTGGAAGGGCTGGAGAAGGCAGGAGCTAGTGAGTTGTACTGCTCCTGAGAATTTCCACAGGGAGTGGAAATAAAGATTCAGGGAGGCTGAATAGATTGCGATCAAATCCCTTGGCAAGGGAACTCATAGCTTTGAGTTTTAAGTTTCTTGCTAGTAAATTCAAATGATGTCTGTCTTGCAGGTTTTGTATGAAAGAAAAAGACACGCTAAGCAGTGTACTGAAGTATAAATTAGACTTTAGGGAATTTCATTTCATATGTCTATTTCCTCCTGAGGGTCATTGCCCATATTTGCTACCAGATGGTACCCACGGGCAGAGCCGCCCTTCCTTCCCAAAGGCTTTTATTTCCACCCTTTGGGTGCTAGGTATGTTCCTCTCCACCAGTGCTCAGCCTGGCATTTATAATCCAGTGTTGCACACAGACTTTGTGTTTTTGATCCATCTGCTCTGTGAAGAACTGTGAAACTCAGAAATACCTATTTCTAGCCAGAAAACCATTTCTCCAATAAAAATTGTCAGATGATAAAACTTTCTGATAATAACCATGCAGCTGGGCATTTAAAGGAAGTAAAATGACACTTAATTACCAATCTGCTTTTTGTACACTTACCTCTATTTTAAGTTAGAGAGGTTGAAAAGAGTCCAGACATTCAAAGTTCAAGGTGTGTAGATTTGAACCTCGACTGGCATTACCTGAGGATCTTAGACAAATTATGCTCTCTCTTGAAGCTCACTTTTTCATCTATAGAATGGTTGTAACAATGGTGGCTGCTTTGTAAGATTGATTGTTATGTGGATAAATGAGATGGGACATGTAGTGTACTCAGCCCAACCCTGATATGTAGTAAGTGCTTATGACGTATAAGTAATTATGACTGAGTATGAGCTTTGAAGTCAGATCGATAAAGTTTTCACTCTTAGCTCTTTGCCTTAAAAAATGTGTGGTTTAAGTACATTATGTAACCCCTCTGAGCACCATTTGTTCTGACATTTCATAAATTATTTTGAAAATCACAGACAGTCATAGACAGTATGTTTTTTTATTATTTGTTTGTATTATTTGCTTGTATCATGCATTTCAGATAGAATTTGAAACAAATTTCAAACAAAAGTTATCCCAGTGAAATTTCCTTTCAAGGTCAATGTATGAATCCGGGTAAAAAAATTTCTTTTCAGGGGTATGGAAAAAAAGAGATAAGTCAAGATATTGGGTTACATCATAAGATGTGATGTATTTGCTAGCATTGGGCCCCAGATTTTGCTTTGAGCTTCTGAACGTTGAAATGAAGCAAGGAAACATGGTGAGCTGGCTGATTCACTGTGCCAAGAGAAATGCAGAGGAGTTCTGAAGAAGAAACCCAGCTATTCCTAGTTCCGAGGCTGAAGAGACTGCAGCATGTGGTGGATGCACAATAGATGTATAAATGTGAGCTGTCCTCATCTTCAAGCACAGAGGAAAGAGTGAGTCTAAGAATAAAAGCAACAGGGAAACGGAAACTTTGGAGCTAAGACTGAATATGAATTTTCTAGGAGCCTGAAGGGCTGGAGAAGGGAGGAAGTCACATGTCTGAAGGAAAAGTGCAGCAGGGTCAGGATGGTCCCCGCGTATCCAGCAGGTGACTTTAAAGCCCAGGACACACTCGGTGGAGATGCAGCTCCCATCTCATGTCTGAAAGGCACCGGAACAGGTGGGCTGAGTGGCTGTGGCAAAGGATGCCTGGGGTGCATGGTCCAAACAGCTGCTTTGCTTTAGAGGCTCTCCCGACTGGACATCTGGTCTTTAATGACAATATTCAGAGGGAAGACAGTTGTCTTTTCATTTTTGCTAAAGCATGTTTTTGTGGTGGGTTGACAACGGGTGGTCAGCTTGTCATAGCCAGATGCACTGAAGTGGTGTGGTACTGGGGGTGGAGGCCCACCTCAGCACCATCGCCAGCGACACAGGAAGGAGAGCTGGGGAGGAAGCAGTGTGGCGGTGTTGGCTTTCCTGGGGGAGCTTGTCACGCTTCTCTCCTAACAGGAACTCAGTTGTTCTCATTGTCAGAGGAGCTTGGGACCTCATTGTCATCGAGGACGGTAGTGGTGCTTTTGGGGGGAGCTCTGGCCCTTACCTTGAGTGTCACTTCCTGGCACCATTGCAGATCCTTCATCCCGCTGGCACAGACTTTCTGGCCTCCACCGCTGACCTCTGGGTCTTCCCAGCACAAATCTGTGAAACAGACTTGCATGAGACATTACTGTGGGCTCTAGGTCTCCCGTTGGACTCCTGGTGGCGGGGGGTATTGTCATGGGCTCTAGGGCTTCAGCTGGACTCATGCAGGGCATTGCTGTGGGATCCAGGCCCTCAGCTGGATTCTTTGGGTCTTTGGTGTGTGGACAGATTTCTTGTGTTCTTTTGTATTTAAATCCTCGGGTGACTATTTTAAAATAATACTATAAATTATGTGCCTTGTGTTAAATTGTTTTCCTTATAAACCCTGACTACAACAGTTTCCTTTTGTTTTGTTTTCCTCAGGACCCAGAACTACAGATCTTGAAGGAAGAGAATGACCAGAGTAGTTACAAGGGTACCTACTTTTCTCTTCCATCCCTTTTCAACCATTAGGAGTGGAGGTGTAGTCACAGTGCAAAAAAGATCAGGGTCAACAGCACAAGAGGGAAGGATTCAGATAGTACTGAAGCAGTAGGGAAAGCAAAAATACAGGAACATCACTTTAACAGGGCACCCACATTTTTCCACTCTGTAGCATCTGACAGAAGAGACTCTTGGAGCTAGAACGGTGGCTTATTGCTCCTCCATTTGTAGAGGATGACTGAGATCAGGACAGCAAGAATAAATGTGTTTAGGTCATTTAGAACACACATAGGGTCCCTATCAGACCCTAAAGCCTGTTCCTCAAGACTGCCAGGTTTTGGATAATCTTGCTCTTTTAGAACATGTGCTATGAGCTGAAGAAGAGACCCGGGGAAGAATTCTGTGACTTAGTCTCCCGGATAACACATATGAAATAGCTCCATGTAGAGAATCAGGAACTTTCTACAGTATGATTAATGTGTTTACCTCCTGGTTCTGTATCAGCCACAATCTGACAGCTATGATCCGATAGGGCACTCACTGCTGGCCTGCACTGTCCTTATCTGCTTGGTGCCTCATGATGTTTGTGTGCTCGATGAATACACCTCTGTTCAGTCACACATTGCCTGTCTACAAAGGGTGAGGCACTTGGGCTAAAATGCAGACACAGCGCCAGAGTCTAGTAAACAGACAAGGATCAGTGTAATGACCACCACTGTATTGGAAGAGTCAGTGGCAGTGGTGGTGAAGCTACGGCACGCGTGCCACAGTGAGCTGTTCGTGTCATTGAAAGATCTAAAACGTTCGCCATCACCGGTCTCTGGGAACATGAAAGAGACTGTGCTCAGCCAGCCTGGGAGTGGGAGGTGATCAGAGAAGCACTGCTGAGGAAAAGTCAGCTGATTTTAGCTCCATGTCGGTGTGCTCTCTGGGTTTCTTCTAAGGACACGGGGTGTTAGATTTAGGGTCCACCTTAAGCCAGCATGGCTCCATCTGCAAAGACCCGATTTCCAAATAAGGTCGCATGCTGGGTAGACAGGAATTTTAGGGGAACACTGTTCAACCCATTACAAGTACTTTATTCCAGAGAAAGAACCCACAGCTTTTATGAGATGCTCAGAAAAATGTCCCTATCCCAGAAAAACTGACCCACTGCTTAGGTGGATTGGTAAAAAAACAAAAACAAGGACAAGAAACAGAGTTTTCAACTTGACTGGGACCCTGACTGTCCCCCAGTTCCTAATCCCACAACCCACTCACCTGAAGGAGTTGCTCCCTCATTACTTGTTTCCTGTACTTCCTGATACCCTTCACCAAAATGTGCCCAACTCACCAGTGGAACTAGGAAGCAGGATATTGCTGGGAACAGTGTCTCTTTGTTCCTCTCAAGACGCCACCTCTGTAAAGTGGGGCATGAACCATCGCCAGCCCACCTTCAGGGTAACCGAAGGGGAAGGCGCTCTGCAACCTGGCAAGATCCCAGGGTCCTTAGCAATGACGCCCTCACCCCTCTTTCCACAGCACTCTGCTCCCTTCTGCTTCTGCCTCCTTCCTCCCCACCATCCCTCAGAGTGGGAGGGGTCAGGATCAACCTTATAAAATGTGTGCTTCCTTCTGCTTGATGCATCCAGAAGGGGCAGGCTCTGCGGAGGAGCTTCCGGGTCCCATGTCCTCTGGGGAGTCTGCCCTAAATAAACCAGTATGCACGGACGGACTTTGGCTGCTCTGAGGTGCACAAGCCCCAGAGGTTGAAAATGAGCTAATTAGTGATTACAATTAAGTTTCCATTCCTGAACACAATGCTTGGAATTACTGCCTAGTGCTCTGAGACAGTCCAGTAGTCACCGAACTCCAGGACTTCAGTCCCCTCTGGGCTCTTCCTGCCTTGCCCAGGACAGGCTTGGCATGATCCCAACAGCCTAGGTAAGCACCTATTATCTCGGCAACCATCTGTTTTCTAAGAAGTGTCCCCAGGACCAGCTCTTCATATGGCTTTGATTATTATCTTTGCACTCTCCGTGTGACACTTTAGCTCGCTTTGCCCTGGCACAGCAGCAGAGGGACAGGCGGCGAGAGTCAGGAGGGACATCTGGGTTCTTGGCATGACTGTCACAGTCAAATGTGGTAGCTTCAGTGAAGTCACTTCCGTTTTCTGGGTTTCAATTTTACCATCTGTAAAAAAGACCTTTAAAGGGATATTAAAAATTTTTCTTTTCTGTGTGGGTTTTTCTTAATAACACTTTGTTCTATGGATGTCGTTACTTTCTTTGAAGGGCGTGTGATCAATGGAGGAGAGTAAGATTTTAGAAAAGTTCTTTGGTCCTGTAAGAATGCCATACATCTAAATGTTGAGCAGGTTTTTACTGATCGCTGTGCGCCAGGTCCCTTGAGGTGGTCCAAGTGTATGAAAGTAAGAAAGACATTTTCCAAGAACACCATTCACCAATGTGGGAGACAAAGCTACAGAGAGTTAGAGTAAGTGAAATGTGCGATATAATGTCATACTGATATCTGAATACAGTGATGGGCAATACAGATGGGACACTGGGGGCTTTAGCTCTAGAGAAGCGCTGTTAAGGGCTTCCCTGCAGGTGTACCCCGTGCAGGGCACACTCCCCTCCAGGCTTCTCAGGGTCCAGGTTCCCACTCAGCTCCTCCTTCCCAACATCCTCCACCCCGTGGACTCTCTCCTTGTGCTGCCAGCAAGCTCCTTGATCTCAAGTGGAAATGGACCTCCTTCTTCCTGGATAGAACCCACTGTAAATTCCTCAAACCTCCTCCTTCCTGGCTGAGGAGCCCCCAGCCTGGGGAGCTTGGTCCTTGAGATGCTGATGAATACATCATCATACCTGATGTGTACCTTGGTCCTCGGTTACCCTACAACTCAGCGAAAGCACTAAGGGAAATACATTAATAAAAGGAAAAGCCAAAGCGTTTATCTTGGCACATGGTAGTCTGAGGTGGACAGTAGAGTAGGCCTGAATGCTGGTCCCAGTTGCCTTACTTACCCGCTAGGCCAAAGCCTTTCCATTTGTTGCTCCCTCCTTGTACCACCTGTCATCCCCTCTGCCTTTGCCCTGTCCCATTTCCATTTATGCTTCACTGTAATTCATTCTCCATATGGGAGCCAGAGGGTTCTTGGAAAAGTGTAAACCAGAGTGTGCTGCGCCCCTGTTAAAACTTTCCATATATCTTCATTGCATTTAGAACAAACTCCAAACTCCTCAGTGAGTTTTGTAATATCTTTCATGCTGCAGCATCTATCTGCCTTCCCCTCTATCTCCATGCTGGACCTCTCCCCTTCTCCCTCACCAAACACTCAGACCTGCTGTCTGTCCCGCATCAGTTCTGCCGAAAGACCTTTGCACTAGCCGTTTTGTTGACTTAACTGTTCTTCCCTTCCCACTGATTTAGCGATAGCTTCTTCCTCCTATGTTCGGAGACTCAACTTAGAAGACACTATTCTGGAGAGTCTTTCCCGACCATGTTATTTAGAGTTCTTCACCTTACTTTCTTTACAGCCTTTTCACTTTGCTGTCTTTTACTGTCTTCATAGCATTTCCTGCACTCTGATGTTATCCTAGCCATTTGTTTAGTATCTGTCTTCCCTGTCGCACTCATTGGCCATTCAACATTGTACTCATGTCATCTAGAATATAGTACAAACCACAATGGATAACCAATGAGCACCTGTTGAGTAATTAAGTGCATAACCATAGCAGAAGTCACTTAATATATTCCTTAGCAACAAAATAGAGAGAAGAAAAATACCTGCTTGACTACACACCTGGTCTTTTAAGATCCTTAGAAAACTCTCTGAGGTAGTTATTACTACTCTAGACACATTATAATTTAAAAAATATAAAGCCTGATGGGTTAAATAATTTGTCAGAAATTACAGTTGCGGTCTGAAACTTTATCCTTAGTAATATATCAATAAAGATTTGGGAGAGAGGCAGGGGAGAGAAATTTTCTCAATTCTCTCAAATTTTAAATCTGACCAAAATGGTAGCCATCCATTAGAGATCAGAACGATACACTGTCTACATACTCAGAAGCAGCCTGTGGCCAGAAGCACATTCCCACACATAATTCTTCTGCATCTGACTCATTCTGACCACCTTCACTACATTTATGCATTCATTTATGTATATTTCAATCACCTTGTGTGTACTGTGAGAAACTAGTCACTCTAGTGGGTTCATGGTGGCTCTGGGGAGAAACCTTGAATTCACACTAAGGTGCTATTTTTCTAGAAATAGTTCCAAATAGGATCTATTAGTTAAACTCTTTTGACTAAAGGAGATAATAAATATAAAATGCTCATTAGCTAGGGTTTTGGCCTGGAAGGGGCACTCAAAGAATGTCAGTCATGATGATGATGATACTAAAACTTGGACTTTCTTTCTCAACCAAGCTGCCTAGAACAGGAGAAGGATTCTAAAAGTGCCCTTGGCAATTTTTCCCTCCCAGGGCTGTGCCATTAAAAAAAATCTAACTCACATGACTCCTTTGTCTTTTCCTAGACCCAGAGCCTGCACAAACAACTGAAAGTAATAAGCATAATTTAAATGCTATGTCTTTCCTAATTAAAATCCATCAGAAAGGGATGCCAGGGTTATTTTAGTCCATGTGGTAGGGGAAGTTCCATTCTATAAATCCAGGCTTCTAAAGAGAGTCCAAGGGAAGCGTGTTTATGAGTGCATATGTGCATGTGATGCATGTGTGTGTCAGTATACATGCACGCACATGCATGTAACCTTAGCTTCAGGGTGCTTCCAAGGATGCATAGTTGGCCCTGAACAGGTTAGAGGGTCAAAACTTTCAAAGGAGGGGCCACTGATGGCGCCATTGGGGATGGAAAGAGGCATGACATCTGCCTTGGCCCTCTCAGGCGGTTTTTGAAGAAACACACTGCAATGGCTTTTCCATGAGGGGACGTTGTCCTGCTGCCTCAGCAGAAGCTCCACATGCTTGGCCGCTCTCCGGGAAATACTGGTTGCCAGAGCAGCTGTGTCAGCCTGGCTTCCCCGGAAAAGATGGGAAGGCAGGCAGGGAGCCCTCTGCTAACCCAAGGGCTTTCCTCCAGGGACAACGCCCCGGAGTGGGTCACACAGGAAACCAGCTCCAGAGAGAGGAGAGATGGCAACGGAAAAACAAGGAGGGAAACAGCAGGAAGGAAAACTAAGAAGGCAAGGCAGTTTTAAACATTTAAGAGACATGTTGCTGAGGATGGGTTTTGCTCATTGAGAGCAGAATTGACTTCTGTGTAGGAGGATGGTTGGCCGAAGTTTGAATATAATTTAGAACATGCTTTTCACTTTCAGAGGATTTTGCTCTGCCTTCACCTGTCCCTGAAGCCTCTTTGTATATGGTAATATTTCTGGAGTACTTCTGAATGCCTTTTTCTCTCATTGATAAATCTGTTTCCTCAAGACCTTCTGCCATATTGCCACTGCAGAAAAGAAGTTCCATAGATTAGGGCAGAAGGAAGACATGATGTTAGTGGCACTCTCAGCCAGCAGGAAAGGCTAAGCAAAGGTCTTTATGTCTGAGAAGACAGGACAAGAGGTATGAGTGGCTCTTCCACTCAAGACCGCATCTAGAATTGTTTCTATTTGTTGAATAGGAAAGATTCAGCAGGACCATGCAGGTAAGAAAATAGGATGGCTTACCTTTGGTAAGTGCAAATATATTAGAAATGGCTCAGTATTGGCCAAGTACGGCATCTAGGATGACAGGGTAGCAAGTGACCTTGGCTAAGTAAGATGTCCAAGTGAATAAACCAGAGGACTGTCTTGCTAATATTTCCAGACTCTAGTTTGATGCAAGGAACATATCTGAGGTCTCCCAGGAAGATGCAGAAGCTGAAAAAAACCGAAAGACTAGAACAGTCTAGGAAGCCAGTCAGGCAGTTGCAGAGTGCAGGAATCTCCACACACAACTCAAAAGAACACAGTGAGCTTCTCTTCCCACGGCTCTACTCAGGAACTGAATCAAAATGTCCCAGAGAGTGGCAGACCTGGGGTCATCGTGAGGAACAGAGACTCCTTCCTTCTCTACTGTGGGATTTCTAATTTACACCTGCACACAGGTAGAACCTATAGAGAGATGCCTTGAGCAGAGCTGTGCTGGACATTTGTACTTTGAATTGATTGAATTTTTGATTCAAACAGATTAAGTTGACTGAAATAGCCTGTTTTAAATAGAAATTACCTTTAATTGGCCAATTAAGTTTCGGGAGACTCAAAGATGAAGTCAATTATAGATCATTTTAAGAGTTGTAACCCCTCTACACACACACACACACACACACACACAAATTGAGGGCAGTATAAATTGCTGACCTATCTATAATAATGAGCTTATACTACGATACGAATCATTTTCACATGCATTACCATTTTTGAACCCCACATCAAATCAAAAACAGGTGTTATTATTCACCTAGTATAGGTGTTATTATATGCAGATGCAGAGAATGGAGGTTCAGCAAATGTAGCTCAAATTCCCTGCCAGGGCTATTTCAACCATAGACCACTACATTCCAGACTAATGTACCTGGAGTGCTTTCTGGAGATAACTTTGGTTGTCATAATAGGAGAGGGGGGTATTATTGGTATTCAAAGGGTACAGGCTACAGACACAGATTAAAAAAAGATGTTTCAATGCCTGGGATGGCTCCTCTAGCAAAGTGTTATGTGGCCCGACATGTCTATGGCATCAAGGGTAACAGAGAATTCTGAGAGAGGACAGTGTGTGTGTCTCTGTTTTCATATTTGTAAAAAATGGACAAGGACCCAGAGCTTTGGGGCTTCATTTTCAAAATGGTGTGGGGGACAGATGACTCTCATTAGAGGGCAAGGAGGATCTTATTCCAAAAGCAGGGAGCACCAGAGTTGTACTAGCAGCAGATAGCTCCTTACCTCCTCTCCTCTGCAGAATGCAATTATTTCCAGTGATAATCATAAAATAAAAAAGTGATAATCAATGACCAGGAAACCATATTTTTTTGCCTTTTATCAAGTGTCACATTCATAATCAAGTCAGTAACGTGAATACACATAGTAAACCAGGAAAACAGTAGTAAGCTGATACTGTCTAATTATACGAATGCATTTTTAAAGGAAAAAACTCAAGGCTGCAAACTGGTCTGGTACAATAAGGAATAATAATATTTATTTATGTTCATCCCTTTTGTCTTGTAAATTTGTTAATGTCTTGCAATGAAACAGGCCTTTTCGGAATATTCCTGCTCAGTAGAAAGTACAGATTTATCAAGCTGTTTTCATGTACAGTTGATTAGAGAACCTCTTATTATCTTAATCTTAAAACTTTCATTCGTAAAAAGCAGTAGGTTTACAAGTAGTAGTTCTAACATTGACATGAAAGTGGTAGCAGAGATTGAGCTCAGCGTGGTGGCACTTGCCTGTAATCCCAGCTGCTCAGGAGGCTGAGGCAGGAAGATCACAAGTTTGAGAGCAACCTGGAAAACTAGGTGAGGCTTTGTCTCAAAATAAAATAATAAAGGTTGGTGTTACAGCTCAGTCGTAGAGTGCCCCAGGGTTTAATCCATGGCATGGTTAAAACAAAACAACAACAAAAGTAAAGATAAGTGAGAAAACACCCACTTCCCAATAAATTCCCCAAATTACAACATTGCCCATACCTCTGTTTCTCTTAAGAATCTATTCTAGCAGCTTTCTGAAGTCTTCATAGCTGGAAAATTCTACTAAATACTTTGCACAATTTCTGTTGTAGTTGGCAAAAACTGGAAAAAATCCTCTTCTGCAAAAGCAGAGAAAATGGGCCATTCGCAGATGGCTGGGGAGAGAAGGAGCCTCACCAGGAGGTGATCCCTGCTTGGAGACCAGCGCAGGCCACTGCCAGAGGGGGGACAGCCAGACCCAAGCCTCTCTCCTCGAATCAGCGGCATTTGCAGACTGCAGGGGAGAGAACCAGGCCTCACCAGGAAGTGACCCCCTGCCTGGAAACCATATCAATTTGATTGTTTTGCTGGGTTGGGTTTTATTCTCTGTTGTTTGTCTGATTATGTTAAATCTGATGTCATGAGCAGCTATTTAAAAGATAGCAAGACATATGGTAGTCATTTTGGATTTACTATTGTCTTGTTTTGAAGTCCTTTATTGCATTCATTGTTTTGCTTTTAGTGGTTCTATTCTGTGCTGTTCTGTTTGATTTTTACTATGTCTGAAGGTATCTGCAGCTATTTTGAAGACAACAAAAGGCATTACGGTAACCATTGTTGATTTCATAAGGCTTTGAAGTCCTATATCAATTATATTGGTTTATTTTTATTGGTTTTATTGTTTTATTTTCCTTGGTTTATTTTTAAAATAAAAAGTAAAAATAAATTTTTAAGAAAAGCAGAGGAAATGATTGAATAATAGAGAACTTTGATTTTAGCCCCTTTGAAATCACTTCAGATGCTGTTTTTGCTGATACCAATGTCTGACCATCCTGCCAATCCAATTTGCTTCTGATCAGGAGTGAACAGGACGTGTTAAGTTCCACTGTTTAGGTTAAAGGTCTATGTGGTAGGGCAGACTTTGTCGGGTCACACTGTTCCAATTAATTAGATTTTTTTAAATAAAAATCTTGTTTTAAAAAAATCTGCAGAAAGAATATGAAAACACAGAAGCACATTAAAAAATAAAGAGCACACATGGAATTAGTTAGGATTAGGTTTGGTTGCAATCCGTAACATCCAATTTCTGCTGTCAAAGATGCTGACATCCTTGTGGAAGGGACTGCATTACCGGCAAATGTATTTAAACCACATGGGAGGAAGTCAGCCTTGGAAAGACAGGGACAGAGGAAAAGCTGGGGTTGGCAGTGGAGTGATGCTAGGACTGCTTCCAACTGGGAGACCAGAGAAGATTCCATGGTCAACTAAGTTTCAGAATCTTGAAGAGGGAGCAGGATTTAGATACAGAACGGCTATGCTTAGTCCGGGATGATGGTTGATGTAAGCAATGAGGGTCTTCAGACCTCTCGTTTTCCATCTGTAAGACAAGCATCAGCCTGTCTTTCCCCTTTGAATCCACCATGGGAAACCCCAGAAAGAGAGACAGGGTGCTGTAGTGAACAATGTGGCCTGGGACCCAGGAGCTGTTGTCCTGTGATTGCATGTGGCTGTGTAGACCATGCGGCATGTCACATTCCTTCTCAAGGCCACACGGTTCTCATCCGGAAAATGAAAGGCTTTACTGATGGAATATGGTAAATGCATCCTCTGACTCCAACGTTACTGTGTGATCCTGCGAGGGATTTGGGGGCTGGTTTCTGCTAGTGACAAATGACCCCTTAGGGAATGGCCTTGTGACCATGGTGGGTGTCAGGGCCAGAAGATCTGGGCTCCTATCTGGACTTTCCTATCCTGCTCCACTGTCTGGGGATTTGAGTCTCCATCATAGTGTTCCCTAAGGACACTCTCCGGTCTCACTCACATCCCCCTCCACCTCTACAGCACACACAAAGGAGGAAAATAAGAATGGATCGAAGGCGGGGAAGGGAGTTGGAGAGAGAGGGAGATGAGAGAGAGAGACTGAGGGCCAGGGGACCACCCCAGTACCCAAATAGCCTGAATCCAAGGTTCCTGCTGTGAACTGTGAGACCAAGGGAAGTCTCCTCTCCTTTGTGCTTACCCACCCCTGTCTCCTCTCCTAAATTAAATACTCCATTTCTGAGATTTGTCTTCATTCAAAAGAAAGAAAGCCCTTTGGTCTTTTCAGGATACTTTTTTCTGAGGCTTTTCTGTGCCTCCACTGCCTCTGTAGTTCTGGGGAGGCCACAGGGGAGAAAGGGACCTGAAAGGAATGTGACAAACTTTCTACAGTGCAGCCCAAGTAAGGGCTGGAGATGGGGAGGGGCATCTCAGAGCTGTCCCAGAAGCCTTGTCAAAGCACATGCATTTTCTGGCTTCAAAGCTAGAAACACAAAGTTAGAAAGAGGAGCACCAGGTTGCAGCAGGAGGAGGACAAAGCCCATTTTGGGAAAGAAAGTCTTATCTCATACGGAGTCAACTGAGCCCTGGCTTCTCCCTCATGGACCAAAATTTCCAGGTAGAGAAGCACCAGGATGCAGGCTGAGGAGTCAGCAAATTCCTGTCAGAGGAATTTATGTTATTAAAACTTTATTCACAATTATTTAGTTATAGCTGAAGACACTGGAATACACCTACAGAGGACTAAGGAGGCATGGGCCAGCTCTTCTGGCCCACACAGAGCTGGCCTGTGGTCCACACTCTTGGGGATACAGTGGGATGAGACACGCTGCACTTTGGGACAGCCTCACCACCACCAAATCTCCTTCCTTGTTTGTTCTGCACTGAGTCTCTCCCAGGATTACCAAAAAGGCCAATGAAAAATAAAAAAGAGGTGAGGGAATGTTCAGTGGTACAGCGATGCTCAGACATGGGGGATCCTTTTGGGAGGGGAGCACCCTCCTTCCCTGCTTCCTGTTCATGGTAGAAGCTCTTAAGAGGACCCTCCCCCTTCTTTCCTTGTTTTCACTGCTTCCCACATCACAGGAGGCTGCCGAGAGAAAGGACAGCACTGATTATTGGGGAGAAAAGCCTGGAATGTGACTGGCCTCGTGAGCCATCCTGGAAGTCCATGATCTCTATCTCCAAGGAGAAACCACCTACCTCCCTGTTGGTTAGAAACTCCAACTTCAACTAAAGGGCAGTGGCCTCTAGTCTTTTATATTTCAAGTCTTTTTCCCAGGAGTGGCTTCAGAGCCCAGTCCCTATAGTACTTCTACCTAGCAGAGGCTCTGGCATTGCACTCAATTTGTGTGGGTGGCACACACAACGGGAAGAGCTATGTTAGCAAAGCACCCGCCCTGGTTTATTGGACCATGTGCAGAGTTGGGGTGGTTTTTGAAAATGAGTGGGGATTAAGGGGTACAGAAAGTCCATGATGCTTGCATAACCATTTTATCTTGGGGCTGGAAGGTGAAGGCGTGATGCTAATGGTTAGGGAACAAGATTGGGAATAGGGGATGAGCATTAAATTGAGAGTTTTCAACCCAGGATGGAATGCTGTCTCCACCAACACATACTTATTCGCTTTCTCACCTTAACATAAAATGGATGATTTTTAAGAGAAGAGCCTTAGAAAGGAGAGGTTCTTTAAGACTCCTTTCTTAATCCAGTCCCAGTCCTCTAATATGTTCGGATAGGAAACTGTACTTAAGCGTAGCCTAAAAGGGACCAAAGTACTGAGTGACCTCATTGCGTTTCCCTGTGTACTTATGTTACTTATTTGAATTTCAAAGGCCAAGGAGCAAACACAAATCCTTGGCCCTCTCCTTCTGGAGCATTCTTATCTTATACGACGTCCAGGAAGGGGAGCAGGGCTTGGGCAGTTTGAGGGGAACAAACACTCTCTGAGGACTTAATACTCCCACTGCCAAGCTTTATGCATGTTATCTTGCTCAATGCAAATGGCATTAAGACATTATTAAATGACTCTGTGATACAGAAAGAGTAACTATCATGTTACCAGCTTGAAAGGGCTTCTCTGCAACGGACACTCAGTAAATATCTGGTTACTAAATACATAGATGTCAGAGACAGGGCTTGAACCGAGGTTTAATTCAGCTCCGAAGTGTATGCTGTTTCCACTCTGTCTTCTCATACCCCACAAACAGAAGGTAGCAACTGAGTTCCCCTAGGTGCTGTACTTCTCTGGTCAGCTTTGTCCATAGGACACCCAGGAGACAGCTGAGACCATACATCAAATAACCAGGGGTGACTTGGTGCACCCCTCTGTGGACCAGGCACTCTGCTAGGCACTTGGCTGATTCAAACTAAAGGAAACTTAAAAGGCAGCAGCAGCTGTAGTTGGAAGGAATAGATACCCACTCCAACTAGCCCTCAAAAACATGAGGCGGGTGGGGGAGGGGGAGGCAGCACGTTATGAGGCTGGATTTAATACTGAAGCCAGTGGTAGTGGAAGAGTTCCATATCAGGAAGTGCAAAACCCAGGGAAGTCCTGGGACTTTGAAGGATTGCTAGGACCTTTATTAGTTTGTCCTTCACTCCCCTACTAACTCATTTCGCCCCTCCCTGTCACCTATGGGTGTGGTTTTCACGCATACTACAGTGTGCATAGGAATCACCCTGCACACAGAACGGTGACATTGGGGAACATGTGTCCAGTGGTGCACAAAGCAGATTATTATAAGTAATGTAGAGATGATTTGTACTCCGTATAGAGGTAGATGTGTTTAGGTTATATGCAAATACTGTATCATTGTATATAAAAGAACTTGAGCATCCACAGATCTTGCTATGCATGGGGTCCCAGAATGAATGCTCCTTAGGTGCTGAAAGATGACTGTAAGGATCACTGTAAAGATCACATGAGAGGTTTAAACAATTTGGAGGTCTAGGCCTCACCCAAGAGCTGTTTCAGAATTACTGGATCTGTTCTCCTGTAACATGGCCCCAGGTGGCTTCTATTTAAGCTCACAAGAATCTAGCTTGCACAGTGACCCTTGGGAAACAGCCTCTCAATGATACCCATTCAACAGATTGGAGCTCATCTCTGCCACTTCTACTGTGTGCCTTTAGGCAAGTGCCTTATCCTACCTAACTTCATTTTCGTTTTTGTGAATGGGAATAACTGTTGTCCCTACTTCACCGCGTGGATATGGGATTAACTAAAACACTTCCTGTGTACAGCTCAGCATCTGGTCCTGAACTGCCCAAAACTTTAATTTGTTACTAGTTACACAGTATCAGCATTTTATCAACTACGTAACTGATATCTGTAAACGGTCTCTTGGCTTTGGTGGTGGGAACGGAATCTGACTGCCAGCCAACTGGTAACGAAAATACATGAAAGAAAGGAAAAAAAATTCAAAGTTTATTAAACAGTAAGAACAACAGACAAAGATTTGAACTTAACAGTATAAATACCACCAATACTACGGTGTACAAATTAAACTAACCTCATAATATCTTGTACCTGTTTAACAGATGCGATCTTTGTGGTGTTGCCAAAAGGATAATGGGTTGGTTGGTAAGGTGCTCAAAATTTAATATTTTATATCTCCAAACGTCCTATGCACACGCGCAGACACACACGCTCCCCTGTCTATACTTCATCTCCTGAAAAACGCATTCAGGTAAATTGCTAAACCCAGTTCCTCAAGACCTACCATAAAGTTCTGCTCATTGCTTAATGACACTACCTTTAGCGAACACCTGAAGAACATGGCCTCATCCGTGAGGGGACCTAGGAGTCTTCACCAGGAAGTGGACACACCTCACTTCAGTCACTTGCAAGGGCCTATGCCCAGCATTAAACCCAGGGCTCCAGGGCCACATAGACAAAGAGGCCAATGCTTTGGGGTCTAAGTATGATGAAGTGTGTTTTTCTTAAAGGGAGAAAAGTTAGACAAACTACTAGAAAAACCAAAGGCTAACTTTCCATTTTATAGAAAGTTAGTTGTTTCATCCCTGGGGGACAGAAGAGTGCCCCTTAAAACCGTCATTGATGCTTCTGAAAACAAACAATAGACCTTCTGAGTGAACGCTGAGAACCACTGTGAGCTCCCAAACAAAATCAGTGCATTAGAAGCAACCGCTGGGAAATCTTACATGGCTTCTTACAAGTGCCAGGACCCCATTGGTACTCTCTTCAAACAAACAGTCCTTCTGCTTTGAGGGCAGATTCCATGGGGACCTGTTGTGTTCAGAGAATCTCGCTCCATGTGTTTCTGAATGATCCAAAGTGGCCACATTCTGAAGAGGATGTAATTGTCTACGGCCTTCCCACCAGCCATTCCTCCCCTCAGGTAGCATGCGCAGAAAGAGGCTCATTGTTTTTCGCCTTTGCAAGGTTAATCAAAAGAAAAAATAATGTGACCTTCTCTGGAAGTCCCATGATGCTCAGACCAAACTGTCTAAAAGATGTTGGCATGATACCACATGGATTCATTCTTAATGATCAAGTAATTAATCTCTGAAAGATGCTTAGGAAAAAAGGGTGAAAATGACAATAAGATTCTCTTAATAGGTGCAGTCAGCAAGCACTCATGACCCCAGGACCCACGTCACTTCCCACCCCAGTCCATAGAACTGCATTATTCCCTAATTGCCTCTGGTAGACAACTAATCCAGGAGAGACAGAGACAGAGACAGAGACAGAGACAGAGAGAGAGAGTGTGTGCGTGTGTGTGTGTTTGTGTGTGTGTGTGTGTGTGTCTGTGTTTACAATGACCTACATATAAGGCACCTGTGCAGACTCCAAAGTGTTTTTTAAAAACGAGGTAGGTTTTTCAAACCTTTCCTGGCATGCAAAGTAATAAGTTTGATTATGATCTTTTTATTTCTTCTGCAGAAAATATTTGTGATGTTTATTTGATAGAAGCAACCTAATTCCACAAGAGATCAGTACTCAAATATGTTTTTTTTTCAGCTGCCATTTGCTATCTCCATAAATCTGGATGGTCCACATTATAATCTTTCAATGTTTCTCCACTTAAAGATATAATTTGTATTTGTTTAATGACTACTATTTAACAGTTCTGCAGTTAGGCTCTTCATCTGGAAAAAGGCCAAATCTAGGACTACTTATAAAGAGAAATTCACTAAGTGACTATCTCTACATAAGATTGCCAAAGGTTTTAATTTTATTATCTGTTTACCTGAATAATGCATTTCCAATATTCTATCATCTTGTACCATTATCTGTCTCTTATGACAAAATGGGTAGCTAGCAGGAATAGCTCACTAGTTGCCTTTCCCCAAACTATGACACTGGAGAGAAACATTGCTCATGGATTAGCAAGGAGACCACCAAATCATTGAAGAATTCATATACTTTGGAGGCAGGAAACTAGAAAACTCCCGTTGAGGAAAGGGGATTTTAATCTAGCACAAAATGCTTCTTGGCAGTAACAGCAGAATTTCGTGACATTATACAACTTAGTGAAACAAAAGAACATTCACCTTTAAAGTTGAAACATCTATCAAATTATAAGCCATACACATAGCACCGATGTCAGCCTTGTGCTGCGTAAGATAGATGCACGGGCCCAAAGAGAAGAACAAAATCCTTTGGGGCACTAGCAGCCACACTTCATCCCAGAAACTCAGAAAATTGAAGTGAACATTCTCGTGGCAGATGCTTTTTCTAAAAAACACTGTATCATCCAATAAATATTTGACTAAAATCCATTTTGTGCTTTTGGGTGATGTTAACTGACTTCTTTCTGAGACCTAATAAGAATTAAGAAAGCGTCGGAGCACGATTCGTCACAGCAAGCCTCAATACTGTCATAAAATTTTAATTTAAAGCAGAAAACATGCTGATGTGTCAGTAATAGCCTTAAAATATTAAAGACTTCAAAAACCCCCAAGCACTTCTTCTCTATACAACATTGGTGAATATATATCTTTGCTATATAATTTTAAAACATGGAATAGTTTTTCCTTTTTCTCTTTTCTATATATAATATATGTCTTCCAAAATACATTGTCAGTATTTATATCTGAAAAATACTGTACAAAAAGAACTTCCTATAATTATTCTGTATAAACATTAAACAATTTAACAATCTCTCCTTTTGGTCTATAGTAAACATTTAAATTGATTGGATGAACCAGTCTGTAACAACACCATCCCTTCTGAGATACACCAGTGTCTTTTACATTCATTTTTCAGAAGTCCACTTTATAAGAGCACATACGTTCAAAAGCAAACAGAGGATAAGAAACATAAGGTCCAGAATCATTAATTTATGAGGCATTCAAAAATAACACCACGAGGAAAAAGGGTCATAGAAAACATCAACTTAAGAACTTAACCGATTTTTTAAAAACAGCCAAGTATAATTCACAAAAATATATATATTACCAAAAAATGAGGAAACTGAATCTTAAGTCATTTTCGAATATTAAGAGGAATATGGAAAAAAGGTAACTACAAAAATGGGAGTGTGGGCCAGGGGAGACAACAAAACCAAACACATCAAAGGCTACTCAAAGACACTCTTTTTTTTTTTTTTTTGGCTCATGTACTGGTAAGTTAACCCCTCAGTCTTACACCTCTCGTTGCCCTCTGCTTCCCTGTCCTGGGGATATTCTGATCATGCTCAAATGCATTACTTTAATTTTTGCGTTTTAAAAGACAGTGAGATCCTTAGGTAGGGAAAATATCCTACGTCCACTAGTAATACTCAGGCAGCATGCTCTAGCGCACAATAGGATTATTGCTTTAGGTACAGACAGTGCAAAACACACTCTGTTCTATAAGAGTACTCGTACTTATCTGGGTTGGTGGAATTAAAAGGAAACTTAGTAAGTAGCAGTAAGTAAAT
Organism: Dolichotis patagonum; assembly: GCA_004027295.1. Lineage (NCBI taxonomy): Eukaryota > Metazoa > Chordata > Mammalia > Rodentia > Caviidae > Dolichotis > Dolichotis patagonum. The sequence goes on along the minus strand of PVJX010000008.1, from coordinate 515,148 downwards.
ATGGGATCCAATAAATCTAAACAGCACTTTAAATTTGAAGACGATTATCACCAAAACTGAAAAAAAAGAGAAAAGCAACCTAGAAATGAAGAGACCTGCAGTGTAGTGCTAAGTTATTCTGTGCACCTCAATAGCATGGGAACTTATGGATGAGACAAAAACAAGAGTTTGCACTCTGAGGACCAAGATCCACCGTTTTCCCAGGGCCCTTCCTAGTGACGCCCAGCAGCGCTCAGCAGAGCAGTGTGCTGGAAAGCAGAAGGGCAGGGCTGGAGCAGCGAGGGGGCGGAAAACCCAAAGAGGGGGCTCCAGAGTCTAGTAAAAACATGGCACCTTTCTTTTGGGGGACTAAAAGATGATGAGAAGGTTATCTCAAAATGGCAAGTGCAAAGGGACCCACACGCACGCACGCCCGAACACAGCTGACCACAGGAGCACAAGCACACAGACACGCACACGCATGCGCGCGCGCGCACACACACACACACACACACGCGATGCACACCGAAATGGGAGTCAGTTGTGTTTATGCTTCTGGTAAAGTGCGGATGTCAGGAAGGTCGGTCTGGGTGTGGTGCTATCAGACAGGAAACAAGCTGTCCATCTACCCCTATGCCAGCCCACAGAGACGCCAGCCTACAGGGGCCCGTGCCTGGCCTCGTACTTGGCGAGTATGTTCTTGCATTTGCCCAACTCCTTCCGCAGGTCAGCCACCTCCTGGCGGAGGGCCGAGTTCTCCTTCTCCAGGAATGAGGCCCTGATGGCAATCTGGTTTTCCTTCAGCCTCCGGGCGTCGCGGGAGCGCTTGGCTGCCATGTTGTTCTTTCTGCGCCTCGCCCAGTACTTGTCATCCTGCTCGGAGTCACAGGAGAGCAAAGAAAACGAGGCATTAGATTTTGGCAGTGCAGGGTCACCTGGGTGCCAGCAGCCTGGAAGGCCACACTGAGATGCCAGCCCCGGTTCACCCCTGTGTCTCCTTCCATTAGCTGCTACCTGTCTGAGCAATGGTCCCTGAGCCATGGCTTCCTTCCTGGAGCAGGGACCAACCTGCCCCAACAGGCCCCTTGCTCTGCCCGACAGCGCTTGTTCCTAGCAAGGTGGAGATCAGAGCTTGGAGAGAAGCAAGCAGCTCACCTCACACACAGAATCATGTTCCGCCTTTCACTACTCGCTTGGCTGAAAATTTTGGAGCCCTTTTGCTCTTCTGCTGTAAGTTGGTACAATATTTTTAGAAGGCAATGTAGCAACTCGACTGTTTTAATATGTATCATATTGATCTAGGATAGGAACTCCTCCACTAGGGTTGCCGCCTAGCGGCACCTTCATGCCAGTAAACAGACACAGGCACAAAGTTTTGACTGTAGCACTGTTTGTAAATGAAAAACATGGGGGGAAAGCTAATTATCTATATGTATCAGTTTGATACTCACAAAGGGATACTCTGCAGCTATTCAAAATAAGGACCCTACTGAGCCATAAAGATGGTTGGTAACATATCACAACGTGAGTAGAAACAATGGCACTCTGTTGGTCAATGTTTGGTTTCATTCCAGTTTGATTAAAAAATTATAATATATTCCTAGAAAGAGCTCCACAAAGGTTTATAGCAGTGATAGCGAACCTTTCAGCGTTTTCAAAGGTAACAAACATCTGACTGCAGGTTTGCCACTTCTGACTTATACCAAGCTATAAAAGCGAGGCCTCTGCAGAGGAGACTGAGAGAGGCAAAGGAAAAAAGTGGGATATTTCACTTTTTATATAGTCTGAACCACAAGAATATTAGAGCTGGATATTTAGCTGATAGGGCTGGTCATGAGTTCGATCCCTGGTACCAAAAAAGAAAAATTAATGAAAAAGAATATTATACAATGGGGTATACCTGCTGACTGTTGAAAACGAAAATTTAAAATACTCTCCAATCTGTCACTAATCAGCATACTCATATTGGTGACTAGCATTTAAATAATTTGCGCTAATTTCTTGCTGAACTATTCTCTGGGTCTCAGTTGCCCTGGGTAATAGTTAACATGAAAGCAATTCTTCCTTTCCCCCCACCAAAAGAGGGGAGAGTTTCCTCACTAAGAAAGGAGTCTGCTTTCAGATCTTCCCAATTCATTGCTGGTGTTATCTTATAAAGCTTGCAACTTCCTTTCCTCAATAACTTAACAGCATATCCCCTCCCCCAGCAAAGCTAATACCTGTGCAGTTACACACCAACCAGAACAAGTGTGTATGGCCAGTCCTCACCCTTCCCAGCATTCCAAGGGAAGGTGTTGGCATTGGAGGAGGTCATGTGGGGTGGGGTCAAAGTGTCAGGAAAAATTCAAGATGAGTGGTCGGCCCTTAGACATGCTAATTACCCTCAGTAGACATTTGTCCTGCACAAAGACACAATGAAAAGTGTGTGTAGGTACCTCCCATGTGCTGGTCACAAGTTGGTACTGTCATTTTGTGTATCAAGTACTCCTAGCTTTTTAGTTTTTCATACTATTATGAAACAGGGTAGAAAATGATCTTCCTAACACTTGGTACCAGAATTCCCCTTTAGGGAGGAGGTTGCCCCTTGAAGAACGCCTGAATGAGAAGGCCCGGATGGAGGTAGTTGGGGAGCTGCAGGGAGGAGGAGGAGTACTGGGAGGACAGCCAATGACATCACAGGGACCAGAGGGCCCAAAGGCATAGCCGGTACTGTGAAGCACCAGTTCTGACGGAGGCAGTTTGTGTCACTTAGATGTAAACCCCATTCCATGCCTTTATAGTGTCGGTAAATCCAGCATACGCATCAGTGTGCCAGGAGTGGGTTTCCAAGAGGAACCCAAAAGGGACTAACTCAGGATGTATCAGCAGCTGCACACAGGGGAACAGGAAGCCAGGTGGTGAGAGAGTACATGAGAACAAGCCCCTGCGAACTGTAAACTGTGTGGCAGTGAGGGATGGACACAGGTATGGATTTGGTGGCCTGTGACTGACTGTACTAACCAGATCTAAAGGACCAAGGACTCACCAGCTGATCTCAAGGTAACAACCAAATGCTGTGTGTTACTTAGAGCCCTTCTTACTTCTAAAGCGCTTTCATTTCCCAGCCTCACCCACTCAGGCCTGCAGCTGAGCTAACAAAAGTGTTAGGAGGAGGGGAGGATGGGGCAGAGGTGGAACCAAGGACACAGAGACAGCAAGGATGATGGAAGAAGGAATGTCCTACCTAGAAAAACCAGCTTGTCTCCTTTGTCACTGCAGAATAGTTGGGGACAGGGAAAAACAGGGTCTTGAGTGGAACTGATAAACTGAGTACTACATCTGTCTCTCTCCTACCTCCCAGGTGCTAATGCCATCTGAGGACCCAGTTACTGTCATCCAACCAGAACCCACTGGGCCATACCCCACTCTGATGTCAACACTCCTGTTTTCTGGCCACGAGGCTAGGAACAACCTAGTTCCTGATATGGAGCTTGCCATATTCTAGCATTTGAAAAAGATCCATCTGATGAATTCATGGACCCTTAGAAGAATTAAGAAATGCAGGTAACAAAACAAGGTTTTCAGTTAAGAATCCCAGCGTGTTCTCCCTTAATACTTCCGGGGAATGCTTGCTACCCCTAAGCCATCATTTTTGGTGGATACCACTCTATTCAATTGGTTTGTCCAATTCATTGTCCAATGCCTGGGGCCATAAACAACTCTCTCCCACCCACCTGGGTTCAGTCTTCTCTGCTCACTTAACTGCTCTTCCTGCTTCCCACAAGCTCATGGTCTGTGACTTGAAGTTTCACTCACACTTGGAAAAGAGAAACTCAAGGGCACAGGAAAGTATCCCTGCCCATTCCCCACCCACCATGGGAAAAGGCCATGGCAGCAGTGATACGTATAATTCAGCACAGATGGTTCTTCACCACCTCTTTGTTGCTGAGATTACCTGCACTATTAAGCAATCTTGCTCTATGTTCTGAACTTGTAAATTTGGAGACTCTGAAAAACCTAGCTCGAAGTTGTATCTACCACTTGGCAGCATTCTTTCAAACTGGCCTCCAACCAAGAAGAAATCCAGGCTGAACAGGCTCGCTAATGCAGGTTAAGACATGAGACTCTGAAATGCATGCAGAATTGGATCACTAACAACGTAAGATCATGATAGGTACTCAGTTGAAAGAAGTTATCTCCGATGATCCCTAGACCTAATCCCACAGCACCCTCGTCTTAGCCTGTGGAGTGCAACCATCCATGCCCAGGAGATCAGGTTTTCTGATGTCTTTACTTACACTATCCTTTTTTTTTCACGGTGATAGTTACTGAGTTGTCGCCCAAGGTCCTGGGGTAGCCCCCGTCAGGGTTAACATGATGCAGTGAATTTTCTGAGGTAGAGTTTACCTGTGTTTCCCTTCTGCCTTTTTCTTTACCATAAAGGACAGCTCTAAGGTTCTCTAAAGTTCTCGTCAGCCCTGAAATTTTCCTATTTTGCATTACTGGAGGTACTCTCAGACACGTGCGTGACAGCAGTGATTTAGATCTGTCAGGTACTTCTGCCTCTGGTGTTTATTTTATTTTCCTCCTCTGTTCTTTCCAGACATGAAAAGCAACAGAAACTGGTCTAAATCAGTTCAGTGTCCCAAACTCTCATTTTCCCAACCTTGGAGTCTCTTTATCTGTGAACCATACTTAGGTTTCAGAAGTAGAGGTCAGACTTTAGAAAAGGCTAATTATGTCTTGTTTCAGTGCCTTTGAAATGCATAATCATATTTCCATTGTCTTTGTGTGTGAAAAGAAATATAAATACAGAAAGTATGAAGTGGCTAATCAAAATGGTTCTGCTCTTATTAGTGGACACGGCATCATTTTGGAAAGAATTCTGACCCCGAAACATTATAAAATGTGTCAGAATTAATTCTGTTTTAAGCTATACTGGTTTTCCAAAAGTAAATCCATTCCCTTTATGAATAATGTGTTCCTTTCCACATAGTGGTTGCCAACCCAAAATTAATCTTTTGTTGAGCTACTCAACTGACCACTACTTGTGACACAAAGTGAACATGACATATAATGTGTCAGGGAATCCACCAGCTTCACTCTCAATATCCCACCGTGGTCATGCTGGTTGTGCATGGGGCAGGAAGTCCTAGTTCTGGCTGTTACTCCCCAGGTCTTCCCAAAACGAAGGTAATCCTGAGGACTGTAAGACCCAGATGCCCTTCTTAAATAATCTTCTTCTATTTCTATCCTTAAAAGATTTTGGTTTGATATCCGGGTCACATTTTGCTTCTTTCATAGGCTTCCTATCCCTCCAGCATTGTACTGCTTCTCCTTATCTCTGTTTAGAACAAACGATGAAAGTGTTATGTCAGCAGATACCCAGAAAGGAAAGTGACATGCCAAGAAGTCGCATAGCAAACAGGATCAGCAATCATGAGTCCTTCAAGGCTTAGCTCAGAAGACGTGATCAAAATATACAGTGAATGTTTGCATTTTAAAAATTTATTACAGTGAAAGACACATGGCCGTTAATCCCGCTCAGAACATGCTCATCCTATAGCTCTTACCAGTGTCAGGAGCAGTTCTGAAAGTTCTCTTTTGTCTCTTTACAATGCATGATCAAAGCCGGTGAGTGCCGCTGCTGCGTGCCACCCACTGGCAGGGTGGACTGGATAAACAGTGCGGTGTGTCCCCACCCATGTTAGTTACAGATCTGATGCTGCACGGCTTCCAACTTGGCCTCAAGGTCAAAGGAGCCATGAAAGGTAAACATCTGCAGTCCATCTGGGACATCAAGGCAGCTATAACAGTGTAACTAAAGACGCTAACACAAAAGGACTCCCAGAACCGCTTTAGAAATTAGCAAGAACCATAGAATAAGTGTGTTTGAAGCCAGCCTTTGCAGGGAAGGGTGGGTAATGGCAATGTGGGGTTTTTTTTTTTTAATTGTAATCAATTTTCTAAACATGTAAATATTCACTGTATTTTTCAGTCACACCTTGTACATCATCTTCCTGGGGTCACCTCTTTAATTTTCCTCTTAATCCCAGTCACTGCTCATTTGCCCAAAGCCTAATTACCAGTTCCAATTTACCTTCAGATCATCAGGAATGAAGACTTTGCGAGCTTTCTTAATCATAGGCTGTGGCTTCAGTTCTTCCTCGGAGAACTTGCGTTTGCGAGGGTCAAACATTTCCTGGCCTGGGATGCTGGACAGGGCAAGATCTGCTGGATCTGGCTCATAACCCACCGGGACCTGGATGGTGTCAGGATCGATGGGACTTGGTGTATTGCGGTTTGCTGGCAACAGCTGACCTGGAACAGCATAGGAGTTTTAACTCAAGCACACCCTAGGCACATGCAGCAGTACATGCTCTTAATAGTGCTCCAAGAGGAGTGGCAAAGGTCTTTAACTTATATATGACCCCATCAGCATTTGTTACCAAGTTTCTGAGAACACAGATGGCTGCCTATGACCTTCCTTGGCTCAAATTAGGCAAAACAGTGACCCACACAGACATGTTTGAAAATATAGATTCGTTCCTTCCTATGACACTCAAGAAGCACTGCAATTCACAGAACCACTTGGCTTTGATCTTTGACTTTTTTCCCAGGTAAGCTGTGAAGATGGACCAATAATGAGGGTCAAACGCAGATACCTGGATGGATGGATGCAAGGTGCCATAGCTGCACCTTGACACAGATACATTACCAAAGAAGACATTCCAGGCACTAACACAAGAAAGAGGTTTGATTGTTTTTAAAGAACCACGAATCACCTTCGGTAGCTGGAATGCTGACTCAGAAGACAAGATGAAGCGGGGAGAAGTGAAAGTGCAGAAGTGGCCACCAACAAGAGAGTGGTAAGGTCCTGAATGACACTGATAGATTCCGAGCAGGTGAGCAACACTTAGCTGAAGTTTGGAAACAGACTGAAGAAATGCCTGTGGGTGGATGGACGCGGGCTTGGCTGGAGACAGGTCAGATCCAGGCTGTTGTGATAAACCAGGCACACATTCATCATGACAGTGGAGGTGGGGAGGAGGGCAGCTCAAAAACATCTTGTGGATTACAAAAGGACACAAAGGAGACACCTGTACTTCCACGTTAGGGTTCAAAGGGCCAAACACCCCAGAAATGCACAAACATCCACGGAACAATGAGTGTATAGTGTTTCTGAATATAACCTACTGGTGAAAGCAAACTTTACAGACCAAATGTTCATGCTGGGAGCTCTGGGTCTTCATTTCCTAGTCTCATCTGAGTTTTACAATCACTCCTTTCACACTCAGAGGAAGAAATGAGAGGATACAGTTTGGCTGTATCTGGCCCATCTCCTCTTTGTCCTCACCGCCAGTGGCAGGTCAACGTGTGAAGTCCTTTGGCCCCATTAAAACTTACCCTCAGGTTAAAGCAGGAAGCCATTGGCTTGGATGATAGCGAAACTGTGAAACTGTGCTTGTCTGTTTTCTGGAAAGGCTTTGGTGGGAAGCTTACAAAAACGAATGCTCTAAGTGACCTTTTGGGTCCCTTCCTGCTTTGAGCTCTCTTTGTATCTGGCTTGCCAAAGAGGAAGAGATGAGCCCCGAGGCGCTGGCAGAGGATGGGAATTTCTCATTAGCCCAGCTCCAGCTTCCAGAAACTGCTGAGCTCTGTCCCGAGCGGTGTCAGGCTGGATTTGATATTATGCCTCTTGACATTGCCTCAGAAAACAAACCATATCTCAGTCATATATGTATTTTACTTCCTTTTTGAAAACTCTTTATATTCAATAGCAAAACAATTCAATAGCCTATCAGTACAAACCTTGAGACCGCTCTATAGGCAGGAGCTTCTCCCATATTCTCAAAGCATTTTAAAGCCAACTGTCCTAAGCTACTCCAAGTTCCTCCTAAATACTGCAGTATTCTGTTTATTATGCTGTATTAAATGTCTCTAAGATACATGTGTACACACACACACACACCCTTCTATCAAAGCATGTAATCTTTCATGTTTTGTCAGTTTTTCTCCCACCCAACCCCCTGCCACAGTACTACTTCAAGGCCCTACTTCTACAAAGAGCATTCTTCATTTCCTGGTGACTCTGTGTGGTTCTGGACTCTGACATTCATTTGTGGTCCTTCTAACAATAACATTTTCCACTCAGGCAGAACGTTTCTCTGCATTCTTTCTCTCTAGTCCTTTTCTCCAGTGGAAGTAGGTCAGCTCTACCTGCAGAAGGGAGAAAACCTAGACCCAACCCAGAATAAATGGCTACCCCAGCATCCAACAGCAAATGGCCAAGTACTAAGAGACAAAGCAGGTCCCCCTGCTCCCCAGAAACTCTCCTATCATCTTATTTATACTTATTTGAAACCAAATTAACACTGCCGGACTCATTTTTTTTCCTTCGTTCCAAAATGTCACCGGTGCCACTGAGTCATGGGGAGAGGGGCTTTCCTTGTTTTTTCTATCTTTTTTGGATCTTAAAAATTTTAATAGAAGAGCTGTCAGTTGAAGAATGCAGCATTACATTAACTTAAAGTTATAAAACTGCAAATTTCAGCAATGCAGCAAAGCATCAAGCCAAGGAAAGTTCGCAACTTGTTCATTCATAAGAATGCTTTATAGATCGTGAATATAATCTTCTTACCTGTCTTATCTACAACAAATATTTTCTCCCATACTATTCTATGTTCTAACTTTACTTAAAGGGTTTTATTACTTCTTTTCTCCAAATCACCACTTCCCACTTCTCCTCCCAGAGTTGATCGTCCTTAATAGTTTGGTGAGAGCTTCTCATGCCGGAGACTTTGCACATAAATGATTTAACTGAAATGGGATTATATTAACTACATACCTTAGATTATATTTTCAATATAGCAACATAGAATATGCAATTTCCCGCATTAGGACAAATAGCTACTTTTTAAATGAGTAATATTGTACAATGTAGATATAATAATTTGTAATCATTCCTCAACTGGTGAATTTTTTTAGGTATACATATTTGTAGAAGACATTCCCAGAAGTGAGAATGCTCACACAAAAGGCACGTAAATTTTTGACATTCCTAATTGCACTGCCAAATTATGCTCTAAAATGTCCTATTTATGCATACTTGTACCAACATATAATGACACACAGTTCCTCAGTACTAAGTTTCAAAATGCTGCCAATATGACAAGCACCAATCACTATTAATTTGCATCTCTCTGGCTTTTAGTGACACTCATCAACTCACACGTTTACTGGGTATTTATTTAATGTGTGCAAAACCTTAATATGTTTTGCCCTTTTAAATGCAGGGTTTGTTTGTTCATCTGTAAGAATCCACTATAGATCATGAATATAATCTTATCTGTTTTACCTATAACAAATATTTTCTCCCATAGTATTCTATGTTCTAACTTTGCTTATAGGGTTTTTCCCTACAGGAGATGTTTTATACTGCAATGTAATTATATACTGAAAATTTCTTCTTTATGGCATCTAATTCATACTTTATCCTCAAATCATATTTTGTATATACATGTATAATATAAATGCACACCAACACACATCTATATATATATACATGTATATAGTTATGTACATATATATACATGTATATAGTTATGTACAGATATATATATACATATCTGTATATATATCAACTATAAGTGGTTTATTTACAACTATATACAACTATAAGTGGTTTATTTAATGATGGTGAACCTTTTAGGGCTTTCAATGATAACAAACAGTGGGCTATGGCATGCATGACATAGGTTCACCACCACTGGTTTATATTACTAGAGTTTTGAGTCACTTGGCATTTTCTTTTGTATATAGCATAAGCAAGGAGCATTACCTAAGGTTTTTAAAACTTTTTATTATAATATTAGTAAGGTTTTATATTTGGCAAGGCAAGTTTTGTCTTCCTCATTGTTCTTTTCAGAAAATGTCTTCGGAGGTACTATAATATTCATTCTTTTAGAGGAATTTCAGAATATATTTCCTCTTATAGAGGATTTTAAGATAGCATGAAAGCCATAGGTATTTTGAGCGCAACTGAAATAGTCAATATACCCATGGTGTGCTCTCTATTTTTATTTTCGGGGCCTTTTTCTCATATTATCAGTTCAATTTTATAGTTCTCTTCATTTTAGCCATTTATCTTTTTGCTAAGTTTACTGACCTTAAATATTTTATAGTAGTTGTTCCTATCATAAAGTTCATTATTTCCCAGTTGGTTATTACTAGCTTATAGGAAGCCACTGGTTTTAAAATGCTGGTCTTACATCCAACCACTTTATTGTCTTATTAGTTTTAGTAGTCCCAACAGTTTTAACTTCTCCTAGTTTTTAGGTGAATAATCTTATTGTCTGCCTCTAGGGACAGTTGTGGCTTCTTTTGAATGCCTATAATTCCTACTTTGTGTTTTTAAAGTGTTCAATCTCAGTGAATTAATTAGGCTCTGGAAGACACTAAAAAGTAAGAGAACTAGTGATCCCTTGTCCCAGACTTCAACAGAAAATGCATTTAAGGCTTCATACCTGAAGCTTTGTTCTAGAATCCTCATAGTTACATCTGACAGTTTGACAAGTTAAGGCAATTCCAACCCTTCCAGCCCTACTATATTGACAGCTTCTTTAAACATGGGGGGGGGTATTAAATTTTCTCAAATGCTTTTTTGGGCCACTTTAAAAGATAATCATGCGGTTTTCTCCTGTATTTGTTAAGCACAGGCATGCTGCTTCTCTACAGTTTTATTTAAGAGATCCAGGGTAGACCGAATAAATCCTATTATGTAGACTCAGTAGTCTTCAGGACATTATTTTTTTCTCCTAACAACACCTTGATGATAGTCACTTCCAGAAGGGCCAAAGAGGATTTCTGGAGGAGAGGATGGAACACAGGCTTTAAAGAAATCTGGAAAGAAATTAGAAGTCACTTTTTGTTATGGTTTAGACCAAGATGTCCTCCAAAAGCCTCATGTACTCCTAGCTGGCTCTCTGGAAAGTGACTGGATCCTGGGGGACTATGTCTGACTTGTTAGAAGGTGGGATCCAGTAGGAAAAGGTGGGTCACTAGAGACATGGCCTGGAATGGTACATCTACTCCCAGCTCTTCCTTTGTCTCCCGGATGAATGAGGTGGAGCAACCTCTCCTCCACCATGTGCCTCTACCATGCGGTTTCTCCTCGGGAACTGGCTGAGCGCAACACTACTACCTCCTTTTAAGTGGTGGGTGTCAGGTATTTTGTCCCAGTGATGTGGAAAACGACTAAGACACCATAGCAGATGAGAGTTGATCTCCATTTTTGACGAATGTCCTAGCCTCTGAAGACTATAACTGAAAACAGGATGCCCCTTGTTCTACAGTTTTTAATAGGAATGTTCAACGAGCTGATTATCTGACAGTCATTAATGAGTGGGGACAAAAGGAACCAGTGACCTTCTCTTCTCAGGTCAATGGTTTGTTTTCTACTTTACGGCTGCATCGAAGTAATAAATGATAGCTTTGTTTATTCCCAAGGCTAATTGCGATGCTTCCACCCTCCTGATGTGTTTTCTACGCAGGCAGGTAAGTAAACACGGTGTTGGAGTCAGAGCAGACATGTCACAAAGACAGCAGATCCCAGAGTCTGTCCCTGATGTGTATCAGCAGGCTGAACAAAGTTGTCCTCCATCGAGAAAGACTGAGAAAAGGAAATGACTTTCTTATTTTGACCAGAGAGTTTCCTGCATTCCTGATTGTTTGAGATTGCTCCCGATTCATGGATGGTGTCAGATTTTCTCTCCTGACTACTTCTCCCCCACTCTCATCACCAGTTTGGGTCTGTTTGCTTGTAGTGATCTGGACCCCAGAAGATTATAATTTGAGTTTGAAATAGCATTTTTTTTACCCTCTTAGTACTCCCAGCTTTCAGAAGAAAACCATCGTTGGCATCATAGACTGCTTGCTTCAGTACAAAATATTCCCCAAAGTCCCTTTTAAATACACAAAGTCAATAAGCTTAGGAGATTCTAGGGAGACTCTAGGTCAATAGAAAGTACTGACAGTATGTGCAGAGACTGAATAAAAGTCTTACAAGTGTTTCCTAAGGCTATGGGCTTGCTGGACTCCGACCCCACATTGGCCAGACTCCATTCTAATGGCAGCAACATGTTATCTTGTACCAACAAGCACTCCACAAAAGCAGCTATGTCCTCATGGCCAAATGTCTCATTCTCCCTACTCCCCTACTTGTGCATGGCTCCACGTGACCTGGTAGCTCCAGGCAGAATCTGTTTCCCCAGACCTTGGATCTGGGCTACTGGCTTGACTCGACCAACGGAATATGGTAGAAGTGACTGAGTGCCAGTCCTGAAACTGGGCCCAAAGAACCTTCTCTGTAGTAGTTGTGTTGTCAGGATAAGCATGCCCAAGTCTAGCCCGGTGGAGGATAACAGATAGGGAAGCAGGCAGGTCTGGGTCAACTAAATCACCTGTGACTTAGACGTGTGAGTCCAGCTAAGATCAGCAACAACAACAGTGACCCACAGCACTTACAGATGCAGACGCAATAAACCTGCTTGCGCATGCTGCTGAGTTTCTATGACTGGTAAACTTTCTCATGGCAATGAACGGCACAGATGACTGGCCCATGGGCTGAGCCACTGGTATGGGGAAGTATTTGCAATCTTATTAATGTAACCGCAGACTTTAGATTTTACAGGGTAGTGGTTAACCTGGAAATGAGTCACACTTGAGTTTGAATTCCGATTCTAACAACTGCATCATAGACATTTGGGCGTTTGTGACTAGAAGACTGAAAAGAAATGCCCCTTCCAAACCTTAACCAGGTCATTTTCAGAGCAAAGAGTGATTAGTGAATTTTGTTTTGTTTTGTTTCGAGCTTGTCTCTCTGGGTTTGTTCTCTCATAAGCAGAAGGTGGCTGCTCTGCTTGTGTCAAAGGGGTGCATGAGAAATGCACAAGGTCATGTGTGTAGGTCAAGTGCAATGTATGACGCATGGTACCCCAGAAATACTCCATGGATGTTCTCTGTATAAACACAAATTTAAAAAAATAGATTGCACAACCACAGAGACTTGTACAAATCACATTAACAAAACAGACGTCTGGCCCTGCCCAAGGGCATCTTTCAGGAGCTGCTGTGGTGCCCGTGTTCCTGCTTGCCCTCCCTGCATGAGCATTCCCACCATCCTCCATCCTGCTGGAAGCTACTCTACAAACGCGGACCCAGGCAGGGTCTGCAAACCTTCCATACTTCCAGAGGCCACATGTGATGCCTTTCAAGGCTCTTCTGGCAGGTGTCTTTCTGCTCTTCACATAACCCAAGTGAGACCCCCTCCCCAAACTTAGGGAGTTAGTATCCTTCCTACCTAGGACATTCTTTCCCTTTCCTCCCCGTCTGATCCTTTTGCATCAATTAGGTGCCAGCTCCAGTACCATCTACTGCAATCCTCTGATGTTCCCCAGCCCTACTCACTGTCCATCAAACTGCTTGATTTCCTTCATAATATTTATCTCTATTGCAACATTATTGAAATTCTGGCAATCTCCCCTCCATGCACATGTCAGCTCCAAGGGACAGGGGACCCTGTCTTATTTGCTGCTAGAGCTTCTAGCATGAAGAGCATGATACAAGCAAGCTACTGAGCAGCCAAACCAAAAAACCTCCGACATCCTAATAATGATGATTTTGGGATGAGGGGCAATTTTTCCCTCTTACTTTCTTTATTTTGCAACTTATCTCCAGTCGAAATCTTCACTTTCAAAAGCAGCAAAAAAATATTAATTTTAAAAATTGGGGTTGGGCTTCACTTTGCACACACATACTCCTGGAGGCTATGCCAGATGGTGCTGAGATGAATATCCATGCCCTAGGCAGGAAAAGAGGAAGAGGAAGAGGGAACCAAAGAGACAGAGGGGAAGAGGGTGGAGAAAGTCCAGGAAGATGAAAAACGCAAAACATGCTGCTGGCTGCAGGCCTACTGCTCTCCTCAGTTAAGGAATGAAGCTGATAAACCAAGCTGACCCTGGCCTAGGTTTCACATCCAAAAGGCCACTACAGCTGGCACCTCCCAAGGTGTCAATGCTCTGAGTGTGCTGGGTGGCTGGGAACGAGAGGAAGAAGAGGAGAAAAAGAGAACAATGGAGGAAGCAAAGAAAGAACTTAAGAATGAATTAAAGAAGAAATTAAGGAAGGAACAAAGAGAAACAAGGGGAACATGGAAGAAAAGAAAAGCACCAAAAGGAAGAAGGAGAAAGAACAGACAAAAAAACACTCACCTAGAGATTAAACCAGAAAGGGTCCTCCTAGATCCCAGTAGCTGGGAACTTGTTGGGACTGATTTTTTTTTTTAAGTGTTCTGTGCATTAAATGGTTGATATGCTGATTGTAGGATAAAACAAATACACACACACACACACACACACACACACACACTTTGTGTCACATTCAGACGCAGCACCCAATAGTCAGTACTCAGGCTATGAGTGCAGAACAAATGTCCTGAAAGGCCTACGGTAAAGATGCCTTTGATCTCCGTGGCCCTCATCCGACAGCTCTTCACAGAGTAACAGGCTGTCAGCAGAAATAAGGGGGAAAGCATGACGCTGAAAAGCCCGCTCAGTACTGATGTGTAGACATCAGGACGGGAGCCTGTCTGCCCCTGTTTACTGCGAACACACATGCGGGAAATAAAGTCCCGTCCCCCAGGCAGGTACACAGGCACTGGCCCACCAAGAGTCAAGGTGAGAGGTACTGCGCAGAGCATGGGAGGACCCTTACTGTCCCCAGGCCTTCTAGTCACATGGCCTCATTCCACCCTTGCAGAAGCTTTGTGAGAGTGCAATTATTAGGATCTCCATTTTCCAGGTGTGGAAAAAAAAATGAAAATAGAAGGTGCAAGGCAAGCCCAACGTGCCAAACCTTCTGTTGAAAGTTGTCCAGTGGCAGACAGAGAAACACTCACTGCCCATTGCTTCTCATTCCAAAAGCCAAGTTCTAAATCACACAGGTACCCAAAGGGTGGGGCTGAGAAGCCCAACCCTGCCTCAAGGACAAGTCAGAGATGGTCCTGCCCCAGAATCTAGGCTAGCAGCCTCCTAAGGAGCATTGCATGGGCTGGCAATGTAGCTCAGCAGGCACAGTGCCAGCCTGGCAAATGCAAGGTCCTAAGTTCAGCTCCTGCCCCCCGCTCCACCCCCAAAAAGCACTGCACTGGGTCATCAGCCCATGGGAGAAAAAATAGAGGGTCAGAGGGCTACTGGTTGGAGGGCTGAGGAAGGCTGGGTGGAGCCCCATCTGAAGTGCCTATGCTGCTTCTACTGTACCTCACCTCTCCCTCAGGTCAGCAGGAAAGGAACAAAGAGAGGCCTCGCCAGGTCCTCTCCCCTCCCAGCTTCCTAGGCTGGTGCTGGTCCCTCACAGAGGCAGCTGCTTGTACTATCATGGACCAGAGTCTCCGGAAGCTGCAACAGCTGGGCTTCCTGTTCCCTCCCTCCTGACCTCCTCCTTTCACCCCCACCCCTCTCCTGCAAGGCTGGGCTGGTGTCAAGTACAAGCACAATCTGACCGACCAACAGCTGGCCCACGGGACCAGGGAGGTTGTCACTGCCACCTCTCCTGCCCTGGTGTTCGCAAGGAGCCTCTGGATAAGCCAGAGACTGTACCTCGTTAGGAGCCGGGCCAAGATTCCTGGGCAGAAAGGGCATGGGATAGATCCGTGACTAGGAAGCTGGTTTCAAAGGTCACCCTTCATGGGGGAAGAATGTTTACATCTATAACTTAAATTACAAGCGAGCTAACTGACACTCGGTTTTGGTTTAGCGAAGAGACAGCTTGGGTGCAGCTCCTGGGCTCTTGCTGTGGCCTGGGTTTCTCTGCCCGGATCTGTCCATTTGAAAATACAGACAGATGTGCCTTCAGATGTGCCCATTCGCCAGGGCTGGCTGGGAGGTCCTGCGTGAGAGAAGGCCACCTGGTAGGTATGGAGCCGGACCCCTCCCATCGCAGCCCTGCCTCCTGCTGCCCTCTAGTTCCAGCCCCAGCTAAGCCTGTGAGACTTGCCTAGGCGTGGCAGGACTGTGCCCAGGACGAGCACTTTGCCCCTGGGTCATGTACCAGTCCTCAGAGTGACCCTAACTGGACTTGGCAGCTGCAAACTTGGCAAGAGCCTGGCTGGATTAACAAGGCCTCTCACTCCAAAGGCCTCTCACATCACACTTCTAGCCAGCACTGTCAGGAAAAGCTGCCTCGCTGAACCCACTGAGAGGTGAGACCACAGCTCACAACTACAGCCTGCTAGGAGCTGCTTAAGAGGGGACAGAGTGGACATTCCAACCAGGGCGTGGGTGGCCCATCTGGCTTTGCCACCACTGACCCCAAGAGGAGACCAAAGAGCCCCTTCCGCCTGCTCTTCCTGGCTGAGGAGCCGCTCCCCAGACAGGTGGAGTCAGTGAGTGGCAGGAAGAGGGGCATTTGTGGCTTCTGCCTTCCCCTGTAGTCATCAGAGCACCTCAGGGTGCACAGAAGTCACAGAGTGGCCGAGAACGAGCTCACGATGCAGAGGTTCTCAATGCCAGCGTGAGGAACACGTCATGTCTTAGAACCCTGGGCCCGCAGAGCGGGTAGAGACTGTCACAGATGGGAACCAGAGGCCCATTGCACCCCATCCCCACTCCAGCCTTGAGCATTCCTTAGTTTGGCCTGCACTTGTGGGCATGCCCGATAGGCACAAACTGGGGAGAGGCGGGGTAGGTCTGCAGCTGGCCGCTAGATGGCTCCAGTCTTCACGCACGCAGTTGGGTGCAGTAGCTACAGCTCCTGAAAGACAGTGACCCCAACACCAACATCTGGACCTCGCTGGACTACATCCATGGCCTCAGCTTGCCGTCCTGATAACCCTGTGAAATGGGTAGGGGTTAATGGGCACATTCTACCTGTGGAAAAACTGAACCATTTCCCTCACTCTCCTAAGAGGGTCAGCCTTCCAACCAAGCAGGGAAATGAGGTCTCCCCCACCTGTGGTCTCTTTTCGCAAAGACAATCTTCCCATCTTTAACAATAACACACTACCCGCATCAGCACTGCCCAAGTCTCCAGGGTCACTTCTGCGGCTGGCGTTGGTGAAAATGTGCAGGGCTAGCCATCGGAAACCTGCAGTTCTCAAGGCGTGGCCATGGCCAGTTACTGAACTGGCTTGTGTCCTTCAGGACATGCACATATTTTTGGTTTTGACTTAGCACAGAGAGTGAAGCAGGAGACTAAAGAAAATATGGGGCTGCTGGACAGAAGCTACAAACCAGGACCTAACTGCAAACAAAGGACCAAACCCTCTGCAGGGACCCCCTTCCTCGTCTGCTACCCCCTCAAAATAAACAGCAAAACAAAGGAAGAAAAATGGGATTGTTTCAGAGTCTGCATTTCAGGAGGAGCACGCGTAGGAGTCAGGGGTGTCTGCTGCGGCTTCTCAGAGACACAAGGTTCTTCCCCACACAAGTCTCTAGACTCAGCACCCCGCAAAGTAAACACGTTTTTCCAGAGCCCCGGGGGCTGTGGCTCCTGGTCAGTGTTCTCTGGGATTCTCTCCCTGCATTCATCTGAGGACCAGTGTCACCACCTGCCATCAGCTAGGAGCTAAGCTAATATACTGAAGCCCGCCTCATCCTCCAACCTCCTGTTGACTGTCAGCCTCTCCTGCAGGTCTCCTCATGATGGTGGGTTGTCAATTTGTCCATCACGTCAGCCTTTAAACTTCAACCATCTCCCCCTCAGGCAGGACAGGGAGATGAATGGAGGAAGCCAGTCAGAAGACACCACTGGTTATCGGAACCTTGGGGAAGAGTCCTTGGGCCTCAATTTGCACACTCATTAAATAACAGGATGCGAGATGGAGATAATGACAGAAACTCTTCCCAGCTCTAGCAGTAAATTATTCTTGGAGCTCAGCAGTTTACTTTTCATTTCAGATTGATGTCAAAGGCCAGGTATAGGCCATTGCATGAATGACTTGGACAGTGGCGACACTTTTGTACCTGGTCTTCCTGACATTTACAGTCACATCCGCCCACAGAGCCATCAGGTTATTCTTCCTAGAACACCCCCACCATGGTCAAAAATAGCCAGTGGTTTCCCACTGCCTTCCAGCCCAAACTGCCTGGTCCCCAAGGGCTCCACAGTCGGGCAGACTGCTCTTGATCGGTCCCTGCTCCAGCCAGGCTAGCAGCCTTGCTTCTAGATACCCATCAAAGTTGAATTCAAACCCTCCTCCTCCTCCTGACTCCCCCAGTGCTGGTAACAGACCTGCTAACTTCTCTCACACTTAATGCCTACTCCACTTTTCACTTAGCATATGCCAGCCTGCAATTTATACAGAGAAAGTGACTCTGTAACTTTAAAGCAATGATCTCTTCTCAAATTTAACTGGAAATGTTTCCAGGCAAAGCACAGCCAGTGACTTGCACAGATGATGATTAACAAAGGCTTAGTGATTCAAACATTCATTTACTTAACAAACTTTTATTGGGTACCTACCGTGGAGTGGGTTCTAAGGACATACAAATATACGCTGGGAGCATGAAGCTGGAGATGAGAGGTAAGTAAACAGCTGATTAGATGACAGGGTGCCAAATGCTGTGACAAAGCTTTGACCAGGGAGCCAAAGGTTCCAGTTTAAAAGCTGATCACTGAGCCAGCCCCATGGGGTAAGTTCAGGGACATGAGGAAATGCATGTCTGAGACAGCTGGTTTCCTGGCCAGGTCACTGGCCGGGGAACTAAAGGGAGGAGGAGGGGCAATCAAGGTAGAGGGAACAAAATCCATGAAGATACAACACAAAAGATCTCATGGGTCAGTCCGGGAAGTGAAAGTAGATGATGCAGCTGGAGGAGTGGGGTGAGTTGAGAGAAGGTGCAGAATGACCTTAAGATACTCAGATATCACCTTCAAGGGCACAGACACAACCAATGACATTACAGCAAGGGGGAGGCTTGAAAGATTCATTTCAGGAAGCTGACTGTGACCACTAGGCAGAGGTGGCATTAGTGGGGAACCAGGACTGACAGGGCTCATCCATGACCAAGAGGAGGACTGAGTGGGGTCCAGTGTCACCCACAAAGTGGGATCAGTTCTACAGTCAACTGCACATGGGGAGAAGCACAGAGGCCAAGGTCAGCACGACACCTGGACATGCGGTGTCATCTTCCCCTGAAACTGGAATACAGTGGATCACACATGTCCCAAAGAAGAGAGAGGGGCTAGGGTGAAGCCGTGGCCTCTCAGACGAAGGCTGGGGGAGAAGGCATCAGCCTCGTTTACTCATCAGACTTCAGAAGAGCAATGTTAACCGGTTATGCAGAGGCACCCATCTTGAACTCTGTCAGGGGGAAACCCACCAAGCATGAAGAAAGTCAAAGAGAAGGGCTTGGGACCACTGCCATGGAGGTACAGGAAGAAGAGGGGGTTACCTGGGAGGGGCTGGAAAGATGACGACCAGAAAGATGGGAGTGAGCAAAGAGAGGGGCCTCCTAACTACATTAGTAATCCCTCTCTGGCAGCCACTGTGCCTCTGAATCAAGTAGCTGGATCATCCTCATTAAACAAATAAGAAATAATACAGGTAAACAAACTATTTTGTTTAAGATCAAATAGCTAGAGTGCCTAAATGATTAGTGCTGACTCCAAAGCCCTTTCTTCTACACCTCCACCTACCCAGCACCTTCCCAGGCCACTGGTATGAAAGACACCATTAATACAAAAAGTTAAATGTACTGTAACTGCTTCCAAGCCACAGTCACTGGCCTGCGTGAAGCCGGAAGGCTGCCTGCCACGTGGTGTTAGGCATCTACTTTGCATTTTCTGTGGAAGGACTTTTTTTGTGGCATACTAGGGATGGAACCCAAGGCCTCTTGGTAGGTTCAGCCACCCAGATGAACAGAGGGGCTTCCTTTTGTTGTCAGTTTCACCCGTTCTCTGACCTTCCTTCATCATCTTTCTTATTTATTTCTTAGTATGGAGTGAGACCGTGTGAAGGTTGAGCGGATGATAGGGGAGATGCCTGCAGACAAACCCCACATAGCTCACACTCGAGATGACTTTCAGAGGCTGTGGAAGTGACAGAGAACAGGGACATTCTCTTCCTACGAAGGATAATTCTCAACGTTACTAAAACAATGTTGCTAGCCAAGCCAGGCACTATACTCCCAGCAGTTGTGAGGCTGAGGCAGGAGGATGGCTGCAAGTTTGAAGCCGGACTGGGCTACAAAGTGAGCTCAAGGCCAGCCTGAACTGCATAGTCTCAAAAAGACCAAAAAAAAAAAAAATGTTGCTAGGCAATAAAAGCTGCCTCTGTGTGTGTGTGCCTGTGTGTTGTCAGGAATATGGATTCTTGGGGAATGAATCAACTTAATTCTTTAGAGTCAGCTAAGCTGGTACGTAAACAATATAAATGTTGTGCCCTCCACTGCCTCAAGTGGGAAAGGTGAACATTTCTCTTTATACTGCCGGCCTTACTCCCCTACCTGCTTCAGGTAAGAATTCATTTACAAATCTAGTTACTGCCCAGCTGGTTTAGACCTGGGTGAGGAGGGCTCACAGGAGGATGTGCATGGGGGGGGGGTGACAGCTCAGCGTGCTGTGTGTCACCCAGGGGGAGAGGGAAGACCACCAGACTACCAGGCATCACATCCAGTTTGCGGTCATCTATAATCTCAATCAACATTCATGGAGTTTGCATCTGATTTTTACATTCAGATGTAAGCCGAGACTTGGGAAAAGGTTTTTCTACATGAATTCAAATTCCATATAGGTGGGGAAAAAATTACCAAGCTGATATAGAAAAATAATCAAAATGGAGGGATTTATTACCTCTAGTTCATTCTGCCGCAACCTTGGTAGGACAAAAAGGGCACGCAGGTGGATTCTTGTGTCCATTAATAAGTCAGTAGCTATTCAGCTTAGCTCTAAAGTCATGCAGTTCCTTTCCATACACTAGAATATTCTAGAGCAGACAATTTCTTAGAAATGTGTCATTTTGGAGAAACTGAAATTTTCCAGCTTGCACTAAGATTAGCCAAGCTATCCCCATCTGGCTCCTGCTTGACACAGCCTATGGAGAAATCTTCTGCCTTTATACGTCACAGGCACAAGGTAAAGTCTGGTTACCTTCTGAGTAAAAAGAAGTGACATACTAAGTCACCATGAAACACTCAGCTTGTTAATTTATTGTTTTCCTTCTCTGAGCCCACGCCACCAGGAAATTTCACCATTATTCTGCAACCTCTCAGTGGACCAATGTCCCAGCACCTCTAAGGTCCTTTGTCATTCCAATGTGTCAACCAACTCTTGTTCCAATTAGCTTGTACTGTATTTCCTTACATGAAAGTCCTTAACAGAAATCAATTCTTACTTAATCATGGGATTGAACGAGCAGATAAGGAGGTTGACTGGGAAGATAGGCCCGGCAAATGCTAGCTGGGAGAAGGCAGGAGTCCGTTTCTTCAGAAAGCAAAAGGAAGTGCTGTTAGAAGAGACAAATGGCCCGGAATGTGTGTGCGTGTGTGTGTGTGTGTGTGTGTGTGTGTGTGTGTGTGTCCTGGCCTCCTGAGGCCACAGAGCAGGGGACTTCGCAGCAGCTCAGCCAGAGGTTTGCAAAAGAAGGTAACAAGGCTCAGCAGCAAAGAAAGGCTCTAACTGCTGGAGGCCCGTGGTTTTTTTTTTTTTTTTTTTTCTGAAACGGCCTATAAAGAAAGGCAGTAGTGAAGTAATTCCTTTAGGTGGATAATTCTTAGCACAGGTTTTCTGAAGTGGGTTGCTCAGCCTTCTATCATTCTGTGGAGGCTGCTAGAGCAAGAGAACGAAGACACCTTGAATTCTCCAATTTCACACGGGACTAGGGGAAAACAGGGGAAAATATCCCCTGATATTTCCGACCCATTTTGATATCAATAAACTCTACCTGCTTCTCAAGGAATCAGAGACCACATCAATAGGAATTTTTAAGTCTTTCTTAAGAGCTTATAAAAAAGAAACGAATTATGATTAATTACAGAATAGCAAGATGAACATAGGCTCCAGTTGCTTTAGATGCACAATTTTAATAGACACAGATTTACTTTATGTGTATTTCTATCTAAACAGAGATCTTTATCTTGCTACCAATTTCAGGAGGAGAGAGTCACTCTATTTCTCCCAGTGGACCGCAGGAAAGGAAATGTTGCCATTTGGGTCTTGTGGCCATGACTCAGGCATCCTGCTCCTCTCTCTACCCCCTGTCTACGCCAATCCTCTCAACTCTGGCGATGGGGCACATTCACCTGTAGAATCTGTCAGTAGCACCGATGTCCGGTGCCCCTGTCCCAGCTCAATTGGAAAATCTGGCAATGAGGCTGGGCTGTCTAAATGTTATTTCCGAATGCAAAACTTTCTGCATGCATTTAGTGGGCATATGAGCAAGTGCATTCCTTTGGAGGATACACTCTTACATTCACCGGTTTCAGATAGGAATTAAACCTTGAGGTCAGCTACACCAGGACAATGGCAGCCAGGACTAAAACCAATCTAAATGCCTAGAGGCAGTGTTAAATGGATTACAGCACATCGGGACAACAGGACTCTATGCGGCTGGCAGATTTATATGTACTAATACGGAACAATCTCCAAAAGATATTAAATAGAAGAGGCAAGTTGCAAAACACTAACGCTCATGTGTGACTGTATATACGTATAGTTCCATATTCTCCTACACGCAGTATACAAACACCCACACCCGTGCTTACACAGACAAAGGAGCTGTCTGGAAGAGCAGACGCGAGAAACTGCAGACAGTTAAACCTGGACACAGGACACAGGAAATCAAGCCGTACTCCTGTACAGTTCTAACCTTTTATGACTGCAGTCCTAGGCTACTTCTGCAATAAAGCATTTAAAATAATGTTTTTCTACCTCCACTCTTGATTCTCACGGAAGCCCGAAGCTGAGGACCACTAGTCTAGAGGAGGCAGGCGCGGATGGAGGGCGCATACCACCGCGTTCACACCGTGTCATACGCGCGACTCGCCAGAAGGTGGCACTGCAGAGGCAATCGCTCAGCTCTTCAAGTTGTCACAACCAATTTTTATTAACAAATCTTTTGGGGGGTCTGAGGACTATTTAAGCCTTAAAGTACTCAGAGAATTCTGTGCTACTGCTTCTGTAAAAGTCAGTTTACACATATGGATGCTATGCACAGCTGTTTTCTTCACCGAAACCCATGGGTCACTCAATATATTCCAATGTGAAACTCAAGCGGGAGGGGTTTTCCTGAAGACCAGGCAACCGGGCAGCGAGGGGCTTCTCTCCCTTCCTCGCCTTTTTCCTAGAGTCTCTGCCCGGTTCACTCATCTCATCTTATTTCAGGGTCGGTTCCACAAAACAGTAATAAGTTACAGTGGGGCATTTTGCCCTTTCAAATTAGTCCTGGCCTTTGACCACAACAGTGACCCAGGGCAGCCCAGGACAAGAGCCATAAGCTCACCTGCCCTCGCACTAAGGCTGATTTTCTGGAAGTGGGTGTGTTGCCACAGCAACCTTTAAATCACAATTATGCCGCCTCTAACCTCCCAACATCATCTTAAACACACAATGGATGCCTGAGACCCGTGGTCCGCTGCCCTGGAAGGGTGGGGCTGCAGGTCCCTCCTGTAGGGCCACCTACCCCTGCAGTCCAGGTTCGCAGCCTGTGTATATGAGCCACATTCAGCCACATACGTGTTTATTCTTTTTTCTCTTACTTTTTATATGTCTGATCCACGTCTCACAGTGCTCTTGTCTAAACGTCCCTTTCCTATGAATCACTGGTCCCTATTTAATGGAAATTCACTTGAGATAACTCAAGAACTCAGTGGGTCCTTTACTGTCACCTTCACTTGCAGTCGTACTACGTTCGCTCATTCTTCAAGACATCAAATGGGGGCTATCTCTGACCTTTCCCCCACACCACCCTATTCAGCTGATCATTCTTGCCTTCCTGGTTCTACCTCATACCTGCCCCCTCCCTGCACCATGATTTTATTTCTTTGTAATTCATGAGCTTCTCCAGTTCAAAGGATGCCAGGTTTCTTGCCTTTGAAATGTCAGCACCTCACTCAGGGCTGGGGAAATGGTTGGCCCTCTGAAAATATCTGGTCAAAAAGGGAAGACGTGCGCTTCAAGCAAACACCCGGGTGCTTTGAGATTCTCCATTAGTTTTATTCTGCTATTAGGTAGCAGGGAAATGGCACGAAGACCCCGCCTCTGATTTGAGAGGAAGGTCTGAAACCCATAAAGACACACTTTTTGTAAAAGGAGAACACAGAAGGTCCACTCCCTGAGACTTCCAAACCACCCTTTTTCGTTCCTGTTTTTCCGATCCAAGAAGTACATGGAAAAGGAGGCTTCTCCATCTGGAGAGAAGCCGCCAAGCCCCGAAGAAGGAAGCCGTAACATTCCTTGAGTCCTCACAAAGCAGCCTGACATCTGGTCCACACTCGGGGAAAGAGGCCACATCTTCACATGCACAGCTATTTTTGCATCTGAGCTGCTGAAACCTCACTCATACAACCTGCCTTACACACAGCAGAGGTACACAAACTAATATTTACCAAGTGCTCACTACCTGCCTTTCGCTGCTCCCCAGGAGTATCTCTTAAAAGGCTATTTCCCCATGTTATGTCTACAGAGGGTGCTCATAAGAGCATCTCTGCAAAGCACGTGGTGGGGGGACTGAGGAAGGGCCTTGTCACTCCCTTGCGCCCCACTGAGGGCAAAAGCATAGTTAATACCCAACACACCCATGCATTCACATACGCGTCTTAATAGGACTTCTCACCACGCAAGGGGAAATCTGCTCCCGAGAGACTGAGATTCTCATGACTGTCTCTTGCGGCACTAGGGCGGATTACAGTGTGGGCCCGGGGTAACAAATCCTGTTCTTTGACACACGTGGACTGCGCTGTGAGCTCAGCACCAGCAGCCCAGGGACACAGCATTCCTAACGCTCCTGGAAGCCCCTAGGCCATCTTCCTGGATGGCTGCATCTTCCTGGATGGTGGTCGTCTTCATGTCATGACACTTCTCTTCTGAGAGCAGGTCAGGAGGAGCTGTGACTTTCACAGCTGCAGAAAAGCCGTTTTACATGAAGCCTTTCATGATTTAAAAATAAAACCTGTGTTTTGAAAGCGAGCCTTTCTGTTTCTGCCGATTCCCAGGAGTTGGCCAAAGACACTCCAGGACCTCCACAAAGGTGCCTCCTGATGTCACGCCTCTTCTCTTCTGCCCCTTTACAGCTAAGTTCCCAGCACGCACTTGCCTCTAGGCTGTGTCAGCGATGCAAGGTGGACGCCTTTCCTCAGTCAAGGAGCACCCTGAGGAGGGCGGGAGGGTGGCGGTGACCCAAGGCACAGCTCTGCTGACAGCGGTATCCCGTCCCATCCCGCTGTCTAGTAACGGCTCACTCCTCCCTCTGCTCACTCCCTCATCTGGGAGAGGAAAGCGCCCATCTAGTACTAAAACCAGCAGCACCCTGAGTTGCTGAGGGTCATGAGCTGCCACACGTGAACTCCACAGCCTGGTGCCCAGACTGCGAGCACTCCCCTAAAGAAGGACTAATGTTACTGTGCTGTTTCTTTATTACATCTCGTTTGAGACTCTGAGAAAAATGGGTGCCCAGGTGATTTCCTGAGTCAGCATCTTCCAGTCAGGAGAGGACGGGCAAGTTCTGCTCTGTCTCTTCAGAAGACACTGCAGTACGGCCATCACCTGCTTCAGCTGCCAACTAGGGCAGTCCTGTCTTTGGCCTCTCCTGGAACACACTGGGTAGACACAGCTCTGCCTGTCTCGAGGCTGCCCCAGACCCTTCTGCTCACATGGGTTCTCCGCTCATCCAGCTGCCTTCCTCCAGAACCACACAAGGAAGATCAGTCTCCTGTGGTCCTTCTCAGGTTGTTCATTAGATGCTCCTCTTACAGTCCCAAAGAAGACCTCTGGGAACTCAGGGCCAGCTGGCCTCCCACCCTCTCTGATGCACAGGTCACCCAGGAGAAAGCGAGGTTCCACTGCACTACGCTAACACCAAGCTTATTCATCAATACGATGAATGTCAAATGCCAGGAGGGATTAAGATCTGAGAAAACAGACTTGGAGTTAAATTACTACAGTCCAGCAGTACACATTAAACACATGTCTTTTACTTTAAAAAATCCTCAAGATCTCAAATTGATCTTTGAGGTTTCGATTCAGAGATGAATGTAAAGGCACATATACTGTACTATCTATTTATAGGATGCTAAAGTGTTAGTACTTCTCAGAGGAAAGAAGAAGGGTGCTTGCTACGTACTTGTTCTGGTTTGGCTGGGTTTGGTTTTGAGAAAGGATCTTACTAAATTGTCCAGGCGGGCCTCGAACTCATGATCCTTCCGCCTCTGCTTCCGGTATAACTGGCATTACAGGCACACACATTTTGTTTTTCCATATTTTAATTCATTTCAAAATTAATTTTCAAATGCCTCAGCTGCTTGAATAATCTCATGCACTATGAGGTCCCCCCAGAGCTGTGCTACCCCACCCTGGTAAGAGAGATGCTCTTTTCCTAACAGGAATAAACTGAGGCACAGCAGGCAGGTGAACAGCAGCAAATGTGGGAAGCAGCAGCGACTCCAGCTATTGCCAAAGGCTCATACTGTATTCCTTGGAGTGAGCCCAAGGGGTCCAGGGGGCTCAGAATGACCCCTCAGTGCAGGGGACACTGAGAGGATCATGGGTCTGGGGAATCAACCCCTGGATCCCTGGCCCTGCTGCTGTCGGGGCAGTGAGGAGAAGGACAGCCCCCTACCAGCGGCTGCAACTGCGCAGGGCACGATCCCCGCCCTACCCAGGCTCTGTTTTATAAGTGGCCACCTGAAGCTTGACTCAGGTTTAAAAATAAAATTGGTCTGGAATTTAAAACCCTCCTTAGGGAAAGAAAAGAATGGCTAAAAAAAGATTTATTGGAGTAATACACAATAATAGCAAGGCCATGTTTGTTTTAATGACTGCAACTGCTGATCAGTGGGGAAAAGTGCCACTCTGCAAACAAAATCCTATGCCCCAGAAGCTGTATCTGTCATGCCATTTAGACAGACAGAACTCTTGCATGTATTAACTGAAGACCTGTAATGTGATCTATAAAAAACAAAAACAAAAAACTACAGTAAGTCCCTGACTTACGAACACTCAAGCTGCGAACTCTCACAGGTGTAGCAGGTAAGATGCACAGGTGTGCTGTACGCGACTCACTTGGTCGGATTACGGAAGAATCCGATTCACTAATGTTCTCCTGGAATGGAACTCACTCACTCGTAAGTCAGGGACTTCCTGTGCGTCCTTCTGCATTCTGCCCTACCTTCACTCAATGTGGAACTTCTCTGCTTACCCAGTTAAAATCCCAGCTAAGAACCTGTCAGGTGAGTTCCAAGAACTCTCCCAGGTGACCTGAGAACATACACTGGAAGATCTGCGACCTTCCAATGGTGACTCTCGGGCAGAATGGTAGAAAACTGTGGTCACGATCCACCTTTATTTGTACACATCTAAATCCTCCCGTCTGACAATAAAAATGCAAGAAAAGCAACCCATGAAAGCATCATGAAGGGCCACAGCTGTCACTGTCTGCAGGGGGACCTCGGCCCACAGCCTCCTTCAAGACTGTGCTGATTCAGGGCTGCTCCGAGGAGCTCCCTGCCCGCCCATCAGAACCTCTCTACAGACCACATGGGGAAAGTTCTGCCGGTACAAGTGCTTCTTTAAGGTGATCTCTAAAAAGACGTAGTATCTTTGTTACTTCATGCATTCATCTATCATTTACTGAGCATGGATTGGTGCTCAGGTGCTGGAGACAAAAGCGTGGTCCCCGCCTCTGAGGAACTGAACCCTGCAGTCAGCAGCCAGGAGTTGCTGGCGGCCACTGCAAAGGGTACAGTGCTGAGTGGGGTGTGAGCGGGGGCTCCAATCTTCCACTTCTGCTTGATACAAAATGAGAAAACCCTTCAGGGTTAAAGCATTCACACTAGTAGGAGAATCCAAATTCAGGTCCCACCACCTAAAGGTCTGCTTTTCATAGCAGTTCAGGCATGGTCCATTTTGAGTAACTGTCCTGCTATTACAATGTACACTAAGGAAATGCACTAAGCCTCATTTCAGTTAATTATAAAATGAAATCACATTCCTTGACTTCCTAAGAGGGTGCAAGGGGTAGAAGTCTTAAGGGCTTACTCTGATGCATGGTGAGTGGCAGCTGGCCAGGGTTTACTCATTTACCTTGGCCAGTAGGCCCAGTAGATAATCCACACACGAGGAATGCAGAGCTTGTGCTTAACGCTGGCTGCAGATGATATGCAAACATCCATCAGAACTTATGCCAGTCTCATGGTAGAGCACACGCTTGGCATGCCCAAGGCCCTGGGTGCAAATTCCCAGCAGAAAAAGAAGACCAATGAGACGAGGAGCAAGAAGGAGGAAAAAGAGGAAAACGTGACTTTAAAAACTTACCGCCCATTTTTAAGCAAAAGCAGAGGGGGAACACAGCTCCACTCCAACTTCTGAATTCGGCTGTTTCCCAGCACTTTCAGAAGACCTCTGAAAGTACCAGGCGACTTCATCTCTCCAATAACCTTATCTAACCTCACCTGGAGTGACTAATGTGGCTGCAACAGCATTACTCTGTGAAGTAACACTCTTCCCCCACCCTACTGAGCTAATGCATCTACCAGCCATGTGAGAACTTGGCATTCTTTTTAAAGCTAATTACCAGCAGGTCCTGGAGACAGCTGGAACAGGTTTCTGGCACCTGCCTTCTGCAGAGTAAACAAAGGCTTCACTAGCTGACCAGCAGGAGGCCGCATCCTGGCTCCTGAGGTCCTCTAGGACATCTTCTAGGACAAGGGAGGCCTCCGCCATTGGCCTTTTTCCTGAAGCAGCGGGCTGGCCTATGCATCTGGCTGGGAAAGATTCCTTAAGTCTTGATTGGTTGCTGCTTGGCTGCATGGTACTGGCTGCAAAAGTAACCTTCAAGCAGTTAATCCTAGCATCTGAATAAGGCTCCACACTCGGGAAACTCTTATGGGATTTTTGGGTTGAAGTGACAGGCCAGAAACAGCTTATTTTCCTAAGAGAGGTCGAACTCATTGAGAAAAAAATCCATATTATTCCCATAAATCTTTGTTTCCTTTTCTTCTTTTTTTCCCTAACCATTCCAATTTTCCCCAGGCAGGGTTTTAAATTCCAAAACCAACTTTATTTTTAAACCTGAGTTAAGCTTCAGGTAGCCACCTATAAGAACAGAGCATAAGGCAGAGAAAGGAAATTATCCAAAGAAGCAAATTATACACTCCTCTCTTCCAATTCCACTTTTTTGAAATTAGATATTTGTTTTACTGGAGGCAAAAGAGCCAGCTTGGTCCCTGAGAAAAGCGAGATGGGGATAAGAGTAGGGTGGAGAGGGCAGGGTACCGCAGGGCGGTGAAGCACAAGGAGGGAAAAAAGAAATCAAAATAGACGCGTAAGGGAAAACCAAATGGAAGAAGTCCACTTGTTTGTTTTCACAGTGTTTGCCATTCCAGGAGGCTCACTGAAGTTCCTGCCTTCAATGACTGGCTTTGGCCCAATCTCAGAAAAGTCTTAGATCTTTGGAAAGAAAGATTTGGACACCAAAGTTGTTTTATCTGGGAGAGTAACCAGTTTACCCAAGAGTTCCAGGACTTTGGTTTTGATGTTATTACCTTGGCCTAAGTTTCTCTGTCCCAGGCGGGTCCTGGCTGTGTTTACTGATTTTGCAAGGGAAAGGGGTGGCCCTGGGAGGGAAAGCAGGGGCCCGCACTCCGGCACCCCTGCTGCATTTAGCTGGATCATCCTGACACCCGAGTCCCTTGAAGGTGACGAAGGCGGAGGAGAAGTCAAACATTTTCTACAGGTCCTATCTCTCGACACTCACAAGAGGGAAACAACACTTCTCTAACTTACTCCCCAAATAGACACCGCCGAGGATGTTCTGCCAAGGCGTGATGCGAAAGTGTGTTCCGAAGTGAAATGTAAGCTTGGCCCCGTGCCCGGCTCTCTGCTGTATTCAGCACAGAGAGCTGCAGGCTGGCGGACCGAAGAAACACATTTCTCTCCACGTGACTGCGAGAACCAAGCAGCCCAAGCAGCTTGCTTTGTGTTAATAAAATGTGATCTCTAGACTGTACATACATAGCAGCAGCCCTGGGAAAATGTGAGCCAGAGAGAAGGACCTAGAGAAACCCAGGGCCCTGGGCAGAAAGGGACTGCAGCTGCTAGCCCATGCACGTGCATCCAGGTAGGCCACTGCAGGCCGGGCAAGAGGAAAGCGCAGAGGGGAAGAGCCAAGTCAGGTGCTCGTGGGTGCTGCCTGAGAAATGAAAATAATGCACGCAATTCTACCCTGCATGATTCTCTGCAAGCGTTCACTGTGTCTTGGTGGGTCCCAGACCTACGTTCTCAGTGGATCCTTTGTCAAGGTCTGGAGTACACCTGAGGTCCAAGCTACCTCTCCTCCAAACCGGGACCACCCTAAACATGCCCCTAATTTACTCCCGAGTATACAGTACCCTAACCTGACCTGACACTAATTCCTACTCAGTCGCCCCGGAGCCACACAGAGAGTGCAAATGTATGAACCAGGATGGCTGTGGGAGACAGTGACATGTAACCTACAGGGGATCCCGGAAAGCCAGGATCCTGGGAAGCTGGTCTGCCTCACTGTCTCTGTGGCCTTGGCCACCACTGACCTCAGGAGGGATCCACTGTGCAGTGTTTCAGGTCTGTCCATCTACATTTTGGGCGCCAGGAGGTTTACAGGCTGAAGAGGAAAAGGGAGATTAGCAGCCCCTGCGCCCTGGCTTCCTTTCAACATATTAGATTTCTAAATCTCCAGGGCCGCCCAATTCACCATGCTCTGTGGTCAACCTGAACTTCTGAATTTGGAGTGTGTGTGAGGCTGGGGCTGGGCTAGAAGGCAGCAGGGGTACCGCAGGAGGACCCCAGGAAACCTCTGAACCTCTTGGAGGTTGGGCTGGTGGATGCCGAACTGTCAGGGCCAGTGGGCAACTTCCGGTGAAGGGAACAGAAGGTCTCGGAAGAAGCCGCCCACTTGGTTCCTCCCCTCTGTGGGAGCTCAACTCCCAGGCCCCGCAGCCCAACCCAGGACAGGGGAGCAGCCAGGGCCAGTTAATTAAGGAGCAGCTGAGATGAGGAGCCCCACCCAGGCCCAGGTGAGCTTTCACCTCCTCCGTTAATCTGAAAATTGGCTCATCAGCCTTGGGTTAATTGAAAGTTAATGGTATGCAGAGCTCAAGGGCAGTGACCAGAAACAACGGGAAGCAGCAGTGGCAGAGGAAGTCAGTCCAAACTCCATGCTCTCTTGTAGATTCTCTGTGGACAATATTTAACCCTCACATCACCCCGCTACCCAACACGCTCCCTGGCCCGCCCTTTGTCACAGGGTCACCGGGGTCCCACAGAGCACACAGTAAGTGTTCAGTAAAAGGTGACTGTTAATTGCTCCACTGACACCATTTATGGGCTTAAAGTTAGGAGGCTGGGAGAGCTCAGAGGCATCTGGCTGGCTAAGAGAAACACATTGGGGGTGCGGCAGAAAGCACTGCTCTCCCCCTCAACAGTTCTCTACAGAAAAAGCTATCTGAAGCATTGGAATACCACCGGGAAAGCAGAACCACAGCACAGAAACACAGAGCACATTCCAAAGCTGAAGCAAACAGGACCTCAGGCAATTTGTCCATTTGCTTGGATAACAAAGAGTTGCCCTCCAAATACTGAGGGGACTGCCAAATTCCCCTTAGAGAAGGGGAGTTCTCCCTTAAAGGAGGAGGTAGCTTTTCTATTTCAAAGTCAATGTCAAAGGAGAAGGAGCATTCTGTGGGTGCTCACCACCCACAGGAGTCTACCCAGAACTGTGGGTTGTGGCTGCCTTTGCTGGAGCAGGGAGCATCTAACCCCATGCCCACTGGGTGTCCATGGAATTACTTGCTGGATTTCCAGTTTCCTTCTACCTGACTGTTCCTGTCTTGTGACCAGGCCCAGAACCAACAGACTTCCTTTCTTTCATTCTCTGTTAAGTTAACCAGAATGAACGTCCCTCAGAGAGTAAAACAGAACGTGCCTGAGGCTTGGAAAAACACTCTTCCAGGACACCGGAAACAACCCTGGCCCAAGTCCTTGATCTGTTGCCCAGAGGACAGACAAGTACTGAAGGATCTTCCTAACCTGCTCTGGCAGGACAGGTATTTGCTGTCCTGCACTGCCCACCTCAGCTCACAGCAGACATCACCAATTAATCACAGAGCTCTTTTCACAGAGGCCAGACCAAGCCTCAGCACTACTCCAGAGGACACTTCAGGCACCTACTAATGTGCTGAAGCTGGGCTTGTGATGAAACCCACGGCCTTGCTAAGTGCTATGAACCTGAATCCATCCACCCCCCAGGAGCAGATAAAACCCCAGCTGGCCACTACCCCTCTGGAAAAGTTACCATCAAAATAGGTAGCTGTGGGCCTTAGAGTAGCTGTGGTTTTCCTATTTTCTTTTTTAATATTCTGTCTGGTTAATAACCTCCTGTTACTTAATCCAACCCCTGGAGCAATGATTTCAGACAGATAAGTGACTTAACTTCAGTATGGTTCTCCAGTGCTGAACACCAGAGAGAAGCCAGTGAGTCCCATTCAGGATTGAGACCATTGGAGCTTCAATGTTGCTGCAGAATTTTTTTTTCATCAGAAAGGTGTCAGATATCTTTCACTTTTCAACATTAATTTTTAAACCCCATCATTCTTTTTGAGTGGCAGAATGACAGATTCTTAATCCATCTACTTGGTTTGGGAGCAGCATCATGACTCCAAGGGACTTTAAATTTTTGTACCAAAATATGGCATTAGCCTTCTAGCTCATAGTAGTCTTAGAGTCCAGAGTCACAGAAATAAGAATAGCACTGAGGCCTTAAGAGACCTGTGACCTGTCCAAGACACACACCTTAACCCTGACAAGCCAGTTCTAGAATTTAGATAGTCCGACTCCAAGTTCAGGGTTCTTCGTGACTAGCCTACTTTGGAAGTTGTTGCTATGTCTTCCCATCTTGCCATGTCAAACCCAAGGGAAATAACAATGCTAACCCAATTTGGAGTTTGATTTGAATTTGATTTAGTCATCTTTCTATTTGGCTTTTTTGTGCAGTATTTATGACATGCTTGCAAATTAGAAGTATGTATGTTATTTCCATTTTAAAAATAAAGAAGCATGACCCAAAGAGACTGATAACTTAGGGTTATATTTCCAATGAATAGCACAATGGGAGCCATTCATTAGGCTCCTTCATGAACCCAAACCAGCATGATGGAACTTGCAAAGACCACGCCAGTGATGCAGAAGCCTACAGGTGAGACTCTAAAGACAGGATCTAGGAATATATTTTAGAAAATGAACTTCAGGTGCCAGATTCTGGCTGAATTGCAACTCCCTGAGTCGGACCTCTGAGCAGGCATGGTCCCAGGTCCTTTTACAGAGAGCATGCTTGATGGAATTTAACTTTCATGACAACCTTATGAACAAGCGCCACTTCCAGAGGAGATGGGATGCGAGGTTTGCCTAATTTGCTCAATGTTTCATGGCTTCCTAGGGTACTGATCTCAAATCTGATTTTTGGTAACTAATGGATCCAGCAATGATGTGCTGATGCTATTAGGTCTGTGTTTCTCTGAATATCTTTATCAGAGCTTGTTATTTTTGCCTTGACAATGATTTCATTCTGATCTCCATGGTTTCTGGCCACTGAGATATGCCCAAATTTATTTTTAAGCTGACTGTAGTCAGAATGGAAGGGCTGGTAGAGGGAAAAAAAAAAGAAAAAAGAAAAAGAAAAGAAAACATATTTTGGCAATGTAACTACAGCACTGAAACCCCTCAGGAATAGACTAAATTCCAGGAACCACTATCGTTTCTAATACGAGTCGATTCTCTACAACCTCTTATATTACGTACTTAGAACCATTTTGGCTTAAATACCTCATGGGTATTGCTATGATTTCATATTGCATTTAGTTGATTTAAACTTAGGAGTATTGTGCCCACCCTTTCATAAAAGGGGAGCTCCGCGGTACTGACAGGATATGAAAATACGCTAAGGGAACTTTAGCTGCAATTAAATATTCCTCTCAAGAGGGTGAAATCTTGCCTACTTTGATTCTGATGTACTCTGTAATCCTTTAAAACCGCTGTACCTTCAATAGCTTTATCCCACCACACCCAAAAGTATAACACACAACACACCACTTCAAAACCCAGGGCTTCAAAACCCAGGCCGAGCACTCCACACCTCTAACCTGGTTGAAAGGCAAAATCGCATTAGGTTAATCCCATTTCTTAAATCAATCGACTTCCAGTTTCTTCTTTGAGTAAAAGCCTTTTTTACCCATCTCTCCTGAATCCTCTCCTTTTGTTTCCTCAATGTCTTCACCTTTCAGCTTCCCTATTCGGCTTCAGCAGTGGGGTGCGGGTTTTCCTGGCTGAGCTCCCCTGCCACTGGTTCACCCACAACCCTTGAGAGACCCTCAGGATGAGGAGCAGAAGCCAGACTGGAATTCTACGGCCCTGCTTCTCCCCAGTGGGAAGACCACATCTAAGAGAGAGGAAGCAACCAGTTCTCGGCTTTGTGACCCAGAGGTGTCTCGGCAAAGAAGGCAAGAGAAACTCATGGTACGAACCTTACAGCAAAGACTCAAGAGCACAAAAGGAAAAGCATATGAATGCCTCCCACCTCTGCCCACTCAGGTTCCCCGGGGCACGGTATCAGAGGTCAGCAGAGGGCAGACAGCAAAGACCCGCACCTGGGCCCTGAACCTCCTACTGCCAGCAGTCACTGGATTGTGCGAATGGACCCTGGTTGGGGCTGTGAGGTGGGGCGCGTCTCCCCACAGGTATAAACACACAGGCTGCTCACCTGCTCTGCCTCTTTATGACTGCGACTCTTTACTTCCCTACTGTGACTCCAAAGGTGGGACTGGTTCCCAGGGCACCATGGCGACAGCACAAGGTGCCCACTTGAGATGATGATGGAGGTGGGAGAAGACACAGTAACCACAGAATACAAGTGAAAGTGCTGAGAGTCACATTTACATACTGCACACTGCTTGGCGTGTTCTGTCTGCCCCTCACTTCGTCTCCCAGAAATCCTCCTCCCACAGGAAAGGGTATAAGGAAATCTTCCTCTTACGGTGTAGGAACCCAAGGCAGGGGACTACCCCGCTGGGACGAGGCAGACAGAAGACTGAAGTCAAGGACCAAGGACAGAAGTTTAACCTTCAGGATTTGCTGCCTGTACATGAACAGAAGAGGGAAACTGAGACACTGCTCTGAGAGACAATTATTTCACCACTAAACTTCAAAAGAAAATTACCATCTTTGGGGACTGGTTTCTGACATCCTCTCTGATGACAGATAAATGCACCACAATGCTCCTTTGGTTCCATATACTTCCATGAAAATTTAACTTAAAAACAAGACAATTTCAGACAAGGTGGGAGGGCATTCAGAGACAAACTGTAATAACTTGGTGGGAACACTAATCTGAATTATGGAAAAACCTGAAGACAGAAATTCCTCTGCTAATCATTGATATATACCTGTGGTTAAGAACACTGATTTATATAAACATGGTCAAAGTCTTCAAAAACGATTTTTTTTACTCATGTAAGTAAAATGTGCCTCCCCCAAACTATGTTTGCACACTAAGTCTATTTGGTAATCATCTTTATTAAGAGGACAAAGAATATAAACTTCAGTCCAGTCAACTCGAGATCAAATAATCATAAAATCTAAATCAATGCAATGTTACTGCCAGACAAGCTAGAGATAGAGAGAGAGAGAAAAAAAAAAATATATATATATATATATATGGAGGCCCCAAATGCTTCTTGACACCAGTTTATGCAATCCTAAATCTTCTTATCATCCACCTTCAAACTTTTAAGGGATCCAGTAACTGAAAACCACTCACTGGCCTACAATGTTTGGGTAAATTTTACTTTTAAGCTAAACAACAACTTATGTTTTGACACAGATCCAAACATTATTTTAAAAATTATTCATGTGTTACTGGCCTGTGGAAAGAAACATACTTCAGATTCTATGAGGAAACAAGATACAACTCTCTTGGGAAAGTGTATCTAGAAATCAATTGCAATGAAGTGAATTCTATGAAATTCTTATGAAGTGAGGGCTGCAAATTATTTTCTTATCCTTCTTTTCTATCAAGGTTTCATTTCCATCTTCACATTTTGTATTATCTATTCTTTCCCCTGTACATCTCTTGGGGGCCATTGGCCTTTGAAAAGCAGTACTATTCTGCTGGGATCTGAGACGCCTTTCCTATTGTCACAGTTCTCTCTAGCAGAACCTGCATGCTCTTCTTGGGTAATGTTAATCCCATCATAATGAATCTATCCTAAGGCGAATTAAGTCTACTGTGCAAAAACGACAAGCAGATGGAGCTCATTTGCCAATACACTTAAAAGAACCTTTCTGTCCTGCGGTATTGTGATCTCTGTTCTGGGTAATCTGATTACTTCATACCTAGAGGATCTTGTTCATCTGGTTTATAGCATGGATCCCCATTGGTCAGGGCTCCGGAGCATCCTTCCCCCAACAAACCTTTGCCTTTCCCACTTGGTTCAGTTCAAGAAGCATTCAGTGTGCATGAGTGGAGAGCACACTTAACTCTTTCCATCAAGAGCAGAAACGTGCAGTGCAGTGGTGAGTCTTTCTCGCTCCACTGTCTGTGCCTGGGTTCCTCAGCAAAAACTCTGGAGCAGACTGCTACCCAAAGCTAATTAGAAAAGAAAGCACTGCTCTTCCCCACTCAAAAGAGTTTCTGCCAAAGCTTTTATTTCTGCAGATCCATTTATGCAGTTCCACTTTCTGAGAGAACATTTTGTCACAGATGATTTAATGTTGTAGCTCCCTCGAGCATCTTTCTGTAGCATGCACTCATTGTTTTTAGGTATCTAGGGTCTCCCGGGTAAGACTGGAGAACCAAAGGGGTTTAATTAACCACAAACCATGCCTCATTATAAGACCCCAAATTCCAAAGCATTCTTCCAACGACCATTAATAATAATAAAAATAATCCCAGATTAAACTTCTAAAAACAAAACTTTTAGGAACCCAGCACAACAGGGGAGTTGTGTCATTTTTCAGCAGAGAAAATGGGACTCGATAGGTAGTGAGTGAAGATGGTAATGATAGTCGTTAAAGTCGGCAAAGAAGGAAAACAAACATCACAGGAATTTTCACATACAGTCATGGCGCTTGTACCCACCAGACGCCAATATACCAGAGACACATACTGTACAGCTTCTCCCCAGCAGACAATTCTGCCAGTGTTCCTGTAATTATCTACTGTACGTAGCTGGAGGTGAAACTGCACACATTGGCTGTTGTTTTGTATTGAAACAAACTGGTTTGCGTTATGGCAGTTCTTCCAGCTTCCTGTAATGCTGGCTTGATACCAGAAGGGGACCTGAACAAGTCATTTCATGTACATACGCCATGCAGCTGAACTGCCTCCCCATCTCCTTCCACAAAACTCCTCTACCAGCACTACCAGTACCTCTCTCTCTCTCTCTCTCTCTCTCTCTCTCTCTCTCTCTTCCTCTCTCTCACACACACACACACACACACACGCACTGGTTTCAAGCAAGAAGGGAGCCACAAACACAAGGTCAGGACTTCAGCATACAAAACTGCAATAATGATTCCTTTGTCTCTCAGGAGTAAAATTAATAAGCTGGCCAGGAACTTGGTAAGTATTTTTAGCTTGACATTACTGCTGCAGGTAATCTTTTATAATCAAGTACTATTTGGATCACTGAGGCAGTAACTCCCCTCCCCACACACATAAGCATGTGCACACACAAGCACACGCACATAAATCCACATAAAAATTGGTTCGATATACTTGTTTGCAAACCTAGCAGGCCGTATAAAATACAGGCATTTAAAAGCAATGAATGTTAATGGGTTGAGTTTATTAAAATCTATTTTTTTACTCCTAGGAGACCAGCCCTGGTTTTGGACTTTTAAATTTCAAACCATTCAAATCCCTCAATCCATTTTCTTGCCAAAGAGTGTTTCCCCCCAATCACCAAAATTATGGGCTTCGCAAGTGAAACCTAAACCCTGTGTTTTAGAATTACTTCATCTAGATCATTAGAACATCGTGTTTTGAAAAGCCGTTTGATGTTCAGGGGAAGAGTATTTATTTTCAAAATAATGAAAATAAGGAAATCCTGGCTTGCCCCAGGAAACTATTGTCAAGTTTCTAAAAATGTTTCGAATCCAACCTTGAACCCAAGTGGCAATGCTCACATGCCACTTCCCTGCTCGAAACCTTTACTCGCTCCCTACTGTCTGCAAGACAAAGTTCAGTGCCTAGTACTCCAGCCGCCACTGGACTGGCACCAGCCTCTCCCACGCGTTTTCCTGCTCCTTCCCAGCAATTTCCGCGCCAGCCGAATTGGATGTGCACCTTGTGGCCCTGACGCCGTGTGGGCGTTCCGGTCTCCACACTGCCCACTCCCCACTCTTGCTCTCTCTCTGAGGACAACACGAGGTCCAGCTCTCCTAGGAAGCCACACACCAGTCATTCCTGCCCCGAGCAAAGGCTGCTTCCTATGAGGCCTGCAAGCTCTTTGGATCTGCACTGCTTTCGAGTTTATTTTTAAATATTTTACTCACTTTTTTGGATTCACCTTTCACTGTCCTCTGTTCTTCAGCTCTGAGAATGTGCTGGTTTGTCCTAACACTGGGCACTTTGTCCTCGAGCCCTAACTTCCCTATAAAGCGGCCATCCCAGGACCAGCAGCCGCATCGTACCCTTGAATGTCTTCCCTCTGGTGCACAAAGCACAGACTGGTGCTATTTCTGGGACCACCCATATTGCTCTTTGCCTCCCACTACCTCCTCTCAGTTCCATTCTAGTCACTGAATCATTTACGAGAGGAAAGCAGCAGAACTGACTTGTGGGAAAGGCTGCTTCACCATGCGCCAGGTGCCATGTTAGAACCTTCTTACCCGCTAGCCATGGAAAGCTCACATAAGTCCACCGAAGATGTCACTTTGCAGACGATGGAGGTTCAGGCAGGACAAGCTTGGGGAGGAAGAACTATTCCTCCAGAGTGACTGTGAAAAGTCTAAGCAGGAATGTGAACTAAACACGTTCCTTTTTCTAACACAATAACCTCTGTTATGGTTTCCTTACTCCTAAAACCCTTGCATTGCCTGCAATTCTAACTACTAATACCTATGATTAAAAAGCCAATGGTACCATGGATGGATTAACTTACTTGGAAAGATGACATGGCAGAAATCTATGCAAAAACTTTCCTGAAATACATTTTGTTTGATTTTTTTTAATCAAAGGAGAAATGAGAAGGGTTTGAGTTAGCTACCCAAGGTCACCTAAAACTCAAGAGGCTGAGAGAGGCAGAAAGCAAGACTAGTCAGCAAAGCACAAGCAGAGGAGAATCCCACATTTCCTGACCAGAGTTCTGTGTCGGCCTGGAAGGGAAAAGTATCAAAGTTTATCTCTGCGTCCCATGCCAGGTCCTGTGTGAGATGGGAGATTCAGTGGTTTTTTAGTACGCTTCTCAGAGCAGCAAGCTGTCACCGAGCACGTACCATGTGCCAGGCACTGTGTCTATACCCTGCACGCATTAGCTCACAAGCTTATGAAGGCGATCCAAGGACTATTCCAGAGCTCTGGATGGGAAATCAAAGGTAATTCACCGAAATGATGTGCCCGAGACCATGAACAAGCCCGAAAGTGACCAAGTCCAACTTCGCCCTCGCGTTTATGGGACCCCGGGTTCTATGAAACATTGCCACGTTGCCCGTGTAACATCCGTGTCTCCAACACAGGACATTCCACCAGACATGGTGAGTGGAAAGCCAGAAGACAGCTAAATTGAGAGGAAATTTAAGTTTATGGCAAAACAATGGATCTGTGGCTTCAGTTCAAGACAACTGCTGGGGAAATGCCAAATATAATAAATGGGAAATATTAAATGTAACCAATATTCCCAACCACTCCCATTTCAGAATCAAACACAGACCCTCTACTTCTCTGTCACACTCTTAACTTATTCTATTTCATGCCCCCATCTTATTACTTCACCTATTATCATCCTTCTCCCCTCCATGTTTTACTGCTGAGACATAAAAAATGACTCCTGGCTAAGTGTTTGGTGCTCCTTGGAGGAGAGGTTTCTGAGAAACCTAATAAATCACCGCTGTCTTCTCAGCCTCTGGCTTTCTGTATTAGGATGTTATCAAGGCTTTTTTTCTCCCGGGCTCCCCACCTTTCTCCTCCGCCTCACTCTGTCTGTCTACTGCTGTTTTTCTAGTCTGGTAGGCACAGTGCTGAACCGGAAAGACTCTGCCAAGACCCTTGGCAGGCGCCAGCCTCCAGGAACGCTGCCCACTGCAGCGGGGCAGAGAAGGCAGGGCCTCTGGGCAGAGAGGCAGGAGAGAGAGAGGGCCAGGCCTGGAGTCTGGCTCCAAGGCTGAACAGAACAGGTTTCCCTGGTCTATCAGCCTACTCTCCAGGGCTCAGCTTTCTCCTGCCAGGGTCGGGATTACAAGTGCTTCTTACTGGCACTCACTGTAGTTCTCCTGGGAAGAGAAGCAAGAGGGAGGAGGAGAAGGGAAGAAGAAGAAGAAAAAAAAAGGCAAGCCAGCACACCACCCAGAGCTGGGCAGGCTCCACAGGGCACGGCCACGTGCCTGGAGCACACAGTCCTGCGGGCAGCTGGCCAGGGTTGCCAGGACTCCCACGGGAGCCGGAGGGGCTGGGCACCGGGAGAGCAGCTGTTTCCACACTCACAGAACAGAAGCTACTCACTCAGAGTCAGTGCTGCCAGGTTAACATCGGGGAAGTGGCTTGCCCTAACCCAGAAGGGACAGAAGGGTCAGGCTGTGCACAGTAAGTGTGGGACACGTGGGTGTGTCTGTGCCTTGGAGGGGGTGGGGAAGCATG
Source organism: Dolichotis patagonum (assembly GCA_004027295.1). Classification (NCBI taxonomy): domain Eukaryota; kingdom Metazoa; phylum Chordata; class Mammalia; order Rodentia; family Caviidae; genus Dolichotis; species Dolichotis patagonum. The sequence goes on along the minus strand of PVJX010000008.1, from coordinate 474,098 downwards.
TCCTATTTTTGCAGAGGAAACAGGACTGGATGAATAAATCCCTAAATGGGGTGTGAGATCTGGAAACCCAGATATGGTTTTCCCTGCCCTCACGCCGCTGCCCTCACAGGGGCTCCACACACTCAGCATGTGTGCGCGAAGGCACAGGGACCTGTTTTGCTGTGTGTTATCTTAATTTACTGTGCTAAAACCCCATCGGACATCGACTATAATCTCCACTCTACTGATCACTAAACTAAGGCTTAAAGAGGTTAAGAAACTGATACAAAGTTACACGGTGAACCAATGGTCAGTCCAGGATGAAACCCTAGACCCCAAGTCCAGGCCTACACTGCTCCCCACCAAGTGGTCTTGATTTTATTTTTTTGGAGGGGGGTACGAGGAATTGAACTCATGACCTCACACTTGCCAGGCAGGAGCTGTGCCGCTGAGCTACATCCCCGAACCTTGATGTCTATATCTGTCCCAAAATGCCTCTTGACAGAGGCTAGGGACTGCTAGGCTGTGCATGCCAGCAACGTGATGAAGCCGAGAGAACAGGGCCAGCCTATCCTCTACAGGACCTGGTGGAGAGGAAAGCAACCCACTGACCTCTGAAACAAAGTGGCCTCTTTTCCTCCCTCCCTCCCTTTGGTGACCCCCTGATTCTGATGCATGAAAAGCACTTCTAAGACATGTAAGACGCTGTGTATGGCAGTTGTCACTCACGGCGCCCCTGGCCCGCTGTCTGTTTGCTGGATGGGAGAATATAAGACCTGCATGCCCTTCAGAGGCGACACAGGCAGGAATAGGAAGAGCATCTTCTCAACCCAGTAGGACCTTGCATGATCCCCAAATCACCAGCACAGAGCTCCCCTCCATCATTACGCAGATCCCACTCACCGGCACTCTCCTTCCATTCCCGTGTCACAAGGGGCAGCTGGCAGGAAGAGAACATAAATGCCACACTGCAAAGTTACAGTGGGCTCTATCCGAACCCTGGCCTAATGCTTCCCCCTAACACTTGCTCTTCCTACACGTGACCGCACACGAAAGGGCTTTTACCTTACTCTGTGCCCAGCCTGAATCATAACCCAGTCTCTGTGCTTAGAACTGGAAAGACAGCCTTCTTAATTCTTAGCTGACTAAGGGCCTCAAAGTGATAGGACACCCTCAAGCTATTCAAAGAAAAACCACCACCAGAGCAAACGGTTTCAAATCTAGCTTTACAAGCATAGGGTTTAAAAATAACTCTGCCTTTGTCTGCTATAGATGACTTTCCCTAAAGGGACAGCTGTCCTTAAACCAACTGCTCAATTCCCAGGGCAAACAGATTCTTATCCTTCCTGGTGCCCAGCACATACCTCCAGGAGGGCACCACACATACCACCTCCGATAGCATCTGAAATGTAAACATGGAATCGTTCAAAGTAACTATCGTCATCCCTGATGGTCTGGAGCCAGGGAGAACCCTCCACTTCAGACACCTCGAAGGCTCATCAGGTAGCTACAGCACCCAGGAAGCACCACCCTCGCCTTCATGGAGAGGGTCACCCAGAAATCTTGGCCATCACACCATGATCACATCAGGTTTCCTTGGGTCCTTGGAGCATTCTTCCCAGACAACTGTGAAGATATTTCTTTGGATATTGATGAAGGAGCTAGACAGAGGAACTGGGTGGAGATGTACTAAAAAGGTAAGAGGGCTAGGGGAGCATCACGGTAGACAGTTTCGAAAATTCATGAGAATTTTCACCTTGTCATTCCAACACACCCTGGAGGTAGGTGGCAAAATGCATAATTTGTCAATTTCTGCCTTTGCTTCCTTTCAACCAGACTAGCAGAACTAACAACACAATGCTACTGAGCATAACTCAAAAGATGCATGCTTGAGCAGATAGCTGAAAAATCAGTGCTTGGTGAACTGCTCTGCAATTATCTCCTGATTAGACTGGTGACTTCGTTCTATCAGCTTTTAAAAGTGCATAAGGATGTTCACTGATTCACTGTTTCTTTTTGGCAACCTAATGCTTCCCAATCTTTGTAAGTTTTGCATAAAGTTTTATAGGAAGTAAAAAGCAACCACTGGTAGGTTAGGACCCATAATTAAATCCTGATTTTTCTGTTCAGTTGAAGGTATGGCCCATTGGTTCTCAACGGGGTAAGATTTTATTCCCAGGGCACATTGAGAAGTGAATGGAGACTGTTTTTACTCATCTCAGCTGGAGGGCGGGTCATCTAGGGGGTAGAGACAGGGACATAGGTCATTAAATATCCCACACCACACAGGACAGTGTCCTACAGGACTTACCCAGTCACAGAGCCAAGGTTGAGAAAACCCAGTGGAGACGGAAATTATGCAATTCCCAGAATGTTCAAGGCTACATCTGTGCCGTTCCCTTCTGAGGACTTATTTTCCTCCAGATTCACTTGGTACTTCTATTCTGGTCACTCCTGTGAGTTACACAGAATAATCAAGAACTTCCTCCCTTTTCAGTTTTGCTTGCAGTACACCTCCATCAAACCCACAGCCCTAGGACTGCATCCTGCATTATCATCTTTACAACGATCAACATTATGCAAAGAGTAGAGTGTGACTTTATCTGCATTAATGGTAAAGAAGAGCTCTACTTTTCTGTTAGGATACTGAGTTTTCTTTTTTGTTAAATTAATTATGTTTCCTAGTATATTTTAGGTATACATAATGATCCCAATCACTATAGGGAATTTGTGCCTGTACATGATACATAACTTAATTCCTTTTTCTTTTCCCTTCCCCCTACCCTTCCTTCAACCTCTTCCACCCCTCCCCCTTTATTTTTTCTTCAATCAGATTTAGGACACTGAGTTTCCAATTCAAAGAAGAAAATTATTTTGAAGTTCATCTCCATTAATACTATTGTGATATTGGGGATTGAACTCAGGATGTTTGCACCAAACTGTATTCCAAGATCTCTTTTAAACTGTTTTGTTTTGTTTTTCTTTTTTTAATTTTGAGACAGGGTCTTGCTAAGTTACTAAGTACCCCAAACTGGGCTTGAACTTGAAATCCTCCTGCCTCAGCCTCTCAGATTACAGGCAAAAAAAGGACATGTAAATAAAGAGTTTATTTCCAGTCCCTCAGTATGTGCCTTCTGACATAACAAAATGATACCCACTGCTTCCAACTCTGACTGGATCATCCCAAAGGTTCTGGGAGTTACAGAGCTACACAGACTCCAGCAAACTCTCACAAATTACTTAAGCCTCAAATTCTAATCCAGCAACTACCGGGCAAAAGGCTTTTATATTTCCCTGCAGAGGAAGATTATACAATGTACCTAATTATTTTATGAAGGTATTTCAGAAGACAAGGATTGGAATAAAAGGGTAAAAGTTGACCTCCATATTAATAGCAGTCCTAGATACCTCCAACTCCAGAACACCGGCCACTACTCACCCGACTCTTCATATGCATTGACTCTACGTTTTCACAGTAATCTCACCAAATAGACATTATGCCTTCTACTCAAAGGGACGCTAAGGGTCCAAGAGGCTACATCACTTTTGAAAGTCACAAAGCTATGACGAGGCAGGAGTCTCACTGTGCAGCAAAAAGACTGAGGCAGTGATGTCACCACTCACTAGGGCTATGTGTCCGTCCCTGGACTGTTTCTACGTGGAAGCATCATGCGTTTAGTTTGCCTGTCTGTTTAGATAAACATTCCCTGAAGCGGTGATGCTAGGTCACAGGAAGGAGTGTTTGCTCAGGTTCGGGGGGGGGGGTGCTACAGGACAACACTCCACTCCATGTAGGCCAAACAGTTATCATTCAACATGCATCTGGGGGAAGAGGTAAGGAGGTTCGAAAAGCCCAGAGCCATCCAAAAGGATGGACTTAACTCCAACCCTCACAGAGCAAAGCAGGAGTACCCTCTTCCTCCTTTCCTTCCCTCCCATTTACATCTCACTCCGTGTGTCACAGAAATTTTGCATGAGCTGAGGACACCGCGTTCAGTAACCATCTCGAAGACAAGTCTCGCTTTGTCATGGCTGTCTTTCCCTGCGGTGACGGCCCTCCGCTCCGTGACCTTCCTGTCATTCTCCCAGGCGGAATCTTTGTTCCTGGTTTCCTGTGCATGTGAATAGGAGAGGTGGGGGAGAGAAACTGATGCTAAGAGGCAGAATGCTAAGCTTTCTAAGTTACTATAAGAGTCTGCTTTTAGATTCCTGTTCTCAGTCAATGACAAAAGAAGACGAAAAAACTTACCTACCCCACAGGCCTACTGTCACTTTTTTTCCCCTTCAGGCCAGAGCAGAATGAAAGTAGGCACACCGAGCCTTAGAGAAAACCTCCCCAAATCATCCAGCAAGACCCTATTATCTCTATATGAGAAGAAAGAAGAAAACAGCTAAGAGATGAGCTGCAGGCTTCCATGACCCACACCGTGAACTGCAGGGCGGTTTATCTTAAACTAGAGTCCTTGGAGCAGCTGTGTCAGAATCCTAAGGGGAACTGTTTAAAATGCATATTCCTGGGCTCGCACCCCAGACCTGAACAATCAGAATTTGTAGCGCTACAGCCACAGTCTGTACTGAACTGACTCCAGGTGCGACAGCTGGGTACTCCTTGAAGTGGACCCTCCACTGGGGGTGAAGCAGACGCTGACTAAAACCTCCCAAGTGTCAGGGTCCCCTGCCAGTCCCCCTGCCCCTCAGTCCCTCCTGTCTGAAGGGAAAGCCCTAGGGAAGTGTACCTGGTCTGATGGGGCTCTGCATACAGTTTGGAGATGGGATGCCAGGGTGCAGGGGTGCAGAGGCCCGGCTGCTGAGGTCCATGACCGAGGGGGCAGCTGAGGCAGCTGGCTGCAGGCCAGGCGGGTGCGGGCTGTGGTCGTGCTGAGATGGGCTGGGGGGAATGCCATTCTCCGACAGAAATTCTTCCAGGTCCATGTACTCCAATTGGAAAGTATCTCCGTCATAGGGAAGGGTTTTGTCCCATAAGGTGGGCCCCAAAAACGCCGACTGGGGGACTGTCGGGCTGTTACTCTCATCATCCAGCTTCTTCTCCTTGTCTTTATCTTTGCTAAATGCTGCAGAAGAAGGGAAAAGTTGGATTAAAAAAGAAAGAAAGAAAGGAAAAGGTGTTGCTCTTTTATCACCCTTCCCGACCTCTGTTATGCAGTGACTCCTCCCAGACACCAGGGTTCTCTGGCTGTTGTCTTGTGTGGGCCTGAAGTGAAAAGTTCAGGCAGGACCTGGACCTCTGCCTGGTTTTCAACATCTTCCTATTTACCTTGGAAAGAAAGCACAAGTCCGTGGAACAGGGCTACAGGCTGATCTAGGACAAAAACAAGAGGACAGCCTTCGGGCCATTATGTGAGGAGGTAATTTAAATCTACAGTGGGAAAGGATCACCTGCGATCATGTCCAACTACCATGACTTCTAAGAAAACCTCCAATCACCAGGCTTGGTTTCTTTCCCACAAACATATCCCAGTAACAGTATTTGATCATTCACATGTATAAAACCAGGGTTTTATAAATCTCAATCTCGGGAAAGCAAGGGACTCTCCAGCCTCCTTTAACACCAGGTACTGAGTACCTAAAACATGCCTGATTCTTCCCGTATGTTATCTCAAAAATACCACAGTAAACTAGCAAAAAGCAATCAACCCCCATTCCCACGGAAGACATGGAGAGTCTGAGGAATCAGAGCAGAAAACCGAGAACTACCTGAGCCCCCAGGACACTGTCTCTCTTACAAAAGCAGTAGATAAACAGAAAGTGTTTTCTTTTTCCTCCACCCCCAAACACCTAAGTGTTAGCCAATTCACAAAAAAGCACACCTCTGCGCAGCCGGTCCAAAGCAGGGCTACAGGGAAAAGGTGAATTATTCTGCATACCTATGATCCAAGAACGCAGCTATGTCCTACCTGGGAAACAGCGTTCACCAGATTAGGTCTTTAACAGGCGCTCTGGCTTTTGCCAATTCTAGTACTCAGGCGTGGGCGGAATCTGGGATTAAGGAATTTGCTTCTGAATTTTTTCTCTGAGAAACAGCCTCCACCGCCATCCATTCTAACCCTCTACAGTTTCATCTGAGAGTCTGACTTAAAACACCCACAGAGGCAAAGCCTGCCGGCAGCCCCTTCCTCCCAAATGCTATTCCTGGGGATGGGCTGGAGGTGGGGGTGGGGGTGGGGTTAAAATCTGCAGAATGCAACCAGAACACCCCAACTCTTGCAATGCAACAGGTTGTCCACTCCTAGGAAAGCAGGGGAATAGTCCCAAGTTCTCGGTAGCCAAATAATCCCTCCAGACTTTATGCAAGCGCCGCGTGATGTGCAATCATTACAGTGACACCAAGTCACAAAACCACTTCTGCCCAAACGACCAACTGTGCGGGATTCGGTTCCGTTCCCCGCTCATCCCACGCGCCCCTCCCTCCCCTCTCCCGCCACAGCCCGAGGTGACTGAGGAGAGGTCCGGGACTTACCAGGAAAGGGCTCCAGCCGGAGGAGGCTCCTGCGCGGTTACACGTGAGCCTGCTCCTCTCTGCCCTCCCACCAGGAAAGTGCACGGGTAAAGTGTCGCGCCGAGGCTGGCGAGCGCGGCTGCCCGCCCCGGGACCACTCCCCCGGCCGCGCCCCCACCCCAGGCTGCCTCAGTGACCCTGCACGGCGGGACCCACGCGCGCGGCTCACACCTGGCGAACCCCCTCCACAGGCCCAACAACGCCAGCAGCCCAACGCGGCCGGGCCCTCTGCCTCCAGCCCCCACCCCGACGCGGCCCCGGAGCATTCCTCCGCCCAGCCCCGGCCGCTGCGCCGCGGCCTCGGGAAGGAGCCCAGGACCTGCCCGCTTTACCTGCCACCTGCGCCGCCGCGGGAGCGGACCGGGAGCCCGGGCCGGGTTCCCGGCGCTATTTTAAATGCTGCTCGGGAAGGATGCCCCTTTCTATCGAGGAGCAGGAGGAGGAGGAGGAGGAGGACCGGGCACGGTTCGCTCCCCGATTTCGGCGGCGCGGAGGGCGCACGCTGCAGCCGGCCAGCGGGGCGCGGGCGCGGGCGCGGCGGGGACCCGGGAGCGCGGCGGGCTCACCGTCGTCGTGGTGGAGGGGGAGCTTCAGCGGGTTCTCCAGCAGAGACCTGAGCACGCCGTAGGGAGGCGGGATAAACGTGGGGTTCAGGGGGAGCTGTCGGGACATTTTCTCCATCGCGATGCACTCAATTTTTTTTCTTTCTTTTTTGTTTTTTTTTTTTAAGCAAGCTAATCGGTCCCAGAAATGTTGCAGAGAGCTTCCTCCGTCCTTTGCCAAAAGTACTCGTTTTCCAAGCGGTGCAGGCAAGGTAAGAAAAAATTTTTTTTTTTTTACTTTTATCTTTCGAAATACATCTGCATACAAAATATTAAAAAACCAAAAGCAACTTTTCGGGTTCTCAGTGCACACAGTCCCAGGAGAACGCGCGAAGTGCCCGCGGGGTCCTAGGCAACCGCAGGATGCTGTCACCTGCCTGGAACCCCTCCTCTTGCAAAATGTTCAAAATCGGAAAAAAAAAAATAAAAATAAAAAAAGAAAGAAAAGAAAAGAAAAAAATATATAGGCTGCAGAAAGACAGAAGGCACCGAGCGACCCGGCCCCTCGCGCGAGTCCCCGAGGCGGCGCGCCGGCCCGCCCCACCCCCCGCCCCGCGCCGGCGGCCGCTGCTCCCCGCGCTCCGGGCCCCGCAGCCCGGCTCAGCGCATCCGGCAGCCCATGTGCCTGGGCCCTGACAAGAGTGACGTCAGGGCCCGCACCGAGCGCGGATAGGCGTGCTGGGGCGGGGCCTCCGGAGGCCACGCCCTCCTGCCACGCCCCGCGCTCGCCGCTTGTTTAGCAGCGTCGCCCGCGCTGATTTTCTGAGAGCTTGCAGGGCCTCGCAGTGCCAATGGGCCGCTGACAGGTTCTCAGGAATTTTTTTTTTTTTTTTGGATGAGGAGAGAAATTGATTTCTATTAGCAGTTTTCAATCCGAGAATAAAGTGGGCAGTTCGAAAGGCTGCGATGCCCTGGCACCCTTCTTCAACAAGTCAATTAGACCTTGTAGGGTGATGTTCAGGCGTTTTCAGAACGACTCATACGGTTCTAAAGAGCAGCCAAGTTTGAGAAAGACTGGTTCACAATGATTTGAAGGCAAAAAAAAAAAAAAATTTTTTTTTTGAAGGCACCTAGCTCAGACTGGTAGGAAGGGGTCCTAGGGGGGACCCTAGGCTGAGTCCCTAAGACCTTGGAGTGGGAGGTGACAACTTAGTAGGGTTTATTCCTCCTCCCCTTGCCGCCCCAGAGAAGACGGAGAGTGCAGGAAAGTCCGGAACCAGGAGGGCTGCAGAGGGGTATGGGACTCATCTGGCAAGGTGGTAAGAGGACACACGACCTGGTGTCCTCTACATTTCCCCACTTTAAAATGACAAAAGGGGAGTACAGTGTTCTAAAGGAGCGATGATTGCTATGTTTCAGATTCCAGAAGCCTCAGACTTGTAGTCAGTGGTCCGTGCATGTATCGAGCACCACTGTATATCGGTGACTATGCTGGGACTGGCTAGAGAAAGATGACAAAAACCTATTTCTAAGCTCCAGAGCTCATAGTTTGGGGGCTGGCATGCACACAAAGATAAAGCACACTTAAAAGATCAGTAGTAGGTACCTGGAAGGGACCTGGGCATGTTAGGAGACAGGGGTCCCGAAAAGTGAGCTGGGCTTGAGGCTAAGGGTCTTTCCTGAACTTTCCCAAATCTTCGGTTCTATTATATATTGTTTTTCATAATGGAAGGGACTCTTTTGCCACTGCCCTTATGCAGAGGGGAAAGCTCTCCTTGCCTTGATCCTGCAACCCGTAAGCAAGGATAGCTGAGTGTTTTCTGTGTCCCTCCACCATTGTTACTCAGCTCACTCTGCTGCCCTGGACCTACTTGCTGCCTCTGCTTCTGGACAGGAAACCCTTATTAGTTCAAGCAATCCGCTTCAAGTAATCTTTTCCTTTCCCCCTTACCGCCTGTAGCTGGAAATGACATTTCTCATTGCAAATGGATGAGCCAGCATTGTGGTCATTGGGGCTGATCAGTGGGCTTCTTGGGAACTTGGTTGGTGTAATTCCTCTGGCTGGATCAATTCTGAATGTAACCCAGATGGAGACCTGACCCCTTGGGCCACGGCAACTTCTTTTTCCTCCTCTCTACCTTAACCTTCTCTTAATCTTCTCTTTTTCAAATGCATTTACTTGTGTCTTATAATTATTTCTCATTTAATCATTCACAAGATTTATTGTGAATTATGAAGCTAGAAAATTAAGAAGAATTATCAAGTTAGAAAAGCTATCCTGGTCAGTTTACTCTATATGTGTATTGGTGTGTGTTTGCAGTGCGTGATAATTACATTCATCTTGGGGGATTGAAACATAGACATGTTGCATCTTGATCACTTTTCCTTTCTCTCATCTCCTTCCCCATATCCACTCCACAGAGTTTGCCTTGCTATTTCCTACCATCTCCTTGTATTTTGCTTTGTATACTATTCAGTTTTCTGGACTCTCCTATTGAAGAAGCCTTACAAGACCAATCATTTTTCTACAAATGACTTAAATTTGTCAAGTCTTGTATGAATTAACTAATCCTCAAACTAGCTCCATCCCTTAAGATAAAAGAAGTTGGCACATCTTTCCCACTTTGGACATGTGCCCATTTATAAATATCATGTTATTTTTCATTAAACGAGCCCTTGTGCTTCCAAGGAATGGTAGATGGTTACCCATATAGGAGGGAGGAGGGTGATAGAAATGAGAAGGGAATCCTCAAGTTAATTCTCAATGAACATAAGCAGGTAAATCAGCATGAAATGGAACTTGTACCTGTCCCTGGAGATGAGAAACCTGTGCCAGTGCTCAGCCTTTGAGCACCGAGGGCTCATATCACTTTGTAGACTATTCTCTGAAGGCAGCAATGATTCTAGTTTCCTATTGTTGTGCCCTCTCCAAAGCCTTGTGGCTTACAAACAACAATCATTTTATTATTTCTCCTCATTGTGCATTCTGGGTGAGGCTTGGCTGGGATGCTGGCATAACCAGCCTACTCTTTCTGTCCTCATAGTGACCAAGCCTTTTTCTTTTCACATGACCTCCTTACATGACTCTTCTATATATTCTGTCGAGCAGAGAAGTTACATTTCTCGCACAGCAGCTTAGGGCTGCTAAGAGCCAGAAATCCTGGATAAACCTCAGTGTGTGTTGCTTATTAAACTTTTATTTGCTAGTGTTCCACTACCCAAAAAGTAAGCCACTTCGGCCAAGACTTGAGCCAAGACAGGAAGGAGCTACACGGAATGGAATTTGGGTGGTGTAGTTCATTGTGGCGGGGGTGTCACCAAAATAACAAATATCTCCATCATTCACTGATTTTTATCTTCATGAAAGTAAATGGCATCAGAGAGTTTATCAAACACCACTGGGACCAAGATCATTTGCCGGGTAAGTCCGGTGTGTTGTGGTTGAGTGTATCTCCACTCATTCATTCAATACTAGCTCTAAACAAGCATGTGTACATCTCTGAGTGGAAGGCAAAGATAACGGGACACACAGGGCTAGCATGTCAGGTGGGAGTGTATGGTGCAGGTGGGGAGGTGTGACCTTAACGCAGTGCTGACAGTGAGGTACTCTAGAGGACCACAGGGAGAATACTGGAGAGACAGACTATACATCTGTTTAGAGAAGACTCTTTACCAATGTCCCTAACTGTTCTTTCTCCAAGTCTTAATTGGTGTTGTTCACTGCTGGAACACCTCTCGCTAGCCCCAGCACTGGCTTCTACATCATTCATTTCAGTGCCCTGGTGGGAGGGACCTTGCTGATTTCCTTCATTAAACCCTTCAAAGAAGGGGACAGAGCAGAAGCTCCCAACTTCTGGAACTGTCCTAAAAACAAGCGTAACCATTGAAAGAAATCCTTTTTAGAATCAATTTCTTAAAAGATGTTCTCTGCTTTGAAGTTCTAGAAATCAGCTTTTCGGTCAGCCGGCGATTTCCCCCACCCTGTAATTTCTGGAGTGCCGAGGAGGAGGCTGCGTAAGGTGGCCCCTTTTTGCAACCCAGACGGGGCAGCTGTGAGGCCGCCATCTTGGCCCTGCCCCTGCAGGGCTGAGGAAAGGTCCCCGTGGTATGAGCAGGGCTGCATTTCCAGTTCTTGGGGGTGGGGGGATGTGAAACCCAGTTTGGCGCACAATGGCTGCTCCTGTGCCCTCCTGGGGTGGCTGGAGGTGAGCACTGTGATTATGAAGGACTTTGTACACCAGTGAGCCAAAGCTCCAGATGAACCTGTTCGTCCTGTTGCCAGAAAAGGCACTTTATATGGGGAATTCATTCAGAAGTGAAAGGCATCCATGCCTCTCACTCAGGCTTATCCTTTCTCTCCTTCCTGAAGCCTCCAACTCAGCTAAACCTCCAGAAAGGAAAATTATATTTAATTATCCTAACTGCTGGAGATCCTCAAATCTATCCTCTGGGTGTAGGAACATGCAAACCAAAAAGAAAATTGGAAACATTTGCTGGGAATGCTAAATTCTTCTCCTAAGGATGTCTCATGTAAAGGGTCAGGCTAGACTTCCCTATTCTTTCCTAAGCCCTGCGTTACTTCTGTAAATTTGAGTGGCAAAGACTAGGGCAGATTGGTATAAGAGATACTAAGCAAGGTACATGTGTATTTAAAATCAAGAATATTAGTAGCCTGACGTAGTGGCCTACACCTGTAATCCCAGCACTCAGGGGGCTGAAGCACACACTGTGAGTTTGAGGCCAACCCGTGCTATATCATGAGTTCAAGGCCAGTCTGCGTTATGCATTAAGGTCATATGTCAAACAACAAAAACAGCGTGTTGGTGAAATATCTAACCTTTTGAATGCATTATCTCATTTATTACTTTCAACAACATTATTAGATCCACTTTATAGGTGAGCACAGTAAGGCATGCAGGCAACTTGCTGAGTTCCTGTGGTGAGCTATGGCACAGGCTGACTGGGTGCTGAAAACAGCTCTGCCTACTCCAGTGCTTATGCTCTTAACCACCACCCAGGAAATGAAAGGCCAGCCTCCATTGAGTAAATTCACTGTGGGCCAGGGATGTAGCTCAGCAGTGCAGTGCCTGCCTGGCATGCCTGAGGCCCTGAGTTAGATTCCTGCTACCAAAAATAAATAAACGAGCAAATAAATAAATAGATAAATTCATTGTATTTCCAAAGGGCTCAAATCCTGCCTGTGTCCTGTGACTTTCGATAACCTCTCTCATGTCTCATGTGTGAAATATGAACCGATATCTGTATCTCCCAATTTGCAAACTGACTAGAGGCATCAAATGATATGATGCACAGGGGGTTTATTCTGAAGGGTAGGCAGATGGCAGTTGGGAGTGTTTCTGCATTTTCTTGTTTCCCTACACCTATGAATCTGTTTATCTAGTTGTTTACCCTATGAGAATGACAGTCTACTTTCCATCCACGCGTACATGTGCTCTTTTCTTGTCACTCTCTCCTTCCCTTCACCAGGGGTAGTAGCCACATTCCCTCACTGGCTGTCTTGCAAAGAAGCACAGTCTGAAGTTTAATAAAAAATCAGACACAGCAGGTTCCAGACAGCCACTCAGCCAGAGTAGGGAAAGGGTACCTATAGCTTATATCTACGAAGAGGCAAAGGGATAGAGGTTTGTTGGTTAAGTAGTACTTAAAAATAATTCAGGTCTCCTAAGTACAGCTGAAAGTGGATACAATGAAGCCATTGGTGCAGGGCATCACCGTGACTCAGAATCCACTATTTATTTGCTCAGGACCAAGCATTGATCAGGTTCACCAAAACCGACTTACCTGGTCTACACTCTACCCTTCCCAAACATCAGGTGGTCAGAGCTCATTATTAGGCCAATGGGAAGAGGGGAGGGTGGCAAAACTGATAGGGACATACTTGCTCTCACATAGCCAGTCCAGGACCCACACATCACCCAGACCCTGGGAGAACTGGAACAAGGACCTGCCACCCTCAGGCAGAGGTTTAGGACCAGCTTCCCTCCATCCAGTGCATTTGAATCCCAAGACAAAGGTTTGGACTCATTGACCTTGCACCATCCTGCGTGAAGTTCCTGGTGTTTCCTGTGAGCCACATCCTAAGTGACCGGTCAATCTTATGACTCTAAATGAAGGTCTTTGTTGGGACGCTAGTAATCGGTTCCATTATTAGAGGCCAAGGCAGCTGGTTTAACTTGGCCACACAGCATGTGCCAAGCATAACCAGATTAGTCTGGCATGGTTTCCCTTTAGAAAAGAGGTCTTGCTCAGGAGCACGCCAAGTATGTTGAACTTCAAGCAATGCTTAAAAATGTGTGCCAGCCAGACTGTGCGTCCCCTGCCCTGGAGAACCGCTTTCCAGGGGAGCTTTCCTGCTGAACATGGAATCGGAGCCTGGGAAGAGAGCAGGGTGACCTTAATGACACGAGGCGGTGCCAGCCGGGTGCACCAGACCTTGCTAAGCACTTCCTTCCAACCCAGCAAGTGTGGGATGTGAATGTTTCCATCAGAGCCAGTCAGGCAGGGGAACGAAGCAGGGAAAAGCATCCGGGAGGGTCTTGCCGGGCCTGAGGAGGCTTTGGATCCACAGACACACTTTCTCAAGTTGCTTTTCTCTGCTCATTGTGTCTTGCAGGCATCGCGTCTGCCAGCCTTCATGCAGGGCCCCGGAGGCGGCATTCCTGGTTCTTTGGTCTCTGATTTTACTGGGCTCTGGAGCACACCACTGCCATCTGCTCATGCATTTTTATGTCAGGCAAGGAACGTGAAGATGGATGCATTCTCGGCAGGTCTACCTCCCTGAGGGGAGAACCTCTTGGTCTTCTCCTTCAGGCACAGAGCAGGTGGGAGGCTGGGTCAGGCCAGGGCTGTGCTGGGCTCCGAGGATCAGAGCAAAGAGGATGCATAGTCAGGCTTCGAAGTCAGAGGAACAGACTTTAACTAAATACCTGTCTCGGGGTTCTGTGTGTACCAGGCAGATAAGGGGAAGTGGTAACTCTGAAGGGTTCGAAGAGAAGCCCTGGGGAAGGTTTTATAGCTAAAATAGGAGTGGATCAAGGAAGCAGAGAGTAGAAGAGCTATGTTAGGTCAGGATACACAGGCAGGGATGGCCCATTTTTAACTCTAAACTGTTCAGTCTTCTGGAATGCAGTTTGCTGGAGGAAGAATGTTACTGATGACCGTAACAATGGCAGATACTCATCTGCCAGGCACAGACTGGGCAAGACACCCTGCTGACAGGTTTGCATCCATCACTGTATCCCTCTTGAAAAGCATGCTGGGGTCAGGCTATACGGCAGCTTTCTGGTGAAAACTGCTTGCTTTTATCAGGTACCAAAGTCAGACTCACTCAAGCAAATAGGGAAGTTTTGCAATCTCTCTCTCTCTCTCTCTCTCTCTCTCTCTCTCTCTCTCTCTCTCTCTCTTTCTGTCTCTTTCTCTGTGTGTCTCTCTCTGTCTCTCTCTCTCACTAAACACACCTCCTCACTCATGCACCAGCGCATGCAATATCCAGGAACACAGGGATTTCACATCTTTGACTTCCCTCCACCAGAAAGGAACTAATTCTCTTTCTCAGTTCTAGTTCTAAAAAATCCCAAAGAAGGGCCTAGATGGACCCAGTTTAGGACAACTCCCCACTCCAGAAATCCTTAGTGGTGGCCTGGGGGAGAACGTGACCACCCTCACTGGAATCAACCACTGCAGTAGAAAGAGGTCCAAGCAGAATTGTCTTAGCAGCCCTTATCACATGCCCCTGCTGCCGTTAGACTATGACAGATGAGGAATGAGGGGGGTAGAGCCTGAATAACATGTTGAGATCACATTGCAAATATTAGCACACACTAGAATCCAGCCTAAGCCTAACTCGGTGGTTCTCAAACAGGAGCTCTGAAATAAGACTCTTAGGGCTCAAGTGCTGGCTCCCCTACCTTTTAACCACATGGCTTTGTCCAAGTCACTTAGCTTCTCAGCACTTCAGTTCCCCTGCTGTAAATTGAGCATGGTAATCGCGCCAACCTCAGGTGAGGATAGGATGTATTCATACACGTAAAGACAGTGGACCAGAGCCGTGGTGTTTCACTGCCTGCTTGCCTTCCTCTTCTCTCATCTGATGAACACCTGTTTCCTTCTCTAGTGCCCAGATCAGCTGCCACTCCCGAAAGGCTTGCTGATGTCCCCAAGGGAAAAAATATTACCTTTTGTGCTTTGGCAACTCTGCTTTCACGTTCATCTTTCCACCTACTCCTCAATAGTTTGGTTCCTTCCTTTTGAGATTCACCCTTCCAGCTAGCACTATGTCACTGCATAGAAGACACCCAAGCATTGCTTCTGGGCCGAAATCTATAGATTCTACCAGGAAACACTGCAGCTTGGGGGCATCTGCCTTGGTCCTTCAAAGAGATCAGTCATTTTGCTACAGGATTGTTTTCTCTCGCTCTCTTCCTGCCGCCGCTGAAGAAGTGAAAAATATCGTTTAGAGTTCAGGAGCTCAGTCCTTCCTCCTGTGACCAGAAGCCTTTATCCCAATCCAAAGGTTAATTGTGTTCCCAGATTCTCCATTACCGCCCCAGCTCAGGTTTCTGTTTACCTGTTGTGACCTAACCCTGACCATTCCACTCTCCTTCCTCATTATATCTGCGTACACGGACGCACAATGGTTTCCCACCTAGGTGGGACCCACTGTCATATTAGCAGCTTTGCGGCTCTAGTTGCTACCCAATCACTGCTTAAGTAATTACAAGTCTCCAGTGACTAATAATCTGGGTATCTCATACCACTGGCTAATCGTCCTGGGTACTTTGCTAAGAAAGCAGCAGGCAGCCTATGAGATTTCCATTTGTATTTGAAACAAATATCTTGCAGTGTTGAGCCACTAAACTGAAAGACAGAGGCACGCTCAATTGCTTTTTATCAGTAGCTGTCAAATGTTACAGCATCACAGTTTAGAGGAGCTTGCTAGAAAGTAGATTTCTAGACCTGCTGCTACAGATTCTGGCTCAGTGTCCTTTTATCTTTTGGTACCGAGAACTAAACTCAGGACCTTGCACTTGTCAGGCAGTGCTTATGCCACTGACCTATATCCCCAGTCCTCAATGTCCTTTGACAGAGTCTAAGCACATGCTTGCAATTCCAGCACTCAGGAGGCTGAGGCTGGGGGGTGTCCATGAGCTTGAGGTCAGCTTGGTTCACAAAGTGAGTTCAAGGCCAGCCTGAACCATGTAAGGAAACCCTGCCTCAAAAAAGACCGAATAAAATAAAATACAGGAGGCGTCTGCTTTCCCAGTGGTTCCCAAACAAATTACCACAAACTCGATATCTGGAAACTGCAGAAAATTGCCTTATAGTCTGGAAGCCAGAAATCCGCAGTCAAGGTGTCAGTAGGGCCATGCTCCTACCACGGGCCTCAGAGAACTTTCCTCTTTCAGCTCCCTTGGCCCTGTTTGTCTCTTGTTGTGCCCAACTCACTCTACTTTTCACCTCCATCTTCACACGGCCTTTTATTCCATGTTTTGGGGTCTCAAATCTTCCTTTCCTTTTTCTTAAATAAGGGAACCACGAGTTGGTTTAAATCTCATTTCTAAATATGAGATAATTTCAATCTGACATCTTTAATTTAATTATCTCAGCAAAGATCCTATATCAAATTAGCAACACATTCACAAGCATTGGAGATTAGAACTTGGACATATTTTCTGGAGAGGGCACGATTCCACCCAGAGACTATTCTGGTTTATGGAATTTGGACCTTATACTGTAAAACACAACTGTATGAGTTTAAAGCTTATCTTGATGTTAGTTGTCATGAAATCTAGACAGCTCCACAGTAGTACACTAGTAAGTTGAAAAAAATGAGAAAGAAGAGATAGGAAGCCTTTTCCCCAGCTAAGCACAATGTCTGCTAGTTGTGGGGTGTGACAGTAGGAAGGATGGATCCTAATTTATTTCCCTCTCTCTTCCTTAGCCCCTCATTTGACTCCTGGCTCCTAAATGCCTGGTCTCTTCCTCTCTATCCATGAATTTTAAAGACTTGAACTCCAACAAACAATTTTAGTCACAGTCAATTGCCTCTTGATTAACTACACTGAAGCTGTTTCTTGAAACATAAATATTAATTCTATCAGTAAATGAACAAGCACAAAGGAATGGAAGCATTTTCTCTAATTTTAATTCATGTAGGATTTTGTACATAGAATCTTGAAAACTAAAAGCAACTTCTTTCCTCCCTATAATCCTCATCTTGGCTTCTCTCTATGTCTCTCTATGTCTTATCAGTATACTTTTACCAATGAGATAAGATTCCTCCTCTTTCTCTTCCTGTGCATTAGTCACCTTCCTCATCCTGTTCCAAACTAAAGCAGGCTTTGAAACAAGGATCTACAATAATACCTGCTCTTTCTGGGAAAGTCCAGTTGTTTTAATTTCACAGCTGCAATCTGCCTTGTCTGCAAAAGTCCCTCCTTTGCCATTTGTTTATTTCCTGTGCACCTAATCCTCCAACTATCGGTTACAAATCCTTCAGCTGGTGCCTCCTCCTTAGACAAGACACAGTTTACCTTTCCTGCAGCCTGGACGGCTAACACCTTCTCCAGAAGCTGTGAGATCTGTCCTGAGTTCCAACCCAAAGTTCTCCCTTTCTCTGCTAGCTCCACTCTCAGAAATTTCTAGGTGGCAAAATCCAACCCAACTTACCTCTCCTGTCCTTGTCTCTCTGCATTCATTCTCCTCTCAGTGAAGCCACACCACACCACAACGTGGAGAAATCTCACAAACAGTGCCAACAGAGCCCACAAAACCAGATCCAAAGATTGTGAAGCATAAAGAGTTTCTGTGACTTTAGAAAGTCTTGGGATAACAGGGGGATGGATAAATGTTCCACAGCTGTCTCTGAGTTGGAAAACCATCGTTTCTAGTATTGACTCCTTCTCATGATGCCAACCTTATCATGGCCAATTTCAAGTTACTAGTGTTACATCCCTGGAATAGAGAGCTGGAAAAAAAGTGCACTGTCACCCAAAAGTGTGTGGTATTTCCACCAGGCAGATTCTGCAACCTCAAAATCACAAATGATTGTACAATGTCATAGAATAATGAACAAGTAAATTATAAATATATATATATATATATATATATATATATATTTACTTATTTCTGCATGCCAAATGATGTCACCAACTCAATGCACCCAGTGGCTAGTGTCACCTAAGGAAATAGTATTAAAATGGCTTCCGAATATTTGATTTCCAACATCTTGAATATTCCCAGTCTTGTTCGTATTTATCTAGCTGTTGAACATATACCTAGCTATATATGGGGTACTTTTTCTAATACCATTATTGAGGTCTAACTGCCACATAATGAACTATATAGGCTTGATTAAGCATGTAATTTGGTAAGTCTTGACATCTGTATACACCCATGAAAGCAATACCGTAATCAAGATAATGAAAATATCCACAACTCCCAAGGAGTTTCCTGATGTCCCTTTGAGGTCCTACCTCTCATCCCTTTTCCTTCCCCAGGCCATAGTGGTCTGCTTTCTGTCACTAGATGTTACTTTGCATTTTCTAGGATTTCTTACCTTTGCTTTTAATACAATTTATTTAACTGAAACTTTATATGAATTCTTCTTAAATAATGGCTGTGTTTGATGGCCAGTTACTAAACTGAATATGTGAAAAGTGATGAGACACCTGTTCCAGCACATGACTGGGATGGGGAAGGGAAGTGGGGGAGACTTGAGCAGAAATTCTGCACTTGGGGTAATGCTCTGTTTCTTGATGTAGTTGCTGATTAAATAAAGATTTCTATGTTATTAAAATCTATTGAGCCAAACAATCAGAGTGTGTGGACTTTTTTGAACGTATATTAGACTTCAATAAAAATGTTCCCCCTCCAAAAGATACTAGGCTTAAAAGGGGAAAACAGGTTGTATCATTTCTCTCCTGTGTTTAAAATCCTCCTGGAGCTTTCTGCTTCATTTCAGCTAAAATCTCATCACCTTGCTGTACCTAGTATCCTTGCTCTTAGACGGGCCACTGATTATACTGCCAGCTTTCTTTCCTTGAGCCCTGGTTCCTCTAGCCTTTTGAGATTTTTTCAGCTTTAGGATCTTTGCGTATATGATTTCATCTGCCAGAAGCTCTTCCTGCCACTTTCCCTAGTACTTCCTCCTCCTCCTCCTCTTCCTCCTCCTCCTCCAGCCTAATCATTACCTCCTGAGGCAGTTGGTTTCACCAAAGTAGTCTGACTCTTTCTCCAAAGCTCACCTGCCTTATATCTCACACCCCTTAATTTGTTCCTTCATTCCTTCCTTTCTTCCTCTTTTACATTATTCATAATTTTTAAAACTTGAAATTGTTTCTCTGTGTTTGATCTGTGTCCTGAACTATGCTATCATCTCCACGAGGCCAGGAAGCATATAAATCTTGTTCGTTATTGTGACCCAGGGGCATTTAAGTACCCAGATGATATTTGATAAATATTTAGTGAATGAGGCACCAAACTCCTGGTTTTCATGAAAAATTCAGGAAAGCTATGGCCAGAGGGTGTGTGTGTGTGTGTGTGTGTACATAAGGAATGGCAGCAAAGTGTTCTAAGGCATGGAGGTAGAGAAATTGGCCTGTAATGCAGATTGTGAAGGCTTTGGGTCATTTCTATACCAGCCGCAGCTTCCACATCCTTCTCCCCACAAGATCCTGAATGCTAAATTTCAAGACCACCTTAGCTCCACCCCAGCACCCCAGCTTTTCACATTAGAAGACTGAAGCCTGGAATGTCCAAGGCCATGACAGAGGTGAGATTGGAACTGTCATCTCCTGACTCCTGATTCAGAGCTCATATGTCTCGATAACCTTTTAGGAAGCTGCAGTGCAAGACACAGAGATGGATGGGATGGGCCTGGGGAAGGGGGAAGCACAAGCATTTAGCATATATGGACGTGACTGGGAATCTGGCTTTATAACTACCCCATTCAGCATTCTTAGGGAAATAGCCAAGGCTCCAAGACCTCAGTTTTCTCATCAGTATAATAGGAATCACAATGACTATTTCATGGCAATCTTGTGGGGGAATGAAAGAAACAATAGAAGTAAATCATCTTTCTCATTCATAGTGCTTACTAGAAATTTTGTTGGTTGCCTCTGTTTTTCCTGAAATGACAGCAGCCAACTGGGGTTGGACAAGATGAGAGGTCACCTCACTGTTCACGAATGTCCTAATCATGACCCTGCTCATTGCCCATTTTAACTAAGGCCCTGCCAGTGGACTGATATACACAGGCTTTAACTAAGAAACGTTCTAGTACCACAATGCTTTGCTAACACATCCAGCTGCTGCTGCTGAATGTCTAATGTATTCATTCCTGTAGGCACTCTGAGAAGAGTGAGGAAATTAAGCCATAGATTGGAAGAAAAGCTACCCATGACCATGGTAAGGCAGAAAAGCAATAATGTTCCACTTTCCTAAAGAACAGGAATCTTTTAAATGTCAAGAATATGGCAAGATATCTCCTGACACGCATACTTAGTGATGCTCTCTTTTTAGGAATAATCTGTTCTAATTACAGGTATTTAGCTCCCCATTAAAACTTAGTTGTATTGAACTTAGGGCTCCAGGCATTAAAAATGCTATGCTGTGTGAAGTGGGGGAGGAGAGGAACTGACATACAGTATTTTTAGTATTTATTTTGTTGCACACACTGTGTTCTCTCTCTCTCTCTCTCTCTCTCTCTCTTTACATTAAGGACCTCTAATTTCATTTAAGTGTGAAACAAAAGCTCAGGTGACTTCAGGATGTTAGAAATTGTTTTATGTCCCCCATAACTGTTCCTAGGGAGGCAGCCCAGAACTGTAGATTGGCTGGACATCCTTAAGACGATGGTTCCATTTTGGAATTCAAAATGGCTGTTCTTGGTGCAGTTGTGTTTGAAACCCAGACCACAAAGGCAGGAAGGGGAAGGGCACCTTCTTTAGGAGCATGATCCAGACGTGCAGCACATAATCTTGCTTCACATTCCTCAATAGCAGTGATTTAACTAACGCAGAGATTTTGTCCTCTTGCATATAATAGTGTAAGAGTAAGCAATCCAAAGGCTTCTGCAGGATCAGGAATATTTCTTTATTATTTCACCATCATGCAGGATCTTCCATCTTCTGCATTAAAAAGAATGGCTATACCCTCATTCCAGCCAACAGAAGAGAGGACAGTTATAATCTTTTCCCACTCCTGGTAGTTGCATCCAGGAGCACTCTACTACTGACCTACACTCCCAGCACTCTTAAATTGTGTGTGCTTCCCAGGTCATCTCAGACTAGCGATTCTCCTGCCTGTATCTAGGATGGCAGGCATGTGTAGCTGAGCCTGGTGAATTCTTTTCTTCTTGAAGATATAACTCAAAACTATTCATGTCACTTCTACTCTTCTCCCATTAGTCAGAATTTAGTCACATGACAAGAGATGGCTGCAAGGGAATCTGGGAAATGTTTCTAGCTAAAATCAGGTGATTGAATTACTGAAGGAAAAAGAAATACTGTCAGCGATTTCTGATAAGACATAACCCTCTCTGTTGTAGAAAGCCAGTAAGGGAAATGTGCAAGATGGTGACACAGTCTGACCTATTTTTCAAAAATTATTGTGAACTGTGAGTGGGAAGCATACTCTGGAAAGTAAGATGAAATGTCCAAGCTGAGAGGCTAGCAGAGATGACAGGAACGGGGTGAAGGTGACAGCAGTCAGCATGATGTGAAATGGTCGGATTCAAGATGCATTTTGAAATCTTTCAGAACCCTCAGTAGGACTTTCTAAGGGGTTGGACTTAGTGTGTGAAGAAGAAGAGCTGAAGATCTTTGGATGAATGACTTAGGCAGGGTTCACAGGGACATTGCCCTTATTTATTGCTTCATGGCAGTCATGCTCTCACTTCATCCTGGTTTCTGTTCCAAAAGTTATGTCTACTTGAAATGATATTTTTTAGTTTTCTGTTTGCTTAATTATTTTCTGTTTCTTCCACTACAAAGTATCCTCCAGGAAGTGTAAACTTTTCTTTTCCTTTCTTTCCTTTTCACTGTTCTTGTGCTGGCATCTAGAAAAGTGCCTGACAGAGAGATATTAAGAGTGACAGCCAATATTTCATATTTGTTGACTGGATAAATAAGTTAAGAGAGCTGAAGTTTCTGAAGATGGCAATAGAATAAAAAAATTAAATAGTATACTGCAGAAGTGGAATGCAATCCAAAGATGTATACATTAGAGAATTTATAAAGTTTTTTAGAAATGATTAAATATCGACCAACAGTGTCACATGTCTTTGTAAAGTTATTAACATATTCAGTCTACACATTTCCTATCAGAATAATTAAGTTATTTTAAAAGAAGAAATAATTAGGCTGAGTTAAAATACCTAAAAATCTCTCTTCTGTTTATTACAATTAAAAAAGGAATCCCTAGAAATTTAAGGGGAAAAAAAAGCTATGACTCAAAAATTCTAAGAACAGTCAAGTTGTTTTTCAAATATGTGAGAATGTTGTAAGTATACAACTCATTAGTCCTTGCTGGGATAGAGAGATATTATTAGGGCCCCTGAGCATGATTAGAACAGATGGTGCTATAGTGTATAAGTATTATCAGTGAGGACTGGAATATATTAAACAATAATTTTGGTTATAAAATATAATGTAAATGTCACAATTCTTGCAATGAAAGTTATACAGTGTAAAATGATAATAGAATATTAAGTTGGCTGCTTTCACAGATACCACATTAACAGTACTTTAAGCAAGATAGAAGTTTATTTATTTCTCTTTCTACAACAGCCTGATTATAACCAACTATAGAGGTTCATGGTCCTAGGCACACAGGCTTCCCCTCTCTTGTTACTCCCTCTCTAGAGGGTGACCCTTTCTAGTTTGGTTTAATCATGGTTCATTACCACATTCCCTGGGTCCATACTGAGTCCAGAAAGAAAGGCTAACTGGTGAAAAGGCAGCAGACACTGTACTTACCTCTTGCACTCAATCCAGTTGGTTGACCATATAGCCACACCTAACAGCAAGTGAATTGGGAAATGGTGTCTCCAGTAGTGACTAGATACCCTTTTAATGGAAAAAGAATTGCATTTTTCTTACAGAAATGGTACATATATACTTTCTTATAGAAATAATACATATAAAGTGTCCCAACAAGATAAAAGAACACACATAAAGATTATTCTAAACTCTATTTTTGGTTAGAATCAACCATTACTAATTCTATGTATATATTTTATAATTTAGAAAGTGTTTCTTTGTGTTAACTTTACAAATGTTCCAGCACTGTTATATAGTTTTCTATTTACAGGATGGTTGATATACATATTCACTATCTGAGCTAAATTAGCTATATTTTATACTTTTATGCACTGTTGTTTTGTGCAAAACTATTTATAACAGTTGCTTCTTCATTGTGGACAGAACCACTTACATGTCTTAAAATTTACCCCTGGTTATGAATGACTGATAATATTATTTTTTGAGACATGGTCTCCCTGGGTAGGACCGGCTAGCCTTGAACTAGCTATGTAGCACAGGTTGACCTCCAACTCACAGCAATCCTCCTGCCTCAGGCTCCTGAATACTGGAATTATAGGCATGTGACACCATGTCCAGCTGAAAGACTAATAGTAAAATTGCAACTATACCTTTGTCCTTTCACTTGTCTGGTCATTCAGGTTGATATAGGAATTTACTCTCGAGCAAACTCAGAATCTTATAGGTTAATTTTCTAAGGGATCAATTTTCTTCTCTGGTTGCCTTATAATAGCTAAGGTACAGTTTCTAGCCACCTGCTTTAATATTAGGTTATGTAAGAACCGGAGATCTCTTTAATACATATTATATCCTACTTGGATACACTTCCCCAACACTGAAAAGGATTGTGCCAAGTTGTACTAGCAATTCAAAGCTACTGATTTTGAGTTTTCACCAGATTTTAAGTGATGTTATCAGTTCATAGCTAATATTTATCGCAAAGATATTTTAAGGGCTTCTTTTGATGCCTTTGAAAATGTCACATACACCTTAACAGTTTGTGTTTCATCTATAGAAAAGCAGCCACTTTAGAGTTGGCGTGCTATTTACCAAAAAAAGGCAAATAAGAGCTTTTTAAATTTAATCCAAATCCTTCTGAGTCCATCTCAATAAGCTGAAAGTACGAAGAGAAAGAAAGTTCTGGCTTGTTTGCACCTGCCAGTTTTTTCTCCTAAGAAAATGTTAATGGTGATGTCTGTAACCTGTGTGCCAAGAATTCTACGTATTGATCCTCATAGCAGGCCTGATTCGGCAGTATGATTATTTCCACCGTACGGAGAAGCTCGGAAGGTGAAGTAACATGTAGAACCCACAGATAGGCTAGAAATGGCAGAGGAGGCTGCAGGTGGAGTCTGTTCTGTTTGACTCCAAAATCTGTCCTGGGTCTACTGCTCCACGAGCTGGAATTCTAGAGAACATGGGTGGTTCTTTGTTTTTTGCATGTTTTCCGTATCCTTTCCTCCCTGTTTTCTTCTTAGATGCTCTTTTCTCTATTCCATAGGAAGCTACAGAAACATAAGTCTGAAGGGATAAACAGCTGGTAACTGTTTAATCTACAGCTCAGCGGACAAATACAATTTTTTTAAAATAAATTCTCCAGGAAGGTTAACGGGATCAACCCTCTTGTTATTTCAGTGCTGTATTTCCAGAATATGCCTCAGTGACTTAATAAAGAACATCGAGGTCAAGTATTGCTCTCATTTATTGAAAATGCCACACAAAATTTTGTTGTTCATAATATATAAGCTCTGTAGGAACACATTGTAACAAGTTCCAGAAATGCTAGCTGCGTTTCCAGTGGCAAGATTGCTAAACTTTCTAAATTGCTTAATTTTATTTCTTACAACCAACTAAAATCCTTACTGTGTACCTTTAGAGAAAAGTGTTATTCCTCTTAGCAGTAGATATACTACTATTAATGTAAACTATACTATACAACATTGGGTTAGCATCATGAATACAAAAACCCAAGTATGACTACAAACGAAGCAATGGTTCATGTCAAAACCCCAGTCGGAAGTGACAAACAGTACTATGTTTATAGATCTTTCCACAATTTCAGGTGTTTTCCCAGGTTTACTGATGCATAATTTTTAGAAATGGAGTCACAGGAATGGACCTAGAACATCTCACAGGTATTTTTAATGGGTTTTCTGGTTAATGTCATCTAACAGGGAGTATGTCCTCCCTGGCATGCAACAATGAAGTGTTTTTCTTTAAATGTTGACAAATAAACAAAACAAAACAAAGAAGCACCAAAACAGCAATCAAAATTTTTAAAAAATCACCGTATGCTTTACAGCCTCTTTCCTAACTCCAGGAAAAAATAAAGAATTATACAGTGAAATAAGGAGAGGCATATGCTCTAAGATGGGAGATCTGGGTCATCTAATCCTCGGAGACATGCACCTTGTGGTCAGTGGTGAATACCTGGGATGAGTAGGCCTAATGACTAAGTTGCATGCTGGGAAAATATTTGGAAACACTACATGAAGTTTTTAATAATGAAGTCCAACAAAGAAACCAAAATACTTTCTTTTCATCCAATCATATGGTGAACTCAACGTTAGAAATAATGGAGTCCAACTGCTGCATTTTACATTAAAAGAAACAGACCAAAGTGGGGAAGTGGTTTTAATGTAACACAGATTTTCCTTACAGTGTAAACCATCTGATTTATTAGCTAACCTAGGAATGCAAGCCAATGCAATTCTTTTTGGAATTCTACCTTCGTGAAATTAAAAAAAGCATCATAGAAACTGCTGTTCAAACACACCCAGAAATGAGATTCTACTCTTCAATAAAACACCAATGGTTTTACTCGTCAATAAAACCCAAGACATGCTAAAGGAAGAAGTGGAGGATGTGGGGGAAGGGGACAGAAGATCAACCCTAAACAAAAACTGGAAAAAATAGCCATGATATAGGTGAAGAGGTGATACGAAATTATCCATGTCATATAATTAATGTTTTCCTGGGTGTTACGGGCTACCCCACCCCAATCTGCTAATTCAAACATTGAAGACCTGGATTTCAGCACTTCCAAATGTGACTGTATTTGGAAATTAGCTTTTTAAAGAGGTGAATTAGTTAAACAAGGTTATTAAGGTGGCCTCTAATGCAGTACGACTGGCATCCTCATAAGAAGAAGAGATGAGGACCCAGAATCACACAGAGGAAAGACTAGGGGTAAACACAGAGAAAAGATGGCCACCTGTGAGTGAGACAAACCAACCAACCACCTCTACGGCACCTCCATCTCAGGCTTCCAGCCTCCAGAACATGAGGACAGCGACACTGTTGTTTTAAGCACCCAGGCTATGGTCTTTTTCATGGCAATCCTAGAAAACTAATACACTAGGTCTTTGTATTCATCTACCATGGGGGGGGGTTCATTTATTCTTTACTACATTCATGGTCAAAATGAAATGCCAGTGTCATCAGTTTGGTGCCGTAGTTAAAATGAGGTCCTGGCCCTGATATCAGGGGGCTTTGGTGGGCGGATAACAGAAAGTGATAAATCGCATGTGTTTGACTCAAATAAATTGAAACATCAAGAGGCAGGACAGGCTGCAAGTACAGCTTGATAAGGGCGCAACCTTCTCCTCTTTCCTGTTTACTGGGTAGGTTTGCTCCCTTTCAGGTGGAAAGATAGCATCTATAGTTATATGTGCTTCTCTCCCTCACCTAAGCAGAAAGAGTGCTGCTATGTAAACACTGAAATAAGTCCAGGCCTCCCTCTGATTGAACTGATCATTGCTCTATGAACAGAACAGCAACAGGAGCAAAAACTAATATTCACTGAGCACTCAGTGTGTGCCAGGCTCTCTTCTAAACGCTGTTGCTGCTTTAACTGTTAAAGCAGGGAGTAACGGTATGGCAGGTGTTATGGTTTGTGTCTAGGTGTCCCCCCAAAGCCTCAAGCAGTCATGGGGGACAGGCTTTTTCAGCAGTAGCTGGATCTAGAGTTTGTGACTGACTCATAGTGCAACTCTGGGCCTCTAAGGGTTAAGAGTGCTGGGATTAAGGCTTGGTGATTACTGGATCACTCCACTGATTGGATTTGCATTGCCACAATCCCAGGAGTCTGGATAAGATAAAAGGGACAGGAAGAGACTCGGTTTCCCTTTTTGCTCTTGCTGTCATTCTCCTTGCTTGATGCTTTTGCTGCCTTCTCCTCTCTGTTGCCCCTCTGCCATGTGCCACCCTGCCTTGAAGCCAGCTGATTATGGACCTTTACAAACTGTGAGCTAAATAAGCATTTCCTCCTTTAGCTTTGGGTGTTGGATATTTTGTCCCAGCAACAACAAAAATAACCAAGACAGTATGAAATGGACAATGATTGACAAACAATTTAAATGCCCATCAATAGATGAATGAGTAATGAAAATGTGGCATATACATACGATAGAATAATCCAACCTTTAAAAAGAAGGAGATTTGCTGTGCATGGTCGTGCATACCTGTAATCACAGCTGCTCGGGCAAAAGGATAACAAGTTCATAACTAGTCTGTCCAACTTAGACTCTGTCTCTAAATAGAATTTAAAAGAGTCAGTGAGGGGAGATGGATTAGTGACAAACTGCTTGCCTGACTTGTGTGAGACCCCTGAGTGCAATGCCTAGAACTTGCAGAAAAAAAAGCGGGGGAGGGATTCTTCAGTGGCACTGCAAGACAATACGGAGGAAACTTGGGGATGTTATGTTAAATGAAATAAGCCAGTCCAGTCACAGAAAGACACATATAGCAGGATTCCACTTAGATGAAGTACATATAGCTGTCAAAAATCATAGAGTCAGAACCTGGGAAGGGTGCTTGCCTGTGGTTGCAGGAAGAGGAAACTGGGTAATAAAATTTTAGTCCACTGAGATGAATAAGCTCTTGAGATTTGCTATACAGCATTGCATCCATGGTCAACAATAATGTGTTTTATACTTAAAGTTTTTGGTAAGATGGTAGAGCTTATGTTCTGAGTTACTAGCACAATAAAAGAAAAAGCAATCAAAGAAAAGGCAGACATCAAAATAAAACCAAAAGGGCCAGGGGTATAGCTCAGCAGCACAGTGCCTGCTGGGCAAACATGAGGTCCTGAGTTTGATTCCAGGTAGCAAATAACAGTAATACTAATACAGAAAGAGCACTAAGACCCTGATTTGTTAATTCCACAAGGGAACCCCTGAAGCTCTGTGATAAGTCCCCCCAACCCTCTGAAAGCGTAACACAGACCCACAAGCTGAAGAATGATCCTAGGGAACTGTAACCATGTCTCTTAAACACTGTAGTTGAGCCGTGTTTCCATTTTCCTTAATGACATCGCTCTCTTTTGTTGTTTGTATTCCCTAAACTACCTTTTGTCTCCAGTATCCTTTTGCAAATCACAGTTTGTTTTTCTGCACAGGTATAGATGCCAGCAGAGACTGAGTTGGGAAACATGTGACTTATCTTCCTTCTGCAAGTGTTGGTGACTTCTTTAGTCCAAATTTACAGTTGATTCTGCTGCTGATCTTCTGAAATTTGCGGAGAAGGGTGGGAGTCCTAAAGCATTCCCAGGACTGCAAAAGGCATGGGCAGCTTCCTGTGGCACTTTTTGGGGGGTAGGAAGAATTTTAGGAAGCCAGGCCTAGTGGGAGGAAGTTATCTGAGGGTGACCATGCCATTGAAGAGGATACTGGGACTCCAGCTCCTTCTTGTCTCTCTGTTTTTGACTGCTACAAGGTGAACACCTCTCCTCTGCCATGTCTTCCAGTCATGATATACTTTGTTACCACAGGCCCAAAGCAACAGGCCAGGTGACCATGGACTGAAGCCTCTCAAACATGAACCAAAATAAACTCTTTTTTCCTTTTTTTTAAACCCAAGTGTTTTGTCATAGCAACGAAAAGCTGACACTCTGTGTTGATTATTTTGACTTGTGTGCGTCTGCTGTCTCTGTTTTTCTTGATTCACCTAAGAAAGGAGCAATCAGAGATAGGCATTTAGTATTGTCATATCGGGCTCCTGGTCAGGGGACCAAAGATGTCACATCTGGGGGTTGAGCACCACTGCTCTGCTGTCTGAGCATCCCACGGAAAACATAAACTCAGCCCCAGTAAGAAATTAGGGGATGAAGTTTAAGGGAAGGAAGACACTTTATTTGTAAAGAGGAAAAGGCAGGGAGAGAAAAGGAGTAGATAGCTACCCCAATAAGAAAGAATCAGGGTAGGGGGCTCTGTAAAGATAGAGGACCTGTGGGCCCTTTGTTCCCATTTTTTTGTGTGTGTGTGTGGGGGGGTCGAGTGACCCTCCCCCCCACAGTCAGAACTTGCCTTACCTGCTTTGGCTTCCAGGCACCTCTGCCTAATGTCATTTCTCCCCGTGGTCTACTCGCAGCTTTTTTCTGTCTGTTCATTTGTCCATCAAAGGCCTAGTCTTTGGAGTGGGCATCTTAGCTGGCAAGGGGATACCTTACAGTTATTTTAGCGTTTGTAAGGGGGTATGTGGATACCTATGGTATTCTATAATGACCCTAGAGTGAATAATATGGTGACTGTATCGTGAATACACACACACCTATGTTAGCGTATGGGTGTGAGTACACACTGCCTTAAAGTTAGTGCCCTGCTTTGTTTTTTCTGTATTATATCGGAGGTCGAGGTAGGTTAGTATCTGTGCTGCTGGCTTTTTCTTTGTGTCCCGCCTATCAGCTTTTATTGGTCTCTATGCAAGTTCCGAGGTCATTTGGTATCTTTCTTTACATGGTTTTCCTTTTTTTTTTTTGTTTTTTTGTTTTTTTGGTACCACAGTCCTTGACCTATTTCCCAGGGGAATTTTTTTTTTTAAATAAAGTTTGTTTTTAACTGCTTCTAGTCAGTATTAGCTAGAAGACCTAAAAAGGCCCCTATTTTATCATCTATAGGCCCTACTCTATGATTTAAATTTGTCCCACTTCCTTCTCAGTACCCCAGCACCGCTGTATATTCTCAGTGGTTCTTTATAAGAATTAAATTCCAAAGTCTGATATTTTCCAGATTTCAAGCTTGATTTCAGTTAGTTTTTTTTAATAATGGATTACAAAGACCTGAAATGCATGTATTATAATTTACAGCATTCTAATACATTGTTAAGCTGACCAGATTTCATTGATTTGAAATAAATAGCAGGTAATTTACAACTGATTAATATTAAATAGTAAACAGTTAATCTTAATGCTGACTTAATTTTTATTCATTTATTTATTTATTTTGTGTGTGATTTTTGAGAGACGGTCCTGCTATGCAGTTAGGGCAGCTTGGGCTCCCTTTGTAGCCCAGGCTGGTCTGGAACTCACAACTATCCTCCTGCCTCGTCCTCCCCAGTGCTGGGATTACAGGCGTGAGCCACCACGCCTGGCTCTTGACTTAATATTTAACATTAATGCTAAGTATTTTCTGCTTTTGTACAAATAAGTACAACTCCCCTCACAAATTTGACGGTTTCTCAAATGTACAAAATGTTTGCATCTTTTATGCAGCAGTCGGACTCCTAGGCGTTCTTTAATCTGGAGCGAGAAAACCATTGTGCATATGGGGCAGATTGGGTTAGAAGCACGCCAGTGTGAACAATGTATCTTCCAACCGCGTGCAGGACTAAGACAATACTATACAACTAGTAACAATTCCCTTTGTTTGGAACATTTTTCCAGCTTCTCTACCGCCCATCTCCACCAGTTAATTGTCATTTGAGCCTCTGAAACTCGAGGTGCCCAGCGCTGCGCGTGAGTACTCCTCGCTGCGCTTGGGTGACGCCTGGGCGGGTAGGACGTGACAGCACACTGCACTGCAGCAGACTGCAGCTCATCCAGGCCCAGACTTTTGCCGGTGCCACCAGTTAACAAGCAAAAGGGGAGGGGCCACGAGATGACGTCATTCTTAAGGCATCAAGCGCAGGTCTCAATTGAGGGGAGTCCATCCGCCTCTCCGTGGCCCCTGAAGTCTCTGGGGGAAGGCGACACAACTCCACGCAAGCTTTCCAGAAAGTGTCTTCCGGGAGCGGTAGGTGGGAAATTAGAAACGGCCCGTGAGGTACTCCTTATTCCTGCAAAACTCCGGGGACCCACTACCATGCTTTTATATTTGCGATCACGAAGTTTGTTTCCATAGAACATCTGGTTTGTCCCATAGACAAACTGGGATTGTCAATTATCGCTGTGACCTGGTTTGCATTGACAGCCGCCGTGCGGACCCTTCTTTCCAGCTAAATGGTTCTCCTAGGTGTGAAAGTGGGGTGTCCGGCACTCTCATCCGCCCGCCCGACTTCTGAGAGCAGCGCCCGGGAGCGAGGAGAACCGATAAATCCTCTCGGGCGCTCGCGGCGCCGGCCCACACCCTCCCGCGCCCTCCCGCGTCGGCCCGTCACGTTGGCTGCCAAGCGCATCCCGGCTGCGCCCCTGCGGCTGGCGCCGAGGGGAGCTGAGGGGAGCGGGTCACGTGAGAGGAGGAGTCTGACCTACTTTCCGCCGCGGCCGGCGCATGCGCAGTGCACGTCTGCGCGCCAGCCCGGGGCTCACGTGGAATCGCACGTGCGGCCTTCTCCAACCCTGAGCTCGGGCGGGGTGCTGCGGACTCACGGCGCGTGGCTCCCCAGGGCCTCGCGGGGCTCCCCACGATTTCACCGAGTCCAATACTCACGGCTTCGCACATGAAAGTGGCGGTGCATTTCTTTGCCCTTTGAATTGCACTGCCGATTCTGCAGCCCCGGGAGTTAATCCCCCGGGTGGGGAGGCTGCAAAGCGACATCTCCGTGGCACGCAGGGGACCTGAAGCCACCTGAGACCGCTGGGTTCCAGCTGCACTCACCGCATCCTGGATCATGATTGAAATTCTCTGCAGCTTTCAAAAGAAACAGCTTTGTAGAAGCAGACTTGGAAAGTCCGCCAGATGCATTAGGTGTTTTATTTTTTAAATGATGCAGAACAGTGTGTGAGCTGCTCACATGCGTGTGGGAATTGTTAGACACGTACCTGTGTAAATGCACGGCTCTGGGAACATGTAAAGGAAAGTACATGGGACCCCTGGAGGAAGAGAGAGACTTTACACTTACTGTTTGTAGCTTTTAAATGGTGTATGTTGCAGGGTTAATCCACTCTTGCAAATAAAAATTAAAGAGAGTGATTTAACATTGTGTGCTGGGCGCCAGGTTGATGTAAATCATTTCCCCATGGAAAGTTTGTCATGTACAGTATCTGTCGCATTCCTTGTTCCTGTGCAGCTTGGACCTAAAGATCTTAAGCTTTCCGATCAACTGTGGAGATCTTGGTTGGTTGTTTTTTTTTTTTTTTAACTCGTATAATAAGCAGCCCAAAAAGTGCTCTACAGTCCAAAGACTCTCCCCAAATCCGCTGTAATGAGCAAAGTGATCCTCACCTAGGGACTCACAGCAATAAATATTCACATAATAAATCACAGCCACAGGCCTGCTGCTGTTAGCTTTTACTCTCCTAGCACTGTGAGTTCGTAGTGCAGTCCTATGCATAACAGGTATATTGGGTTCCAGATAACAGAAAACTCAACTCTCAAAGGTAACCCTCATTGAAATGAAGTCACCAATAGGATGGGTTTTAGGAGTAGCTTGAGCCACCAGAAAATGTCACCATGGCCTGGTTTCATCCCATCCCTTTTGCCAAGCTTCATAGCATCCGTTGCATTTAAAACTTTGAGACAATCTCATTCTTTCCAGAACTGTCAAGGAGTTGGGCAAAGGGCCCACACCTGAACCAATAGCAGTAGCAGGAGAGGGGATTATGCTGACTCATTTGCATTAATTTACATGCCCAGGGTACGGGAATTAAAGAAATCAGAGATAGGAATTGGGGTAAAGGGTAGCCTCGGCTGCCCCTGGCATCACTACTGTTGCCCCTCGATCCTTTCCGGTGATCAAAACATCAGAAAAAAACTCGTGATAGAGTAAGAGCCACTCAGACAGCAGGAAAAAAAAGTGTATTTCCACTACTAGAAAAACCACACGAGTGATGAGAAATCACTGATGCCATCTGGGCAGGAGTGTAGAACAGGAAGTATACAGATATCACAAGTATTGATTTTTTTAATCCATCCATCCGCTAAGTATTACATTCCTACTGTACGTGGAGGGACAAGGACACTGGGGGAGGAAAAAAAAGGACCTTGATGATCAAGTCCCAGAACTCAAAGCAGAATACATTATAGTCAAGCTAAACAGACAAGCTAGATACTTGGAAAACATTAGAATAATGATATGGGACAGCATGCGATTAAATGCCTAAGTGGACAATAATGCACCATGGCAGGTGTTCAGTGTGAGGCAGAGATCGGTTGAAAAAGATAACAAACAGAAGCTGACTTGAAAGATCTCTGAGTTTAGGTAAAATAAGCAGAATAAAAGGGAAGAGTTGCGTAGAAGGTTGGACACTACTGAACCAAGGAGTAGAGGTAGACACAAAGCCGATATTTTCAAGATTAGAGACTAGACTTGTTGACATAGTTAATTTGTGTTGAAGGAGTGAGGTTAGATGCTAGAAAGATAAGAAACCAGGTTCCCTGGGTTTTAGACCCTGTAGGTGCAGACGCATTGCTGTTATTTGCATTGCGCTGGCTTCTCTCCCCACCTGCACATCACTTCCATGTCGCATCCAGTTACATCAGAGGATGTCCAGGGGCTTCCAGATGTGTTCACAGATCACTCATCCAATTACAGCTACCCCCAGAGCATCTGCCGCACTCTTCCTCTCCTGCTCTGATTCCTCTACTACGACCGTTTCCTAGGCAGGCAGGATGAGAGATGTCTCATCACCACTTGCCGAATTCTCTTGCCAGCAGAGAGAAAAGTCCAGAATGTTTGCCACAATGGCATGTCATCATGGGGTGCATTACACACTGGCCACGCCCATGGCCGGTGGTTCACACCATGGGGAAAGCGACCTCATGGAACACACTGGAGTGCTGAAATACTTAAACATTCACAGCTATCAATTCCAAGATGAAGATGAGCTCTCAGAGGCAGGACCAGGACTAGCAAGAGGCAAGTAAAGGTTCAAGGGTGCAACATTGGAGGAGGTCTTCACACCTGGGGCCCTGTGAGGGTGACTGTAGAGGAATCCTGGGATGCTGCCTTTGCCTTTTGGGCCCTACAGGCCAAACTGAAACCCAAAACTGTCCTTTGGAGTCTCTAAGACTCACAGTATATCAAGGCCATCTTAGTGGGCAATGGTAGACTCATGTCTGTTTATTTGTCTGTTTTTTTAAAGTCTTTCTGAGTAAATAAGATCCAAAATGCACAATAGATATAGTCAAAGGGAAAGAAACTGCTCAAGAGCAAAGAACACCTGGGATGGGGGAAAGGAAAAAAGAAGGAAAGGAAAAATGAAATATATATACAAGATAGCTAAGATAATTATCTTACCAATTTCTATTAATTCATTGAAAAGAACGGTTTGTGCGTATATTGTTTGATCAACTTGTCATGCCTTTATCTTGTAATCTGAGCAACTACTTTGAAGATGACAATACCCATTATATTAACTACTATTAATTTCCTATTATCTTGTTTTGAAACTAGAAGTCATTATTTTTAATGTTTGTCTCTTAATAAAAAAATACAAAATCTTTCTTATCCAGCTTTTTTTTTCCTGCAGTACAGATCATGCTTTGAGTTATGAACGAGATGGGTGAACTTATGGAGATATATAAGCTGTAAATTCATGTGCTGTTTGAACAAACATCCATTAACGATCTGCAAGGAGAAGGTGTTGATTTGTTAGTGGTTGAGCCTCTGAAACAGATAACAATTGTGGAAAGGCTCCTCTTCTAAGAGAGCCCAGCCTCACAGAGGAGGTGGTCTGCAAGGAGGGAACAGGCTTATGAAAAAATAAGGGCAAGAAGCAAGGGAAACATTTGTCAATGTAGGCAGGCAGGGGATTCAAAGGGTGAATAGCTGTCCCTGTGATACTAGGCAGCAGGTAGAAGGGAGGATGTGACCCCCTCACCTTTGTGTAGCAAGCCAGGCCTTCAGAGGTGTGCCCATAGAAGCTGGGCATTGTGTTATGTGGTAGGGGCAACCTAGATAGTAACACACACGCACGCACGTGCGCGTGCACACACACACACACACACACACACACACAGAGTTCAGTTGGAGACAGGCCTAAAATTATAAAATTGCAAAGGCCCTGAGAAGGTCACTAGAAGTGTCAACTCACTTTTGTGAAGAGATATTAGAAAGGGCAAGGCACCCAATGTGTGAGAATCAGAGACCTTTTGGGCATTACAAAGCCGCCCATTCCATAAACCCTGTAGTTTAAAGAGTAATGCATGGGGGTGAGCATATTTGCGTTTAGACCAGTATTAAAAGAATTGGAAACTCCTTGCCTTTATGTCTTTTTTTTTCTTTGAAAGCTTAACATTGTTGAAAATAACTGATGACTGAGATGGAACACACAAAGACCAGGAGGTGTCAAAGATATCGAAATATCATGACGATAGAGTGATACTGTGTTGGTGACAGGACCTTAATTTCAAGCTTAAGAATGAAGCATGTGTACAGAGATGGGCCATCTTACCACCTAGGGAATACTGGCAGAGAACTGGTAACATTAGCAGCTTAGAGATGAGCACAATACCTGAAGGTATTATTTCCCTTTCTCTTGTTTTCTATGAAACAAAACAAAACTAAACCCTGGGAAGCACCCACTGGGCAAGAATCTTGGATTATCAATGAACCATGACCGGCTTTGGCAATGCACTTGCGTCACAATAGCTTATTCTGAGATAATCCTTAGGGGTGTGGTTAGTCAGGATAGGCTATCGAGAGTCACAGTAACAAACTCCAATCCTGAGGCATTTAAAGAGTAAAGATGCGTCTGTTTATGCACTACGTGTCCCTGACAGTTGGTGCTCAATCTCATCACTGGTGTTCCTTGGGGACTGGGACAGAAAGGGGAAGCTGTTACCTGACACACTGGGACATGGCTGGTCTCTATGGTGGAGGGAAAATGGCTAGAGTAGGAGCCCACATCAAGAATCAAGGGGTCCAGCTTGGAGGTTGGCTAGAACTAGTCACATAGCCCCATCCGGCCAGAGTGGCTGAGTTAGTGTGACTCCATCTGAGGAGGAAACAGGGGCCGGAATATACATGAGTGTTTTCAACAGTGATGGTGTCTGTAGCATCCTTGGCCTCAAGGTGGTTCCCTGAAATTGGACTCCAAGGGGCAAGTTGAAAATACTAGGAATGCTACTGAAGGCAGTAATAATAATAAATAAATAATATTTGCCGAGCACTTGCTAGTCTTGTTAGAATATAGTTACACACTAAACACTTCCTGGAGTAACTTAATTTTCCCAGTGATTTTAGAGTGTGAGATGATCACAGAACAGTTTATCCTGGGTTAGGCAGGAAAGTAGACTCTCAACAAGGAGTATGACCTTAGAAACATAGGTTTTATTATTAACAGCACAAATGGGCTTATTTTATATGCCGGTTTAAGAAGGGGAACTTTCTCAGTTCAGACAGATCCTCACTTTCACTGGGTAAAGGATGGGTTCACCATGTAACAAAACCAGGCAAGTGTAAATTCATGAGCATGAACAAATTAAGTAGGACATTGTGTCTTGTACTGTACCCTCTATAGTAATAATAGTGACTTTTTCAATTCATGCACAACATTGTATCACACACTGTCTTCACCTCCAAACATTCATTGGCTCCACATGAAGTCTTTGGTCCACACTGAAGCAGGATTATCCCCAGAGGGACGAGACCAGGAATACTGGCTAGGACATATTATTTGCATAATTCTATTAAAGGGACACCTAGAAAATTATTGTGTGTATGCAGCGGTGAGCACGCATGTAAGGGAGAGGAAGGGCAGGAGAGAGTATTTCTGTTTTTCTTTTTGGAGAGAGCATTTCTGTTTTTCTTTTCTTTTGAGATCATTACCTGCTTATGGAGAACGTTCTTTATAGCTCTTTTCAAAGCCTCCAACAAGATTCTCCTACTAAATATCTCTAAGTGATTGGTGCTGATTTGGAGGGCATGTTTTCTGAACTGAATAAAAAATAGTGAAAAAATATTAACTAATCTTTGAGAGCTTATGTGCCGGCTTAGTAGCTTGCTAACTGCTCTGTAGACATTATATTATCCATCCCCAAAGAATCCTATCATAAGCTGAGTATGATTATGCACTCAACTTGACAAAGGAGGAAACTGAGGCAAAGAGAAGGTAACTGCTGGCCAACGGAACTGGGGTCCTGCTGACTCTCAAGCCCTGCACGGGGACCACTGCACTCTCTGTCCCCTCAGGCTTCCTACTGCACACTAAGTGTGCACTCTCATGTTAATGCCACCCACTTTTAAACCCTTATGGTCACTTGCCCACTTTAATTTCCATACACCTTTCCGTATTCAGCCTTTTCCA
This sequence comes from Dolichotis patagonum, assembly GCA_004027295.1. NCBI lineage: Eukaryota > Metazoa > Chordata > Mammalia > Rodentia > Caviidae > Dolichotis > Dolichotis patagonum. The sequence continues at coordinate 436,595 of PVJX010000008.1, read as the reverse complement.
GCCTTGGGCCTTTTCCGCCCTCTCTTCCCAGCATGTCCCTTCTCTCTACCTGACAAAGTCCCGCACTTCAGCTCCCAGCCCCGCATGCATGCACCTCATCCTCCTGCCCTTGTCCAGCCACTGGCCTCCCTTCCTGTTGCTTTACCACTTCGTCCTGCCCGGTGTGTTTCACCTGGGTCCACCATCCTGATAGACACCGATCGTGTCAAGTGCCTAATTCCATCCTCTGAGCCCCCCGCTGAACACACACAAGAAGTACTTGGTGCATAAACAAAAAGGGCATTTCCACAGGTCTCAGGAAATGTTGAATGGTTACAGTGTAAAATGAACATGGTCTCCCTTCCACAGGTAACGGAAGGATGACACAACAAAAAGTAGAAAATAAAGCTGTTAAAATTGACTTGAATATTCATGGATCAAACCATGTCCCTCAGAATTTAAAGATAGTATAAGACAGATTGATATAACCTGGCCCTTCCTCCCTGGATTTAACAGCAACTTAAGTGACTGCTCTATTAAGTAGGTGATGTTTAGATGGTAGCGACCCAGCAAAGCACTAGCAGACAGTGAACAAGAGAAAAGGCACACAGTGTGTCAGGAGGTAATAAGCGCGGAGAGAGAGGGAACAGAGCTTAGCAGAGGACAGGAAGCTGTCCTGCAGGAGTAAGCAGTGGAGTCGCATCTGCAGTGCTCAGCAAAGATCTGTACTTACAGATTACACTTGAAAGACTATGTGAACAGAGCGAGGGAGCGAGCCATACAGATATCCGGAAGACAGCATTTTATAAAAAGGCAGCCGAAAGTGCAGAGTGCAGGCCTGAGGCAGGATGTGCTTGGTACTCAAGGAAGACCAAAAGGAGTGACTGCGGGTCACTGAACGAGGAAGAGAGATGCAGCAAAGAAGGTCACGCACGGTGGGACAGGTGCAAATGAGGCAGCACTTGGTAAACTGCTGAAGGTGTTGGCTCTTAATGAGGGAGCCGGAAGCCAGGGAGGTGCTGAGCAGCAGAGGGGGCTCACCTAACCTAGGATTCAAAGAGCCCCTCCGGCTGCTGGGCTGAGAGATGGAGCAGAGCAGGACAGCATCCGGCAGAGCATATAGCTGGCTGATGGGGTAGTCCGGAGGGAAGCCGAAAACGGCTCAGTCCAGATCTGTGGTTCTCAGCGAAGGCTGAGGTCGACGTTTCGGGTGTCCCCACGTAGGAGAGCAGGGGAGAGGGTGCAGTGCTACTGGCATCTAATGGGAAGAGGTCAGGGGCGCTGCCTCGGAGCCCAGCACTGCCTCCCCCAGCGAAGACCCAGCCAGCCTAAATATCAGTGGAGCTGAGGGAGAGAAGCTGGTTTTGAGAGGTAGCTAGGAGTGACAGGGAGAAATCGGCTGCTTCTGGAGGTGTTTCGAAGGGGTTTGCTAATAGATCGCAAATCGAGACAGACAGACAGACAGACAGACAGACAGACAGAACAAGGATGCCGTAACATTGGTTGTTGGTGCAACACAGTGCACAGTAGAGTTCCCATTACTGGGGAAGACAGGGAAGACCCTGGGAGGAGCAGATGTTGGAAGCAAAGTCAGGCATTCAGTTTTGGACAAGTTAAATTACATCAAGACGTTGTTCTCCGCCCCAGCGTTAACAGGCTCTTGTTACATAACACCAGAGAAAAAACGTATGGCTAATCCAGAGGGGATAACCAACCCCTATGATTTAGCTTCAGAGTTAGGTTGCATTACAGGATAGTCTTGCAGCCATTTTGCTGCTCTCCTTGTATTTCGTATTTCGCTTGCATGAGGATTCACCTGGCTTGCAGTTCTGGAATGTGGGGCTGTGGTCTGCTCGGGGAGGGCGGACGATGGAGCTTAGGGCTCTGGAAGTGACCGGAGAGCTAAGCACAGCGCCCGTGTTCTGTTGTTGGTTGCTGCTCACTGTGACTGGGAAAGGCCACATGTCAGCTCTGCTGTTGTCCACATCCTTACTATGCTCGAGTTACATGAATTCTCTGAGCTTCAGTTTCACCAGCCGTAAAATGGAGATGATGGTAGCGCACTTTGATTGAGGCAAAGATTACATGAGTTGTTATACATAGGTGCTTAGATACCATTAGGGACATGGTGAAGTTGGTTCTCTTGCTATTATCGGGCTGACTGCAGGCTGAGGGTGAGAAAGACCCAAGTTCAAATTCTAACTTCATTATCATGAAATTTGGAAAGTTTAATTCTGCTGAGCCTCAGCTGCCTCATCTTCAAAATAGATAAGATAAAATAACAAACAACCAACCAAAACTGTGTCCTAATGATATGAACATTGATGGGAGAATCTACATAAAGCAGGAAGCAGCCTGCCTGACACCCAGCACACACTGGGAGAACAGGTCTGTGGCATTAGTGAGTGACACTGAAGTCCTGTAGGGGAGACTTGAACAGGTTCTCATCTTGAAACACCACCGAGACACACTGCCTAGAAATTGGAGTCCAAGGCCAGGTAGGATCCTTATTGGCAGGAAAGCAGCCCTCAGGAAAAAGGGGAAAGCCCAAGACTGGATAGGTTATGACGTGTGTTGTGTTATTTTAAAGAGGGAGAAGAAGGGAGAAATGGTGGTATCTCAAATGCATGAAGGAAAAATCCCAAAATACGCTACGTACTTAAAGGTAGGGACAGAGAAAGGACAGCGAATAGTGAATACTTGGGTGGGCGTGTGGAAGGGATGGAATGCTCGTCATCCTCTCAACAAAGTCCACATGTGTATGGTCTCAACATACACAAAGATAGGCCTGCCAAGTAAGTCAGGAGACAGGTGCATGGCTGAGACAGCAGAGTCTCATCCACGTATTCTCAGCGGTTCAACTGACGTACTACTCCCCTTCACCAGCTACTCCTCAGGGTGGCTGTGATAGCTGCTTGGGATGCAGAGATGAAATGAGAGACATCCATGCCTTTCACTATCTTACAAACACAGTGGCAAGATAGATACACATCCAGCTAGCTTAGGTGTAAAACTAGGTAGGATTTAATGGCTCATTAGAGATGAATTAGAGATGCAGCAACTCCCATCTGAAAGCCATCAAATATAAGAGAAAGGGCAGCTTTGATCCAGCCACAGTGGTAAAATGTGAGCGTTCGGGGATTAATAAAATGTGGCTCTCGCTCTTAGAGAGCTCACAATCAGTAGGACCAGGACTGCTGGACTGCTGGGAGTGTGGCCCATCTGCTCTCTGCAGACGGGTGATCATGTCTCTGGGTAGCTCTCAGCTTCCTCTCCTTGGTCATCCTTTGCATCCCTCAACCCCTAGCATTTTGGGATCAGAAACTGACCAGGAGTTCTCAGTGACTGTCCATCTTTCACATTTGTCCCAGAAGTCCCCAAGCACTCTCAACAAGGCTGCTAGAGGTGAGAAACTAGGGAGGGAAAAAATAAAAGATTTTTTTTTTTGGTTTTTCTGTTCTCCATTTCAATCAGAGCAGTTTGCTTTAATTATTTATTGGTCTTCAGTTTCATTTATGAGTTCACTTAAACAATGGGGTGAAAAGCTGGAAAAGGTTTGGGAGGCACTGATTTTATTTTTACAGAGAACAAATATGGACGAGAAATGGCTGCCTAACACACTAGAGTCAGCAAGCGAAGAGCAGAGCCTGATCTTCCCGCCTGTGGCCTCTGCACTTTTCCTGAGCCCAGCTGCCTCGCTCTGCAGTGGGAGCACCCTGCAGCCCACCTCACGCTTCTCCTCAATGGGAGTAGGTTGAGATGTGATGGTCGCCTGGGACAGGTAGAGGTGTTGTTAATGGGGGTCACATTGGTGTTGGAGCATGTGGGACTGGATATTGTCCATGACATGAAGAAGGATATGGTCCACTGGGAGAGTAAAGCATGGATATTTCTAAGTGTGATGCCAGGGCACAGAGGGAGAACCACAAGGAATAAGAGAATATGTGCCATGCCAGCTAGACTCTTGCAGAGGGCAACCTCTGATGTTTCTCAGTGCAAGTGGCTTTGAGATGGCACCCGAAGTCAGGTAAGCAAGCAAGGTGACACTGCATTCAGGGACCAAGGGAGGTTGAGTGGGGAAGCGAGAGTTTTTGGTCTTGCCTGAGAGGTTATTTTGGATTGAATCACAGTCTTTCCAGAATCCATGGTAGGGTCGTCAGGGAGCCTTACTGTCTGGAAACTCTTTGGGCCTTGGCTGATATGGGTAGTTTGGGGGAGGGGACTTGGTTTTTCTTCCAGGTGAAAGGAAGTTAGGATCGAATAGAAACAGGAAAATGTTCTACATAACGTACTATTTCTGCTCTTCTGTGCCTTCCAGAAAAGGAGCTGAGGGCTGAGGATCCATGTTGCCCAGCAATGGGTCTGGGGAGGTGCTGTGCATGACCTTCCTTGGAACCCAGCCCTGTGTCCTAACTTTGGCAAACAGCTTGGAAACCAGCCTGAGATCACAAGAAGTTATCGCCCTTCCTTCTTCTTCTCTGGAAGTGAAGGGTAAACATTAATTCATAGAATAATCATTTTAAGTCCATTTACCTTTATTTCTTGAGAAGCACAAGTATATGGTCTATAAAGGAGCAGGTCCTATCTCAAAATGTTTTAGGCATCATGGAGTGGACAAACAGTCACAAAACTCTCTAGTTTTATGGACCATGAGTAGCATAACCTGGCTCTGGGCTGCACTGGTGGTTGATAAGTCAGTCTCATGTTTAGACCACTTGTGCTATACCTGTAGCTAGCTAAGGGTGTGTATTTCCTTCTTGAGTACCACGACTGGAGGATGTTCTAAGCCTTCTGTCCCTGAGTTATCTGTGGTCAGAAAAAGTGACAATGTGAGTGCCAGGCACTGGGCTCAAAAAGGAAGGAGCATAAACCAAGAGCAGAAAAGGGAGGGGCAATGGGATGATGGTGGAGGAGAGGACCCATGATCAGGGCAAAAGATGAATGTTCACTCAGAGACGAAGAATAGAGCAAGAGGTGAAGAGCTGAGACACTAGATTGTGTTGAGTACAAGTTAGCTGGTCAGTCTGAGGAGACCAAGATGTTGGTTGGATAGCTTGGCAATGGTGTGGCCTACTTAAAAGAGTTTAGCTAGATTAGGTTTGATTCTTGTTGAACCCAAGTTCATACCTTGATATCACTAAGAAATTTAGGCTTATTATATTTGGTCCATTGTTATTGCTCAAAAAGATATTTTTGTGATGTAAATCTCTTATTTATGTGTTATTTTCTATTCCTACCTCAGTAATCCAGGTTTGATGCATGTGTATTCCAGGTATTTATTTAATTCACTGATGTTCATGACCTAAGACCCTTGATGCATGGATTCGATAGATGGTTCATCAATTATATGTTGATTTACCCACATTTTTTTTTATTTGTTATGGCAGATGCCACAAAATCCTTTGTTGTACAGTGATCCTTGTATCCATCAGTGTAATGAAACCAAACAAAAATATTTCTTATGAGTTTGACAAGATTTGTTTTAGTTAACTATCTCATCTCCACATTTTCTCCTCTAGGCTAGGTAATCCAAGAGATCTAATTTTTTTTCTGACACCAGAAAGGGGAATAATGAATTGTAATGTAATAGCCTGACAATAAGCTAGCTTCATCTCTGCAGACGTTTGCAGATCTTGATGTGCAAGTTTCTATTCATTCCCAGACATTTTTAAACACAGTCACATTGTCTAAAGACTACAACTGTCTGCATACCCAAACAGGTACTCTTAAGGTAACTTGACCTTGGTTCCAGACTTGGTCCAGAGCCTCAGAATTAGCTTTGTTGACTTAGAAACTCTTTGATTTGTTTCAGAGAATTGAATAAGTCTAGGAAAACCAAACTATAATAAACATTTATTATTCAGCAAATTTATTTATGCATTATGTATTAACTCTGTTACGTGAGTGTCTACTTTGTGGCTGGCACTGTTCTGGATGGTAGATACCACAGCAAACAAAACAGTCCTGGCCCTCACATAGCTTATACCAATGGAAATGATCATTTATAAAAAGGAATACATATAAATAAGTTATAAAATTTTAAATACTTGTAAGTGTCATAAAAAAATGCAAAGTAGGAGATAGAGTATGATAAGCACGGGGCTAAGATGGATAATTGAGAATGTCAACACCCTCATTTGCAATGTAGATTTCCTTCCTAGAGGCAATGTTTGGTTTCTCATTCTAGAAGTTTTTCAGCTGTAGAGGGCAAGAAGTTTTTATCAAAAGAGAAAGATGTAATATGTTGTGATCAGTCTTTCTACACTGAAACTCAGATAGACACCATGGGATGGTAGGAAATGAAATATCAGTGTAACAGTATTACATAACTATGGTTCTGTAAGCATATAATATCTTAATTGGGATGACATCTTAGAGACATGATCTGGTGTAGCCTCTCCTCCCCTCTCAACTCCCAGTCTCTTTAAAATTTTTGTAGATGATGACTGTGCATTTCAGGGCTGCTCTGACTTGCCAACACTTCACTCCCTGTGGGCCACCAAGACCACCCCACCTTGGGTAGTCAGTCACAAGATAGTCCCCTGAGAAACTCCCAAGACGTTAGACACCTGTTCAGCCATACCATTGTGTATTCTACTTACCTATATCTGGTGTAGTGCTTATTGGTTGATGTGATGATGAAAAAATTCTCAAAGAATGAAACAACAGTTGAATCTGACTTATTGATGTTACTCTTCTTAAACTTGCAGTAGCTTTAAAGAACTTTGGTCCATATCAGATTAAGAATAGTATGTACAAACTACAAGCACTATTATCTCTGTTCCAGGCACTATCCTACAAGCTTTATGTGAACTCTTCTCTTTTAATTCTCACAACCAAATAATTAGGTAATATGTTAGTATAGGTGCCTAACTGCTGTATCAAGTACATTCTTAAATTGGCCAGGAATCAGTTGGCCATTCCCTAGGAAGAGGTCACATGGTTGGTCCTAAAATTGCAGTGCAGGTTGGGAAATGTAGTTTTTTTTTGTTTTTTTGTTTTTTTGTTTTTTTGTACCACGAATCAAACTCAGGACCTTGTGCTTGGCAGGCCAGGTGCTTGTGAGATGTAGTCTTATTGTATACTCTAGAAGAACAAACAACAAGGCACTGTTATTATTATCTTGATTTTCCGGATGAAGAATTTAAGTATCTTTTTTCAAACGGTAGTTATGTAATTCAGGGTCCTGGTGTTCAAACCTGGTTAGTCTCATTGTCTTAGAAACATTCTTAACCAACACACTGGAGGGCTTCTTTAAGGATATTATGTGAAGGCTGGGGCCAAGTTCCCAGATTTATAATTTCTCTCCCCTCTGGGCAGTTCTGAGCACACAGTGCTGAACTTTGCCTCTCTGACCTTCATTTTTTAAATCCCTTTTTGGCTAAAAAATTCTCTCTGTTGCTGTAATCTTGCTTTACATAGGTTACTATCTGGAAGGGTTGGGTCAAGTTGCTTTTTTATCTTCTGGGAACACTTTCCACATCATGTTTCTGCATTGATTTTGCTGTCAAAGTCTTGGAATTCTTGGGAGAACCTCACAATCTCTCCCATACTGTTAGTCAATACGATCACTCCAGAGAATCAGGATTATTTCTAGGCATCACTTTGACATCTGTGCCTTCAAGACCAAAATGTCCTTACCCTACTATACTGTCACTATCAGGATGTCTGACTCACCGCAGTGGCCAGCCTGAGACCCCTGAGTAACATGGATCAGTCTGCTATGATCAGTAAATTTTCCTGATTTTATGAGCACATGTTCATCATGGAAGTTGGCAAATCAGCGACAGCTCAGAGGATTGAACTTTCATACAGATTTGTAATTGTTTAGGCTCTGTCCTGTCCACATTGCAACATCTTTCTCAATTCCCTCCTAGTTCAGCAAACATATTCTCCTCACTATACAACCCACAGGTCATAATATATAAAGAGGATTTCACCATAAACAACAAGAAGGAGTCTTACAGTTGAGGCCAGTTCAGAGGTGTTCATCATCAGAGGTCTTATTTGATGACGGGGTACCCAAGACTTGACTGCCTGGCTAGGAATTGAAAATTTGCCCCTATTCAACTTCAGGCTGGATGTTGCAGTCTCCTTATACGAGAAAATAGTGCTCAGAGCCACAAGTATCTCAACCATGTAACCTCAATCCAAGGATGCCATTACAGAGAAAGTTACCTATATTTTGTGTGTAAAAGCTAAGAAGAAAGAAAATGTTGTTTGTCCCTGCAGTGCAGGACTTAAAGAAAGGTGAAAGAACTATCCTGGAGAAAAAGGACAAAGAAACTAATTGGATACCTTATCTCCTTAAGCTAAACACCCACGATAAATTCATCCAAGTTCTGGTTAAGTATTCTAATTTTCAAAACTCCCTAAATAATAAATTGGTCTTGTGTGAGAGGAAATAAAAAGTAAATCTTGTCACGGCTTTCAAAAATCATTAATGCATTCCTTATTATTCAGCTAGGAGTAAAAGTAAGGAAAACATGTAAAATGTATCTTTTATAATTATTTCAATAATGAATATCAAATGTTTCTTGCTTATATATTTTATAATATGAATGTTAAAGTCTTGAGGTTGAATATTCTTTGCTGTCTTTTCATAGATGATCAATGAAACTGTCTCATCAGGACTGACAAAATTCAGCTTTTATAATGATTCTCCAGCCTTCCTGGCAAACGATGAGAAATGAAACATTGAACTGGCTTCTGTGACGTGGTGATGGAAATCTTTGAGAAATGTGGCAGGACAAGGCATTTGAAGAAACATGCCTGTATGGGCATGAAGTTCTTTCCAAGAAGAGATAAGATGTTCTTGAGAGTCTGGGTGAGAATGAATGTCAGCCTTTTGAGTGCCAGCCTTGAGAAAGCTACCCCATGTATTTCTTTAGTTTAGCTGAAGTTCAGTGGAAAAGTTGATGATAACATTGGACTATGTACTGCACAGAATCTGTGCCTTTGTCTTGCTCTTTACTGTACGCCAGTGCTAAGCCCGTTACCTGGCATGTGATATCTACTAACTAAATATTTGCTGAAGAGCTGTCACATGCATAAATAATAATGACAAGAGCAAGTCTACTTTTTGGGTATTAATTATAAAGAAACTATAATATTACTGGGGAAAGAGCCTTCCACATTCTTGTTGATGATAAGAAGATCAAGCCAGGAAATCCATAGCCAGAAAGAAGGAGAGATACAAAGAAGGAGCTTTGATGGTGGGGACCATCACACAGCAAACTGAGGTCACAGCATGGCAGATTAAACCAGTATAAGGAGCTAATGTGCGAGCCTCAGGATCTGCTGGGGAAAGAAGAGAACAAGAGGAGTTAGATACCAACAATTCTACTATGGATAGGATGCCAAATCCCTGTGACTATTGCCTGGGATTTAGCAGTAATGTGACCTCTCTCCTCTTATTCTCTCCTATTTTCTTCTCTGGCCTTTCCATGCTAATGAAACCTGGGGGGATAAATGAGAGTATGTTTTAAAAATTGAAACTTCCTTCCTAAGGTATAAACCTCATTCTTGTAGAGGAAGAGCCCTAAATAAGTTTAATTTCACATTAGTCCTTCAAACAGAAAGATATATGATAGAAAAGAATTCCATTTTCCTTCTTTCTGAGAACCATCCAGAGATTATTTCTTTCTATTTACATTACCTTAGTGGGAGTTGGAGAACTTTAAGTCCTACCTTGTAGCCTCTCCCCACCTTCTTGAGGTTCAGAGAAGAATTTAAGACACCTGAAACTGATTGATGATTGGAGGTGGAATTTTGTACTCTCTAGTTCATTTTTCCTATTAATTTTGAAAGTCATTTCATGTTGGAGGTCTGCTAATCTTTGTTACAAACTTAAAAATGTGTTTATTGTCCAGCATATAGGACTCATGAAGATAGGATTTATAATTTACCTCACATTGTCATATTTTTAAACTAAAATTTCATGGAATTTTCTGAGTACTCAAAACCGGTTTGGATTCCATTGTAATTCTCTTCAGGTAAGACTGCCCTAATTTCCACACTTTGTTTCTTGGATACTTCTGATGTAGGAGAGCAAGGATCTGAAAGAAATCTCTCACAGTTGACCTCCATCAATCCAATTCTAGCTCTCTCTCTCTAAATTTTATTTTAAAGTGAATAAAACCAAACAAAATGAAACAAAATAAAGCCAATCAAAACAAAACAATGAGAGTGATACACGACTTCAAAACAAGATAACAGGAAATCAACAATGGCTAGCATAGTGCCTCATGTTATCTTCAAAATAGCTGCTCATACCATCAGACATAATAAAATCAAACAGAACAGAATAAAATCGATCAAAAGACAATGAAAGTGATACAGGACTTCAAAACAAGATAATAGGAAATCAAGAGTGGTGACCATAATATATCTTGTTTTCTTCAAAATAGCTGCCTATACCATGAGATATAATAGAATTTAACAAAATAAAGCAGAATAAAACCAAAATAAACAAAACAATGAAAATGCTACAAAACTTCAAAACAAGGTAATGGCTATCACCTTTCCATTTTAGATATTTCCTCTTCTTTCACCTTCACAATATCTAATGTACATTTTGGATCCCACTAACTCCTTCAGTTTTTTATACTAGGGAGACACCAAGATGTTCATCCATGTGAGTTCAAGCCATTTCACTCATGAGTGTGATCTCAAGTTGCATCTATTTATCAACAAGATCCTTAAGGTTATCCTTCTTTATAGATAAATAACTTTCTCCTGAATAAAAATATCATATCTTTCCTATCTATTCTGTGGTTGATGGTCAAAATACCCCTGCTTTTTTCTTAGTCTCCATCATATGGAGCACTGTCTTGTCTCCCCCAACTTTTAGTTCATTAATTTTGAGTCAAATGTGTTCTTGTATACAGCATGATGAAAAATCTTTTTTTTTTTTTTTTTTTGCCTTTTTGTCTTTTTGAGACAGGGTTTCACTATTGAAGTTCAGGCTGCCCATGAAATCACTTTATAGCCCCAGATGGCCTCAATCCTCCTGCTTTGGCTTCTCAAGTTCTGGGATTATAGGTGTGTGCAACTATGCCCAGTCTAATACAACTCTCTTTGAACTCATTTTTTTTTTTGCAAACAATGGACATATGCATGTCTGCTGTAAATAGTCTTTTTTCCCACTTGTAGTTTCAGAAAATTGGAGCTACTGGCTTCTTTCTTGCTGATTCTGAGCAGAGATGAAGTGGATCCATATGTGGTGGCTTTTGTTAGATAGTTGAAAATTCAAAATGTAAATATTAGATATAGAATTTAATTAAAGTGCAGTTTGTTCTTTCAAATCATGATCCAATTCCATTGTCTCAGCAGTGTTAATTGCCTCAGAGAGTAATCACAGAAAAGAGACACATAACCAAGAAGTAGTAGTTTGCAAGTTCAAGCAAAAACAGGGCAAGTTAGTGGCTATAATGATTTAGATAGGAAAAATGTCCCCCACAGACCTCATGATCTCATGGTCAGGGCTTTTGAAAGGTGATTAGGCTGGAGTGATATAGCTGACTTGCTTTTGGAGTCTTGTCAGAACAGATGAGTCACTGGAGGTGTGACTTAGAAGGATGTATCTCCCTTCCCTAGTCTGTTCTCTTTCTGCTTCCTGGCCACCATGATGTGAGCAGTTTTCCTCTACTCAGGCCATTTCACCACACTGTTTCCATGTTTAAACTTGCTGAACATGGACTGAATTTTCTGCAACCATGAGCCAAAACAAGCCTCTGCTCCTTTAAATTGTGATTGTCAGGTATTTTTTCCCAGTGATGAAGAAAGTGACTAAGACAGATTTTGGTGCCAGGAGAGGGGTTATTTCTATGAGTTTATGTAACCATGTGGTTTACAAGCCTTCAGAACAGGTTTGTGGGAGGAGTTTAGAAAGATTTGCAGAAGCCAACTAGAAAAGCCCTAGAATAGATTAAGCTGACCTTGATGGAAGAGTCTGGTTAGAACTGAAAAGATCAGAATGTAAATAAAATGCAGATAGTAAAAATTATGCTTAGGAGGTTTCAGTTAGTAACAACGACTACACTGGTAGTTATATTTTAGACCATATGTGTTACACTCTAGCAGAAAATCTGTCTATATTTTGCTCATGTCATGAGACTTTACAGAAGATTGAGATGAAGGACAGTAGACTAATTAATCTAGCAAAGGAAATTTCAAGACATCTCAATATTAGCTTGTGACATAGGAACTGCTGGAACTTTTTAGTAAGGTTTATACTGAAAAATAGGAGCAAAAATCTCAGTTTTAAAGTTTTAAGTTTTCCAAAACAGAAGTACTTGAAACAGCTATAGCAGAAGAGAGCTTAATGCTGAGAAAATTAGCATCAAAAAGAAAGATTTGTGTCAGAACAATAGTAAAGGTACTTGGATGGCATACATGGAATCAGCAAGAACTTACCTGCTGCCCTCTCAAAGATATAAAAGTGAAAGACTTTGCTTTGAGAAGAAAATCTCAGGGCACTTTGAATATAACAACCTAGAGAATTGGGATTTGGTTCATAGTATTCAATTATCCAGGTACTCAGAAGGCCTCTGCAGCCATGATGCAAGGGAGCCCAGCTACTGCTAAAGCAGACAGTAGACCTTGGCATCATCCACTTAGGGATTGCTTTGCAGGCATACAAAGTGCCATAGTCATGGGACTGGGGAGGCTTCCTCACATATTTCAGAACATCTGGGAGGTCAGGCAGTGTGGCCCTTAGATAACAGTGTGTGAAGTTGTGAGAATGAAGCTGAAAGTGTAATAGTAATTCCAAGAAATTGGAGATCACAGGAACATGGCATGTCTGCTATGGAAGAACACAGGCAATGAACAAATCCATCACAAGAGAAAAGCCATGATGGCTACAAATAGCAATTCTATAGGTGTAGGGCTGCTCAAGCTCCTTGGAGCTCACTGTTACTACAACTTGCCCCACATTCTGGAAATGGACTTACAGGATTTAATATTTAGTATCTTCTACTTCTCTCTCCTTTCCTTTACCTCATCATTTTCCTCTTGCTTCTCCTTCTCTTCTTCTTTTTGAATTCCAAATGGACTCTTTAAACTCAGAGAAGATTATTTACCTTAAAATCTAAATATTTTATCTTTTTTTGGTGGCAAGGATGAACTTGCTTTGTTTGTTTGTTTTAACTTTCCAAGGCTAGTTACAGAGTTTGCCCCCTCTCCAAATTGGGGCAGGGCGTTGACAGCTTGGGTAAAGATGAGCTTCAGAGAAGGATAAGGGCATTCAGTGGTCAGTACATGTGGAAATGGGCCTAGATGTTTTTCCCTCCCTTTCTAAGCCTAGAAAGGATAAAAGGTAGAACAGGGCCCTGACAGGGCAGAGCACTATCCAAGAACAGAGGAGTTCTGCCTTTTATTCCTCAGATAAAGCCTAGGGGTGGCAGTGCCTTAGAGAAGCCCTCTGTACCTGCTTTGTAGAATGGCTGTGCAGCATAAATGAACATAAGGAAGGTCTAGGCAAAGGTCTTGACATACTGTCCTTCACCCAATGGGCTCTTATGACATCTGAATGGCAAGGAACAACATACAGGAGCTCTGTATACCCCTTAGTTTGAGACTGATGGTAACCAAGGTGAACATTGTCATCAGAGTAAAGAAAACCCTTATGCCTAACAACAGAAGCACAGTCAGGGCACAGAAGATGCTGGCAGACATAGCAGGGACCCAAGGTAATGATGAGGGTTTGTATAGTGTGAACTGGACCCCAGCAGATGGTATAAGATCTAGGAGGAAATTACACACCCAATTCCTCATCCCCCCAAAGCTTACTTGAAAGTTAAATGATAAAGAAAATCAATTAACTGACCAAATGTATCAGGATTGAATATATTGTTTTCCATGTCAGGCAGGATGAAGGCTCTAGATAGGCAGCAAATTAAATTAGAGAACAATTTCATAAGATTATGTATTGTGGGCCCATGAATCTTATGGCCTGATAATTAATGACCACTCAGGTTAACACTTCTTGGTGGTAAAAAAGAAAAAAACTTGATCAAATCCATTGATTTTATTTAATTTGAGTTCCTTTCTTAAATAATGGTATTTTTATCTGAAGCAGATGGTTTAATTGTAACTGCATACAGAGAGCAAGGAAACAGGTTACCTTGTGGGTCCATCTCCAGGTTTACTGGTTTGATCTTTGGGTACTTTCACAAATATCTACTGCTGTATAAACTCTCTAGGTGTAATTAATTGAATTTCACTTTCTTAATTTGCTTAACCAGCTTCTTACTTATTATGATACAAATATCACCATCTGAACAAATGTTAGCTGCCATGTTGAGCATCAAGATTTGAAGGACGTAAGAGAAAAAAGTTCTTATCATTGCCTGCATTTTCCTGCTAATCCTTTTGCCCAAAGTCCTCGGCAGACTCCTTGATATTTCAAACATCTCTGAGGTGACTCATTATTCCTCAGGTCACTTTAGTTCTCTAGACCTTCTTGGACCAGTGCCAAGTCCAAATTTCAGTTGAAGTGACAGCCCCCCCCCCTCCTGCTTTGAGAATCTGTTTCTGTTCTTCCAGGTTCTTGTAGATGCCCCTGCTGACCCTCCCCAACTCTAAACTGGTAGGGGGAGAGGGAGAGGAAGGAATAAGGGCACGAGTCGGGAAACGAATAGTTTGGTGGATGGTGTCAGTTGTCATCCTCTGTGCTTAGAGGTGCTTAAAGGGGGCTTCCGCTGGAGTGCGATGTGGGAATCTTGCAGAGCCTCTGACACCGAGCAGGACATACTGTCTGTTGTCATGTGGATTCTGCCCTCAGCCTCGGTTTCAGGTCACCCCTTCTATCATCTTTGGGATCTAGTCTTCTTGTGCTGCCAGAGACCCCACCAATCCACTTCTGAGCCAGGGGAACAGGTTTCTCAGATCTTCTGTGGGTGAAAAGCAATCTTTCCAAACACAGTGCCTCAGCCTCTCATGCTTTAGCTGCCTGAGGCGCAAGTCAGATTCCATAGCTGGGGGTCCCCAGCTCCAGGGCAACACAACCAATTTTCTGAATTTTCCCCAAGGAGCCATTTTCCCTTGACTTGAGTAGAGGAGAAAGCATCTTACAGCGTTCTCTGTGGTGCATATGTGTAAGACAGGAGAGAGGGACTCAGCCTGGGGACTCCTCTCTCTTGCAAAAAATCAAAAATTTCCACCTCTCCTTTTGACCCAGTTTGAATTCTGATGGGAGGTGCAGTGACAAATTTCATAGAGGTGCAGAAGCCTTTCATGACAGAGGCCTCTCTTTGAATGTAAAATTCTATTGGTAAGAATTTAAATAAATGTCTGGTCCCAAATTGCTACTAAAACAATGGGAGCTTCTTACAAAATGGTGATTTTAGACACAACCTCTGCAGACAAGGATAGGGAACTCTTAAACTGATGATGATTTATGCCTAACCCAGGATGAGATATTATATAGACTTTTAAAAAACTTAGTTTCCAATAATATTCAAAGACAGAAACAATGACCCAATATAAGATTAAGTGAGGAAGAACAGAATGTCAATTTATGCATAATTCTAACACTTAATTCTATTACACATGTGTGTTTATGGGTTTGTATGTATGTATCTTCGTAAGAGTATTAGAAGGAAACATACCCAGTGCACACAATATCTATGTGTATTGTTAAGTGGGGAAAACTTATCTGCAAGAATCAATCTCTTTATCTTTCTAATTTTATGACTTTGTAATTTGATGTAAATATTGTGAATTGGCACATTGAGTGAAGCCATCATCTTGTTTTTGTCACTTGTTATTTCTCTTTTGAACCCTGTCAAGAGTACTACAGTACTAGCTTTTCAGATGAGAACTTGACAACATCACAGATCAATATTTTAATGAATTCTCTCCTTCTGAGGCCTAATTTAAGTCCAATTTAAAGCAAACAAAACAAACATATCACTCCACAAAGGAGAATGAGCACGTCTTTGTTGTACAGCTTTGAATTTTGCATCTCTTTTGAAAAAGAAAAATAGAGCAAAAAACGAGCTTAATAAGCTAGACTCCTCTTCTGCTCAGGATTTTCGCATTAAGGTTTAATAACATAAAGTGCCATTTAAAATTTTAGATTTATACAGCACACCCTTAATTCAGTATCTGCTCCCTGAATGTTGAGAAGAGAGAATATTTTAGGTGCAGTGGTGGTTCATTTGTGTGCTTGATTCCTTTAGTCTCACCCCTTCATTCTCGCTAAAGACAGATTTACCAAGAGGTAGGAACACACACACACACACACACACACACACACGAACATATCCACTCATCCTAATTAGGTTTGACATCCACCCACCAGCAGCCATATCCCACCTTAGCAGTGATACTGAACTGTAGACCCACTACACTAAGGAGCCTATGTTTGACCCCAAGAAAGGAAACCTCTGAAGAAAGGGCTGGTGATGACGGAATGGAAAGCTCATCCTCAAAATCCCAAGGTATTGGCGCCAGGAATTTAGCTCAGTGGTGTAAGCACCTACCTGGAAAGTGCAAGGTTGTGAGTCTGATCCCTGGTACCCACCCTAAAAAAGGGAGAAAATCCCAAGGTGTTGTTCAGCCCATGGTATAGCCAATGGGACAACAGTAAGGTAATCTCACTTGCTGTCCACAGCTCTGATGCTCCTTGTGAAATGACATCAACTAGTTGAATCTAGATTCAAGTTATTCAGTTTCAGCAGGAAAGCTGGACTCTCATGTTAGGGAAGGTGCCTGCTCACCATCTATTGCCACCCTGAATTTTCACCTGCTCCTCTGAAGCAGCTATTTCCATCCCATGTAGGTGAGTGCTTACCTGAGTAGTTTTCTGGGTTCTCTGACCTGACACCCTCCACCCCTTGCTCATCTCAGCAAGAAATGACACTGGGTGCAACTCAGCTGGGCCTCATATAAATTGTGTTTGCTGCCTCTGAGAAGCTTTCAGCAAATCCTCACAGAGAAGCCCTGATCTCCTTCCAGCTCTCTTCCCTGCCCAGACAAATGACTGAACCATCTTCCATGAACCATCGATCTCCTCTGCTCCCTCTCACTCTGCGCTGGTCAAGAGTTGAAAACAAATAGGACTGTGCTCCTTCAAAACCTCCAGGACCCTCTTTCCATCTTCCCTCCTTCTTGTCACTCTCCATCCCTTTCCTGTTTTAAGACAAAATTTTCTAACTAAAAATGATTGAAGCTTGTTTATGCAGATATGCAACTTCTCCCAGGTCTATTTTATTTTGAAATTCCTTGCCTTAATTGTGGAGAGCAAGTTTTATTCACTATGCAAAGACTTCATAGGATCATAAAACAACACAGATATATACTATCCTCTCCTCTCTCCTCTCTCTTCTCCTCCCTTCCCTTTCCTTTCTTCTCTTCCTTTTCTCCTTTGCCTTCCTTCCTTCCTCCAGTAGGGTGACCATAAAACTGTCCAAAACAGTCTTGATGTTCACCTGCTGTGCCTGTGTGACTGTGAGTAGTGGCCATTTTAGCCATCAGAAGTGCCCTGGTTTGACTAATAAATGATCTTATCACTTATTCCAGGAAGTCAGCCTTTATGGAACATCTGACAGACATCTATGTAGATCCTTGTGTTGTTGCTACAGAGGCAGTGAGGCTGGAATTCCAAGTGTTTCCTTGCCTGTTACCTATGTAGGTAAGTGCTACAAAGGATTAGAACATACTAAGGAAGTGTCATGGACTTTGAGAGACACAGGCTAGAACTCTGGCCAAGATGTCTAAAGAATTTCAGTTTCTTCATCTGTCAAAAGGAAATAATCACAGAACTGCATAGAGGCTCGAAACAGACCATGTTAATGAAACACCTGACCCAGAGCCTGGTACTTCAAGACTTATAAATGGTAGCTATTATCAATATTATATTATTAATTATGCTTATTGTTTTTCTAAGTATAAAAGCATCATGTGCTTACTATAAGCAAATTCAAAAATAAGAGAAGATAACGAGAAGTAAAATTCCTCCATATTGCTCCCCAGCTCCCCTGCAGAGATGGCCAGAGCAAGTTTGTGCGTGTCCTAGATCTTGTACTGTTCAACAGATGTGATATATATGTGGGCATGAGAGAGTGCATAGCATATAAATGTGACAAGGTGCTAATGGGGTTGATCTTACTGTGGGTTTACAGCTAAAGCACCAAAGCTGAAGACAATAAGATTTTCTAAAGCAAAGCAAATTGAACCAGCAAGCTATATGTCAATAACAGCTTATGTGAAATTGGACTAGAAATAAATTTGAAATAAGATTATTTGAAGGGAATTTGTAGGAAGAGAGACAAGTCTTTGGCTTTTCTCATCCGTCGCTGCCGTATGCTGGGCTCGTCTCCTCAGGGTAGTGAGGAGGAGAGACGCTGGAAGGCTCTGGGGGACTTGAGGCTCAGCTGAAGAATTTGGGGTAAGCGTGCACATGCATCTGGTGACCACATTCCCTTAGGAGACGTCACTGGGTATCAGGCTGGCTAGGGCTGCCTGGGATTACACAGTTCCTGGAAGACCACAGTTCTGCAGGTTGTATTTGGGGGGGGGAGATGTGTGAGCTTTGCATATGGAGAATTGTGGGACTTGAGCCAGCTTGAAGGAAGCCTGCTCAAAAGAGTGATCCCCTGGAATATGAGGTGGTAGGCTGAAAGGCTGTGGGAAGTTGCAGGTGGACATGGAGAAAGTAACTTCCTCACATCCTATATTTAGACAGCATTGAGACACCTGCCATGACAGACACCAGCTTATCATACCCTTGGTCAAATAAAACATTGGGCTCTTTTTCCCCAGAATCCTGTCTTTTCATGCCTGACCCTGTCTGAGTCAGCAGCAAATGTGGAAGGAAGAACGGAGCCTTCTCCGAGTCTCACGTCTGTCTCCAAGCTACGATTAATCTGGTGCTAGGAAGGGAGAGAAGCTTTAAATCAAACGTGAAATTCATGTTTTGCGTTAAACTGGCTAGATTTCTTAGTAATTGCGGGTGACCAGAAAATAAGTTGCTTATCACTAGGACAAAATGCCTGACACCTGCAACGTAGAGGAGGAGATGCTTGTTTGGTTCTTACTTTCAGAAGTTTCAGCGTGTATTTGGTAGATTTAAAACAGACAGATTTAAGACAGGTAGATTTTAAAAGACAGAATGGTGAAACAGCCTGTGCAGAGGAAAGCTGCTGTGAAATAGCAGGCAGAAAGCAGAAAGAGAAGAGAGAAGTCAGGAAGGAAGGTTATATATCTCTACCATCTCTCTCTATCATCTCTCTCTCTCTCTCTCTCGCTCTCTATCTCTAGCATCTCTGTATCATCTATGTCTATATATCTATATGTGGTGTGTATTGATCTTTATGTGATGTATATAGATATATAGATACGTATCTGACTCTAGGTCACACCCCAGTATCCATGTCTCCTGACCAGGTCCCACCTCACCGTGGCAAGCCACCTGAGTCACCCCCTGATTTAATCATCTTCCAAAAGCCCCACTTAGGTGCACACGAAGGCACCTTGATCTGAATCATAACAGCATCGTATGTCCAGAAAGGGAGCACTTGAAACACATACACAGAAATTTTCTCTCCTTATTCAGGGCTATGTAAAATATAGATTGCAGATAGATATAGATAGATATAGAGATATAGATATAGATATAGATATAGATAATGAAAATTTTATCACTTGCCTTTTTCTATTTTCAATATAAAGTATTAACTATAGATTTGCCTTATACTTTTTTAGTATATGTTGTATTATTTAATATATGTGCAAACATTTAATCATTTCTTACAGACATTTAGATAATTTGTAATTTTACTTGGTTAGAAATAATGCTTCCCTGTATTCCTGTTTATCTAAGTGCCAAATTTTTTAGCAGAAACCTGTGAAAATAAAATGGTATGCAGATTTTAAAGTTTGATAAACATTCCCAAGTTGCTTTCAGTAAAATCTGTATCACTTCATCTCTCCACCAAGAGTGTACAAAAGCTCCTATCACTTAACACTCCCGTCAAGAATTTGTATACATACATGTTAATCTTAGAGATTAAAAACTGTTTGTTTTTCAGATTATGAGCATCTTTGAATAGGTTTATTGGCTACATTTATTTCCTTTTATAGGATTGTTGATTCTTCTGGTCCTACTTGTCCATTGAATGCCTCATCTTTTTGTTTCTTATGGATTTGTTAGTATTTGTCTATCTTGTTCTCTATCTGTTTTGTGTGTGTACGTGTATGTGTATTTATTTCCCATCGTGTCTTTGCAATATTTTGGCATACGTGCTTATTTTTTTATCTTAACTATTTTTTGTTCTGTGAAAGTTATACTACATAGAGGAATCTGTCAGTTTTTGTTTTTGCTATACTGGAGCTTTAACCTAGGGGTTTTCTACACTGAGTCACATTTTCAGCGTTTTCTAATTTTTATTTTGAGACAGAATCTCACTCAGTTGCCTAGACAGATCTTGTATTTGCAGCCCTTCTGTCTCAGAATCCCTAGTAGTTGGAATTACTGTTTTGTTTCACCACACCCAGCTACTTGTTTTTACTATGTGTGCAAATCTACAAAGAATTTCTCTATTTATATCTAATGATTCCTGAATCTTTAGATCTTCTGTTCACTGGACGTTTTTACTTGATGTACAATTCTTCATATATTATATCTAACAAGTAATGTAATGGATATATAGTGTGACAAGCATTTCTTTGTTCTTTTTCTGTTATATAGGTCCATATTTCTATTCTTTATTTACTAAAGTTACAGTTTAATTACTAAAATTTTATAATGTAAAGATATATTCTCCCTAATGAGTTAGAAGTTTCCAGCTGGATATGGAGGTATATGCTTGTAATTCCAGCAGGCTGAGGTAGGAGTGTAGCAAGTATAAGCCCATCTCAGGTAGTTTAGTGATTTAGTGAGACCCTGTTTCAAAATAATAAAATTAAAAGATTGCTGTGTAACTCAAGAGGAGGGCCATGGGTTCAGTTTCCAGTAAAACACACACACATACATAGACACAATTTCATGGTTTTTCTCTTGTATTTACTCTTCCTGGTAATGTTAACTCCAACTTTCTATACATATGCTATATAATAGGATTTCACTGGCAGTGACAGACTAATTTGTTGTAGACAGTCCAACATGCTAAAGAACTAAAAGGATGGGTGGACAACATATTTTTTACAAATCTATTTGAAAATACTGGAGAACTACTAAGACAGCAAAAATATAGATGTGGATATAGGGATGCCTTTTTTGAAGATAAACAGGTGTAGTGTGTGTGCACATGTGTGTTTATGATCTTACAGGCAGCACTGGAAAGCTACCAAAACTGCAATTTATTGAGGAGGTGAGAACACACGGGAAACAAATTCTATAGGATTGAGCTCAATTGGTATCAGTTGGTGGCTTAAAAAAATGAACGTGTACAAAGTCAATACTCAAAAATCAATAGCATTCCTATACACTAACAACAAAAATACTGAGAGAGAAGTAAGAGAAGGCACACCGTTCACACTAGCATCCAAAAAAATGAAATACTTAGGAATTAATCTCATGAAAGATGTAAAACAGCTATACAGGGAAAATTATAATACCCTGAAAAAGGAAATCAAAGAGGACCTCAGAAAATGAAAAGACACTCCCTGTTCATGGATAGGAAAAACAAACATTGTGAAAATGGCCATTTTCCCAAAATTACTATACAGATTCAATGCAATCCCAATCAAAATACCACTAACATACCTCATAGATCTAGAGAAATCACTCCTAAAATTCATCTGGAACCAGAAGAGACCTAGACTAGCAAAGGCAATTCTAAGCAACTAAGGCAAGGCAGGAGGCATCACAACCCCTGATTTGAAATTATACTACAAAGGTACAGTAATAAAATCAACATGGTACTGGAATAAAAACAGACCTGAAGATCAATGGAATAGATTGGAAGATACAACCACAACCACAAACCCACTCAACAACCTTATCTTTGATAAAGGGGCAAAACATGTTTGCTGGAAGAATGACAGTCTCTTCAACAAATGGTGCTGGAAAAATTGGCTGTCCATATGCAGAAGACTAAAACTAGACCCATGCCTATCACCATGTACTAAACTAAAATCTAAATGGATCAAAGATCTAAATCTTAAAGCAGAAACACTAAATCTGTTGGAAGACAAAGTAGGTAAAAACCTCAAAGATATAGGGGTAGGAAGAGAATTCATGAACAAGAATCAAACTGCATGGGAAATACTTCCCAGAATCAATAACTGGGATGACATCTTATTAAAGAGTTTCTGCATGTCAAAAGAGATTTCTAGCAGAGTGAAAAGAAAACCCACAAATTGGGAAAAAATCTTAATGGATTGTCCTTCAGACAAAGGACTTCTGTCTAGAACTTATAAAGAATTAAAAAAATCAGACCCTCGAAATTCAAAGACCCAATCCAAAAATGGGCATCTGAAATGAATACACAGCTCTCAGATGAAGAATTATGAATGGCAAAGAAATACATGAAAAAAATGTTCATCATCATGAGTCATTAGAGAAATGCAAGTTAAAACTACACTGAGATTCCATCTCACCCCAGAAATACTGGCCAGGATGGAACAAACTACCAACAAGTACTGGAGAGGCTGTGGGGAAAAAGGAACTCTTCTGCACTGTTGGTGGGAGTGTAGACTGGTGCAGCCACTGTGGAGGTCAGTCTGGAGATTCCTCAAAAAGCTGGGTTTAGAGGTCCTATTTGACCCAGCTATTCTGCTTCTAGGCATATTCCCAGAAGAACTGAAAACATCATACCACAGTGATTTATGTGCACCCATGTTTATAGTAGCACAATTTGGAATAGCCAGATCTTGGAAACAACCTAAGTGTCCATCAACTGAGGAATGGATAAAAAAGTTGTGGCATTTTTATGCAATGGAGTACTACTCAGCTATAGAGAATGATCACATTGATATATTTATAAATAAATGGACATGACTTTAGACCATACTCATAAGCGAAATAAACCAAACACACATGTGTAAATACCATATAGTCTCCCTAGTATGAGAGTTGGTAAGTGTATATAATATTTTATAGTAATCATGATTCCCCACTTCATTGTTTTGAAGCTTTCAATGTTTTCATTCATCAGTTGGAATGGTTTTAATCTGTTTTGTTTGACTTTATTATGTGTGATGGTATGAACAGCAGTTTTGAAGAAAACAAAACATTATGGCAACCATTGCTGATTTAGTATCGTCTTCCTTAGAAGTCCTACCATGCTTCTACTCTGCTATTACCATCGGTTCTATCATGTTGTGTCTTATTGGGATTTTAATATATGTAATAGTATAAACAAATCTTTTTATTCAAAATGAGATATTATAGTAGCCATTGATCATAGTTATTCGGTTCAGAATGTCCTGTAATTCTTTCATTCTCTTGAACGGTTTTATATTATTGTGTTATGTTCGATATTATTGTATCTGAAACTATGCTCAACTATAGCAGAGAAAGAGATATTTTGACAGCTATTGTTAATGTCCAGTTGTCTTGTTGTAAAGTGTTGTGTTTTTTATGTTGTTCTGTTCTGATCTGCTTTGTTCTGCCCTCTTTTGTTTTATTCTCGTTAAAATTAAAAAAAAATAATAAGAACTGTAGGAATAATAAAACCCAAAATGCATAATTGCTACTGTAAAAGAGAGAGCAAAAGAAAGTGCTCTAAAGGATATAACTGCATGTATGTTTAAGTGTGGAAAATAGATGACCATACTACTGTTTTTGTTAGATTGTTGAGCAGAACTGTTAATAGTCTTACTGTTTGAATGTCTACTTTGTATGCTTTAATTTTTTAACTTGAATAACTATTTCCAAGATGACAGTGTGTAATTTATCAACTAGTGATTTCTTAGTGGGGTTTTTTTTGTTGTTGTTCTTTTCTTTTTTTCCTTTGGAATTCTATATTGTTGCTACCCTTTTTTCTGTTTTGTTTGGTTGTTATTTTTTTCTTTCTAAATAAAATTTTTTTAAAAATGAATGTGAATTTTCTTTTTACTGATACTGTCAAAAGTGGAGTTCTGTGCCCACCAATGGGGCCTGCCCCTGGTAGGAAATAAACAAAGGTTTTTTGTGTATTTATTTTTATTTTTATTTTTATTTTAAAGAGAATAAAACAAAAGAAAACAGGACAAAGCAGAACAGAACAGAACAACATAAGCAACACAGCACTTTACAACAAGAAGACCAGACATTAACAGTAGCAACCATAATGTCTCTTTCTTTGTAATAGTTGAGCATGGCTTCAAGTACAATAATATCAAACATAACAAAAAAGTATAAAACCATTCAAAAGAATAAAAGAATTACAGGGTATTCTGAACCAAATAACAGAGAATGATCAATGGCTAGTATAATATCTCATTTTGAATAAAAAGATTTGTTTATACTATCACATATATTAAAATTCCAATAAGACACAACATGATAGAACCGATGGCAATAGAAGAATAAAAGCAAGGTAGGACTTCAAAGCAAGATGGTATTAAATCAGCAAACTTTCACTTGTAATCCTTGAAGGACTCTGTAGCAGAAGTAGGTGTAGAAAAAGTGGACTAACCCTAGCTCCCACAAGGACTGAAGCCCAGCTCTACACCATTAGGGTGATTAAAGTGATCTACTTCTACGACTTGTCACAAGCAAAATCACATTCTTTCTGAGGAAGGTTACATCTTAAGTAGCCCTGAATTATCTCTGTAATTTTTTTTTTATTTTAAAGAGAAGAAGAAGAAAAAGAAATAAAACAGTTTCAAATCAGGCTAATAGGAGAGTAACATTAACTAATACATTGCACAATGCAGAGTACAAGATATTCTCTGTAGTTTTTAAGGCACTAGAATTAAGTTTTAACGCAGGCAGGCAAAAAGATGGGGCCTAACCAAAAGCCACCTATGAAAGAATGCCCTAGGTGTTGGTACACAGGTGATCTAGGTCCTGGGGACTGTAAGGCACAGACCTTATGATTAATATGTTCAAAAAACTAGATGACAGGATGAAAACTTTCTGCAGATAACTGGAGACTATGCAAAAGAATTAAACTACAGAACAAGAAAATACAGGAATTGAAGTTAAGGGCTTAATATTAATTTACCATTAAATCATTCTCAGCTAAAAATTACATTTGAGAACTAGAAAGTAGATCATCAGAAAATATATAGAAAAATACAAGAAAAGAATGAAATTAAAAGCAGAGGGTTGAAGGACATGATTGAGTCTTGAAAAGAAGAGAAAGAAAAACATGCAATGGAATCATATTCAAAGAGATAGTGCCTGAGACTGTCTAAAAATTAATTTAAATGTCAAGTCACACTTTTCAAGAAATACAAACTCCAATAATAAGTAATCTCAAAAAACTACAGCTATATAAAATCCATTTTTAGAATTTTTAAAATTTTTAAAAATTTTTAAATTTTTTTAAAATTTTTAAATTTTTTAAAAAAATTTTAAATTTTTAAAAAAATTTAAATTAAAAAATTTTCTTAAAAATTTATTTTTAAAAAAGGCAGAAACAAAGAGGACATTTTAAAACCAGTCAAATGAGACTAAAAAGATTATCTTCAAAGTTCCCACAAAGACTGACCACTGACTTCTTAGTAGAAACAAGGGAATTCAGAAAAGAACTGAGTAACAGCACTAAATTTTTGAACATATAATACAGTAACTTTTCCTTGAACACCATAAATCAGTTTTTGGAATAATCAGCTCTATTTGGTATATGTTTAATTCCTATAATTTTATTTCATAGATTGTGCTAAAATATATGTAGTTATATTTCTCATTTGTTCTAATTTCAACTACGAGGACTCCATAGAAGTTGGAATTTTAGGAATTTGGGAGCTCATTTTCTATCCATAGAGAATAATTTTCAGTGGTTTTTGAAGTTTGTGTCATATTTCCAAACTCACCTTAGGTCTTCTACCAGCCACCGATTCTGTAAACTTTCTGAGGTGAGATGACTGGCATGATAACTATAACATTTTCACTTTGTATGTGGAATTCTTTATGGAAAGGTATGAATGACAGCACATAGTGCAATGTTATGTGATGATTTCGATTACAAGTGCAAGCATGAGATGTTACGAAAATATGTAACAAGGTCTCCTAATGCAAGACAGGGAAGGAGGACACAGTTCTGCAAAGAATTGACAAGTGAGATGAGATTAGCTCTATTTTGGGTTTTTAAAGAGAAAAGCAAAAATAATTATTCTGGGTATAGAGAACTATGTATGCAAAATCATAAAGAAGTAGAAAAGCATATTGGCTTTTATTTCTGCCTTATTTTCAACTACAGACCATGAATTCTTTCCTGCAGCCAGTATGTACAACTTCCAGTGGTTTGAGAATTACAACACTTCAGCTGAACAAACTTAATGAATACATGTAGCTTTTTCCAAAAGTCTATTTACCTTTCTCCAGAGAGGAATGCAGACTTGCTCTGCTCTTGTGCCCATGCTCCAGACTGTTCAGAAGTAGGAAGGAATGTGGTTCAAGATGCAACAACCTTGAACATGTACCCAGCCCTTGAGGGAGAAGAGGCTATGATTAGAGGGGACCAACAATTGCCATCTCAAATGGAATCATAGGAGGGGTAGGTCTCAGGAGTAAAATGTTAGTCAGAAATGAATACCTATTAAACCCTCTCAAGACTAAATTGCTGGGGTTATCGTTAAAGCTCTCGAGAGCTTTGCTGTATTACCATAGAAAGCATATAGAATTTGGAATCTGAATTCCTTACCAATTTTCCCAGTTACTGTCTAAGTAACCATAAGCAAGTCCCCTAAACCTCTGTGTTTATAAGCATTGCAGTGTCCTATCAACTAGATTCTTGAAAAATTAAGTCTATACATAAGCATCCACTGCAAGCCGAATCCTCAATAACCGCTTAGATTTCCTTCGGTTTTTGTCGTGGACTCTCAGGCATCTAAGTGGCCAGGTCTGAGGATAGGAGTTGTATGTATACAACTCAGGTATCCCAAGATCAAGAGACCATAGCAACAGCCTGTAAAAAGGGCTGCATTGGTGGAGGAGGACAGGAAAGTTGAGACACGGTGCGAAGAGGATTTGAGTTGTGGAATAGGTGAGTTAGCCTTTAATTGGACTTCAGCATCGTGTGTGTGTGTGTGTGTGTGTGTTTGCACATCTGTCTGTTCATATCTGTTTTTATTATATGGCACAAGTTCAAAGTAAATTATAGTACTATAAGTTATATCAAAGAATGAAGGTGCAGAAAAAAGAATTTCATGATGTCAATTTTGTTTATACTTTGTGCCGATAACCTTGCAACATAATAGTACTGGCCATGATGAAATACGCTTCAGATTAAGTCTGTTGCAAGTCGCATTTGGTGACGGCAGTTATCTGTGTTCATGCACACTCAGCCTTGCTGGGTTGTTACTCCTGGAGCTTGGCTTCCTGCGCAAACATTTAAATAGGAAATAAAAATTGCCAAGGAAGCAAATACAGATGAAGTAGACGTCCTAGTGAGACTTATCGTGGTCTTTCCTCTTTGCCGTGCAGATTTCCTTCTCTGTGACCTTAGCGCTTACATTGTGATTGGACTTCTTTGCTGGAATGTGTTCAAATTTCCTAGGCCTGCTGAGAAGAGAATTGGAAGCTGATGGGAATGAGGAATGTTGTAATTACCAAGATTTTTTTAATACTGAAAAAGAAATTGGAGCTTTAAATTTATTGTCATTAATAACAAGACAGTGGCATCAAGGAACAGAGAGCTTGTCTTTTTACTGCTTTCTTCTCTCCTGCTACCCTTATTCCTTTTCTTCTTGCTCCTCTCTTCCTTTTCTCTTCTCTCCTCTTCCTCTCTTCATTTTAAACTGAATTGCCCGAATTAAAAAAAAAACTTAAAATAGACACTTATTATTTAAATAGAAATGGTACAATCGTTGCATAAAAAAATGACAAAGCTTGGCTGAGCTTAAAAATTGTTCTCGTAATTACCACTTCAAACACCAAGGTGACTGCGCAGGGGAACGCTGTCTCTGCAACCACAGTTTACACGCTGCCATGGGGACACTGGGCTGCACTGGTAACCATGGAAGTTGTCAAAAAAATCAACTTTGACAGGGGGAAGTGACAATGAATGGCACGTCATTTTGACCATGGGGTAACTGCCATTAAGTGAAGCATATGTAAAACTGTCTCCAGAGAGAGAGCAAAAAATATAGATGAGTCTCCTTCCTGAAAGCACCCTTATTAAGATGGATAGCAAAGAACTCCCAATTGGGTTAGAGAGAAGGACCTCTGTGGACTGTCCCCCCTCCACTGCCTGGTTCATTTGTTTTTAATCATTTTGTTTTTAACATATGCATGGGTTTAATTGTTAAAGATGTACTCTGAAAATGGGTTTCCTGTAGCAAGCTAATTTAGCTGTCCATTCAATCAAATTTGAAACTAAACTATATTATTTCTTCTTCAGGGTAGATTCCTCCAAAAATCATCTCCAGACTTTGGCAGGAGTCACTTGACTCTATGACAGGGAGAATAATGAGACAAAAAGGAGATTGGGGGAGAAAAGACCAGGAAATTAGGAACCTGTCAATCTGTTTTAAAACCTTCTTTTACCGTTTATTAATTTGTCTTGGGCAGCAAAGAAGGTATATAAGCCCTGTTTTTTTTTTCTTTCCTACAAGGTAGGAAAGATAATAGGGCAAAAGCCCAAGAAAGTGCTTTGTGAGTTACAAAGTGCTATACAAATGGCAATTATTAAGTTTTCTTGGAAGCTTTTATTTCCATTTAGCTAGGAATGTTTCAATGGCTGCACGTGAGGAAAGAATGCTGTCTGCTCCACTCTAGAGCATGTGGTGGTCACACTGCAAATTCATAGGGCATTCGGTCATTTTTCATTCATTCATTCTGGTAGATGTCTGATATTTATTGAGGTATTCTTAAGTAAAAGGCAGTATGCTATGCAGTGAAGATGCCGTGATAAATGGGAATTTTCTAAACTCTGCCTTTCTAGGGCTTTACTCTTACTGGAAAAGAAAGACAAAAGAACCCCTCCTCCCTCCAAGCCCCTAAAATTTATGCTAATTCCTATAAAGAAATGAAACAAGGGAACTAGAAAAGCTTTTCAATAGGGGGGAAGGTGGGACTAGATAGACATGCCCGAGGAAGAACCATGAGGGCACATGAAGTTTTCAAGGAGAGGGGTAGGAAAATACGTAGCAGGTGCAGCCTGTGCTAAGGCCCTGAGGTGGAGAGAAAATTGGCTCACTGAGGAAGATAACTGAAATACGTCAGGGTATCTGGGAATAAAAGCCAACAGGAGAGAGACACAGGTTGAGACTATATCATAGCTAGAGGCTAAGCAGTCTTGATGTTAGCAATTTTATTTTGCATGAAATGGAAAAATCATTTGAGAAGATTTTAAAAAGTGGGAGGAACATGAATCCCTTCTTGAACTGTCCTACGGAGTCTTTTGGAGCTATGATCCTGGTTATTTTGCATAGTAATTTAACAAACTTCAACATATAAGAGAAATTCTGGTTATCACCACTAAGGGAAGTATGCAAGTTAAGGTGAGTTCATTTTGCTGTTGCCTTAGAAGTTAAATTAAAAACAGGGAACAGTTTTTATTAACAGAGTCCCTTCATCTTTCATTTGTAGTAAACGGCAAAATTAAGATGCTGATGGTCTTTCACAATTGAGGAACGGGAAAGAATAGACTGAGATTTTTCATCAGGAAAATATGCATACAATGAACTGAAATTCTCTGCACTGAACTGCATGGGGGGTGGACACTCTTGGAATACTTTGGGACTTCCTATATTTTTTTCTAAAACATTCAAGGATTCAGTGTACTGTTTTCAACAAGCTTATGAATAAAACTCTGTTCCATTATGCACTCTGTTTTGAAATTTTTGTTCTGGGCAGAGTCTTGTCACTGAGTAAAAAATGCTAGCTGGACATTTGATTCATCTGGACAGCTGTGAATGGAATTTTCACTAATCAGCAGCAGATGTAGACCTAAAACAGTGAGGCAACTGGCCATTAGTGTGGATGGGATATTGGCCCTGTGCACCGTGTTCCAATCCACAAACATCTCCAAGTCTCTCTTTTTTATTTTCCTTGAAAGGATTTTTATTAAATATTTCTATCAGTTAATCTAGTGATTATAAATGGCCGGCCCAATTCATTGGCATGGGAAAAGCAGCTTCATCACGGCATTCACAGTATCCCAAAGAGGGAATTGATGGAACTGGATGGGAAATTCTTGCTTTCCAGTTGGAAATGTGGAGCAGATGCTGGCACTGTGAACAGCACGGCGGGTGTGCACTCTCTGTCCTAGATGGATTCAGTCCTATGCCACACTGGTCTTCAATAATACTCTTTATTTTCTTTAGGAATAAATACCATTGGCGATGAACGACCTTACCCCAAAGTAGACATTCTGAATATGGAGGAGATGGGACTGATTTTTCTTATTTGCTTTTATGTTTGGAAAACTGGTGAATCAACTTTATATCAGATGCTGTGCATTTCAAGCTAATATAGTTAACTAAAAGCGAGCGCTGGAAATCACCCACGGAAGTTACAACAAAACATCAATTCTATCTTCGGAGAAGTGTTTCATTTTACATTCTCCCATGAAGATTTTGATGTGCACGCTTAGTAAAGGCTCTTTTATCAGACTCGGACTGTTAGAAGTTCACAATCTTTATCCTTCGTTTACTGTGGGGTACAGGAGCAGTCGTAACCTATACACCTCCTATATGGAAGGAAGAGTCAGGAGGAAATCAGACAGATTAACGTCTCCAGACCCAGCTGACCTGTGTGTCCTTTGCGGCGATGCTCCACACTGTCCCAGACTGAACTGGAAGTCAGGATGACTTTTCTTCCTTGGATAGTCTGCTGCAATCGATAACCCTGGGTCCCAGTTTTTTCTCAGTCCCACTCTTCTTCCAGTCTTCATAAAGCAGAAAACTTTCCATTTGTCACTTTTATTTTGAGGGAAACCACATTTTCCTACTTCCAGTTAAATCTCTGGTGTGTTTCTTTCCACACAGCGTTCCTGAAAAAGGTCCACAGAGTATTCTCAACCTCGCCGGAATATTCAAATTATCTGGAGAGTTTGTTTCTAGCTCACACCACCTGCTGGAGCCCTCAAGAGGTTCTTATTTAACTTTGTTGGGCCTGAGGTGTCTAATTGTTTTAATAGCTTCCCAGGTGATTTTAATATGCAGCCAGGTTTAAGAACCACTGGGCCGTAAAAGTCTCAGTTTGCTTTCCACAAGCCTAAGGATCTGGATTATTATATTAAGAATTCAATAAAGAGAATGTAATTTTTATTCCAGTGTTGGCTGGATTTATTAGAAACACACTGGAACACATGTGTGTGCTTCGTCATAACATTATTATGACTTGGCTGTTTATGTCATTATGCAGATTCAACTGATTTGTTCAACATCTGTGGGTTTAGACTTCAAAACTCAGAAAATTGTCATCAAGTCTATTCTAGCATTGGATGGGGACTAGTCTTAAAATGCCCATTCATTCATCCTTCATTTTTTTATCCATTCACCAAACAATTACTGAGTACTTCCGATGTGCTAGATATGGTGGCAAATGATAAGACAATCTATATCTTTAGGAAACTCAGACTGTAATTGCTGAAAAGAGATTGGCTAGTAATTAGTCACAATAGAATGTCAAAAAAATAGAATGTCAAAAGAGTAGTGGATACAAGATCACAAAAGAACATCTGATCAATTCTCTATGGTGAATACATAAAAATATAAAGAATACAAGTTGAACTAGATTAATGGAGGTTCAACAAATAGCTAGTACAGGGGTAGATAGGAAATTCTAAGTGAAGGGGAGATGTTTGGCAAAGACATGAGAATTCTAAGTAGGACTTTCATGTATTGTAAATTGAATCTAATTTAGTGGTGCTGGCTGGAGCGTCATGTCTGTGGTAGAGGATGTTACTTAGTAGGCAGAGACCCAGCCCAGAGCCTGTCAGCATGTGAATCTATTTTATAAGTTTTATGTGACACAGAAGCGTTCATAAAGAAATAAAGACCCACACTGGAGCATATTGCACAATGAGCCTAAAGAGTGGACAGATGTGGAGAAATACAATAGAAGACAGGGAGTATAAACTGAAAATAGTAGATTGGAGAAAACAGGAAGTCCATGTGTTCAGATGCTTCACTCTGTCCCCCCATCCCTTCATTTTAGGAAATAAGATATCTCTTTCTTCTAGGGTTAGGGAGGTCATGAAGGTCATGACCTGCTTCAGGGCAGGGTCATAAATAGCCTTTGCATTAATTTTTCCATTGCTGGACGAAAATATCCGACATCCACAATTTAAAGGAGGAAAGGGGTTGTTTTTGCTCACAGTTTCAAAAATTTCAGCCCATGGTCAGTTTGCTCCATGGAAGAAACATCATGGTAGGAGGGTAGGACAGAGGAAAACTGCTCAACTAAAGGCATTTAGGAAGCAGAGAGCAGGGAAAGATGACCAAGGAGGAAGCAGTTCGGAACTACATTCATTCCTCCAAGGTCCACCTGAGTGACTCACCCAACACAACCAGAAGTGTGCTTTACTAACTTTCAAAGTGTCTCTCGAACCAATCACACTGACAATCAAGATCAGTCATCATGCTCTACCCTCTGTCAATTTGACATCCAAACAGATCTTCTTAAAGTATAAGCTCTAAATACAAACAATAACAGGGTCATCATCCCACCTTAGATGATGTAACTATCATGTGTACAACCAAATATGCTCCTGTCCCTTCCCCCAAAGTCTCAACAAGTCCAGCATTGCTCAGAAGTCTAAATCCAAAGTCTTTTCTGAGATGCAAGGCAAATTCTTAGCTGTCAACTCACGTAAAATTCAAAAAGCAAATTACGTATTCCCAAAATGCAGTTTCCCAGGAAAAATATTTCCACTGTAAAAGGGAAGAATATGAAGAATAGAAAGAAGTTGGACAAAAAAAAACCAACACCCAACAGAGGCAAATGTAAGTCTTGTAGTTCCAGGATTGAGAGCACAAGGTGGTGAGTTGTGAGTTCCAGAGTCCTTGGGTGACCACACCTTTATGACTTTACTGATTGCAGCCCAGAAAGTTTCTTTCTTAGGCTAGACCTGCTCATTATCCATGGCTTTTCTTAGCAGATGCTTCATGTTCCTGGAATCTCCCACTTCCTGTGGGTCTCTACAGCAGCTTTATCCCCACTCTTCAAGCTTCGAGCATCACCCTCCCGTGGGCACCTGAAAGAGACTCTGACACTGTCATACAATTCACCTGGCTTCCTAATCCTTCGTTTGAAATCTGGGTAGAAGCCTCCATTACCCCCATCACTCATGCATTTGCATGCCTATAAAACTTTGCATCACTATTTAGACAGTGCCAAAGCCTGCTGCCAGCTTGAGGAGTAGCCAGTACCCTTTGGACTGTGGGTTGTGGTGGCCTTTGGGTGGCTGGACAACTGAGCACAGTAAAATGAATCCCAGGAAGCCAATTCCCTAGGTGGCCCTACTTGACTAGGGACCCTTGGACTCTCTTCTCATATGAAAGATGATACTTTTGTACTCTTGATCTTGCAATAGTTAGGGTCTTGATGATTTCTGAGATAACCTGAAGGTATTTTTCTTCTTGAACTAGTTCAAAATATTTGGTATCTTTTAAATGGCATTAATTCCTTCTGATGCAGCTTGAAGGGGCTGGGAACCATGTGTTGTGTTTATTTTTTTTTTTTTTTGGCCAAATTGAAAGTTTTTCAAATCTTTCTGCTCTTGTTTTTGCTCCTGATTCTCACTATATATCTATCTTAAAATGAGCCAGCTGTATCCATGCCACAGCTTGAATGTTGGGCTGTGTTGAAATTTCCTCTGCCAGATCAATTAGTCTGTCACCTTTTAAATTAGCCTTACACAGTTTTAGGACACAGAGAAAAGCAAACAAGTTCTTTTTTAAATTTTCTTTAATTTTTGGCCAGAATGTAACATGCACAGCCTCTAGTCCAATTTCCAATAGAGTTTTAATTCCCATCTGAACTCTCATTAGTGCAATCTACCGTCTACATCCCTGGTAGCATTTTGGTCTTCTCATCTCAATAGCCCATTAAGTTCTGCTTACAGCCTTCTATATTTCACCAGTCTGCTTTTCCAAAAGTTTTTCAAATCCTTCCTGCAGATCCAGTTCTTCTGAACTGTATGTGCAGGTATAGTCATAACAACAACCTCATTTTTCTCACACCAGTTTTCTGTATTGGTCTGCTTTCTGTTGCTAGAACAAAATGCTCACATATACACCTTGAAGGAGGAGAGGGTTTATTTTGGCTTATGGTTTTGGAGGTTTCACTTCACAGTCAGCTGGCTCCATGAAAGAAACATCATGGAAAGACAAGGGTAGCAAAACTGCCAAGATCATAGCATCCAAGAAGCAGAGAGCAGGGAAAGAACACCAGAGAGGAAGGGACTGGGAACCAGATATAATCCCCAAAGTCAAGCTTCCATGACTCACTAAGGAACAACTCTCTGTGTGCTTTACCCATCTAGGTGTCTCTCATGTGAATCTAGTTTACAGCCAAGATTAATTTCCATAGCCTTTTTAGGCCTTGTGACTTGATTTAGGGAAAAAGAAAAGGGAAAATCAGGGAGATCTTCCTGCCTTTGTCATTTTCAGTATTCCCAAGTAGTATATGTTAAAATAGTGTGTCCTGAATCCCATCAATAGTCCCTACTTTTAATCCAGGCTTTCATGTTGTTCTTGTCCCAAATCAACTTGCACCTCATATATATGCAGGTTATTCTTAAAACACAGTGCCTCTGGAGTAGCTTGGAGTACCTAATGAATAGGTATTGATTGATGACTTATTAGGATGAGTTGTCATTGTTGATTACATTGAAAGGCAGCATGGTGAGTCAGTTTTTGTTCAGGAATCAGGACGTGATGGAGAATGCAAAATGTGAGCAACCACTCATGGAGCATAAGAAGCACATATTTGGCCTCTATCACTGGTTCCTGAATTGAAGCTCCTGAACTCCTTAGAATCTCCAGAATGGTGAGTATTTCATATGCTAATGAGATAAGTGGTGGCGTGGCGGGGTGCCTCTGTGTAGCTTTCAGAGAGGAAGAGAGACTGGAGGTTAAGGTCAATCATACTGGTCCAATGATTTAATCAAGCAAGTCTATGTAATGAACCTTCCTTGAAAACCTCTAAACAATACAGTTTGGAAAGCTTCCAGAAAGGTAAGAATATTAAATGATGGGGGGGTGGCATGTCTGGAAGGGATGGGAACCCTAAATATCCCCATTCTCAGACTTTGCTCAGTGTTTTACTTCCACTTAGCACTTCCTAAGTTTCATCCTTTGTAACAACCTGGTAATAGAAAGGAAAGCACTTTTCTCATTTTTGTGAGCAGACTGTTAAATCTGGCCAAGGACTGTAACGACTCACAGTTTATAACTAGTTAGAAGTATTGGCAGACTAAGACTTGTGACTGGCATTTAAAGTTGGTGATGGCCTTGTGCAACTGAGCCCTTCGTCTGTAGTCTGACATAGCTCTGGGCATTTAGCACCAGACATCCACTAAACTGGTGGATGTCCATTTGGTATCCAGAAAACCAAAGTACTGGTTATCGTGTTGGAGAACTTGCCAACTTGTCTTTGTAAATTCAAAGACATGGCTGATGGTTAAGCATGAGAGTGATGGTATTAAACAGATTTAAATCAGAGACTGAGACAGACCTAGAAAAAGAATGGAGGTGATGGATAAAAGAGGCTGTCATAGGTGTAGTATAGCAGAAGATACATCGAATACAAATAATTACTGCTCAGATAAAAGTTGTTAAGGACTGCGGCTTGGGTATTTTGAAAAGTAGGAATATTCAGCCATTTCCAGAACCATTTGCAATAGTGTCTTCTGAGAAATACAGAATGCCTTCTCTCCAGTGGCATCAGCATCACAGAGTCAGACGCACATGCAGAATCTCAGGTCCCGATGCAGGCTTACGAGTCCCATCCTGCAGTTTGACTCGCAGGTGTCTCCTGGGCAGGTTGTAGTTTAAGAAGCACTGATCTGGTGTAGTAGAAGATCATCAACTGTCTCTAACTCAACCCACTTCTTTATTAATGTCTTCATTTGTTTATTAAGCCCATTATATGTTCAGTTCTATCTTTTTTGAGCTTGCTGAGCACCTTTTTGAGTGGAAATCATTTTATCTCCTCTTTTTTCATTTTGAACAATTCGGCTGTATTGCTTTTGAGTTCCTCCAACTTGATGTCCCATGGGTCAGTTTGGGAGGAGTAGGGAGTTTTTGGAGGCATTTTGTTATCTGATCGTCACATCTTTGTGTGTGTGTGTGTGTGTGTGTGTGTGTTTATGTGTGCATACCTGCACCCTCAGATTTGTAGGTTGACTACAGTGGGAAGACTTTGTTGCTACTATGGAACTCTCTTTAATTAGTGTCTGCTTTTCAGTGATGTACTCTGGATATGGATAATTTATAGACCATTGCCTGAATCCCGAGATCCAACCACCTCCATTACTTTGGGAAGGGCAGTTGCACTGTAACTGTAGAAGATCCTCTCTGTGAAGACCAAAACACAGTTCTAATATTGCTTTCATTACTCTCTAGCTCCATGATTCTAGAAATAACCCAGCCCTCCTGAGTCTCAGCTTTCTCATCTGTATAGTGGAGTGAAAAGATCTATATTCCTTGTTTTTTGGACTTATTGGGAAGAACCAATTAAATTTGAATAGAGCATACTTTGAAGACTGGAAAGGGCCCGGAGAGTGGAGGATCTTCCATTGCTTAGCACATGATGTTGGGGGAGGGGGCCACTGACCTTTCCCTTGGCTGTCATTTAGGAGTTTACAGTTACTGCTGCATTCTTTCTAGCTCCCAGTAAACCTCAGCCTGTGAAGGAGAGGTGAGCAAGTCAGCAGATGATACATTTATTTTTGGGCATGTTAATTTCTTTATCAGCTTTATTTATTTTCTGAGGGCATCACTGTATCACATTAATGCCTCAAGTTGCTAACAATACCAGCTGGTGCTGCAGGCATCACTTATACCCACTGTATAAGAGCTCAGGGGGTACCATGAAAACTACCACCCACCTGCAATGCTGGATCTTCTCCCTGGCACACTTGTTATCTCTCTTTGGGAACAGATCCACCACTTCCTGCTCTCTCTCCAAAGCCCTTTATGAATGATATTATTTGGCATATATACAATTTATTTTGTTTTAGTTCTGTGGAGTTCGAGGGCTCTGGAGAGTAGAGACTCTTTATGTTTTCTTTGCTCTACCTCTGTCTCTTCAGGGATTGGTGCATAGTGGGGATATGGGTTTGAGTGCTGGGAAGAAATGTAAAATCTACTATTTTATTGTTATTTATTCATTTGTTTGCAACATCAGTGAGCCCTTCTCAGATAGAGATGGCCTTGACAGTGTAGATCAGAAGGTGAATGCCTGCACACCCCATGACCCCCTCTCAGATGCTCATCACACCTGCATGTGCATCTTTAAAGAATTTCTTTCTTGACAGCTTGTGCGTCATGTGAGGGTACAGATTGTCCTGTCCTTCTCTGTATCCTCAGGGTTTAGAACAGTATTCATCACATAGTAGGTGCTCAACAGATATTTGTGGAATTACAATGAA
Organism: Dolichotis patagonum; assembly: GCA_004027295.1. NCBI lineage: Eukaryota > Metazoa > Chordata > Mammalia > Rodentia > Caviidae > Dolichotis > Dolichotis patagonum. The sequence goes on along the minus strand of PVJX010000008.1, from coordinate 398,967 downwards.
TGACTCAGTGGAGATGTCAACTCTTGAGGACTTCTACATCTGTGATAACTTTCTAAAATGAATTTATCCTCATTAAACTTCCCCGATTAGATGCCGGAACTTGGAGGACCAACCAAGAAAGCAACAAGTCATCTTTCCTGGTAAGCAGAGAGCACTGTGGGTGTGCTAGCGACAGAATAAGTCAGTGTCTCCTGTGAGCCTACAGGTGTGTGGGCTGAGAATCAACACCCTACCCCTTAGCAACTGGATGGTTTCGAGGTCAACCAGAGTTGATAGCAACTAACACACATAAAGCAACTAAACACTTGTATTGTTGGGTTGATTATGCTGACCTGGGACCAGAGGTCTAAGCATCTCTTGGGAGGATGACAGTGTGCAATATAGCAAATATGGGGGATTTCCTTCTATCTTGTCTTTGAAAGCCAATATTGTTTTCACTGTTTTGCTTTGTTCTGATTAATTGTATTGCTCTATTCAATATTCTGTTTTGATAGGTTTTATAATGTTCTGCTTTTGGTTTGATTTTGCTATACCTGATGGAATGGACAACTATTGTGAAGAAAACAAGGTATACTATAGCAGCTATTATTGTTACCCCAGTATCCTGCTCTAAAGTTCTGTACCAATTTCACTGCACTGTCTTGATTGGCTTTGTTCTGTCTTGTTTTGTTGTATTTTACTATCTTTAAAATAAATAAATAAATAAATAAACTTCCCCATTTGGAAATGTGGCTAATAGCTTTCCATTTAAGGAAGTTTCCATATTTTAGTCAAGTTTCTGTTGTGACAAAACACCAGAGTTAATAACTTTAAAGGAAGAAAGGTATCTTTTGGCTCACAATCAGTAGGGAGTTGCCTCCACTGTTTTTGGGCCTGAGGTACAGCAGTACATCAGGGTGGGCGTGCACAGTTGAACAAACTGCTCTCCTTACAGTGTCCAGCGAACAGGGCAAGAGAGAAAGGGGCAGGTGTCCCAATATCCCCTTAAAAGGCACAGTGATCTCACTTTCTTCACTAACCCTCACCTTGTAAATGTTCCAGCACCTCCTAATGGTTACATGGGCTACTGACCAAGCTTTTAATACATGAGCCTTGAAGACACTGAAAATTCAAACTACACATTATCTATCAGTTCTTTTTCTCTAGTGGTCTAGTTGCTCAGAGGGAAGAAGTATAATACTTACTATTTCAAAGATATATGAAAAATGTTATTTTCTCCACTCTTCTAAGCAGGAATATGGTGCGTGGCCAAGGTCAAAGAGCTTTTAAGGGGGGAAACACAAGATTCTAACTTACTAGGTCTAATTGAATTGACTGTCATGCTTTCTACTGAGCCGTCCTGCCAAAGTTGTGTACATAACTGTCCCGTAGTTTTTCTCTGCCATCTGTTCTTTAAGAAATAACATTGTCTGAATAGGGCCACAGAATTGCCCAATGCTGGAAGAGTAATATTCTGAGTTTAATGCTTTGTACAGATTGGTTTTAAACAAGAGTTAACTTATAATGCAACCTTCATTCTTTCACACTAAACAGTTTCCTTCCAACTGGGGCATGTAACCTGACTGTGACCTGGCTCCTTGTCTCAGATCTAGGGCACTGATAGTCAGTCTGTTTCTCCAAATGCTTGTTGATGAGAGGGCTGGTCCCTTCACCCATTTGTCATATCTGGGCTAAGGCTCAGAGTTAGTTCATGATGCAAATGTGTTTGGATTTTCAGGAAATGCATCTTTCTCTCTCCCAGATAGCCTGTCTTTGGTTTCTACTTCTACAATCTTTGCTCAAGGCATATATTCCTGAAGTCTAAAGAATAAAAATGGTCATCAGTGTAATTACTGTCTGGCTGTAGACTTCCCAATAATCTTTATTAAAAATACACATCCACATAATTTACTCTGCATTTTTCCTATTACTTAATGTTTTCCTTGATATTTGGCGGCAACCTTTCAACATTTGTTTGCCCAATATGTATTAGATAGCTATCTGGGTCCAGCATGCTGGTAGCTACTAAGAATGCAAAAGGGAGAAATCATGAACTTTGGCTTCCAGCATCAATCATTCTTATAGAAAGGGCCAATGTCTCCCTGAAGGACTCAGGATGTGTTCCTGGAGGAGACAATTTTAACTGAGTCTGAGTAGATGAGAGGAATGAACAGGTCTGGAAAGCAGATGGTGTCTGAGAAAAGGATGAAAAATGGGTAAGGTCAGAGTAGGGTAAGAATGGATATAAAAGCAACCAATTCTACAGCCCAGTGAATTCTGACCAAGCATTCAGATTTAATGCCTTTAAAGGGACAGAAAATAGGATTCTTTTTGAAGGGAAGAAAAGGAATGTCTGAAAACACTCAAGATCATGGCTTTGCTCTGAGCACATTTTAACAGCTTTTTTCTTCTGTCATTATGTGGTCATTTTGATGGAAAATGTCTCTTCATTTCAATTGCCAGGAAAAAGCCATCAGACTGAGCAGACAGAGAAATCTGTTGTGTGGTCCCCTAAAGTCAGGAGTTACTGCCGTGTTTTTTGACTGAGACAAATGGCATCATCTGGATGCTGAGAATGGAAAAGCCACTGTGACTAAGGGTCCTTCTGTTAATGGCAGTGTTCTCTCCAGACAAGCCACAGAACGCCCTGGAGAGGAAGATACGTGTGTCCCTTCAGCCCCTGTATCTTGGCGCTTGAGAGAGGGGACCAGTCAGACAGCTGGAGCTTGGATCAGTCAGTTACACTGGGGACTCGCATTAGACTTGACACATGACTTATTTTAAAAGTTGGCTCACCGTATGCCTGATTCTGCATGTCCTGTTACTCAGAGAGCATGTAGTCTAAACTCTTTCTTTTAGACAAGGACAATGTGACCCAGGGACTTCATGACAACTAACCCAGAGTTACACAGCTGGTGAGTGCCAGGTGTCTATTAATCCAGGGCTGACCTTATTATGCCTCATCCACATAAGTTAAGCGTTAATATTTGCTGGATGCTTTGGTATTCTGAACATCTTGTCAAGCGATGGATTACTTCCCATGGGGAGGCATCTAGTTTTGGTTTCAACAGTCACTGTTGTTGGGTCTTATAGCTGCATAGCGTCAAAGCCTCAGTTTCCTGACATGCAAAATGGAGATGAAAACAGTGCTAACCCTGGGATACCCTGAAGATGGAGACAGTGTGTCGAGATCAGCACAACATCTGGCACACTTAATATTGAGGTTACCATGATTTAATCTTTCGGGGCTCCTTTGTCAGAACAATGTCCATCTGCCCTAGAGATGGGTAAGAAAGATAGTCTCTGAGTGTTGTCATTCTATGTCTCTTTAAATCCCAGTTGTCACTGCCAGAAGGCGGGGACTTCTCTCCCTTGCAGGTATCCTGTTCTCCAGATACTCCTTCACCCTCCTCTAGGTTCTTGGCAGCATCCCCTGGAGGACATGTGAATGTGGTCACAGCCTCACAATCTCGGGAGGGATCTTTGTCAGTGGTACAACTATGCATTTCCCGAATCCGTTCAGGGAGGAGAGAGAGCCAGCTCTGGAATGGTATTTCATCCATATCTGAAACCAGCCAGGTTTGGATTGGCTCACAAGGTCTGCAACATTTCATGATCTCTGGCATTCTAAGAATGGGTTCCACAGAGCCCTGGTGTTAAAAATAATAATAATAATAATGATAAGCAGTGCAGTACATCAGCCCTTTTGGCAAGCACTAGGGGAGGAATGTGGTTCAGCATATAGTTGGCTATGCATATTTCTAACAGCATAGTAGAGTTCATTTGGTTCCTCCTGAGGCTTGATCACCTCTGATATAGTAAGTCACGTTCTGGCAGGTTTTGCACATATGCATCGATCTCCAGCTCCCCTGGTCTCCTTTCTCATGTCATCCTCCCTGTGAGTGACAGTGCTACCTACTTCCGTGTACAAGCTGGAAGGAATGTTCACCATTTGCATATGCTTCTGTAGAGAGGCAGAAACTTCACCAAGACCCAGAACAAATTCTCAAAATATTCGATCTGCACATGGCAACTCCAGACGTCAGTGGATTCTTTAGTCCAGTGTGTAAGGCTCCCAGGAGAAAATATCGTCTGTGGTTTTTTGTCTCTTCAGATTTGAGGAATGAGCTCTTTTATTTAGGATGTGTCAGGTAATTCTGGAAGTTCCTTGGCTTACTTTTGTTTCTTGCATTCTGCGAAAAGAATGATGGAGTTGTGAAGTGGAGGAAAGAGGAAGAGATGGACAAAAAGAGAAAAGAAAGAGATCTTTACTGGGGCCTTGCCTGAGAGCGCAATCAATTGTCTTTTCATCTTCATGGCAAACTGGCTCTGAAGATGTAAACCGATGGACAAAAGTCACAAGAACTCTGTGAATTTCTCTTCAAATTTGTTTGCCTTCAAATGCCGTGAACTCCAACACCTATAAAATGATCTTGTCATTTTATTTCCTTTTCCCTAAGCCAGGCATTTATTTTTTTAATCCCTAAATTGGCCTCCTTGTAACACTTCTGTGTTCCTTTGATCTAAACATCAGACACCCTTTAAAATCTGGGACATTATATATTTTTCTGATTTGGATTTCGGTAAGGACATATTTTCCTTACAGACCTATTCTTTTGCAATGCTGAATGCTTCAATTTTCTACACAATCACCCAAGGTTTTTTTTTCCTAATTTGATGAATTTTAGAAGCATTAATATAATAAAACTATTATTGCTTAAAATTTCTTTTCCTGCACTTACGTTAGCTTGAAATACAGCTAGAGGTTTTCTTCTCACACCTTGTTTTTATACTGGAAATTCTTATTCATATTACTTTGTAAAAGGCAAATTTTCCTCAAACTGCTTGTTTAATTCACCTTTCTGGCCAAAAAGTCATCTATGTTTTGGTGTCAGCAATCACGTGGAGATAGCTGAAGGCAATGGTTGCCTAAAGGCAGCCAAATCTCAACTTGCAGTCAAATCTCAACTTAGGGGATGTGTCTTCTAATATCATACCAGAGCTCCTTTTCTGGTAGGTTTTATTTTTGGGTAACTCAGTGTTCTGTGACAACCAGTGGACTTGATAGCTCTTATGTTCCTTTCATTCCAGCTGTCATCTTATATGAAGAATGAGTGTCATCTTTCCGTCATCCCCATCACTATTTAAGGAAAGTTTTGTTTTTCTTTTATCAGCGCAGGAGTTGGAGGATGGAAAAGAGACGCATAGGTGTGGAACCCTACTTTCCTTAACATTCATCGGTGTTTTGAGTCACCATTGTGCCCAGTGGAAAAGGCACTGAGTTCAAAAACGAGTATTTGGCACAAGATAGCATGGGTAGTACGTGGCAGGGCTGTATTTCAAGCCCAACTCTTTCTGACTTTATCAAACATGAAAGTGATGGGTAGGAAGTGGGCACCTTAGTAAATGAGAGTAGAAGTGTGAGTTTGAGACATTTATCTCTCTGTGTGTACGCACACATCCATGTGTCTTTTTGCCTTTCTGTCAAATTGAAATTCTGTTTTTCTTGTTAGTTTGGTGTGGGAGAGTCTAATGATATGCCTTCGGGTCATGGTCTAGGCTTTGCTTTTGTTACCTCCACTTACAGATATATCCTAGAAGGATAGCAAGCAGTTGTTAGTTGGGCCTTTTAGGTATGAACTGTTATTATTATCACCCCCTAGGGATCAATATGTAGCATTCCCTTATCTGAATTACGAATATGCATTCTCACCTTTCCCAAGAATTTGAGGAAAAATAGTTCAGTAGCTACAATCCTTGCTGTGAATTAAACGAGCAAGATGTTGAAAAATGTCATAAGAGAAGGAGAAATTGTAGGTGTCTTCAACTTTAGTATCATTCTGCTAATGATGAGCTTTGGTTTTGAGGCCATTTAGAAAGGCTAGACAAATATAGTTCACCATGGCTATGATAATAAAATTAGGAAATAATATTGTTAAAGCATCATTTAGTGAGCTGGTTAAATTTATGAGTCAAATTGACTGGGCCACGGAGTGACCAGATATTTCATTATACATTATTTTTGGGTGTATCTGTGAGTGTGATTCTGTCTGAGTAAAGCAGCCAGCCTCCCCAGTACGTGGATGGGTCTGATCCAATTGACTGAAGGCCAGAACAGAACAGAAGTTTGCATAGGAAAGCGCTCTTTCTTTCTGCCCTGTTCTCTCAGAGTCGGGACACCAGTGTCCTTCTGCACTAATGGAATGGCTTTGGAACTGGTGCTCCTGGTTGTCAGGCTTTCAGACACAAGTATAGGAGCTACACCCTGGCCCGCCTGGCTTTCCAGCTTGCAGAGGAAGATCATGGGACTTAGCTTCCTTTCAATAAATATCTTTGTATGTATAATATAAATATCTGTATATCTCCTTTATGGGGTCTCTAGGAAACCCTAATACACTGAGTTATTGCTGTATAGTAGGAACCTCATTAAATCACTGTGTGGTACATACATTACTTAATGCAGTACTCACAATCTTATGAATGAGATATTGTTATTTGCATTGTGAAGATAAGAAACTTTACCAAGGCCGCATACCTTGAGTGGGAAACACATATCCACGAGTCATGTGACTTTGTGCAAGTCAATGAATTGATATCAATTAATATGCTCAGTTGGGCTGATGATGCCCACCTTGAAGAGTTGCAAGGGTTAAATGATAGGTGTAAAGTACTTGGAGAAGGATACGCTACATTATAGGAACTCAGAAACGATAGCTTTTACTGCTTTTCGCTTTTATTTGTCTTAACAAAATGCAGAGGCTTTGCAGCTTGTGGACTAGATCTAATTTCTCTAACATAATGTATTACCAACAACTGAACTCAATCATTTGTTCATCCTCATTAAGCTCCAATAATATTTCATGTTATCCGGAGGGAAATGTGATTACGGTGACATTTAAAATTTGGCACAGCCCAGGGAGAGGGAGGAGGCAGCAAGAGGAATCCTGGTGAGACTGTCATTAGACCTGGCTGCCATACTTTAGGGAGCTGGACAGCTGCAAAGGTCACAGGAGGTTCTGTTTCCCAAAAGGTGTTTGGTATTTACTTTCGCTCCAGCATGTTTTCTTCTGCTCTGATAACGATTGTCATCCTCCATTACAATAAAAGCTGTCAGAAGGATTTTATAGGCATATGGCATTAATTTAGTTTTCCCCTCTGTGGTCATAAGAGAGTTTGCAAAAAATGAAAACAAAACAAAGCAAAGCTGCACTCAGCCATTCATCAATTTGTACTTGTTGGATAGCCATCCTGTGCCACACACATGAGGGGACAGGCTCTCTATTTCCAAAGCGACATAATGGACACACTTCTTTCTGGGCACTGGCTCCGATATGCTTCATTTTCCATTTCCTCACCCGGCTTTGAGAAATGGATCAGAGCGCTACCCGGATTTCTTTGGAAAACAGAACAATGTCAGCCACGTTTTCTTTTCATCACAGCATCATTTGGAACTGTGACTGTGCTTTATACTTGCCAGAGCCTATTTATGTCTGCTCATCGCCTGCAATAATATAGTGAGGTAGGCAGGCAGCTCTGATTAATTTTTGTTCTACAGGTGAGGGACCTGAGCTTTAGGAAGGAGACACTTGGCCAGGGTGTTACATTCAGGGAAGATGCCAGTCTGTGAAAAGTCTTCCACTCTTTTTTCCTCACCAATTCACCCTCCATGTCTAGGGGAAATACTAAAAACAACTCTAATGTCATTGTGTATCAGTAAGGATTCTCCTGAGAAGTAGAATGAATACTATGCCTATGTCTTATATATTTGTGATTGTTAATTCTAATACATCAGTTTGACTGGATTAGGAAACACTAGAGGATTAGCAAAGCACAGTTCTAGGCGTCTGTCGGGGAGGGGGTTGGAGATGACTAGCATGTAGACCAGCAAACCAAGGGGGAAAGACCCACTGAGTTTTGGGTGGCACCAACCAATAGGCTTGTAGCCTGGATGGAATAAAAGGGAAAGAAGAAGGAAGCTGACACAAGGACAGCTCATTCTGACTGACTGGGTGCATCTTTTGCTTCCATCACTAGTGAACATCGGACTCCATTTTCTTCAGCCTTTCAATGCAGACTCACACCAGTGACTTTCCGGGGAACTCCCAGGTCTTTGGTCTCAGACTGGTGCTATATCCTTGATCCCACATGCTCTGTGACTGTGACTTCCAGCTTCTTGGACTGAGCAGCCACTGGGTTTTCTGGCTCTCTGGTGCACAGTCATTGTGGCCTCTCTTACCTGTAATTGTGTAAGCTTAACTTATAAATCCCTTTGGATAATTACATATTCAATTCCATTATTCTAGCAAGCTCTAACGAATACAATGCCCGTGTCTATATTTAAATGTACATCTATGTATTTATCTGTGTATAAATATGGGTAGGTACAAAGAATTTAGTTTGGGAACTAGCTCATACAAAACTGATTATGGAGGCCGAGAAGTCCCACAGCATGTGGTGTTTGAGCTGGAGACCAGGACATTGGTGTGTGATTTAGTGTGTCTGAAATCCTGAGGATGAGGGAGGGCTACTGGTGTAACCCTCAGTTCAAGCTAAATGGCGTGAGCACTCGTTGGTAGGGGACCCAATCCTAGTCTGAGGTTCCAAGAACCAATTGTTTAGATGTCTTAGGGCAGGAGAGGATCAGTGTCTCGGCTCAGGAAGACAGAAGGAACTGGCTCTTGTTCTGCTTTTTGTTTTACTGGGCCCACAATAGATTGGATGATGCTGTATCACATGGGTGAGAGCAGACCTTCTTCATAAAGACTGTTGGCTCAAATGCTCATCTCTCCTGAAACACTACCCCAGACATACCAGGAAACACTGCTTTACTAGCAGCCTTCTTATCCTACAACACAGCAAAACTGACATATGACATTGACTGTGGCTGTCTGCCTTTCCTTACCTTACCCTTTTTCTCAGAATAATATCCTAGCTTGTAAGTCCATTTGGGATCTAACCCTGTTCTCTTCTCTAGATTTTTGTAGAGAATTCTCACTGTCTGTACCCCCTTGTTCACCCAAAGATATGCTCAGATTTCACCAAACCTCATAGCATCATTGTTTCTCATTGTCTTGATGTTACTTGGGAGGCTTCCTACACTTTCACATAGGCCTAGCTCCTACTTACCAATTAGTTACACTTCAGTTTGAGAATAACTTTCCTCAGGAAGCCTCTTCTGATATCTCAATTTTGGGATGCCTCCACTACACTTGTCTGTCACTCTCTTACTCCCCTGCTGAATCCACTCAGCTGTCTGCCTCTTGTGCTGGTGATAAGAACTGTGAGGATGAGGACTATGTGTATCTCACCTCTGTACCCTAGAGGTGGGCCATATTTAGGAATTAATGATTTTGTGACTCATTCATACTCAGGTAGCAGATCTCCTTTGGCACGTAAGTCACGAACCACTGGATCACTCTTGGTGCTGGTCACTCCCCATATGTCCTATCAGTTCCACCCATGATAATCTTTGTACCTTGGAAAAATGGAGAGCCCTTGGACAGCACTTGGACTTTCCTGCTATGAGACCCTGGGAAGCACCCAAAGCAGAAAGTAGGAGGAGAAGAGAGGGAGTAATCTTAGAACAGTCCCTTCTGGATTTGACATGCTCAGGTAGTAGCTGCATCTGTCTATGCCTACAGCTTTGGCTTGGTGCCTTGCCCTCCACAGTCTAGTGTCCCATGGCTTCCAGTGACATGTTACCCTATCCTTCATCCTAAAAGCAAAAATGGCTTCTAATTCCTGCTACTTACAGATGCTTCCGCCTCATCTGCTTGTTTCCAGGACCCCCACCTCCTATCACGCTTTCATTAGAACCATTTGTGGTAGATTCTATTTCCTGCCAGGTTTCTGACTTATGAATTGGTCTACTTGTTAGAGATAAAATTATGATTTTCAAGCTCTCTAGGATGGTTCTTGTCAGCTTTAGATTTTTGAAGATAATTCTCAAGACAGGTCCAGATTGCTGCCTTATTATACAGACATAGACAAGAATTTCCAGAAGAATTGCAGTAGAATTTCTACTCTTTGCCTAATTTTCAGCATTTTTGCTATGAGAATCATTCAGTATGCTTACATTTCAGTAATCATACTGTTCCAAGAAAATTTGGTATATATAAATCTATATGATTCAGTAATATGAAAAAAAATCTCTCTCCATGCTTCAAAACTACTCTGCAGTGTTCTCAAAATTCCTCTCAGCTCACTTGACTTCTTGTCAATTTGTTGGACTGTAGGGACATTGGTGTAAAAGAAGCTGTAGGTGCCACGTGTTCAGGCATCAGTGTTTCCCTTTAAGACCCAGCAAGAACTGCATTCTCTAAGATGAACATAGGAATGGATTTGGAGATAACCTGGATCTATCACAAGTAGGAGGAGGAAGAGTCATCATCAGATCTGAAATACTCTACCTTTGAAACAAAAATTAAATTACTCTGTGGTGCTGGCCAAGCTAAATAGAACCCAGTATGCTGGGAGGAATTATGTGTGCAAATACTATCCAGGTGAAGTGTGGAAAAATTGGACTTAGTCAAGAAAATCTGGTAAAATCAAAAATCTCATAAAGAAGTTGTATCCAGAATAAAGAACACTGAAACCTCAGCGGCAAGAAAACATCTCAATTTAAAAAGGACAATAAGACATTTCACCAAAAAGTACATATGCATGGAAAATTAGCATGCAAAATGCTCAGCATCTTTTGCCATGAGGAAAGTGTAATTTTAAGTCATAATTAACTACCACTGCATGACTTACGAGAATGGTTAAAATAAAGAGCACTGGTCATAGCAAGGGCTGACAAGGTCATGGAGCAGATGAAACTCTCATATGCTACTGAAGGATATGCAAAATGTTATAGCTGCTCTAGAAAAACAGTTTGGAAATTTCTTAAAAAGTCACAGGGAATTTTCCCCTAAGATTTTCAGGTCCAGTCTCAGGATCTTGCATAAATGTTATCTTCAAAGGCATTAGGGATTTTGTAGATGTGTTTATGGGTATGGATTTTGAAATGGTGAAATTATCCTGGGCAGGTCCAGTCTAGGCACATTTAAATCAGGTAACATTTTCACTGAGTCTTGAGAAATGTAATAACAGAAGGATTAGAGGATGAAAATAAGAAAGGAGATGTATATGAAAGGAATTTGACCATAATTGCTATTTTTGAAGATAGAAAAAAGGGGCCACCAGGCAGGATCTATAACTGCATGGAATTGTATTCTGCCAATAATCTGAACACATTTACCCTGCAAGCTTCCAGAAAGGAATGAGGCCCTGCTGATACTTGAGTTTAGCTTAATGTTGGATACCTGAACTACAGAACTATAAGATAATAAATGTGTGCTGCCTAAATAAGTTTGTGTCAATTTGTAATGCAATCAACAGAACTAATACTACACATAATTAAGCAATGCTACTTCCAGTATTTCACGTAGAAAAATAAACACTTATGTTCACATAACCCACAGACAGATGTTTACAGAAGTTTTGCTCATAATCACTGTGACAGTTAAGCTTAACTATCAACTTGACTAACTGAGAGTCACCCAGGGGGTTATTAAAGCAAAGGTCTAAGTGGGTCACAGAGATGTGACTATGGGTACTCTGTCTGGATTCTTGATCCCTTGCTCTCTGGAACTGTTACCCTGCTTTGCCTCTCAGTCACCATGAAGTGAGCAGCTTTGGCAGGCCCTTGGTGTTTCTGTTTTAAAGCCAGCTGACCACAGACTGAACTCTGAATCCCTGAGCCAAATTACACCTCTCCTTCTTTAAGTTGTAGGTGTTGGATATCTTGTCCCAGTCATGAGAAAGCTTACTAATACACTTAGCAAAACCCAGAAACAATCTAAATGACTTCTAGTGGATAAATGACTAGCCAAACTGTGGTACATTCATAGAATGGGATACAACTCAGTAATAAAAAACAAACTGCTAAAGGACATGGCAACTTGAGTGAATCTCAAAGGCAATATGCCCTGTGAAAGAAGCCAGTCTAAAGGTTACATAGTATATGATTATTTATATGATAGTCTCAAAAAGACAACACTACAGATGTTGAACAGAGCAGTGATTGCTGGAAGTAGTGCTGGGGATTGGTGGGGAGGGTATGTCCACAAAAAGGCAGCAGGAAAGAGCTTTTGGGGTGATAACACTGGTTTTTTTAGGATATCCCGATTACAGTGGAGGTCAAATGTACCTATATATGTTTTACCATTCATAGAGATTATATCCCTTCAAAGTCAATTTTTCTGCATGATAATTTAAAGATAACAAACAGAAACTATAACACAACAAAAACAATGAAACAAACCTCATTGCTGACATAACTTCCTGGAAATTTCCAGTCCAAAGGAAGGAAGCATAAACACCCTTGGGGAGGATATTCACTTCTTTATCTTTGTGCCTTGGAGGCCCCTCCACTTAAGTGGGAGTGGAAAGAAACATCCGGGGTCCTGGGGAACTTAAGAAAATCTCTCTCTCTGCAAAATGAGGGGTTTTCTTAGAAAGCCCTATGGTCTTTACATCAGGGAACCAGAGCTTGACTCAACCCCCCTCTGGAACAGGGTGCCCACCTGTCCTGGCCTCACTGAGGGAGTCCCCATGATATAGGCCCTCCAGTCTTCCAAGGAGGGAGGGTGGTCACTTTTATGTGACTTTGGAGTCACTCTGAGCCTCAATGTTTTATACCTAAAATGGAAGAACCACTTGCCCTATCTCACAGGATTATCATGAAAAGCAAACTTTAAATTGTAAGTGCTATGTAAATGTCAGTTGGTGGTATAAAAACATTGGACTTGGGGCTGACTTAAAATGTGTAAAAAGGATGACTGTTATCAAAGGAAACCATGCAGCAGCAGGTATGTGTGAGTGTGCATGCACACGTGTGTGCAGTGTGTGTGTACCTGATTGAAAGCATTGTTGAGACTTCAGTTTCAAATTTGAGGTATAAATATATATGCACTGAAGAAGTTTTAGTTACCTGGATCACAGGATAGGGTAGCTCAGTGATGTCAGTCTTGACAATATGCTAAATTCATCTAGCAGTTTCTAAGAAACAGGTGCCTGATTCTATTCTCAAAGTTTAGATTTAATGAGTCTGGAGTTTAGCTAGACTAGGTGTCTTAGTTACTTTTTGTCATTGCTGGGACAAAATACCCGACACCCAAAATTAAAAAAAGGGAAATTAAAAAAGGAAAGGTTTATTTAGCTCACAGTTTGTGGAGGTTTCAGTTCATAATCAGCTGACTCCAATGCAGGGTGGCATGACACAGGGACAACTGTTCATGGCAGCAGAAGGCAGAAAAAGCAACAAGAGCCAAAGTGGGGAAGAGCAAACCTCTTTTTCTCCCTTGTATTGTGAGCAGACTTCCACCCTCTAGGGCAGCTGTAGCACTCACAACATCTCCTTGCCCTCCTCTTGCACAGGATTAGGATGTTTACAAAATAAGGATGCTGGCTCCCTGCTGAGTCTCTTAAACTTCTAAATTTCTCAAGTTGATGCAACGTACCAACCATTACTCTAGATGAATTTAAAAATCTCTCCAAGTGATTCTAATGCGTAATATAGTGCCTCTTAATATAACAAGCCTGGTCTTAATCCAAATGGACCATCTTGTTACATGTGGTGCTTGGAAGTTTGTTTTTACTACTAACACAAATTGGTTAAGTGGTTCCTCCTGGGAAGTGAGCTGACTCTATGTGACAAGAATCTCAGATATCCGACTGCTGCTCTCCATAGAACAAAAGCAGAGAATAGTCACCAGTGATTCTAATTATTCAAGATGCCTGAGGCCAAGACTACTAATACCTTCATGATATAAAAGGGACCGATTCATTACTGGATTGCTAGGACCTCCAGAACAAAATACTGTAAACCGAGTGGCTTGAACAACAGAAAGGTATTGTCTGACATTGCAGGGGGCCAGAAGCCCAAGATCAAACTATCAGCAGGCCGTGCTCTGAAGGCCCCAGAGGAAGCCTCTGCTCTTATCTCTCTCCTAGCTTCTGATAGTTCCTTGGATTGTAGGCAATAGACTCCAGCATATGAATTTGCGAGGGGTGCAAGATACAATTCCACATAGCTGGCATTATGTGCCTCACTCGGATGACATTTAAAACACTATGGGATGATCCCCAGAAGGGACAGGGACCTGTCCTGCCCTAGTCTCTGATGGGAAGCATTCCCTAAGAAGGAAGGAAAATACACACGAAGTTAGTTCACGGGTTGTTTCTTGTCAATATAGAATAATTTAGGTGGAATGGTATAAAATCTTTAAAAAACATCTTTAGCAAAATTAAAAAGAAAAACCAAAGGAGTTAGTAAGTTCCTCAGTATGCATATTCAAGTAAAAACTTAGCTATTGATTGGGAATATTCTAGAAGAAAGCTTCCATTCAAAAGATTGGTTGAACTAGGGGGACTCACAAGTGCATATTGACTTTAAGATTTTGTGCCTTAGGCTGGAGATATAACTCAATGGCACAGTGCCTGCCCGGCAAGTGCAAGGTCATGCATTTGATTCCCAGTGCAAAAACAAAACAAAACAAAACATTACTTAGAGGCACATCTCATGTTTTGTAGGCCGAGTCCAGCACCAAAGGAAGAATACTTCAGACCTGGCTCTAGGTACAAAGAGTTAAAGTGAAAAAACTTAATTGCATCAACTCTGCTAGAATCCACTGCTATTTTTGCCGCACAAATGTTTTCAATGAAGAGAAAATTGGTCCAGGATATTCGACATTGGCAAAATAGATGGAAAACTAGGGTTCCCTCCAAGACAGTACAGCAAAGCGATACCGCTCCAGGATATTTAACCTGACATCCGTAACAGCAGCATGGGCCTCAGACTTTCCTTGCCACCAAACCAGGCCCTCCCCAGAGAAGAAGGGAAATATCACATCTGTGACAGCTCTAGAATTTCTAGCAAGAAAAAGAATTCCAAATCAGCATTAATGGTAGTGAGTTTGACCACACCATGGTAATAATGTTGAATGGAAATTTTTTTCTGCTTTGCACAATAATCAATTCAGTTATTGAGTATACAGATCAGGCCTCCTTCATGGCCAAAGCCAGCATATTCATCTTTCCAGCCCCTAGAAGAATGATAGTGAACATTTTATAGACTACATACTCAAACTGCAATCCAAAACCTGCTTATTTATTGCAAGGGCCAACACTGCAATTAAACCTGAATATACGATGCTCAGCTCTTAGGGCGACTTGGCTTGCGTGCTGACAGGGACAGCTGTGAGTGTCATGGGCTCACCTCCCCTGCCCCAGAACGGTACAGGTTCTCACAGGACTGTACACGGAGCTCTAGAGCAAACTTCTCTTAAGATGGGAATGCAGACATGGTGGTAGATGCCTGTAACCCCAGCTACTTGGCCGGCTGAGGCAGGAGTATCACAAGATTGAGGCCAGCCTATGTAATTCAGGGTGACTTTTTTTTCAAAATAAAAAAATTAAAATAAAAACTTTAAAGGACTGAAATGTAGTTCAGTGGCAGACTGCTTACCTAGCACATGCAAGACCCTGGGTTCAAGTCCTAGTATTGATTAAAAGAGGGAAAAGCAAAATATATAATCAAACCAGGTATATTTTTTCTTCACACATATATAAATTTATGAACACTTATTTTTCTTTTCTATCTTTTTTTTTTTTGTATTGGGAGCTGAACTCATGACCTTGCTCTTCTTGCCAGGGAGGTGCTGTGCTGCTGAGCTATATCCCTATCCCTAACATTTGTTTTTAATTATTAGTAAATGTTTACTGTAGAAAGTTTGAAAATTGCTAAAAAATTAAGTGAGGTAAAATAGTTTGGACATTCTTGCAATGCTATAAACTTTAGTCTATTAAATTGTACATATAAGACATATATACACACACTAAAAATGTAAGCATTCCTACATTATTTTTCAGATTTTGCTTATATTGACTATTTTTACAACTCAGAGACGTATCCATACATTTGCTTTGGCAGTAGCTTTTTATTTTGTGTGGTGTGTGTGGTATTTTGTGTGGTAATCACCACACAAAAATAAAATGCTTCTGTACCAAATAAAAAGGTGATTACCACACAGAAATAAAAAGCTATCATTATATTAAGTGCATGGCTTCCTTCTCTGAATGATAAAACTGCTCTGCACAAAGAAATAAGATTTACACCTAAGTGTCACTTCATAATCCGTCCCAGAGAAATCCCTAACCTGAACCATTCGTGTAAGGTGACTTTGTTAGCTACTCAACTTTTTTGTCTTCCTGTTTTCTTTTCTCATATTGCTGATGAAAGGTGAATTTCTCCATTGTGAAACAGAACCGTCGAGCAGTTCCAGTGGGGTTACTTACATACGGGATAATGTTCGTACTTTCAGAGTACTGTGGCAATACGGAGTTCTCTCGTGACAAATGAATTCTTCAGTACTATGATTAATTAACCTATAAGAACAGATGTTTGAATGTTGTTGCCTCAAAATGCACTAACTTTTTATTTTGTTTTTTGGCTTTACATACCCTTCTGTACCAAAATTATTCCATTGGATTTCTTCAAAACCCCAGGTAAATCAAGTAGAGTATGTGCTTTACCTTCCTTTCACTGTAATCATACTGTGTCTTATGGCCAAATTATGCAGCATACACTTCCCTCTTCAGCAAAACTTACTACATTGCTCCAACATGAGTGGAACTAGTATAGACATGCTTAGTTAAACTCCAATCTCATTTTTTCCTATTCAATTTGTCTTCCCCAGAATCAGGAAATAGTTAAAAGAATTTTTGAAAACTATGTTTTTATTCTATTACATAAACATTTATTGAAGAGTATGGCACTTTATCTTTCATCCGGGATTAAACAATCATATGGGAACATTGATTTAGAGACCCATAGTCTGTTAGGAGTGACACATTTCCTACTGTCCTATCCAAATTAACTGCAAATATAGTGCACTAAAGCTTTGTTAAGGGTGTGCAATGATAGAGGGCTGGGGGAGGATTTTTTTAGAGCATGACTCCTCTTGGTCTTTTTCTTCTTTTTATTTTTCCTCTCAGTCTTCTTAACCTCCAGATTTTTTGATTTAAAACAAATCCCAGAAGAACAACAGACAAAACCCAACAGGCAGATGATCCAGGTCAGTTTCCTAGCTTCCCATTTCCCTCCCGACCGCTGCTGAGTTACTCACCTAGTTGCTGATGCTGAGTGCCTTAGCTTTAACCAGAGTTTCAGTTTTCATCACCACACAAATAACGGAAGGACCAAGAAGGTCGGACCAGGTATCCAACCTCTAACACTCAGTGTCCTGGCTCAGCAGGTGAGAATAAGTTAGTCGATAAAGATAGTGACCCAGGTGAATGTCTGCACACAGAGGTCAGCACCTGTCTTGGCTTGGGGTTTTCCTGTTCCACCACTTAGGAGTGGGAAGGGAAGGTGGACTCATTTGCAAAAATGAAGGAGAGACACACTGTCTGCCCTGGTCATGGGGGAGGCAGGGTGTGTTAGCACCTGCACAGAAAGAGTGAAACATAAACGAAGCCTCGAAGGCTGTGCCAAGGAAAGGAAGCAGAGAGAGCTCCCCAGACAGAGAGAGCAGTTGTTCTGAGTGACTATCTGGGGATGAGAAAAAAGCCCAGAGAGAAGGTCAAGGGCTCACATAGTAAAGAATACTAGGTAACTACTGGAGAGGACCAAGACGCACAGAAGGAGCAAATTCATGTTTTAGGAGAGGACTCTGGCAGAAGTGTGGTACATAGCCAGATGGCGACAGGTGTGGCACAGGAGGAGAAAGGCGTTGCCTGTATTGCAATCATCCTGGTGAGAAATGAAACAGCCAGGAAAGAAAAAAGTTTGCATGAGACAGACAAAAGGAAGTATATCTAAGAAATATTCTCAAAGCAGTACATCACTGTTCTTTTTCATGACTATTTTTTTTTTATCCCAAACTCACTAGATAGATAAGTCCCTTCCTGGTGAAGAGACAGAGAGACAAAAGTCTCCCTGTGGCAAAGCTCCCTCCATGAGGATAAAAACACCAGAAACAGGGAATAATGATCCTAATCAACATTAGTCTCAGTCACCTTTCGGTTCCTTCTCTTATTCGTGTCGCTGCTAAACTCTGGGGGAGCTTAGTCTGTTTGGGCTGCTGTAGGAAATCTTAGACTTGGTAATTCATGAACAACAGAAATGTATCCCTTAGAGTTCCTGAGGCTGGGGAGTTCCAGATCAAGGCACCAACGGATTCAGGGCCTGGTGCTTCAAAATGATACCTTCTTGCTGTGCTGGCATAAGGCAGAAGAGGCCAATGGGTTCTCTTAAGTTAAACGACACTAATCTCATGTGTGAGGGTACAGCCCTCAAGTCCTAAACAGTCCCCATCTCTTACTACCATTGCCTTGGGGGTCAGGTGTTAGCATTTGAATTCTGAGGGGTACAAATATTAGCCAAGTTTACATGTGATTGGACATATCATTTATTTCCAATAAAGAGCAATGATTTACCAGAGTAATTGAGGTTTTGCTCCTTCCAGAAACTTTGCCCAGGTAGACCCAGGCTGCTTCCTCTGAGTCCTTTAAAATATTTGTTCTTCCTTTCCGCCTCATAGCCAGGGGAAGTATCTCCTACACAGGAGTCGCTTTTCCTCATCATAGTGTTCGCAAGTCTTTGATCTGCACCACAAATCCTTTCCAGTTCCCCAAGGAACGTGACTTTTGAGACTCAAAAGAACATGCATTCCTCTGTTTCCTGATCACACCCTTTTTGAGGCAACAAAGATGAAAGGACCTAATAGTTCAAGCACAGGATAAAAAGGTGGAAGAAAAAGGTGAATGGAAAAGCTTCTATTAATTTCAGTTGTATGTTCTTCGCATAGAATAAAAGTTGCATGAGACTACAGTCACATCTGTCCTGCACTGTATCTCTAGTGTCTAGTGAATAATGTCTAACTGAATAAGAGAACAGAGATAAGTTTTAAAAATGAGAACTAAGATTTTTTTAAAGAGAGAGAAAAAAAGACACTAACAATGAAACCAAGTTTCAAAACAGTTTAGTAGGACAGTTACAATAGTTGACACATTGCATAATGTTGTCTTCATAGTAGTTATTCAGAGTATAGAATATAGCCATGATATCTTGTCTAAACAATATTAGCACAAACCATTCTTTGCAAGGAACAAACAGAAGCTAGCTGTATGTGTCATATATATGTATTTTTTTTCTTTTTCCCTTTCTTTCTTTCCCCTTCCCCATCACAGTTTGTCTTTTCTTTTAAATAGTTTCTTACCAATTCACAATATCTATTGTATATTTCAAATTTTATTTACTTGTTCAATTTCTCACATTAGTGAGACAATATGATTTTTACCCATATAGGTCTGATTAATTTCCCTTATGAGTATAGCTTGAGTTGCACCCATTTACCTATAAGTTTCCAGTTTAGCCTTCTTTATGACTGAGTAGTACTCCATTATATTTAAAAAAAAACCACAGCTTTTTATCCATTCCTAAGTTGATGGGCACCTGGGTTCTTTCCAAAGATTTAGCTATTAAAAATGGCACTGCTATAAACATAGGTCAATATATATTGCTTTGGCATGATGTTTTTAGTTTTTTCTGGGATCTAATCCTAGTTTTCTGAGGAATCTTCCACTGATTTCCACAGTGGTTGGACCAGACTATATTCCCACCAACAGAGAGAAGGGTTCCTTTTTCCTTACAGCCTGGCCAGCATTTGCTATTGGTTGATTTTTTTGATACTAGTCATTCTTTCTGGGGCAACATGGACTCTCAGTGTTGTTTTAATTTGCATTTCTAGAATAACCAATGATGCTGAACATGTTTCCATATATTTACTTGCTATTTTTATTTCTTCGTCTGAGAAGTGCACATTCATCTCAGATATCCATTTTTGGATTAGGTCTTTGAATTCGGGGGCCTGATGTTTTTCAATTTATTTTATTTTATTTTATTTTATTTTATTTTATTTTATTTTATAGAAAATAATCCCCCGGCAAAAAACAGAATAAAGTCTATCAAAACAAAGCAATGAAAGTGGTACAGAACTTCAAAACATGATCTTTAGGAAATCAACAATGACTACCATAATATATCTTGTTATCTTTAAAATGGCTGCCCATGCCATCAGACATAGCAAAATCAAACAAAACAAAACAGAATAAAACCAATAAAAACATAACATTGAATAAAACAAAATAATAAATTGGAACAAAACAAAACAAGCACAACAATGCTACACATTGTTATTTTGAAAATAGTTGCTTAGGTTACCAGATGCATGGGTAAAACAAAACAGTAAAATTGAATAAAACATTGGATTTCAAAAACAAGACAAGAGGAAATCCCCCACAGTTGATAAAATGCACACTACCATCCCCAAGCAGATGCTCAGACCACCAGCCCCAGGTCTGCAGAGTCAACCAAACAATACAAGCATCAAGCTTCCCTTCCCCTCAGTTGCTATTATCTCACCCTGAGCCCCCCAAATCAGAAGGGGGAAGGAGGGCGAAACGTGCTTCTGGTTTTTCCAGAAGGGATCCAGAAGGGATCCACAGGATGGCATGGTTTCTCTTCTGGTTGTGGCTCTTACTGATCAGCATTGTGGAGCCTGCTTCATGGGAAGGTATGATTTCTTCTCTGGCTGAGGCTCTTTCTAATACACATGGTGGAGTCTGCTTCACAGGAAGCCTTGGTTTCTCTTCTGGCTGAGGCTCTTACTGATCAGCATTGTGGAGCCTGCTTCATGGGAAGGCATAGTTTCTCTTCTGACTGAGACTCTTTCCAATCAGCTTAGCAGAACCTCCTTCATGGGAAGGTGAAATTTCTCTTCTGCTGTTTTTTAATTCTTTATATGTTTTAAATATAAGTCCTTTGTCTGAGGGACAGTTGGATAGATTCTTTTTCCATTCTGTAGGTTTTCTTTTCACTCTGTTGGTGATTTCTTTTGATGTGCAAAAACTTAATAAGATGAGATCTCAATTGTTGATTCTTTGAAGTACTTCCTGTGGAGTTTGGGTTCTGGTCATGAACTCTCTGCCTATCCCTATGTCTTCAAGATTTTACCTACTTTGTCTTCCAGTAGATTTAGTGTTTCTGTTTCAATAATTAGATCTTTGATATATTTTGACTTTAGTTTAGTGCATGATGATAGACATGGGTCTAACTTTAGTCTTCACCATGTGGAGCCAGTTTTTCCAGTGCCATTTACTAAACAGACTATCTTCCAGTGAACATGTTTGACAGCTTTGTCAAAGATAAGGTGGCTGAGTGTGTTTGGGGATGAATTTACATCTTCTACAGATGAATATACATCTGTTTCACTGATCTTCAAGCTTGTTTTTTTTCCAATAAAATATTGATTTTATAACAGTAGCTTTGTAGTATAATTTCAGTTCTGGGATTGTGATACCCCTTGACTTGTTTTTGTTGCCAAGAATTGTTTTTAGTATTCTAGGTCTTTTATGGTTCCAAATGAATTTTTTAATTTTTTTTTATTTTAAAGAGGATAAAACAAAAGAGAACAGAACAAAGCAAATCAGAACAGGACAATGCAAGCAACACAGCACTTCATAACAAGACAAACAGGTATCAACAGTAGCTACCATAATGTCTCTTGTCTTCAAAACAGTTGAGTATACATTTACACACAACAGTATCAAACATAACAAAATAGTATAAAACCATTCAAAAGAATGAAAACATTACAAGACTTCAAAACCAAATAGCAGGAAATGAACAATAGTTGTTATATCTCATTTTCCTCGAAAAATTCGTCTATACCATCACACATAATAAAATCAAATAAAACACAACAGGATAGAACCAATAAAAACAGAAGAACAAAAGCATGGTAGGACTTCAAAACAAGATGATAGTAAATCAGCAATGGCCAACATAATGTCTTGTGTTCTTCAGAATAGCTGTTCACACTATCACACATAATAAAATCAAACAAAACAATAAAATCAATCAAAGCAATGAATGGAAGCATTATAAGGCTTCAAAGCAATGTAATAGGAAACCATGATTACCATAATATATCCCATTACATTCAAAATAGCTGCCCCTACCATCTGACAGCATAGAATCTAACAAAACAAGACAGAACAAAGCCAAACCTAACAGAATTGTATAAACAATGCAAGAATTCAAGATAAGACAATAAGAAATTAACAGTAGTTTCCACCTTTCTCTCCCTGGTGTTTCCTCCCTTTGCTCTTACATTAACTATTTTGCTTTTGGATTCCATTAACTCTTTCTGCTTCTTATGTTAGGGTTCACACATATGAGTTTGAACTGTTTCAGCCATGAACATGATCTCCAGTTGCATCCATTTGCCTACAGGAACCTTGACATTATTCTACTTTATAGCTGGGTAGCTTTCCACTGCATGAAAATACCATATCTTTCTAATCCATTCTGCAGTTGATGAGCAAGTTAATCTTGCCTTTTTTTTTTTTTTTTTTTTGGTCTCCTGTCACATGGAACAATTTTTTTCTCTCCTTTGATTTTCAGTCTATGAATTTCTTTTCCAGTTAAATGTGTTTCTTGTATACAGTATATTGATGGATCTTGTTTCTTGAACCACTCTCCCTGTTTCTTTTTATTGCTGACCTGAGGCCATCTACATTAATGGTTACAACTGGCATACATTGGTTTGTCTCTGCTCTGCTATCCTCCTGTTGTTGGCCCTCCACATTTCCCCTTCATTCAATGACCTGTCTTGTTTGGTGGTCCAGTTGTTTCCTGCTATTCCATGGAACTATGGTCATGTTTATCTCTCTCTAGAATATCCTTTAACACTCTCTGTAGGGTTGGGTTTGGTAGTCGTGAATTCCTTCAGTTGTTCTTTATCATGGAAGTATCTTATTTTTCCATTAATTTTGATAGATAGTTTTGCAGGGTAGATCAATCTGGGTTGGAGGTTGTTTTCTTTCAGGATTTGAAACACTTCATTCCAAACCCTTCTTGACTTGATTATTTGTGTTGATAAGTCTGCTGTGATTCTGATTGCTTTTCCTTTATAGGTGATCTGTCTCTTTTCTTTAACAGCTTTTAATATTCTATTCTTGTGCTGAATTTCTGGGATCTTGATTATTATATGTCTGAGTGTAGATTTACTTTGGTTATGGCTAGTTGGAGTCCTATATGCCTCACTTGTCTGCATGTCAGACCCATTTCCCATGTTTGGGAAGTTTTCTTCTATTATTTTTGTGAATATTTTAATTTTATTTGCGTTGACCCCTGCTTCTTCACCTACATCTATTACTCTTAAGTTATACTTCTTTGCCTCATCTTGCAGCTGTTGGGTTATTATTTCCTGATTCCATGTTATTTTTAAGAGATTTTTCCTTTCACAATCACTAGCTGCAATCCTATCTTTAAGGTTTGAAAGTCTATCCTCAGTCTCTTTCAAGTGGTTTTGTCAGCTTTCAATTGAATTGTTAAGCCCCTGCATCTCTCTCTGAATCTGTTTCATGCACTTTAATTCCTTTCTACATTCATTCAAGGTTTCCATCAGTTTCCTATGCTGCTCTTCTTTGTCTATGTCTTCTTTAGACCTGCTTTTCCCCTTCATTCAGTTGCCTGTATTGTTTGGTGATTCTCCTCTGCTGCTGTTCCTGGAACCATGGTCAGCTTTATCTCTCTCTAGAATACCCTATAACACTCTCTGTAGGGTTGGTTTGGTAGTCGTGAATTCCTTCAGTTGTTCTTTATCATGGAAGTATCTTATTTTTCCATTAATTTTGAAAGCTAGTTTTGCAGGGTAGATCAATCTGGATTGGAGGTTGTTTTCTTTCAGAGTTTGAAACACTTCACTCCAAACTCTTCTTGACTTGATGGTTTGTGTTGATAAGTCTGCTGTGATTCAGATAGGTTTTCCTTTATTTTTAAGAGCTCTTTCCTTTCACAGTCACTAGCTGCAATCCTATCTTCAAGGTTTGAAAGTTTATCTTTAATCTCGTTCAAGCAGTTTTGCCAGCTTTCAATTGAGTTTTTAATTTCCTGCATCTCTCTTTGAATCTGTTTCACACGTTGCAATTCCTTTCTACATTCATTCAAAGTTTCCATCATTTTCCTATGCTCCTCTTTTTTGTCTATGTCTTCTTTAGCCTTGCTGAACAATTTTTCCAGTATGTTTGTGATTTCTTCTTTTACCTGAGACATTATGTCTGATTTGACTCCTTCACAATCTCATGAAGTTGTTTCCTTACTTTAGTTGCTATCCTCTCAGAAATTTCAGGTTTTGAATTCTGTTTTCTTGCATGACTGTATCTCCCAGTATCTCTCTTATTCTGTGTGGGCTAGAGGTCTAAGTTGCTCCTTAGTCTTGACATTCTCCTAGGTTCCTCCCAACAAGCCGGTTGTAGGGCCCCAGGCACTTCCCACATTGGCTACCCCTAGGCAGTGTAGGGGGATGGGACAGGCACCTGGGTTCCTCTAATTTCAGATTTACAGGGAAGTGGCAGGGTATCGAGTGGGCTTCTCCAGACCAGTGCAGCTACACTGGGGCTTTGCTGATGATCAGGGGTGCAATCAGGTGAGGCTGCTTCTCTCAGCCTGTGTATTACACTGGGACTCCCACGGTGGTGGCAGGCACACAGGGGTGTGTTTGTCTGATTCTGCTAGTGGGTGATGGCTGACTGAGGGAACCAAGGGCCTCCAGTGGGGGCTTATGGATGCACAGGGCTTACCTGGCTGTGTGTCCCTGCTCCTGCTGGCTGCCTGCAGGAAGGAGCCTTCCAGTTGCAGCTCCATGAAGGTGAAGCAGATCTACTGGTTCTCGCTGCCCACACTGTCCTCCTGCAGGACGTGGCCTTTTGGCGGTGGTATACAGCAGGCAGAGGTGGATCTGTCTCCCTCAGCCTGTGCTGGTTGTGTGAAGTAAAGGGCCTTCCAGTGGCAATGCCCAGCAGGCAGAGGCAGATCTCCAAATGAATTTTACATGTTTTCTTTATGCCTGTGAAGTATGCTAATGGAATTTTAATTGGGATTGCATTAAATTTGTATTACAGTTTTGGGAGTATGACTATTTTCACTATCTTGATTCTTCCTATCCAAGAGCAACGGATATCTTTCCATTTTCTAATACCCTCTTTGATCTCCTTTCTCAGGGTACTGTAATTTTCACTGTATAGATCTTTTACATCCTGTGGTAGATTGATTTCCTGAATGTTTCATTTTTTTAGATGCTGTTGTGAAGGGTGTGCTTTTTCCTAATTTCTCTCTCTGTGAGTTTGTTGCTTGTGTATAGGAAAGCTATTAATTTTTTTTAAATTTTAAAAAGCAAAACAAAAAAAGGATAGAAGTGATACAGAATTTAAAAATATTAGGAAATTAACATTAGCTAATATATTATATATTGTTATCTTAGAAGTAGTTGCTCAGGCTATAAGATCTAGGTATGAAAAAATGATCAAACAATGAAAGCACAGTTATTTTTGATGAACTAATAGAGATTAGTAATATAGTTTTCTATCTCATATATATATACATACACACATTATATATATATATATATAATATATATATATATATATATATATACCTGTTGACATATAATCCTAAATCTTTTTGCTTTTCTCTCTTCCCCTATCCCAGTTGTTTTTTCCTTTTCCCTTTCATTACACAGTGTCTATTGTACATTTTGAATCTTACTACACTAGGTAGACAACATGGTATTTACACATGTGAGTTTTGTTTATTTCACTTATGAGTATGGTCTCAAGTTGCCTTTATTTTCCTATAAATGTCTCAAGTTTATCCTTCTTTATAATTGAGTAATACTCTATTGTATACAAATACCACATCTTTTTACCCATTCTGAATGGGAATTTGGGTTGTTTCCAAGATTTGGCTATTACAAATTGTGCTGCTGTAACCATGAGTACACATATATCACCGTGGTATGATGTTTTTAATTTTTCTGGGAAAATATCCAAAAGGGGAATCACTGGATTGAATGGGACTTCCAATCCTCATTTTTGAGGAATCTCCACACTGATTGCCACAGTGATTTCTCTAAGGGACAGTTAGCTGAAATTTTTTCCTATTCTGTGGGATTTCTTTTCATTCTGTTGATTTTTTTGATGTGCAAAAACTTTTTAATAAGATGAATCCAAGTTATTGATTCTTTGAAATACTTCCCATGCAGTTTGCATTTTGTTCATGAACTCCTTAGCTACTCCTGTGTCTTCAAGATTTCCACCTCCCTTGTCTTCCAGTAGATTTAGTGTTTCTATTTTAATATTTCAATATTTGATTCATTTTGATTTTAGTTTAGTGCATGGTGAAAGACAGGGGTCTACTTTGAGTCTTTGGCATATGGAAAGCCAATTTTTCCCACACCATTTATTAAAGAGGCAATCTTTCTTCCAGTGAACATGTTTAGCCCCTTTTTCAAAGATAACGTGGCTAAGTGTTTTTGTAGTTGTCTTCTACTCTGTTCCACTTATCCTCAGGTCTGTTTTCTGCCAGTACCATGTTGATTTTTTCACAGTAGCTTTGTAGTATAATTTCAAGTAAGGGATTGTGATGCCTTCTGCCTTGCCTTTGTTGCCAATGATTGCCTTTGCTATTCTAGATTTTTTTTCTGCCTCCAAATGAATTTTAGGAATGTTTTCTCTAGGTTAATGGTATTTTGATCAGGATTGCATTAAATCTGTGTAACAGTTTTGAGAATATGGCCATTTTTACTATGTAGGGTCTTCTTCTCCGAAAGTAAGGGATATCTTTCCATTTTCTGACATCCTCTTCAATCTCCATTTTAAAAGTACTATAGTTTTCAATGTGTAAGTCTTTTATATCCTTTGTTAGATTGATTCTTAGGTATTTCATTTTTTTAGATGCTATTGTGAAAGTGCTCCTTCCATAATTTCTGTCTCAGTGAGTTTGTTTTTTGTGTACAGGAATGTCATTGATTTTTGAGTATTGGCTTTGTATTTTGAGTATTGGCTTTGTATCCTGCTCCACTGCTGAAGTTGCTTATTAACTCTAGTAGTCTTTTGATACAGCTTTTGGGGCCTTCTATGTAAAGCATCATGTCATCTGCAAATAATGATAGTTCAACTCCTTCCTTTCCTATGCTTATTCCTTTTAGTACTCTCTCTTGTCTAATTGCTCTGGCTAATGTATCCAGAACTATATTGAATAGGAGTGGTGATGACATCCTTGTCTTGTTCCTGATTTGGGGTTGAAAGCTTTCAGTTTTTGTGCATTTAGTATGCTGTTGGCTGTTGGTTTGTCACAGATGGCTTTTATCAGATTGAGATAAAGACCATCTATTCTAATATTTTGTGGTTTTATGTTTTTTATCATATGAGTTAGGGTTGGACTTTGTCAAAAGCTTTTTCTGCATCTATTGAGATGATCATGTGATTTTTGTCTATGGCTCTGTGGATGTGGCATATTACATTTATTGATTTGCATATATTGAATCATCCTTGCATTCTTGGGATGAATCTCACTTGGTCATGACGTATAATTTTCTCGAAGATTTGTTGTATTTTCTTTTCTAGTATTTTATTGAGAATTTTTTGCATCAGTGTTCATTAGGGAGATTGGTCAATAGTTCTCCTTTGTGGTTGGGTTTTTCTGTGATTTTGGTATCACAGTAATGCTTGCTTCCAGAAATGACTTTGGAAGTATTGCTTCCCTTTCAATTTCATTAAAGAGTTTGAGGAATATTGATATTAACTCTTCTCTAAATTTCTTATAGAATTCAGCTGTGAATCCATTAGGACG
This sequence comes from Dolichotis patagonum, assembly GCA_004027295.1. NCBI lineage: Eukaryota > Metazoa > Chordata > Mammalia > Rodentia > Caviidae > Dolichotis > Dolichotis patagonum. The sequence goes on along the minus strand of PVJX010000008.1, from coordinate 371,249 downwards.
TGGCCTTTTCTTTGTTGGTAATTTTTAATTATGTTTGAATTTCAGTAACTGATTTTGGATTATTCAAAATTTTTATATCTTCTTGATTCTTCTTGATAATTTATAGAATTCTAAGAATCTGTTCATTCCCTCTGTATTTTCCAGCCAATGTCAGTAAAGATTTTCAAAGCAGGTGTTCATGATCTTAATTTCCACAGGGTGTGTAGTAATTTCACCCTTTTCATTCCTCATTGTATGAATTTTTTCTTTCCTTTTTTTGATAAGGCTTGCTGGGGCTTTATCAGTTTTATTATTTCTCCTTCAAAGAACCATCTCTTTTATTCATTAATTCTTTGTATTGTTTTCTTAGCCTCAATTGCATTAATTTTTGCTCTGATCTTTATAATTGCCTCCCTTCTAAGAGCTTTGAGCTTGACTTGCTCTTCTTTTTCTAGAAGCTTGAGGTGCAGCATTAGGTTGTTTATTTGTGTTCATTCTGTTTTATTGATGTGATAATTCATTGCTATATATTTCCCCCTTAGGGAACTTTCATTTCACCCCACAGGTTCCATTATGTTGCATCTGAATTTTCACTGAATTGTAGATATTGTTTTTTAAAAAAAAATTCATCTGTAACCCATTGGTTAGGATGATGTTACTTAATTTTCATGTGTTTATATAGGCTTTGCAGTTTCTTTTGCTAATAATTTCTAATTTTAGTGCACTATGGTCAGATAATATGCATGGGATATTTGCATTTACTTAAGCATGTTCTATGGCTAATATATGTTCTATTTTAGAGAATGTTCTGTGTACAGGCTATTCCAGGCTGCTAGACCCACCTGTCCCATGAAAAGAATGTCTATTCTGATTTTGTTGGGTGGAACATTCTGTAAACATCTTGTAAGTTCATTTGTTCACAGGTCTTACTTCTGTTATTTTTTGTTCACTTTTTGTCTAGTTGATCTTTCTCTTTGTGACAGTGGGTTACTAAGTTCCCCATTACAACTGTGTTATTCAATATTTGATTTTTCATGTTTATTAGTATGTGTCTTGTATAATTGAGTGCTCCTATATTTGGTGCATGTATATTTATGAATTTTGTCTCTTCCTCTTGAGTTTTCACCTAGCAAGTATGTAGTGACCTTCTTTGTCTCTTTTGATCATTTTTGGTTTGAAGTTCACATTGTCTGCAAACAGAATAGCTACCTCTGCTTTTATCTGGATTCCTATTGCATGAAATATTGTTTTCCATCCTTTGACTTTCAGTCTATGAGTTTTCTTTCTAGTTAAGATGTGTTTCTTGTGTACAAAATATTGTTGGATCCTTGTTCTTGATCCATTCTGCCAATCTGTTTCTTTTAATTGGTGAACTGAGGCCATTTATACTGATCTTTATAACTGATATGTACTGGTTTAACTTTCTCATGTTATTTTCCTGTTATTGGTTCTCTACTTTACCCCTTAAGTGCTTGATCATTTTGGTGGTTTCTTTCTGTTGTTGTTCTGGAAATTATGGTCATTTTTTATCTCTCTTTAGTATGCCTTTTAGCATTCTTCCTAGGATTGGTTTGGTGGACATGAATTTCCTCAGCTGTTCTTTGTCATTAAAGTATCTATTTCTCCTTTAATTTTCAAAGAAAGCTTTTTAGGGTACATAAATCTGGATTGCAAGTTGTTTTCTTTCAGGTCTTGAAGTACTTCTCTTCAAGCTTGTCTTGACGTGAGGGTTTGTGTTGAGAAGTCTGCTGTGATTCTAATGAGTTTTCCTTGATAGGTGAGTTATGTCTTTAACAGATTTTAGTATTCTGTTTTTATGCTGAATTTCTGGGATCTTGCTTATTATATGTCTGGATATAGATTTATTTTGATTGTAGCTGTTTGGTGTTCCATATGCCTCACTTATTTGTATTTCAGATTCTTTCTCCATCCTTGGGAAATTTTCTGCTATTACTTCTGCTAATAGTTTTTTAATGTCATTTGCCTTGACTCCTGCATTTTTATTGACACCTAGCAGAAATGTTTTATTGACACCTAGAAATGTTTTTCTTTGCATCATTCTGAAGCTGTTGAATTGTTATTTCATGCTATTTCATGTTATTTCATCTCTTGTTATTTTTAAGAGTTCTTTCCTTTCTTGATCACTAGCTGTGATCCTGTCTTCAAGATCTAAAAGTCTATCTTCAGTTTTGTTCAATTGATTTTGCCAGTTTGTAATAGTATCATTTATTTCCTGGATAACTCTTTGAATTTCTTTCATGTATTCTATTTTTTCTATATTGTTCATTCAAGGTTTCCATCATTGTCCCATGCTCCTGTAATGTTTTATCTATGTCTTCTCTAGCTATGCTGAGCAACTCCTTTATTAATGTTTTCATTTCTTTCTTTACCCGAGAGATTATTTCTAATCTGATTTCCTCTATAGTGTCATGGATGTTTATTTCCCTTGCTATCTTTTCAGAAACTTCAGGCATATGACTTCCACTGTCCTCTATTTTGATGTCTCCTGTACTTGTTCCTGATGGACTAGGTGTTAGAGATTGAATTTTGCTTTTTTGTTTTGTCATTTTCACCTTTTGGGTTATTTTGGTCTTTTCAATCCTGCTAGTCTTAACTATCCATCATGTGTGTCTTAGGGTCCTACTGTGTGGTTGATGTTTGCCCAGCTGCTGGCCTACAATTTAGAGGAGAGATGAGTCACCTGAATTCCTCCTGCAGGGCCTAATAGGTGAGTCCTACATTCTTCTTAGGCTGACTAGCCTAGGAGTATTTTTGTGAGCCAATCCTTAGCTCTTTTGTTACTGCAGCTTCAGGTGTTCCAGGCTGCTAGACCCACCTGTCTGTAGTGTGCACCTCATCTGGGACCCTACTGTGTCACTGGGTGTTTCACATGCCCTTTTGGGGGTCCTCTGGGTAGGAGGAGACCTCGCAGGGCTCTCGCCATCCCACCCAGAGTTATTTGTATGGAAGAAGGACTCACCTGCATTCTTGCTGGTTATCCATGGCCTTCCAGGTGGGAGGAGGGTTTAGTGAGAGCTCTTGATTCAGTGAAGTTCTCTACTTGAGGGGAAGACTCAGCATTTTGTCACTGACCCACTGAGGTCCTCTGTGAGGGGAGAGGGTTTGCTGAGGCTTCCACAGGTTCTATGTGGCAGTAGGGGTCATTGATGGTCTGTGGGCTGCTGACGTCTTTCACATGCAGGGGGAAGGCAGCTGAGGCTCTCTAGGACGCTGAGGTCATCTGGGTGTGCTGGAAGGGTAGCTGACAATCCTGTTGGTGGCTGAGGTTTTCTGAGTGCAGGTAGCAAGGCTCCCCTTGGGCTACTGAAGTTTTTCTGCCGTTGACTTTTGAGTGTTTACTTTGTATCCCACTATACTACTGAATTTGGATATTAAATCTTCAAGTATGTTGGTGAAGTTTTTGAGGTCTGGTATGTAGAGTATCGTGTCATGCAAATAACACATAATTTAACTGTTTCCTTTCCTATTTTTATTCCTTTTATTTTTTCCGCTTGTCTAATTGCTCTGGCTAGTGTTTCCAGAACTATAATGAATAGGAGTAGTGATAATGGGCATCCTTGCCATGTTCTTGATTTTAGAGGGAAAGTTTCTGTTCTTGATCATTTAGTATGATATTTGATGTTGTTTTGTCATAGATGGCTTTTATAAAATTGAGGTAAAGACTATTCTAATTTTCTCTAGGGTTTTTTTCAATCATGAATGGGTGTTGGACTTTGTCAAATGCTTTGTCTGCATCGACTGAGATGATCATATGATTTTTGTCTTTGGTTCTGTTAATAGGGTGTATTACATTTATTGATTTGCGTATGTTGAACTTTCCCTGTATCCCTGGGATGAATCCTACTTGGTCATGATGTATAATCTTCTTGATGATTTGTTGCATTCTGTTTGCCAGCATCTAATTAAGGATTTTTGCATCAATGTTCATTAGGGAAATTGGCCTGTAGTTTTCTTTCTTGGCTTAGTTCTTTTCTGGTTTTGGAATTAGGGTAATACTTGCTTCCAATAATGACTTTGCAAGTATTGCTTCACTTTCAAATTTTTTAAAGAGTTTCAGTATTAATGGCATTAGTTCTTCTCTAAATTTCTTGTAGAATCCAACAGTGTGTTTTTCATCTTATTACAATATTATCATCTTATTAAAATACTATCTTATTTCATCTTATTAAAATACAGGTTCCCATAGAAGAGATTGATGATTTCTGCGGAATCTTCTGTGATTTCCCCCCTTTTGTTTCTAATCACTTGAATTTGTGTATTTTCTTTCCTTTTTTTTGATGAGTTTGGCTAATGGTTTATCAATTTTTATTCTTTTGAAGAACCAACATTTTGATTCATTGATTCTTTGTATTGTTAGGCTCTGCTGCATTAATTTCTGATCTTTATAATTTCCTCTTTCACATAAGCTTTTGGTTTGTTGGTTCTTCTTGTTCCAGAAATTTGAGGTTCAACATTAGGTGGTTTATTTGAGCTCATTCTGTTTTCCTGATGTGTGAGTTCATCCTTATAAATTTCCCTCATAGGACTGCTTTCACTGCATCCCATGAGTTTTGATATGTTGTATCGGCATTATCGTTTAATTATATATACTTTTTAATTTCGTCTTTAATTTCCTCTGTGACTCATTGATTGCTCAGAAGGGTATTGTTTAATTTTCCCTGTTCATGTAGTTTTTGTAGTTTCCTTTGTCCTTGATTTCCAGTTTCACTGTGCTATGGTTAGTCTGTATGGGATGACTTCAATTCTTCTACATTTACTTAAACATGTTGTTAGCTAATATATGTTCTGTTTTTGGAGAAAAATCCTTGTGCAGCTGAGAATGTATACCAATGTTCTGGGGTAGAACACTATAAACATCTACCAAGTCCACTTGTTCACAGAGTGGTTTAATTGTAATATTTCTTTGCTGATTTTTTGTCTAGTTATCTATTTGTGAGAGTGGGGTATTAAGGTTCCCCACTGCAATTGTGTGTTCATTTGATATTTCATGTCAGTTAGTATTTGTTTTATGTAGTTGACTGAGCCTGTGTTTGGTGCATAAATATTTGTGACTGTTATCTCTTCTTCTTTGAATTTTCCCTTGACAATGATGTAGTGCTCTTCTTTGTATCTTTTGATCAGTTTTGGAGGCAGGGCAGAGCACAGACTCATACCGTTCTGGACTCTACTCTCCTGCACAGCCAGCCCTGGGACCATGGAGGAACAGCAGAGCACAGATCACACTGTACTCATCAGTGCTGCTGACCCAGGCCAATGGAGGAAGGGAAAAACTAAGTCTTAATTTGGGATCATACATTACACATTGCATTGCATTTTTGAATACATTCTCAGCTGCACATGAAGTCATAAAATGATTTGGTGATAGGAGAATGGAAACAGGGTGAGGAGAGAGGGAACAGAGTTTCTAATCTGATTGTCCATCCCAGTCCCAAGAATAACAACTAAATTTAAGGCATAAAAATAGTATGTTTAAATGTAAAAAGTCATATGAAGAAAGCAAACCCATAATTGTGTTTAATATTCATAAAACAATCATACAGATACAGTGACATTACATGTAGATAATTGTTAAAACAAGTTCCACAGGAAATTCTGTTGAATTCTTTTCATCTTCTTGAAAATTATATGCAATGGACTTTAAGTTGTTTTAATGTTGTTTTAGCACTTTCTGTATATATATCATAAAAATGTCAAGAATGTTGACCGTTGGGAAAGTTGCATTTCACTTAGCAGAAAAAATAAAATGTCCCATTTCTCCCTAGGGAAAAAAATAACATTTTCTAATTGTGCAAACACTTGATGAGTGTTATCTGATTCCATATTTTGACAGCCGCCGTACATTTATTATTGGAGAATCTCTTTATACAGCATGTTCCTGTTTTTTTCCCTACGCAAGAGGGATTAAAATTACTTTAGATTACTTAAATCTAAGAAGTTCCTAAAAACAAGCCCTTCTGTAAGGGAAAAAAACGCCTTAATAAAAGAGTAGAAATAAATATTTTAGATTATCAGCTCCTTGTTTTTGTCAGTTCTATCCAGCATGGTAATGTGAAAATTCCCATCGTGACTGGCTTTGAGTAGGCACTCAGGAAATGTTTGTTGAGCTGAATTGTCTCAAAATGATTATGGCATGGACTCACTAGGCACTCTGGCAAAGTAGGGCAACAGATACAACAGGTACATCTTCTTTATACAGTCAGAGAAACTGAGGCCCTAAAAACCTTGTATGTACATTTGTAACGTGCTTAGTATTTTCTTGAGGGCTCTAATCCAAGTTAGTTCATTTGAGAATTACTACCCACCAGTATTATATGTGAAGCAGGAGAGGGTGAAAGTAATGTTGTGTTTAATACATGGTTATGAAGTCACTTCTAGAATGTTCTGCAGATGGTGAGTCAGTCTTTGTTGCTAAAGGAAATTTAAAACCTAATGATGAAAATGTTCAGGTATTTGGACAATGATGGAAAGGTTATTCTTTTAAAGGCAAAAAAAAAGGCCATTGTTAATTTTTCAACCAAAAACAGCCGTATCATACATAGAAAAAAACCCTCATATACTATTGGTAGTATAAATTGGTCCTTTGTTTATGGAGGGGAACATATGACTATCTATCAAAATTAAAATGAACACCTTTGACTGTGCTTTGATGTCCTTTCACCTAGTGATTAACTTACATTACGGATATACTGGCCCTGGAGTATAGGGATATATAAGGAAATGAACTTGATAAATATGTAATGTTACCTGCAACACTGTTACAGATGAAAATTTAACAGTGTAAGTGCTCAACAATAAACTATTGCCACACAAATTACAAGTTATCTGGGTAGTGATAATTTATGTGGACATTCAAAATATGACATCAGCATGATATAAAAGGTGATCAAGATAACTAAGTCGAAGACAAGGTGCTTTCCTTTTAGTAAAACTATTCACCAAAGTTTTAGTTTAGTAAAAATAGTCACCTCTGGAAAGCTGGATGTACCACTTATTTCACTCCTTTACATAGTGCTTGATTTTAAATGAAAATAGATTTCAAAATTTAAAAAGTAACTGTTTAATGCTGGCTACCAAAGAGGTCTGTTTAATTCAACAGTTAACCAGAGCCAGGAATTGGTTAACTGTTGGCCTACTTTGCCAGAGTGCCTAGTGAATCCATGCCACATCATTGGTGCTTGGGGAATATTCTGCAGAAATGCATGAGTAAGGACAGCTCAGCCTGGTCACTCCAGGAAAGGGAGGTGGAGGGACATAATAATATTCCCATCTACTCAACATTGGAGTCAGTGGGTCAGTGGAGGAGAGCTTATGATGACCTCTATCACTGTGTTAAGTTATGCTACAGAAAGACTGGCTACCTAAATATCAGCTCACAATACAATAATTTGGGGCTTCTATTAGCACTGGCAAACCATTCTTCCTGGGTCCTTGCTGTAAGATTATCTGAGCATTTGTCTTGTAAAGCACTTATCTGTTGGCTTGGGGGTCAGAGGTGCAGGAAGAAGAGGGTCTCACTTAGAGTACTCAGCTGGCCCGGCTGATTCAGACAGTACACGTCATCAGCTACACTTGTGTAAAGAGCTTGGATGGACTGAAATTCTTTGGGATGGTGCTTCCATTTTCTCCTGGGGGATTCTTTTCTGATGAGTTCTAGCTACTGGCAAGTTCCTGATGGCACTGAGCTGGAATCTGCTATTTTACAAACATAAGTAGCTCTACTTAGTGGTTTAAAGAAACGGCTCTGGCAGGAATCAGAGACTTTTGAGGGCCAGTTTCTACACTTAGGTGATGTGTGACTATTGTGCAAAGACCATCATGTCTCTATCTCTCTCTTAACTTCAGCTGCTTCTTTTCAAAAAGGGGACAATTACAGTTTCTGCCTGATATGGTGTGTTTAAGAAGATGAAAAAATAATTTAGGCAAACTGCTTTATCACAGTGTATGGCAAAAATGCTCAATAAATATTATTATGACTTTTATATGACTTTTAGATATTTGAAATAGGCAGGGAAGAGGTACAGGGAGCAGACAGCATTAAGCAGACTGCATGCCTCAGTGCTTCGAGCTCAATGACTTGTTTCCTCAAGAGAAGCAAAGTAGAAAACACTCCAGGTAGTGGATGGAATTTCATGAATTTGGAAACAAATAAACAAAAAACCGTTGCACTTCCACAATTACAGTGTGGATTTACCAAGACAACTCTGCATATTTGAGAGTCATTACTTCTGGGGGCTGAAATACAACATCTCCCTCGGGGGGCTGCTCTGGAAACTGATCTCCCTAAAACTTCCTAATATCCAAATAGGTGTCAGGAGAAGCACAGATCGTCTCCAGCCAGTCTCCAATTGTTCTCAGTGCTTGTGATTTGACTTCATAATATTTCTCAGGACAGGTGTCATAAATCCTGAATGGATTCATGGAGGTTATGATTAAATACAGTCTCTGCAGGTACTCGCCATGTATATCTTACGTGTCGGAGGAAATTCAGTAGAGTAGGAGACTTGGGATCTAGGTCTAGTTAACCTTGCCCCAGCCAATAACTCACTGTATGAACTCTCAGTGTCTTGGCTTACTCATTGCTACAGTGGTTAATAGTGATATTTCTTATACTCTATTCTTAGGAGCTCTGGGGACTGCATAGTAGTACCTGGGGGATGCTTCACCTGGGCTCCTGTCTTCCAAATATTTTACCACAAGTGGAACAGTAATATTTTTAAAGATACCTCTTCATCATCACCCCTCTCCGGGTTACAGCATCCTCTCCTTTAGGGAAATATAAACTGCTAGAAGAAAGCTATTATAAAGCAATGTTCTACCTGGTAAGTGCCAGGGACGGAAAGGGGAGAGGGTGCTAGGAAGAGATTAACGGGGGTGTGCAGGGGCTCTGTCTGACTGCTGAGGTGCCTTCTGGATCTCCGTGGAATGCACAGCTGTGGAGCCAGCTGTGTCAACAGACCCACAGTGCCCTGTGTGTTGGGCTGTGCGCTCCCTCTGGGGGGACCGCAGGGTGCAGGGGAAAGAGGCTGGGTATGGAATGAGAAGGCAGGTGCGAGTCTCAACTCTGATACAGGGTGCTTTAGTTCTCTGAGTTGCTAGTTCCCTAATTGAAAAAAAAAAAACAATAAGAATATCTACTAAATGAGCCTAATAAGCATGTCATGTGGTTTACATATGATAAGGTCTGAAAAGCATTTTGTAAACTAGAAAACTGCATAAAGATGCAACATGTATTCAGTAACCCATGAGATAGATGTCTAAATACAATCCTTAAACTCTAAAAGCTTGCTAAGATCACTTTCCTCAGATATATATAAAAGGGTAGTGAATTACCAAATAAATGAAGTGTTTTACTATGTTCACATGTTTCAATATAAACCCTAGTTATAAAACTATCCTATCTGATATAAAATAATAAGCTAGCTACAACATTACAAATATCTAATTGTATATAAAAGTATTCATATGATAAAATCTACATGTAATCTCAAAAGCAATGACTAAATTACTCTTAAAGAACTACTGTAGTGGCAACTAACCTTTTAATTGTATATGGTAATATAAAAAAAGTCCTACAAAAACATTCTCTGTCCTGTCTCCATTTCGCTCTCCAACAAGTAGTGCATGTTTCTGTCCTCCTTGAGACAGCTGGGTCTCAAGGTTGGATGTCTCGTGTCTCTGCTTCCGACAGAAAACCATCAACTCTTCTGGTCAGAAAGTTCTCTAGGGCAGTCCTCTTGGTTCTCCTCTGAGCAAGACAGGTTCAGGAGGTTCATCACGGGGTGCATCCAGGATGTAGTCTGTGTCACGTGGCTTAGAAGAACAAAGACACCAATTAGAACCTGAAAGGTTGCCTTTCCACCCATCCACGCAAGTGCCAATCCTGGTGACACTGACTCCCCCGAATCATGGTTAGAACAGGATCTAGTAGTGCTCATAAGTCTTAGATGTGTTTTAGGGCTCAAAGAAATCCATTGTCTTCTTTCTCCTTTGGTAACAATGAACGCAGGTGAATGCACTGTCTTTAATTCCTCTTTTCTCCTTACCTGATACTGTCAGCCATCAAGGCCTATGATTGTTGATGTGTAACACTTCTGGAATCTGTTCCCACTTTTCCTTTCCCAAGACAATACCTGAGTCACTGGAGTAGTTTCTTTCTCTACCTCAGGTCTATGCCTTTTCTAATTAATTATTAATTCTAACCTAGAAATCTTATTCAATGACAAATCACATGCTGTCACTTACCTGTTAAAGGTCCAGTCCCAGTTATGACTTCTAGATCAGGTACATATGCTACAGTACCAAATATCTTGTTTTTAGTTTGTTTCAAGAATGCTTTCTACTCTGGCACAATCCTTCTTCCTGATTAATTAACACATCCTAATTCTAAAGAACCAGATCTCCCTCAAGATCCTTCCAATTTGTGCCTGTGATCTTGTCTCTTATTGTAGTATATTCCTTTTGCCTGCTTATTTTTTAAAAAAATTTTTTAACTATAAATGAAGGTCCTTCTGGTCAGGAATTATGTTTCTTGTCTCTGAGTTTATGATGCCTGACATGTTCTCAGAATAAATGACCGGCATCCTGAAAAGCATTTGAAGGACACAACCAGGGATAAGGAAGGAGGTACAACAGATGCTGTGTATGTCTAGGGGACAGTAAAACAACGTCGCAAAGCCACATTTCTGCTTGGTGGATACTGATTTTCAGAGCTTCTCTTACTCTCAGACCCCCACCTGGATGAATCTTCCGCATTTACTATCACCTGCACCTCTCCCCAGAGTTGGGTCAGCAGCTCTGTATTTAGGATAGAGACTCGTGTCTTCTCCTTTAAAATTCTTTCTAGCCCTGGTTTACCCCCCTGCTCTCTCACTATGGGGACACTAGATCAGGGTCCCCATTCTCTTTCACACCAAACTGAGCCTCAGAAGCGGCACCGTGTCTTAAATCTTGTACTCAAAGGCCAGCACCAAAGATGAAATGAGGTTGTGGAGCTGAACATATCTGCTATGTTACAGAGCAACATTTTTCAGAGTGAGGTCCAAGCATTTTTAATAATAAACATTTCGTGCAGAACGGAAGTCTAGAGTCAAATGAACTTCAGAGTCACTAGGTTAAATAGAACCAAATAGGTTTTTTTTTTTCTGGACACTGTAGGATTTCCCAGAACCTTTAGTATGCTAATGTGCTCTATGAATCTCCAAGAGAATGCAGTATGACTCAGAATAACATGCCTCTGTTAGTACCCATGGGGCTAGTGTTCCATATAACATAATTTGGAAGTTATCACAAAAACTGACTCACTTATGTTTGGTGTGATGGCATATACCTGTAATCCTAGCACTCTGGGAGGCTGAGGCAGGAGGAGCATAGCAAGGTAAAGCTCATCCCGGGCAATTTAGCGACTTAGTGAGACCTTGTACCAAAATATAAAATAAAAACAAGCCTGGGGATGTAGCTCAGTGAGAAGGCTCTGAGTTCAATTCTCAGCACCAAAAGATTTTTTTTAAAATGTACTCACTTCATTGGCTATTGATGACAGTAAGTAAAAAATGTCAGAACTGGTGAAAATAGACAGTTCTATTGCCATTGCTGATTTGGTTTGTTTTTAATTCTAAACTCTAACATTTGCTTAGATCCCTCTAAACAAATCATTCAGCTCTTTTATTTAAATATTAAAAATGTATCTTTTCACAGAGGAAGATTATCGACACCCACTAAAGCAGTTCAAGTCCTTTAAGAACAAAGGTGCAGGTAACAGGGACCAGACATCTTCATGGTTTCAAAACCTCAGGATGTGGTAAGTGGAACAAAGGATCATTATTCTCCTGACAATAATCCATATTACCGTTCTCTTTTTAAAATGGTTTGAAGGAATTTTTTATTATGAAGGATAAGCTTACTAAAGCATTTGAATCATCACAGGTTAATTTCATTTCAAGGTCTTCATAAAGCTGGAAAGCTACCTACCCGGAAAGTGGTCTTAAAGAAGTAGTAAGGAGCATAACAGGAGAGGGCTGCAAGGTCTTTGCAAGGTGACATGAGGACACCGCATCCCATGCAAAGTACATGCTTGGCAGGGAAAAGCTTGGTGAGGCTGCTCAGCTTATTTTAAAATCTCAGTGCCCATAGCCTTAATGTTTATCACACATCTGCAATATGTTGGTCCAAAGAAGAGACTGTAATTTCAGTTATTTTAAATCCTCTCTCCCCTATCATGGTCCTTCACTGAGAAAGGCAAGGAAGAAAACCAGGAACGGTTACCAGGCACACGTTGATATTTAACAAATAATATTTACCAACTGAAAATTCTAACAGCCCATATATGGACAGTCCAGGAAATGGATGATTTAAAACAATGAACAGCAAAATGTGTAAGAAAAGATGTAATTATAGAACCTGAACAATGAATTTACAAAGAACAACCAGAAAGTCATCCTTGCCAGATCTTATTCCAAACACAGCCAAAATACCGTGAAATGTGAGTCATCTTATATTTACTACGTATTTCTCTGTATGTCCTTTAAACACACACACATAGACACATACACACGTACACATGCATGCGCGTGCACACACACACACACACACACACACAGGTCTAAACATCAAACATACAATTACAGCAGCCACTCACAAGAAAAATGAAACTGAAGCAACAGAGAGATATTTTCTGTGGCATAAGCATACATTTCACACGTGGGTCTTCAGTTAAAACATCTGGCATCAATGAGGAAGAGCTACTGAACATCAGATAGCGCCTGGCAAGCAGTAGCTGTTCAATAAATGATCACAGCTAGCTTTACTCCTAAGTAGGGCTTTCTGATTATTTTAAGAAAAATTTGGCATTGTGCCTATGATGTCGGAATGGGGTCAACTGTGAGTATACCATTCAGTTTTATGTCTTGGTGAACACTATGGCTAAAGAGCTTTGACATAATCAGCACGATGAGATAATCCCAGATTTACTGGCTTGAAGAACATTCTCGTATTAGAAATACTTCCTCTCTGATTTGTGTGCTTGGTAATTCTGCTGAGAAGGGAGAATAACTCAGTTCTGTTGACTCTGTTTAATTAATAAAGATTCCATGGTTTCTAAAGGGAGACATTGCTGGGTTGAATGAAAAATTTAGAGGTCTGGAAAATAAATGAAGCTGACTATGAAACATGAAAATCATCCATTCGAACACGCAGTACCTCTGGCAAATGTCCCTGCAGAGACAAGGCATTTGACCTGATTTGGAGAGCAAGCAACAGCAGTTTGGATATGTTTGAAAATCGGAAAAGCATAATACTATTTGTCTTTGACTGGTTGTCAAATCTATTGTTGCAAAACAGTATTATTCAATCTGGGGAGATGAGTGTGCTGTGTGTTTTTAAAATAATATTAGTAAATTGAAAGACATATTTTAGAGCTTATGAAAAAACTGAACAGAACATGCTTTATTTTATTGGCAAAGAAATGTAAGTGAATTTTAAAAATCCCATTATAATTACTCTCCTTATGTTTCTTACCTCCTAGTTAGAGGAGCAAAACACTTTCCTTCAAAAGAGAAAGCAAAATGCTTTCTTTCAAAATAAAAAATTTAGGACAGCCTGTTAAGCAAAAAGTGGCTTAAAGACAAAAAGTACACTAGTTTTGCAGAAATTCATTCTTATAACAGTCTTAGATGATGAAAGGGGTTCTTTTGTTGATCTTCCATTGTGGATGGTATTACTTATATATCACTGAGTTTAACAAGAATTGCGTGTACTGTTTTATTTTGCTTAAGATAAAGCTAGAAGTAACGAGCCAAAGTTAAAAACTTCTAATGTCAGTTTTTTTTAAAATTTTGCTGTGGGGAGAATAATTTGATGTATATAATATTAATATACATTAGGGAATAAAGATAAGTAAATACATGCTAATACATTTGTTTCAGGCACCAGTAACTTTGAATTGCTGCATGATTTTATAACTGGTTTTAAATAGAAATGAGCACAAAAGATTTATACTTAAAAATAATCCCTATTTTTTAATCAATAAATTAGAAAGTAAAAAAAAAAAAAGAGGAACCATGTCAATAAAATTATTTAAAAAGTTACCAAACTATGACACATAGGCACGATGGACTCTTGTCACAGTACTGGTTATGAGAACACATGAATAATATAAAGTATCCATGTCAAGAACATGTAAGGAAAAGTTATAGACATTTTCTTACCACTGATATAGGGGTTTTCTCTTATATAATTTTAGAAACATGCCCCTAAATCAAAACAATTAATGAACTTTGTAAATATCATGGCACATTTTGAGTATTTTCTAATGAGGCCTTGGAAATCCAATAAAGCTGTGATTAAATATTATCAGGATCTCATTTAAATCTTTACAGTGTAGAAGAAAAATTTTATTTTTATGACACATTTATGAAGCCTTCTGTAAAAATACACCAGACGGCTTTCAAAACCTTAAGATTGTAGTAATTAAAAATCTCAAAGTCTCAAACATCAAATTATAACAATATAAAGTTATAAATGTATTGTACGTAATATTGGAAAAACTGCAGCCCCAAGACTTGTTAAAGATGAACACTGCAAAGTTTTTGTGAAAAATGTAGAAAATATTAATTATTTTTTCAGATAACAAAACACAGATCCAGGCTACTGTTAATTATTTTATAGAGCTGAAACATCCCAGATCCAGAACTGATAAAATAATTTTTCAAAAAAGGAAGAAAGAGCTCTATAATCACAGAGTATGTAAGTGGGTAGTTCTTAAAAATTGATCTTGTTTTTGATCATGAAAAGACAAAAAAATACAGAATAAAGAAAAAAAAAAAAGAACATGTCCTATCAACAATGTTGCCTATGACCTGGAGTATTAGGTATTAATAAACAATTACACTGGCTTCTATAATGGGTGTATTTGTACTTCATCACAGAACCTTTGACGTGTCCAACAAACATTCGTATTTTTGGTCCCGTTTGTAGCATTTTCTAGAACACTGCTACCCAGGCCCAGACTACATTTCCTAACTCCCCTGCATCTTTATCTGCACATGGAATCTCTTCCTGCCAGGGAAGAGACCGAGCTGGTGTGTCTCTCCTGTTAGTTAGGAGTCCTTAAGAAGCAGGAGTGACTCCTCTATTGTCTCTTCACTAACTGAATGCAGGGGACTCAGGCCCTAGAGAATGGCACAGCCAAGAGACTGAAGGAACCCAGGTCTCAGAATGGGCACCTAGAAGAAAAGCCATCAACCAGGAATCTCTGCGCTGAGTTGTCTACTGCACTCGGTGTTACCTTGAGTAACTGCCAAGCAAGAAGAGCATTTCAAGAGGAAACCACAAATGCATGGAAAACTTTTACATTTCTAAAATACAGAAAACAGGTAGCAAATAAATCTTTTCATGCTGCCATGTGTCAATAAGCAAAAGCTTGGTGAGAACAAAGATTAATGAGTACTAAATTTAATTAGAAGCCAATTTGCAAGATCATTGCCCAAGTTTCCACATTAAATTCCCACTTGGTACAGAAGTGCACAGAATATAGACGCTACTTTAATTTTCAATGCTTTTCAAAGTAGAATTATAATACAATTCACACAGCTTTGCTTTGAATTTACCCAACACAATAAGCTTAATAAGCATCTGAATAAACGTATTTTTCTTAATTACCAAATTTGAAACCTGAAAAAACTAAAGTTCAAACATAGAATTTCAACTAATCTTATATTAATTCTAATATTCTACTATAATTTCCATCAAATTTACATAAACACTAAAAATATAAAAGTGGAAGCATATACATGCTATGGTAGAGAAGAATCTAAAATCAGGTTTCCAAAGATTGCAGACTGGTAGGTAAGCAGGATATGGATCTTCTCTGAGAGAGATAGAACAAATGCCAGAATAAAACACCCTGCAGAGATGCAAACAGAGGGAGATGGACTCTCTCAACCCAGGAAGAAACTAAAGTAAAAAAAACTGCTCAAATATGAGGTCCTGGGGCTACCATTAAAGAAGCTAAGATCAGCAACTATGGCGCCCTCCTCCAGCCGCCTGAATTCCTGCCGGAGACAGACCTGACCCACCGAACCACGCCGATGTGACTGGCTTGAGCAGCTGGAGCGTGGAGCTGAACATCCCTGCGCATGGCTCGCCCGGAACCTGCCCTGCACACGACCCACCCAGAGGCACCATGAATTCGCTGCAGCCGCGTTGAGGTTAGAGGTCGGGGAGCCCAGAAGTTCTCAGAGACTGGCATCAACATGCGGTGAGTGATGGGAATAAGACCCTCCCACACGAAAGGGGAAACCAACTGGACCACATGTTGGATTTGGGCAGCCCTCACTCCATAAGGAAGTGGCTTCAGTTGGTTGCTCCCCTCACCAAGCGGATTGGTGGGATCTGCTTGGACTGGGCTGTGCCCCTGGCCAGGACCCAGTGGGTTGCTACAAAGTAATTCCCTGAGCATGGCGCACACTGACACAGTGAAGGCCTGCAAAGGTTGACTGGCCCAGAGGGAAGGAGCCAGCGCACACTGCCCTTGCTTGAACTTTATAATCTCTGATAGCCGACTGAAGAGGGCAAAAGCTCCTAGCCTGCGTGCTCTAGAGGAACTTTAACCAACAAGAAAAGGGGCTGGGAATTGCACTATACACTTGTATGGAAGGAACCAAAAACATGATGAGAGAGAGAAATAAGAAAAAAACCCCAGCCCCCAACTTTGGGAGTATTGATCCAAGAGAGGTAAATACAAAAGAGATTGAGGGCAGCAAACATGCAACATCAAACACAGCATCAGCGGACATAAAGAGGTATCTTTGGGACCTTTTAAAGAGATCAAAACTGAAATATTAATCCAAATTAAACAAGAGATAAGTAGATTAATAAAAGAAAGGCTGGGCACCTCTCAAGAAGACACAGACAGAAGAATGGAGGAACACAAAGGGAGAGAAATGTTCACTGAAGAATATAAAGCAAACCTAGAATTCATGAAGCAGATTCAAAGAGATTACCAGGAAACTAAAAACTACATAGAAAGTTGGCAAAACTGCTTGAAGGAAACCAAAGATAGACTATCAAAAATTGAACACAGGCTTGCAATGTGTGATCATGAAAGGGAAGATCTCTTAAAAATAACAAGGGAGCAGGCAGTAACAATTGGAAGGCTAGAGGATGACAAGAGGATCTATAACTTAAGAATAAAGCATATGAATGAAGAAGCAGGAGTCAAAACAGAGGAATTACAAAGGCTATTCACAGAAATTATTAAGAAAAACTTCCCAAACATAGAAAAAGGAAATGATATGCAGGTGTATGAAGCATACAGAACTCCAGCCACCTACAACCAAAACAGAGCTACACCTAGACACATAATAATCAAGATCCCAGAAATTCAATATAAGAACAGAATATTAAAAGCCATCAGAGAAAAGAAACAGATCACCTATAAAGGAAAACCCATCAAAATCATGACAGACTTCCCGACACAGACCATCAAGTCAAGAAGAGCTTGGAGTGAAGTAATTCAAGCCCTGAAGGAGAACAATCTCCAGCCCAGACTGATGTATCCTGCAAAACTTACTCTAGAAATTAATGGAGAAGCAAGATGCTTTCGTAACAAAGAGGAACTGAGAGAATTTGTGACCACCAGTCCAACCCTACAAAAAATACTGAAGGACATTTTAGAGAGAGAGAAAAAGAATACGAGCGTTTTAGGAACAGTGGCAGAGGCTTCAGTGAACGGGGCAGACAGTGGAGTAGAACAGAAAAATAAACAACCAATGGCAGAAAAACAGAATAGCAGAAATAAGGCAGAGAAGATTGACTGTAATCTCTAGTATAGATGGCCTTGAAATATTAACAGAGAGAAACACAGGCAGAGTAGATCAGGAGATAGGGTCCATTGAGCTACTCTATATAGGGAGGCAGTGGCACCCAAAACAAGCAGTGCGCCCGATGGGAGTGAAAGGGAAGGAATTGTCTAAAAAAGGAAGGCAGAGGATACTGTTAATTGGGTAACAAGATTTAAAATCTACATTATTCTCATCACTCTGCTTAGATGGATTAAATGATATTTCAGTTTGTCTACTTACACTAGACTTGAGGACATGGTCAGTTATCCCAAAAATAAGAGGACATATTATGGTAATCATCCTTAATTTCCTATCAACTTAATCTGAAGCCCTGTGTAACTTATACTGTCCTATTATGACTGATCTTATTTGAATCTGGTTTGTTAGATTGCTGTCTTGTATTGACTGATTTTATTTAAATCTGTTATGATTGATAGCGTCAAGTCTAAGAGTATAGGCAACTACATTGAAGATGACAAGATTCACTAAGATACCCAGTCTGGTTTGATTATTACTTGCTTTTGAAGTCTTATAATGTCTTCAATGCTTCGTTTTTATTAATGTTGTTGTACTCTGCTGAGACACCGTGGTAACCATTGTAGATCACCTTGTATTGTGGTTTTATATGACTTTTTGCTTCATGCTTTTCTAGGAATTGTTTTGTTTTTTCTTGCTTTGTTTTTCCCTCTAATACAGAAAGGATAGATATACACGTAGAGACTCATGCATATGTAGAGTTTATAGACAGTTTACGAGAACCAACTGTATAACACATGTTGAAATGAACAACTACTTTGAAGAAAAAGAGACACTACAGTACCCAGTGCTGATTCCATAATGTCATGATGTGAAATCCAGCAAAACTACCATTCTTTGTTCAAAGTGATTTTAGCTTGTTTTGTTTTGTTTAAGTTCAACACACATGAAGGTATGGATAGCTGTTTTGAAGAGAATGACAGACACTATGACAGCCATTCTTGGCTTCCCTATTGTCAGGTCTTGAAGACCTGAAATGCCTTCCTTGTCCTGCTAAGATCAATTCCATACTATGTTGTTTCATGTGAATTCCTTGTATGTGACAATATGGACAACTATTTGGAAGAAAACAAGAGTCAATATGATAGAGTGAATATCTCCGATTGTCTAGCTTTGAAATTTATGCCTCTTACATTGCTTATGACCCGCTTTGTTCTGTTTTGTTGTGTTTGATTTTACCCTTTTCATATAATTGCCTGTATATCTGAGTGGGTAAGATGGATGACCATATTGCTGTTTTTGTCAGGTCATGGAGCAGAACTGTTAATAGTCTTATTGTTTGAATGTCTACTTTACATGTTTTAACTTTGTAATTTCAACAACTATTTCTAAGAAGTCAGTATGTAATTTGTCAAGTAATAATTTCTTAGTTTTTTGTTGTTGTTGTTGTTGTTTTTCTTCTCCTTTTTTCCTTGGAATTCTATATTGTTGCTACCCTTTATTCTGTTTTTTTTTTCTCTTTAAATAAAATTTTAAAAAAATCTAAAATCACAAAGCTGGAAGGCATTTTGAGAGTTTCCTTATAAAAGTTTACCTCATTTCTAATGGGTTCAGGCATTTTATCAGTATTATTGACACAATGACACAGAAATGCTGAAGTCGCTTGAAAGTGAATATTAGAATGCTGTAAGTACAGTAAAAAAAATTATGGGATTAAAAAAAAGTGCCAACAACCTCTCTAGGTCTCCCAAGAACTTTGAATACCAATTGCTTCTAATGGTCCCACCTCTGGACTTTGACTAAATGGACTCTACCGTTCCTCTTGAGGAAGCTAGCAGGAGTAAAGCCCAACTAACTTTCCTTCAGATCATAACACAAATACATGTTAGAGCTGAGATCCAGATCCAAAGCTAACCAGAGGACTTCACTATTCTGCGGAGGTCTCTGCAGTTTCTGTTATCTGGGTCAGTTTCCATACTAGTATAAAAGTAGGCTGTAGGAAGGACCAAGTGACTATCTAAAAGGGACTTCTCAGCTTTGCAAGATGAAATTAATTCAAGGATTAACTCAATGATCACCGATTCTATATCTAAAGCTACTTATCTTTTTAAAAGTACTTGCCATGAGATTCATAGAAAAAAAGTGTCATCTGAGCAACTGTGAATAAAAAGCACTTGTGTGAAGCCTGAGTGAGACAGAGGCTTTATGGTTCCTCAGTAGTCATACTTTTTATATCATGCAGCAGTGAATTCTAAATATGTCTATCTTTGTCCACGAGGCTGTGAACTTCTGCAGGGCAGGGAAATGTCCTTTCTATCCTTATAGCCTATGTCTGGCTCGCAGACAGCGGAGTCAATAAATGTTTAATGCATAGATACATTATACTTTCCCCTGGTGCATTACTGGAGTTATACATTGAGTAAAAATAATCAAAAGTGCTAGACTACCTTATTTATACTTGAGGGTCACATAAAACAATCTTTGCATGTGATAGTACACTAAATATGTTTGTAGAAGTCGAACATTATCAGGAAAGAAGGACAGATTTCTTTAAATCTCCCCAAAGTCACCAAATAATTATCACTACCATCCCTCCTCACCAATATTCTCACACCCAAGTATCTTGCAAGGGTCTGTTCATACATTTTGTGGTTAGATAATAACTGAATATGAGAATTCAAATGATTTTGACTAGAGTCCATTTTCTGAGTAGCTGACATTATGTGTAAACTTACTTGAAGTTCAGGCTTTAAAGTACAGTTTTTATGGCAAATAAATACAATTCTTAACTCACAAATCTAGTTTTAAATATTAAAGTATAAAACGTTACCAAAGGCAAAAAATTACGATGGTAAATTGTCAGGCTGAAAGCTCCTAATCCTACAATCAGCCTCAGAAATGACTGAAACTGAACACCCAAGGGGAAGAAGATTTTCATGGATACCTGGTTAATACCGACACTGAAGTTACAAAGTCAGCTATTATCCGTTTAGCCCCTTGATACTGACCTCATTCATTAAATTCAGATATTCAGGTACGTGGCAACCAGGTAAGAATTTTACATCACGATTTCCTTTTACGTTAAATGTGTTTCTTGTGTAAAGCATATTCATGGACTCTATCTCCTGATCCACTCTGCCTGTGTTTCTTTTTATTGGTGAATTGAGGTCACCTACATTAATGATGATGGCCAACAGGCACTGGCTTATCTCTGGCTTGCTATGAAAGTCAAGGGAGAGAAAACAATGCTCCATGTGACAGGGAACCAGAAAAAAGCAGGAGTAGATTGCCTATCAACCACAGAAATGGAAAAGAAAGATATGGCATTTTCATACAACAGAAAACTACCTAGCTATAAAGAAAGATTACCTCATGGCTCTTGTTGGTAAATGTATGCAATTTGAGATCATGCTCATGGGTGAAATGGTTCAGAGTCACATGGGTGAACATCATGTTGTCTCTCTAGTATAAAAAACTGAAGGAGTTAGTGGGATCCAAAATGTACAATAGATACTATAAAAGTAAAAGGGGAGGAAACTTCTAAAAGGGGAAGGTAGTAGCCATTGTTAATTCCGTATTATATTATTTTGAAGACTTGTATTGTTTTCATATTGTTTTATTTGAATTTCTTCTGTTTTGTTTGATTTTATTAAATCTGTTATTAAATCTGGGTAACTGTTCTAAAGACAGTAAGAAGCATTATGGTAGCCATTGTTGATTTCCTATTATCTTGTTTTGAAGCCCTGTATTGTTTCCATTGTTTTGTTTTGATTGACTTTATACTGTTTTGTTTTGTTTTGTTTGATTTTATTATGTCTGATTGTATATAGGTGGCTACTTTGAAGGTAACAAGAGGCATAATGGTAGCCATTGTTGATTTCCTATTATCTTGTTTTGAAGTCTTATATCATGTTCACTGCTTTGTTTTGATTGACTCTATTCTGCTTTGTTTCGTTTCATTCTCTTCAAAAGAAAAAAAAAAGTACTGCATACTTTATAGTGCCCTTTGATACCGATTTCCCAGGTTGCTTTCCATACCAATCTCATAAACATGGGCTATTTTTCTCTGTAATTTCTAGAGTTGAAGCAACTGAGGTTTACAGAGTTAATGTGCCTTCCCAAGATCACACAGTATCAGAGTGACTTAGAAGCAGACCAGAGTCACTATTTATACATTACATAGACCTGGTTTACAATTCCAGTTTACCCACCTACTAACTGGGTTACCTTTGGGTATCTGCGAAAGTTACTTAAATTCTGAGTCTCAGTTTCCTAATCTGGACCACATATAATACCTGCATCAGAAGCTTTTTGAAGAGATAGCCTGGCATGGTGGCACATGCCTGTAATCCAAACACTGGGGAGGCTGAGGTAGGAGGGTTGCTGTGAGTTCAAGGCTGGCCTGGGCTACATAGAGTTTAAGGCCAGCCTGAACTGCATAGCAAGACTCTGTCCTATTTTATTTTAAGATTTAACATGTATAAGTTCCATGGCTGAACCACTGTAGGTATACCATCACCCTCTACCCTTGCTCCTCTACCTCTAATGCCCTGCACTACTTTTCTATTGTTAAACTAATTATCATAGATTTAGTGGCTTAAAGTGGCTGCAACGTACTAGCTTACAGATTTGTCATTCATAAGTCTGACTTGGGTGCTAGTGGATTATAGTCAAGGCTTCAGCAAGGCTACATTCCTTTCTGGGGTTCTTAGGGAGACTCCTTCTATTGCTTTTTCGGCTTCTAAAGGCCACTTGCATTCCTTGGCTCATGGGGCCCTATCTTCAAAGCCAGCAACATGGTTTATCTGGAGATTTTGCATCTGCTATCACATCTCTGTATCTAACTCTTTTGCCTCTCTCTTCTACTGTTAAGGACTCAAGTTGTTAGACTAGACAAACCCCTCCCCCACCCCTAATAATATAGGTTACTCTATTTTGAGGGCAGGTGATTGTCATGGTTTAAGTCGGTGGCCCCCAGGCCTCACGTGTTTGCATTGTACATTTGTGATTGGTTCATTGTCTAGCGTTTGGATTAATGGTGGCAGTGCTCCGCCCATCTAGGGGTGGAGCCAGCATACAATGTAAAGCCAGGAAGAAGGCGTGTCTCTCTCTTGCCCGTTTCCGCACTGCCTTGGACTCAACTGAGTATGGACTGAAACCTCCACGAATTGTAAGAAATAAACCTTTCCTTTCCCAACTTTGGGCATCAGGTATTTTGTCTCAGTGATGAGTAAAAGGTAACTAAGACAGTGATTAACAACTTTAATTCCATTTGCAACATTAACTCCCCTATAGCATGCAACCTAACATATTCACAGGATCTGGGACTAGGACTGGCCCTACGGGGGGAGGCATTATTCTGCCCACCACAATTCATTTTTCCTCAACTGCTTCTTCTACAAAAACTACAGCCTGCAGGAAAAGGCACTGGTTTGGACTGATTTATTGCCAGTTTGCCTAAAACTTAATAAACATGTAGCAAGAAAGATTATGGCTTTATAAATGCAGATAATCTTATGGATGGAGAAAAAAACCTACCAGACATCTTATAGCAAGTAATGAAGGGAAAAGCAATTATTACAGATGGAGCTGTTCAGGAGAGGGTCTCACCATATACATCAACCTTGCTGACACCTTGATTTTGGACTTCTGGACTCCAGATCTGTGAGAAAATAAATTTTTGTTGTTTAAGCTCCTACACTAATAGAGCAACCACAGTTGGAAGGGAAAATGTTAAAAAAAAAACTTAGTACTTGTTGATAAACCTAAGTTAAGGGTCCTGGAGGTAGACAGAATACTGCGTCTGGCTAAAGGAAGTCTAAGCCCAGAAAGGTGACAAATTTCTAAAGCACTTTAAGCAGTCTCAGAGGATTTACTCATAGTATTCCAATGAAATCCAAGAACATGCTTCACATCTATGTTACACCTGTCACTGCTTAACTCGGGGGGAAAGAGCTTGTGCTGGAGGTCTAGCTCTGGATGTTTTATTCATTTCAATGGCTTTGCCATTCTGAACAACCAAACCCAGCTGGCTGGCTTTTCACTTAAATGACAATTTCTCCTACAGTGTTTCATAGTCCTACACCACTTTGTAGGTATTTATAGAAAATCCTGGGCAAGCTGTCTCAGGCTCATGCTCAGTGCAACCTTTCCGTTCCTATTGCAGGGCTTTTGACTGGCCATAGAGTGGCAGAAGGGTAGGTTTCAGCCAATGGTTTCTATTGCAGCTGGGCAAATGTTACTATTTAAAATTGCTTCGTTGCAAATAAAGTAAGGGAAGGAAAAGGGAAATAACATCTGTTAAGCACTCACCACGTGCCAGGTATTCTGCCAGGAGCTTTATGCCCCATTTCATTTGATATTCAAAATAATTTGAGGAGCTAGAAATTATTATTCAAGATTTGAAATAACTCACCGGTACCAAGGACATACTCAAAAGTAATGGCATAAACGTTAGAACTCAGATCTAGTAGATACGATGCACTTCCTTCATTCTATCAACTTGCTTCCCCAAATTGTCAACAATATTTGTTCCTTAGATAAACATTCAGCCCCTGTACATACCATGCCTATGCTCAATAATAGATGTGTAAGCCAGGTATCACATGGATAGCTATAGCTTTGAAATTGAATTAGAGATTTCAGTACCTAGTAACTTACTTGTAGATAGACCATATTTGGGGGCAAAATAATAAAAAGGTCCATACTGCCTCCTTAAAGTCTCTGTGGGTGTCTCCATGGTCTCACTAAGAATGAAATGCTGGGACTAGGGGTATAGCTCAGGGGTAGAGCACTTCCCTAGCACTGCATAAAGCCCTGGGCTAGATCTTTAGCCCTGAAAAAAGCCCCCCCTTTTATTCTCAGATATGCAGAATCTTAACACCTACATGTGTTCTCTTCATCTAGTCTGAAGTCAGCTGCATAGAAACTGTCTTGACAGCTCATCGAATGAGGTTTAGACCTTATTCATCTATTGATGGACACATCCTAACTCACTGGAAATGAACCACAGCAGCTAAGTTCATGAGGTCTTCTGGAGAGAGGGCTCTTGACAATACCCACTAAGCAAATAATCTGCCAAAGATTTGGGGAAAGCCAAAATAGCAGTATTTTATTTCCAATCCAGAATCCATTCCTACCTCTTCATCTTTCCTTCTTAATGCTCCCTAATTTCTAACTGCATTAGATTGAATTAAGACAGGTTTCCATACTTCAAGGCCTTAAAAATAATCTTTGAACCCAAATCTTGTTTTCCATTTTTATTTTCTGAGTGAGATGATGAAAAGAAACTGAAGCTTTTGGTTAATGCAGTAGACTGACAAGAAGGAATTTTATCCAGATAGGGCATCATCCACATTTTCTCCTACCTGGGAACAACCTAGCAGGCCATCTTACTCTAGGTCTACACGAGCACATGTGACGATTAATGAACTCTGACTGGAAAGAAATGAAAACTATTTCCATTTGAAATTAGTTTTGTTTTACAGCTATTAAATCAAATATTGCAAATATTGAACAGCTTATAGGAAGTGGTGGAGGGTGGTGGTTGTCATTGTTTATTTTGTTATTCTAACCTCATAGTTGGATTACTATTGTTCATCCTGGCAGAGTTTCTGTATTAGCAATACGCCCATAAAGACCAAGACTGCAAACACAAGGCCCTTGTCCTGTACGTTACTTCTCTCACTGTTCTGGACCCAGAGCAGGAATCTGTAACTGATCAAGGCCTACGTTAGCAAGGTTCAATACGGCCTCAGAATTCTTCTCAAGACAGCACTTAAGATAGCTGTTATCAACTGAGAGTTGCTGTAGGTGAAATCTATTTGCCTTCCCAACTCTAGATGAAACATTCATTTTCTTCAAAAATCACACACTTCCAAGGATCTACTGATACGCATTTGTAATGTTATGCTTCCTAGTGGAGCATGGAATTAGTAACATGATGAACAATATATCAGACTTTAGAATCTGATGTAAAAGCATATAATCCAAATGAATGAATGCAGAATTATAAATCAAGCTTAAGTAACTTTTTTAAGACAAACAATAGCGCTTTCTTGAAATATCACTAACGCTATAATGAATATTGCGAGCAAGTGTATGAAACAAATTTTGGAGTATGTACATATATTATAGATGCAAACAAATTATATTTTCATGTACACTGCATTGGGAAATAACATTTTGGTAGGCATCCTCTGAGGTGGGTCTCAATGATCCCTGCCTCCTGGAATCCAGTCTTGTGCAGTCTTCTCCTCTCCTGTACTACAGTTGGTCTGCACAACCAAAAGCAAGCTTACAGCATAAGTGATGGTATATACCTAGGATTGGTTGTAAAAGATACCACAGCTTTTGTCTGTGTGTCTCTCATTTCTCTGTCTGGAAAAAGCCAGCTTCTGCATTATGAGCAGCCCTATGGCCCTATGTGGCTGTGATACAGTGAACAACTGAGGCCTCTGCCCACAGCCTCCTGGGTGAGCTTGGAGCAAGTCTCTCGCCAGCCCACTAAGCCCCTCTTTGGTTTCTCGGTGTCAGTTAACAAACAACCTGACAACTCCTAGGAATCCAAGGAGACGGAGTGTGTGCCACAATTATCCAGAGGAGCTGATTATTGCTGATGATCTGAAATTGCATGAGAAAATAAATGTGTATTGTTTTAACCTGAAAATTTTGGGAAAAAAATTATTATGTAAAAATAGAAAGTATAAGTATGATCATTGATCATAGTGAATCTGAATCTTTGAGTAGAAAGACATAATGAAAGTAATTAGCAACCATGTCTAGCTTGTAATAAATTCAGTTTCACTAACAAATGTAACTCATAATGACTATAATCCTATATATATAATAGGAACCTGAAAGAGGAATTATACCAAAGGAATATTACAAATCTGTAATAATCTACAACTTTCAGGGGAAGATATGAACTTAGGTGGGGAGAAGATCATGTCAATCAGATAATTTCATTATAGCACCCTCAAGACAATGGACATTTGTTAAAAAGTTTAAGAATGTTGAAAATTTCTCTCTAAGGAGAGCATAAGGAAAAATATTCCTAGAATAAACTAATGTATTTTATACAAATATATGTATTTATAGATTTACATACATATTTCTGGCAGGTAAGTTTGCCTACACAAATCTATGCATCTCTGCACATACACAATACACAGAAACACATGTATTTATTAATTCTTTGAAATCCTGGCTCTGGCAATGCCAACACTGTTTAGATTTGTTTATACCAGGTAAAATGCTCTTTTCTCTGGCACTAAATAGGTGACAAAGTGTTAACAGACACACAGCAGATGTGGGGACAGATAGGCATTCTCCATGAGGACTACACATACTTGGCTGTTCTGGAGATAGCACTGACAGCCATTCCCTTGCCTGAAGCTTGACTTCCATCTGAAGTCACAGTGCAGTTTCTGGGAAGATGGGACAGATGCCAATGTCTGGGAGGCGGTCAGATGCATACAGACCATCGTCTCCTTCAGTTTTTCTGGGAAGGTGACTTTGGCCATCGTTCTTTTGAATCCAAGGTGAGAGAGGCAATATTCTGAATTAATTACCTGTTATTTCTTGCCTCCTGAGCAACATCCACCTATACACAAACCACTCCCCGCTTAAGAGGTAACACAGGCTATTCAAGCTCAAAGTTTTGGTTGGGGCCCTAGAAGGATAAGTACAAAAACAAACCATGTACTAAATACTTCTTAAAAAGATATCAATAGATCTGTTTATCTGACAATAGCACCTGACTGAACGTGACTAAGAATGATAAAAACCTCCCACCAAAATGTTGAGGGGAGGAGTACAGAGGCCAAACTGTCTACCTGGAGGCAGGTGCTGTGAAAAGCCTGCTTCTATACATCAGCTCATTTGCTCTGGACAGGAAACTCTATGAAGTCCTAATATACTTCCTGTCATGGATTATATCAATGGCCCCCAAACCTCATGAATTATGGACTGGACCAAATCTAGCACCTGTGATTGGTTCACTGTCTAGTGCTTGGACCAGTGGTGTGAGTGTTTCACCCGCCCAGGGGTGGAGCCAGGATATGATGTATCGGGCAGGAAGAAGGTGTGTGTGTCTCTCTCTCTCGCCAATTTGCACCTTGCAGTTTGCAGCTGCCCCACCATGCCACGCTGCCTTGGAGCCAACTGAGTATGGACTGAAACCTCCAAGAACTGTAAGAAATAAACCTTTCCTTCCTTCATGTTGGATGTCAGGTATTTTGTCCCAGCAACGAGTAAAAAGTAAGACACCTCCCATTTTACAAATGTGGGAGTTAAAGCCTAGAAATGTTAAAGAAACAATGCCTGAGGTTGTTTAGCTATTCTAGGAGACATAAGCCTTTGAATCCAAGTTTCTCCAAGGGCAAAGCCCATGCGTACTCCTCTTTCCTTTCTACCACATGGCCTTCCTGTAATCAAATCCACCTACACCAAAACTTGACTCACATAAGAGCCTCTGCAGACCCATAGTCAAGGTCTATACACAAGCAATTCAAATTAGCCTGATTATCTATGGGCCTCTTCAAATATGAAACTCCTGGGGAAGAGAGTGCCGACAAGCACTTGAGAAGAGTGAGATATTAATGCTATGTCTTTATGCTGGCATACACAGCGTCGTATCCCTGGCAGAACTCACTGTATTATGTATCATGATGGATGTTCAATGATTTTGTTTGGTGGGCTCTACACAAGGAGGCAAGGAAGCACAAATTACATATTAAAGTAAGACTTTCTGCAAGTACATTAAAACCAAGTCTTTGTGCTCAAATGGGGTTAAACACTAACAAAAACATAACTTACTGCAGGCGCCCTATTCCTCCATCAGGTGTGGTATATTGTTAGATACACTTAGTTTTATTCTTTGACCTTTCTACCCTCCAGAAGATGACTTCTTATGCTTTGAACGAAGCTTCTATTCTGCTATTTTAAAATGGATAAGGTGTGGAGCTCTTCCTAAACCAACATCTGTTTAAAATGTCTTTTTGTCACATGTCAACAGACAACCTTAAAATAAGGAAGGGGAGGTGTTGCAGATTGAGTATGTGTGTAGGAGGGGTGGTTTTAGAGCCAACAACCCGGAATCTGAATTTTGGCTCTGTGATTTCACATGTGCCCTTGATGAATTGAGCCTCCTTAACAAAGTTTTTTCATCTCTAATGGTGAGACAATGATATTCACCAGTGTACTTTGGAGAATTTATTTTACCATCCTTTTCTTTTCTTTTTCTTCATGAATCAAGAGTACGATAAAAAATAAAACTGGATGGACTTCCAGTACACAACCTTTAGGGTATCCCGGAGTGAGGAAAGGGGACTGGGTAAATAGACTTTCTTTTTTTCTTCTCCTTCCACAGTCAGATAGCCAAGAAGCCCCAGAGTTTGGTGACTCCTTTTCATTTCTCTACACTCCTTGGATTCTAGTATCTCTGTTAATAGGAACTCAGCCCTAGACTGCTCTTCTAGGTTGTATGGGTCAGATGGCTACTGGGCAGTAAGACAAACTGACATTTTTGTTGTTCTAGAGGTCAATTGTGCCCTTAGTATCTGTAACAGTTAGCTTTTCCACTGCTGGAAACAATACCCAAGACTCACAGTGTAAAGGAAGAAAGGTTTAATTTGGCTCATGTTTTAAAGGGACTTAGTCCATAGTCAGCTGGATCCAAGGAGGTGGTGGAGCAAAGTGGCTTAGTTCATGGTGTCACCGAAGGATAGCAGGTCAACAGAGCCACAGAAAAAGGAACCAGGGACCATAGACCCTAAAGCCATGGCTTCATGATCCACCCAGCTATAACCAGAAGTGTGCTCTACCAGTCCTCTGGGTGGATCCCAAAGCCAATCAAGTTGACATGCACCTTAACCACCACAGTATCCCTTCTTCTTATGACATTAGTTAGGCTCTGACATTTAACTCTGTGTGAGGGTGTGCTGACAGACAGCTAAGCTTAGGTAAATGAGTTCCCTACAGGACTGAGATTTATTTATTGATAATTTTTCAAAGGCCACTGAATGTGGAACCCCAATTAATAATGAATGCTAGCTTTCCTGCCTTTGTCCTTCTTTGGGGGCCCTTTAAGAAGGCAGACATGAGCAACTCACCACCATCACAACACCATTGGTAAGAGCCAAGCAACATCTACTTTCCATATTGTAAAGAGGATTAGATGATACAATTTACAGAAAAATACACTTAACATACGTCTCACTGCTGAGCATTAGCTAGTAACCAGTACAAATCTTAATGTGGTTTCTCATGTTTCTCCTGTCCTTACAGTGTGTTGATTCACATCTTCTAAGAACTAAACATGACTGACCCAGCATATCAAAGAGTAAGTTTCCTTCCATAAGAGGTTGTATGGAAGTGAACAGCATGGTGATAAATGTAATATGCACAAGGAATTACTGAATGCTCTGTTCTAGAAGTTCCTTCTCTTTCTTTATGTCATGAAGTATACCTTTGCTTTATTAATCACCAGAGATGACAGAAAAAATGCGTCATGAAAATCCTGTCAGGTGAAACTTTTGAATTCTCAGTCTTTTGAAAGGTGATCTGATTTCTCAGTGCCCCTATGATGGTTTCTCCATATTGTAAAATAGTAACTATTTACTGGTCATCTATTGCGTTCAGTGTTGTGTGCTAGGTACCTAACATTAGGCAGTAATGTTTCCCTTATTTTATGATCAGAACATTGAGGTTAAAAGAGACAAGGAAACCTTTAAAAGGTTAGAAGGCTTGAAAATCCAAAATCTGGAAGTATTTGCACATGAGAAAGGACAGCAAGAATGTATCTGTCTCTTTCTCCAAAAAATGCACAGGAATATAATTTGGTAGAAGAGAAACACACAGGGATTCATGTGGCCTCAAGTGTCTGCTGGGATTCCTTTTGTCCTTTGTCCCCTACATGACTCTGATATAACAGGAGCTACTCAGAAGGTGGCAGGAGTATACCAAATTGCTCTGCAGGACAAAACTACACACTCCGGCAATATACTTAAGTAAAAAATGCATTCCTCTTCATGCTTTTAGGTCTTGCCTTCAGTTATTTACTGTCTGTCTCGTCTTGCTATTATATAAATTTCTTATTAGGGAACCAGTCTACATATTTCACTCCTGTACTTCTGGATCTGAAACACTGCTGGGCTACCAGCAAATGCTCAAATACGTTTGCAGAATGAATGGTCTGTGTACACCGGAAAGCATTAAAACATGGTGATTCATTTTTGCATTGTTGCTGAGAAATTTTGAGGCATAAAAGGTGGAGTTTTTCATTAGATATTAACTTTTCATAAATATTAGTACTGTTAGCCAGCAAGTGAATTCAGTCAGCCAGTATATTTAAATTCAAATAATAATCTTCTTTCCATCTTTTTGTTTCCCTTGAAATTGTTCCTAATCCCCCCCCATGAGTGACATCTGATATTAGCATTTAAATCACATGCAATGAAAATGGTGAGCCTTCATTTCTTGTTTCTAATTTTTGTAACCTCCAAGAGTGTGTCTTGGTTTTGCTGATTATTCTGCAACTTCCAGGTTCTCTCCAGATGTGAGGAAATTTGCTTACTTGGTTGAGATGCTTGTACTTACTTGATGAAGTACTTGATCCCATCTGCTGTGTAAGCTTCCTCCCACCCATAAGGTAAGCCTAGAGTGAAAGAAAACCAAAAATACACTTAATAAGATGATGAAGATAACTGTATTTCCCGGACACAAACCTCCCCCAGTTTGGACAATTATTTCAGTACATTTTTTTTTTTGCACAAAAATAATTTTCCAGAAAGGGAGAATTAAGACAATTCAATGAGCTTTATGCTCAGCATCTTTACAACACAATAAATAAGTCTTGAACACTTAACAATCTGCTTCCGTTGCAATAACTGGATTATGACTTGTCATTTACATGTGGGGAGCATTTTTGTCAGCAGGATTCAAGCAAAAAATTTGTGTTGCCGCGGATGGTTTTTGCCTGGAGGCAGAAGGATGGACAAGATGGCCTCTGCTTGTCTATTCCGGCTCAGAGTTTCTTTAATTGGCTCCCTTTACTTTCTTTCACTCAGCTCCACAGGGAATTGTGCATGCATGCCAGATCAGCAGGGGTCTGAAAGTAGCTTTTGGACAAGACAAAATTTCTTATTAAGTTGGAAAGTTTAGCAAAGTGATTTATAATGAATTGTGGCATTTTACTTCGTTAATTAAGAATTTTGTGCACTAAACATAAATGGCCAGTTTGCTAAACTTAGGTTCCAATTCTGTAATGGGATCAAGAATAATTAGCTAAAAAGAGATATGGAATGAAGTAAGCAAGCGATCTGTGGCCATATTCTATAAATGAGTATATTTTTGCCCTCATTACACCAAGAGACTGTTAAGGCAGCCATTGTCTCTTACATGCTAATTTTGGCTGGTACCTATCTAAAATACACTCCTTTACTCCATCCCTGACTACTAACCTTCCGGATCAGTTTGACACTGGCCTATTATGGTTCCTTTGACGGCGACAGCACACACTGACACACTAAAGAAAATACTTCCTCCCCCCCCAAGAAAAGAAAACATTCTATTGTTCAGGTAGCCTACACTTTGGAAAATATCTGAGCTTTTTAAACAACATATTCTTGACTTCCATTCCCCCAAGTAAAAGAAGGAGTAGAGAAAAAGCAAAGAAATAGTTTAACTTCCCAAACGACATAAAACTTTACTCCAAGCCCTTTCAGTTCTTTTAAAAGAATAGTCTGAAAATCAGCTTTTAGGATACTGCCTTTGTAACTAAGAAAAACAAGCATATAATAATAACAATAAAGCTTTATGTTGATTTCCAGTCTTAATACAAGCTGCATAAAAGGAGACCAACTGCAAAAATTCCTACATTCTGTCATAGTTTTTCAGCGCAATAAAGGAGCAGAATATAAGAAAAAGTAAAAGTGGCCTTTATTCCAAGGACGTGGAGAGGAGCTCACAACCCACAGCGGTCTGCCTTTCTCCTCTGCCTGGATATGGGCCATGGGGTATATGTAACCTTGGACCGGATGTGGTGCTTAGGGCGGGCATTGATGATTGGAATTTTCTTCACGCATGCGCACACTGGGAAAGGAAAAAGGAAGTTGTAAGAGGGGAAGGAGGAAGTGACCTCAGGGTAAGCATCTCCAATTTGGCCTTCCACTGCTAAAATGTCCTGTAATTTATTCTAGGGCAAAATTCTTTCACTCTTCTAATGAATAAATGCTCCTATTCTAAGTAGAAAATAAGCACTTCTGAGAACTCGGCATAAGCAAATGATTGGCTTCTGAACAGCCCCTGAAGTGACACTATAGACATGTCCTCTGGACCCCACAGCCAGCATTTAGTCAGCATTTAGTCAGCAGGACAGACACCACAGCACCGGTTCAACTGGATTTATTTCCTTTCTTCACACTTCCTGAATTCTTTTACAGATTACTACATTCATTATTGACAAGCCCTCTATTGGTGGGGAAGAATCTGATGACAGTGCATAACAACTTTGCTTTCATGACAAAATATGCTCAGAAACACTAGGATTTCTGATTTAAAAAGGCAAAGGCGGCTAGAAGTGATGTAGAAAGTTGTCTTGTGTGAGAAAGGTTTTTGCCTGCTAACTGACTTGTTCCATCAGCAGAACTATATCTGCTCTAATTTCTGAAATCACAGAAATTTTAAGAAAAGGAAAGATGTATACTTTATAGATAATGTTTTTTAATTAATTGGATCACTTAAGAATTGAGGTTATATTGGAATACAATATATCTTGGGATATTGAATAGAATTCCTACTTTATTTTCTTAACATTAGTAAATAAGAATGCTAATGTCATAACAAATGTATTAAGATATAAGCAACTGATCACAATGGTTATTCAATAACTGTTGTCATAAAATATCCCTGTGCATTAAGTAATATGTAGGGATTATTTCAGGAGAAAATAAGTTCTAAGAAAATAAGTGTTTCCTTTTAGAAGATTGACTAGTTTTTTATTTTTCATACAGTAAATATGTGTAAAACCAGATTTGGAGACTAAATAAATAGTGATTAATCTCTCTTTGATAGTTCATAGAAAACACAATCACTATCCAATTACAAACTGAAAAACACAAGCAGCTTACTTTATACAAAAAGAGCATTTTGGATCTCCACAAGCTCATACGATGGTCATCGTGTTTACATTATGAAACTGTTCATTTCTTCATAGTAAATGCCTTGAATGCAATTATAACATAGATAGATACTTGAAATAATCATTAGTGTTCAAAATATGGAAATATTTCTACATTCACAAAACCTTTATACTTGCGACTATGCAATGTTTCTATTTTTCCCTTTTCGTGTTTGTTTTAAAACTGTTATGACAACTATAACCACCTGAAATTGGTCCTGATTAGACGTGTTTGTATGTGGGTCCTCACATAACATTCTTTCCACCAGAGATCATCTGTTTCCAATCAAAAACTTCATGGTGATGGCTCCAAAATTTGCGTGAGTATCTTGCCAAAGTTAAAGTCTTGAACATATTGAACTTAGAAAACACTGGCTGTCACCTAGAACTCCTCATATCCAAAATCAAACTCATCACGTTTCCATACCAAATACTTTCGTTTCCAATGTCTTAGTCTATTTATGTACCAAACACCCTCTTTATCATATTTGGCCCCATGATTCATTCATTAAACATTTATTTGCTATGTGATCAGTATTTTGCTTTGTCCTTAATATACAATGACTTACAGAAAGACACAGATTTTGATCTTGTAGAGCTTTAAACATAATCATAAGTAAAGACATGAAATATAAGTACTGTGAAGAAAGCATATGGCACACTATGAAAGAACAACTCATGGACAGACAAAGGCTAAGCTCCCTAACACATAAATAACTCCTACAAATAAGTAAGAAAAAGATCAATGACAAATACAGTAAGTAACAAAATAGACAACAGATAGAGCATTTCGGACATAAGAGACAAAGCTGACTGAAACATAATGAAAACATGTTTAACCTGACTCTTAATAAGTGACACAGAAGTTAAACAACTTGGAGATACTATGTTCATCTATCAGAATAGCAAAGACTAAAAAGTAGTTTTGAAAGACAATGTATTGAAGATAAGAAGAGACAGTCATTCTTATACTGATGAAAGTATAAAATGATAAAACATGTTTCTGAGGAGAAATTTGTCAACATCTCTCTAAAATTTTCAATGTTAATAATTATAAGAGCTGGTTTTTATTGAGTAGTTAAGTGTTAGCCACTGTTCTAAGGGTTCTACATGTACCAACTTCACTGAATATAACCCTCACAATGAATCCATAAGAGGTCCTGTTATTATTCCTACTTCAGAAATGATGGAATGGAGGCAAAGAAAGATTGTAAACTTGCCAAAAGTTATACAGCTGGCTGGTGGCAAAAGCCAGGTTCTTAACCACTGGGATGAACTTTTTATAAGTTATTCTTATAACTTAGCTCGTCAATGTGTTCAGAAATAATCTAAAAGACCACAATAGAGGCTGCTGAAACATACTATACCCAGAAAATGGGATATTGGCCAGCTATGGAGAATCAGGAAGTAATACATGGAGCACTGATTCAGATGGGAGTATGGAGGCAAGGAAGGATCCCTGGAGGGGCTGGCATACACATGGTAAAGAACTTCCCAGGCCAAGTGAGCAGCATCTGTGTGGGTTCTGCCATGGGACGCGACTGGTGCAGTTGAGGAACAGAGGGAGAGAGTACACCTGTTCCTGGAGCACAGCAAGGAAGGGAGAGGAAGGTGATAAAAGATGTAGCTGGATCCTGTGGGGCTCTGCAGCCCCGTTCAAAACTGCTTGGACGTTCCTTAACAAGTGAAGCAGGAGATCTGCTCCTGTTTAGGGTGAAGCAAGCTGTGAAAGAATACAGGTCCCGCCGTATGTGGGAAAAAGTCATATACAGCCATCTAAAATAATGTTTTTCTCTTTTGCAACCCAGAAAGACAGAATTCTTTACCTGACTGAATTCCAGAGTGCAACAGGTCCCTCTGAGGAGGGACAAGGAACACAGACTCTCACTTGGCAGCTTGGCATATCACAGGAAGATGAAGTATTGTCATAAAAGAGGATCAGAAGAAAGCAGCTGATACTGTAACCCATTCTGAAGTCTGGTTATGGCTCAGCAGCATCATATGGTGGTTTCTCCAGGAGGCCTAAACACAGGGAGGCTCTACCTGTCCTGAATAGCTCTTGGCTCCCGAGGAAGACTGGCGAGGACAGGAGACCTGAGAGAACTTGCAGGACGTGCGTGCTCAGCTAGGGCCTGCAAAGGCTCCCGGTACAGTAACAGCAGGTGGACAAATCCATCTATGTCCTGGGGCCTGCATGGGCACAAGATGGTGACTGCTACTGGGGATGAGAAGAAAGCATATGGGCACCCTGGACACACCTGTGATATAAAGGAGAAAAGCTACTGATACGGGAGAAGCAAGAGACAGTCCTATGCCCCAAGACAGGAGCCTGTTGTGACCCGCGGAAGAATTATTTGTTTCTGGAGGGGCAAGAAACCCCTGCCCTCACCTCCTGTCTCTGACCTGACTCCCAAGAAATGGTCCTTAGATGTAGGAAACACCTTGAACTGACATTAGGTTAAAAGTCATCTGCCACTGGAGGTCAAGGACAGGAAACCTCTGCACATCCTGAATCCTATGCTTATTAAAAGCAGAGTTTGGCTTCCACAGGACAGAGGCAGGAAGCCCACCTGAGCAATGACTAGGATGCAGGGTTGTTTGCAAGAAGGGATGGCCCAGTGGTAGAGAAAGTCACACCTCTGAGCCTGAAGTGCACAGGGTCTGCCTAAAACAGACTGGAGCAGGAGAAACAGCCTTTCTGATCTCCATGAGAGCTACCAATCCTGGACTAAGTATAAATACACTGTGGGAAAATGCAAGGAAGCAAACGCTGAGCATCCATTGTGATGCAGATGTGCTCTGTCAGCTGGGCATATAGCAGAAGTACTATAAACATTTTCCAGTATTCTGTCCCTTAAAGAAGAAAATGGCAGACCTCCACTGGAGGAATGTGCAGGCTTGGTGAATTTAAAGTAACTAGATGTAACAAAACACAAGTCTGGCTGAACGACAAATGAGACTAAATTAGCCTACCACATTACCAGCCCGCCAGAGAGGAGACATAATCACTCTGGGGTTTTAATACTATTTACCTCAGCAACGACCATTTCCTATCTTGGATGTTTAATAAAAATTATGAGACACATAGCAAAGCCACTGAGGAAACGAAGAGGTTCATTGCCAAAAGATAAAACCACTCACAGAAATAGACCCAGAGATGAACAAAATGTTGGACTTTAAACTAATAACAATTTATATAGCAGAAGATCTTGTGGGATCTCGTGACTTGCTGGTTTCACTACAGTAATGGTCTGTTTGTACAGACTATGCAGAGGGTGGGTGACTTAGTTTACTGAGGCCTAGAATCTTGTTAAATGGTGTGACAGAAAGACAGGCAGCCAAGTGAGTTGAAAAACTTTGTAAGAAAGGGTGGAATAATGGAGCATAGAATTTAAGATGAGTGAGAAGATGATTAAAAACAACACAACAGTGGACACTGAGAGATAGAAGATAGAATGATGGGATGTCTTAATGAGGGTGATGACCATGGAGTGAATTGTAGAGATGGGAGGTGTCAGCAGAAGACTGAGTGTTATAATTGTTTTTTTCTTTTTCCGGTGCCAAGATTTATGGTGGGTATGGAGAACCATTAGATGGAGAAAAGGCACTGGCCAAGCAGAACTGAAATGAAAAGATGCTGCAGTCACGTGGCTCATGGAAGCAACTGAAACAGGCAGAAATCTGAGAATGAGAATTCTAAGAATAAAATGGGCAGAGACAACACCATCAATCTTAGACACAGTTTAAAGGGAGCTAGTTTCATTTGAACAACTCTTTTTATTTTTTGTCAAATCTAATCAAACTCATGACCTTGTGCTTGCTGGGTAGATGCTTGTGCCTCTGAGCTAAATCCCTAACCCTTGAAAAACTCTTGTTAGTGTAACTATTATGAAAATTCAAATACACTTAGTGTTTAGCATCTAATTGCCTGTGAAGAAGACAGTAAGGGTGGGAAGAAGGAGGAGAAGGAGGAGGAGGAGAAGAAGGAAAGGAGAAGGAGAAAAATCTCTAATTCATAATGACGTTTTACTAAAGAATATGACATTAATCACATAAATGGGATTTACACTTGATTTGTAGTCAGAAAAATCTAAATCCATAGGTAACCTTCTTCAAAACTGAAAAACCGTAAGAAATAATCTTGTGAAGTTTCAATTTTCTCATTTATATAGCATTAATTATAACAGATATCCTGGTAGCTTACAGAGTTAATATATTCCTACACAAAGAATATGTAAAAAGGAGGCTACTGTTAATAACAGTAATAAAATTAGCAGCTCTTTCTTCATTGCTTATGGTTCTAGAAATATAATTTGGATGCTTACCACAGAAAAGACTTGAGAAATATCTACAGGAGAAACTTCATTAAGGAAAGGTAATTTTTTTTTTTTTTTAGTTTTTATAACCCTTTCCACAATACAGAAAACTACATAGTCTGTTCCACTTATGAAGTTCAGTAGAAGAATAACAGAAACCAGCATGTTACTCTGCACCTTAGTGTGCAGGTGAATGTCTAATGCTCTTGGGGCAAGGGAACCCTGAATTGTAGCGTGTGCTAATTCCTGTAGTGTTATAAATACTAGAATTGGCCGGGGATTTAGTTCAGTGGCATAAGTGCCTGCCTGGCAGGTGGGCAGATGTGAGTTTGATCCCCAGTACCAAAATAAATAAATAAATAAACAAACACATACATACATACTAGAATCATGACCAATTCAAGCTACTGGTGCAATGTCATGAAATTTGGAGTTGGGAAGAAATGGACAGTAATATACAATGACACAATTCCTAGATATAACACTGGTAAATAACATCAAGAACAAAATTGTAAAACTGTCAGAAAATAATTAGGAAGTAGTAAGATTTTAGTATTTATTGGCTTTCCTTTTCATGCAAATTATCTGTTTTCCAGTTGAAACACTTTCATTTTGAAATCTTGAAGCCTGTGATAGCCAACTACAACGTATCACTGTGAATAGCTACTTCTCAGCTCCTAGTAGAAAGAGCCAAAAATCAAAGGAGAGAAATACAGTCTAGGAGGTGATTACATGAAATTGATACCAGTTTTTAAAGATGTAAAGAACTTCCGACCTGACAAGAAACTACACATTTCTCAAATAACAACTGTGCTTTCTCTGGACATTCTTGTAAGTATTTTATAAGCATTACTAGGTCATTATACCCTCATGATACCCATTTGACACAGGTGTAATCTATCACTGACACCAACTATCAGCTCCATTTTATAGGAAGGAACCAGAAAGAGCTTTAAATAACGTGCCATTGTCACAGTACTAGTAAAAAGTGCAATCAAAGCAAGTTGAATGAAAGCAACTTAATCCTAGAACTAATGCTTTGAGTCATTATTGTGCTGCTTTCATTTCTCTAACACTCGTGTGCAGTGCCAACAATGAATATTAAAATGATCAAATAAGACTCTTGCCTGACTTTTAGAAGAACAAAACCAAAATCCCCAGCATCTCAATCTGTGCACTATTATCCACAACAATGTTCTTTTAAAAGGGAGCTAAATAATTTCTAGGCTTGAACACAAAGCAGTCCATTTTAGAGACATGTTATGTTAGATTTATGACTGTATAAGTTAATTTGTAGATCTGAACTTCAGCGCCAATTTGAAAAGAACTACTAGCTAATTTCCCATGAAAAAAGAGTATTATAGTGAGAGATGGTTATAGCCTACAACAACCACATACCGTAGTGTTTCAAATACAAAAATTAATTTATAAGGAAACAGTTTCTAAAAAGAACTATATAAATTTTGTGAATTATACTTTGAATGTTCCTTAGTATTAGGCACACATAAATGCTGTATTAACAAGACATGATTTTGGATCAGTGACTTGATTTTTAATACCTGGTTACATACATTATC
Organism: Dolichotis patagonum; assembly: GCA_004027295.1. Lineage (NCBI taxonomy): Eukaryota > Metazoa > Chordata > Mammalia > Rodentia > Caviidae > Dolichotis > Dolichotis patagonum. The sequence continues at coordinate 331,363 of PVJX010000008.1, read as the reverse complement.
ATTGTTCGCGGGGAAAACAAAAAGCCGATGACATATAGACATATATAATGTAGAAGATTTTATCTATTTTGTGTCACAAATTCAAAAGTTAAAATGCTGACATAATTGGAAATAAATCATTTCTCATTGGAAACCACAGAGCTAGCAAGCTAAAAGCTATACTCTTAACAAAGCAATACCAAAGTAAAAGTATTCTTAGAGGTCACTTAGAGGTTCATGGGCCTCTTTATCTAGGTGTCTCTACCTTTTAGCAAATAAATACATTCTACAACAACAGACTCTAAAGAGGAAGGAAGAGCTAACACTCATTTTCTACATTTCTCTTCTGAACAGATGCAAAAGTGAGCATTTTTATAGTTGGAGTTCTTTACTGCTGGTGAGACTGTGTGGTTCTTCCCTTGAACTCTGATGTCCAGACATCTAAGATGCCAGCTTCAGAGTTCTTTATTACAGTGCTAACATTCATTCCATGTCCCAGACTGAAGAGGAGAATGCAGACTTTCACTGGTACTTATCTCTGGGCATTTACACAATGCTAGAGGAATGACCTGGGTACTTTGGTTTGTTTGGCTTAAAATCAGTAACACGCAAAGGACTTCATTCTGTGCACTGCTAAACCTCAGCATCCAGCTTGCTGAAGCTGCCTTCACCCACAGGCTGAGGCCTCTTTCTGCATAACCCATCTAAAGAAAGCTGAGGAGCAGGACTGCGTGGTCTCTTCAGACTCTATTCTGTTCTGGCAGTCTCTGCTTAAGATGAGTCAACTAATAAATCTGATTTAATCAGTGTGAAGAGCAGGACTCGGCAGCAGCCTAGAGATATCTAGGGCTCACCCTGCTACTTCCTTTAGGCGTCTGAGCCAAACCTACTCGATCGTTGATCCTTCCTGGTGACTCAATATCCCCTCCTCTCAAACTAGGGGCACTCATGACCACCCCGACTTGCTTCAACCTGCTTTATTCTCTTGCTTCCCTCACTTGGATGCAAATTCCACGAGAGGGGGCATTTTTTTTTAAAAGCTCCACCGCCAGCACCATTGTGGCACATGGATTCTTAACTACTATTTGCTAAATTAAGGAGTCAATGTTTACTATACCAAATATCAACGGCAACACAAACAGCTATTTAAGAAGCTGTACAATTTGAGAGAAGAGCTCTTTAGAAAAAGGTGTTGAAAGGGTGTTAAAGTAAGAAGGGAATTTAAAGTCTTCCTGAAATACGATATGCTTAAATAACTCAAATTATTTCCCCATGGCTTTTTATTCTTCTTTTCTTTACGGGTTACAGAGATGGAGGGGGTTCCATGTACAAAGATAAACAACATTTCATTAAAATAGTTTTTATTGTAACAAAGGTACTAAAAAGTCTGTAGCTGAATGTGAATTAACAGATCTATTAAGAAAAGGATGATTGGGTAATTGCACCTACTCTGTTTTTCTCCATTCAGAAAGCCGTGTTAGTCATTAGAGGTGGTAAAATTACTCTGGCTAGGAGTAACGGCAACAAGGTAGATAGTCCAACGTGGACACCGCTACTGTACACAAGCAACAGGCTGCCCGACAGTAGCAGACGGACAGACTTGACCTCAGTAAACAGGAATAGCAGCCTGTTAAGCAGTTTTACATGTCAGATACAAAACTGACAGAGACATTAGTGTAGCTTTTAAGGGGATTTCAGGAATAGCTCTATGAAATATTAGCTTTTTACTACCATAGCATATTTCTGAGCATATCACATACCTGAGTAACAAACCAGTAAAAACGTGTGTATTTTTTAAAAATATGAAATTAGCTTGAAAATAAGCATCCAAGAAACCATACTTAACTGTGTGTGCTGCTTTAGTTCTCTACTTTGTGTTGCATGTTATCACAGACTTAGGAGCTTATAACCACATGTCTCAGCTCAAAGCTCCGTGGCTATCATGTCTGGCAGGGCATATCTTGGTTCTTTGTTTAGGGTATTTACTCCAAGGCTGAAATCAAAGTGTCAGGTGGAGTGAGTTTTCATCTGGAAGCACTGGGGAAAAAATTTTGTTTAATGAATTTTTATTTTTTGGTAGAGCTTGCAGTTCTAGGCTTCCAATCCCAGTTTTCTTGCTAGCTGTCAGGCAGCATGGCTCAAAGTTCCTAGAGCTAGCTGGCTTTCCTTGCTATATGACTCCCTTCTCTACAGGCTAGCAGGGGGTATTGCTTCCAGTCTGATTGGCCTGTCTCTCTTTCCAGACTCAAACTTCAAGGGCTCCTGGAAGTCAGACCCACCATGATAATCAATTTCCCTGTTTTAAGGTCAGCTAAAGACATATGCAAAGCCTCTTCCTTCATAGCAGTACCTAAGTTAGTATTTGGTTAATATAGTTGATAGGAGATATGTGTATACAAGGGGCCAGAAATTTGAGGAGTCATCCAATAACTATCTACCACAATGCTCACGTTTCTCATTTTAAACAGTGTCTAGATTAGAGGTGAGGCCACTTGTTTGTCTCTAGAAAGAAAAGTGTCACCAACAAACTATATTAAAGGCTGCATACAAATTTTAAAAAAACTTCATAACTAATTTTAGTATTTTTAGGGGCAAGTATGACTATAAAAATAATCTACAATTTAAATAGTCATGGGGTCATAAATATTTTCTCTCCCCTGATAAACCTAGACTATTATAAATTTTTCTATTTCATTCTTTGATTAGTTAGTGAAGGATTATAAATTTTTCTATTTCATTCTTTGATTAGTTAGTGAAGGAGAGAAAATTATTTTCTAATAAGGGTGTGTGTAGGTGGGGAGGAGGAAGTAAGGGAACGAGAGGCCAGAAGGTAGGAAAAGATAAAGATTTAAAAATAATGCTTACTGCTTCTAACTAAATTGGTTGCGACAGCTTAGAGTTGTGTTCATGGTTATAGACAGTGGCGGTGAATTTACGGCATGTTTCACAGTGTTTTTAAGATGAAAGATATTAATGTTTGAGTTATTTTTCCTAAACACAAACCTGTGTTCAGGTTTAACTGCAGTGTTGGCACTTTACTGTAACTCAGCGTGGGGCTGCAGTCTGGCCACTGAGTCTCTAAAAGGTTCACCATCAGAGTTACAGATTCTATAGAAAGGGTAGGGAAGGGAGAATTCATCGACAGGATCATGAGAAAGCGAAGTTAGGCCAGATAAACTTAGGCAAGAAAGGTGGGCTTGAGGGTGGTGGAATCAGTCTCCAGATCTTCCCTTTCGATCTGATTTGGAATCTCTTCTAAACCCTCCAGGGCTTAGCTCTTCTAAGCCATCCCTGACATGGTTGCTCAAAATTTCCATCACACATGACGTGAACATCCCAGCCTGTGCCTCTGCTTGTTTACCTGTTGACGCTGGAGCTGCCTTCATTCAGTGCTTTCCCATTTCAATGCTTTCCCACTTGTATTTGTTGAGGCCTATTGTCTTACCCCACCACAGGCCCAGAATCACAATAGTGCCTCACAAAGAGTGGAGACTCAAGAGATCTGCCTCCCACGAAGACTGATGACTCAGTAAATCTTGCATGTATTTGAGAATTTATTGTTGTTTTAAGGTCTTTGTACTCATCAGGGGAATTTGCTCACAAATATTTGCACAACTGTTATTTGTAGATCTTAACAAGAGGAAAGATAGTGGAGGGCCAGTAGACATGCAACTTCAGAAACGCTGCCCTAGGCCAGATGAAATAAAGCAAGACTAATGATATTTCTCACCCTTGCTACTCTAAACTCCACCAATCTAGTCATCTAGCAATTTGCTGTTAACAGCTCTGTCTTCCAAATTAAAAAACAAAAACAAAAAAACAAAAAACCAAAAAAACAAAATTGGGTCTGGAAATCTGTTGTTTTCACATTACTTTCATGGAAACTTTGAAAATGTCATAAAAACAAAACTTCTTTCACATACTTGCTTTTTAGAAGATTTGTTTGAAGTTTTGTTAAATGTAATTTAAAATGATTTTAAGGGAATCAATAAAACACTTTCATATAGACAGAAATTTTTCAAAAATGAGCTTTCTCAAAGCTATATAAAAATATTGATTGCATTAAAGAATTACAGACTCAAATAAAGGTGACATAGACTTTGTTTCTTTCTCTCCTGCAAAGTACACAAGCTCTGACAGTATAGTTTATGATCACTTAAAAAAATCCATAGTATGGAATTCAAACCATTCAAAGCTTGTATCTACAGAAAGACATGTCCTTGACTGTTCACATCTATTTTGCTCATAATAGCCTCAAGCTGAAAATAACCCAAACACCCATCATTTAGTACCAGATAAATTGTGGCATCACAGGTCAACGGAATACCACTCAGCAACACTGATACTATTGATACACATATAGATAAAAATCAAAAGCACCGTACTAAGTGGAAGAAGCTAGGTACTTACAGTATGTTTACGTAAGTATCAGAAAAGGTAAACTACAGTGACAGAAGGCACCTTAGTGGCTACACAGGACAAAGCGTGAGGGAGGGGACTGATTTTATGGGTGTATTTGAAAAAAGTTGTGAGGTAAAGGAAATATTCTAGAACATAATTAAGGTAATGTTACATAACTGCATACCTTTGCCAAAACCTGTTCAATTGTATACTTATGTTTTGTTTTGTGTAAATTGCATCCCAATTTTTAAAAATGGGAAAACTTGAAGCTGTACTATAAGCAACCTTCTTTTTTAAAAAGGCACTTTGCCAAATGACTGCAATATTCCTCTTCATTTTCATGTCCCCTAATCCCAATAATGGTCCACCTAAGAGCTGTTTACTGGATAACAGTATTGACTCCTTTCCCTCCATGCTTTCTCAGATGCTATTCCTTCTACACACAATGCTCAACACTACAGAATATAGTACTCTTAGCCAGTTTTTCATGACTTTCTAAGACAACAGTCTGGTATCTTCGTTCAGCTGTCAACAGGACTCTGATTTAGGGATCTCTTCAGTTAGAAAATCTGTCTAGATGTTTTGCTTTTGTTGTAAAATTTGCATCCAATGAAACACAAAAACCCTAGGTGTACATTCACTGAATTTTCACAAATGCCAATGTGTATATAACACAAGCCTCTACCAAGACAGAGAATGTCACCATCATTTTAGAAAGATCCATTTCTTGCTGATCTCTGCTCCCACTTGCCAGAGGCAGCCATTGTCCTGGTTTTTAACAAGATATTTTACTTTTTGCTTTCAGAATTTCCATTTAGTTTTAAAACTTATTTCTATTTTTCTACTAACATACCATATCTTCCCCTCATGGGAGGCATGCTGCCCTTACTTCATTGCATATGGCACACTGCAACAAGCACTTCAAAATCTTTAGTCTAACAGCTGGAATTTCTTTGGGTTTAGCCTCTGTCAACTGATTTCTTTAGAGAAAAAGAGCTATAGATAGATAGACAGACAGATATCTAAGACTGGGGTCCCACTTGTCTCAGTCTTAGTCCTAGCTTTGGGTCTTGCTATCAATCTAAAAGTAGAACAAATAAGAAACACCCCATGTGAGGTTCTTATTCCAACATCTGACTAATCTCCAGAATCTGCCTGTTTTTATTCTTCATAGGTTTTAGCTAACTGTCTTATTTTTTTCCCAAGGTTTGTAATTGGTTTCTGCAGGATGGTTGATCTGTCAAGAGTTTAACTAACTGGAAGTAAAATTCAGACCCACAGGATAATCTGAGAGGAAAGAAATCTTAGGAGTTCCTCACTCAATTTTTTAATGCTATAGACTAGGCAGTATGTATTTTGGAATAATGCTGTGGAAAGAAAAGTTTCTGTGGAAAATGTAAAATATTGCACTAAGACCCCTTTCTCATAAATTGCACATTAACATTCATTGATTAATTACTGTCTGCTTAATAGTTTGCTGTTCTTATAGACTGAAAGTTGGTGTCCCCTCAAAATTCATATGTTGAATACCTTATCAACACTATTGCTTCATTTGTAGATTTGGGCCCCTTAAGGAAGTAACTAAGATTAAAGGAGGTCTTTTGAGCTCCAACTCTGTAGCATTAGGGCCCTTACAAGAAGAGATACCATAATGCTTTCTCTCTCTCACCCTGTGTGCATGCGAAGTCATGAATGTACACACCAAGTATGGTCACCTACAAGCAAAGAGGCCTCAGAATGAAAGTGCCCTAGGCAACACCTTGATCTTGGGCTTCTTAGCTGCCAGGATGTGAAAATTAACCGTACAGTCTGATGTATTTTACAATGGCAGTTTGAGCTGACTAATACAATCATAAAAACAGCAAAACAGCTTATTTGACAGAATAAATTCAGGCTGACTATGCAAAGGTAAACTTTCTTCTCAACTCAGAAAAATAAAATATACCCATCAATGCCACACAAGATAAACTTGTTTTGAAGACTAACCTCAGCACTTTGAGTAAATATGATAGAAAGTTGGGGGAAAAACAGTTTCTAAGACAATTTCATCGCACTGAATTTTCTATCTTATTTTAGAAATAGTTGACTATTAATAAAGAGTAGTCTATTCTGCAAATGTCTTTAGAGAGTCATACTTTCTAAAATAGCATGCCAATGGGCACCCTGCCAAACTAAGGCCTGAACACACACCCCTTATTGAAGATGAAGCAGCTTCCTGATCCATAATCTATCTGTGCTTATTTTTTGATATTCATATCTTCTGACCCTTCAGCCTACACTATCATGTGGACCTCCACCTCACTCACTTACACCCTCAACGGCAGTTTCTTCCATCTCTTCTCATATTGCAGGGCCTTATTGTCCTTTTTTATCTCACCAAGCTTGTAAAGGTGTCTCCACTGTGATCTGGCCTGAGATCTTCTTTATATACCCTTAGGCCAGTGCAATTAAGCCTTGATTTGTAGAAACTATTATTATCAAACAAGAGGTAGTAATAGAAATAAAGAAGCATTGTGCACAGTTAGAAGCATTTAGCATTTACTAAAATTTGAAATTGTAGTTATTTTTACTCTGTCCTTTGGTCTTTCTTTTCCTTTTTTTGTTCATTGCTTTGCTATTGTAGTTATGTAGTCTATTCTTATAATATTAGGTCAGAATATTTTGCTTCTGCATTCCACGGATCTTTTGTCCTTTCTTTTCCTCTGGCAGCACTTTGCGAAGATGATTTGTATCACAAGAAGTTAAGAAGTCTGAGCGTTACCTCCCATTTGCCCAGTGATGATAATTATTGATAATTCAGGATAAAACACTATCTGCAATTTTTAAATTTATATTTTGACTTGATTTGATTGACATAGGCAAGCACCCAAAGACAGTCAGGTCCCTACTTATCAAATTTTTCCTTTGATTTTATATTGCTATAATGCAATTCTGGTGTGGCCAAAATGTATTCTTTTCTCTCTTATTTGATTATTTTAACAACTAACTCAATTAAAAGAAAAGCTGCTATGTTTGGGGATCCTAACATCAAAAGTCCTCTGGCAGGAAGTTAACTAATTACTAGAATGGATTTTGAGGTTTTCTGGGGAATACAAGTTTTGCAATTAGAGTTTGACCAAAACTTTCTTTTTTAAAATTATGTGTGTCCAGTTTAAGATATAAAAAAGGACATGAAAAATAAACAAAAGGCATGAAAAATAAACACATAAAATAAGAGGCAAGGAAGATAAACTATCAAAGTTTCTAATTTTCAAAAGCTAGAAAGTTAGTTTTCTATTTTCAAGTATGCTTCCATTTGAGGTAATGTTCTTTCAAGGATGTATGTTAATGTATGAAGACCTGAGCTGGGTCTCTAGCACCAAAACAAGAGAAATATTTTGATGACCAAATAAAACATTTGTAACTCATAACTTTAAATTTTCTTCTTTTGGAAGCCAGCCCCTTCCTGTTAGTCAGTGCCATGTGTGTGCCACAACGAGGAGAACAGGAAGCAAACCACTTCCTGTGAGTTGGTACCATGTGTGGGTTGCTGGGAGGACAACCAGATGCCAGCCCCTTCCTGCTAGGAGAACAAGAAGCAAGCCATTTCCTGTGAGTCAACACCCTGTGCAGACCACTGGGAGGAAAACCAAACACCAGGAGACAAGAAGAGCCTGCCCACCTCCCATCCCCCACTGTGAGCAACTGGCTGATCTGGAGAAACACAGGCTGAGATGATACCTATTGAAGCAAAATGCAACTTAATGTTTGTAGTGTTTAGGGTTTCACTGACTTTGCGGGCCTAAAGCCAGTGGTCTGATCATCTATTTAGAGGGTAACAATACACAGTATAGCATCTATGGAGGATCTCCTTCTGAAGGTGGTAGCTATTGTTAATTCTCTATTATCTTGTTTTAAAGTCCTTCATTATTTTCATTGGTTTGTTTGGTTTGATTTTATTCTGTTTTGTCTTGTTTGATTTTATTATATCCAATGGCATGGGCAGCTATTTCAAAGATAAGATATATTATGGCAGCTAATTTGGATTTACTATTATCTTGTTTTGAAGACCTGTTTTGTGTTCATTGTTTTGGTTTTATTGTTCTATTCTGTTCTGTTTTGTTTAATATTCCTATGTCTGATGGTATGGGTAGCTATTCTGAGGATAATAGGAAGCATTATGGTAGCCTTTGTTGATTTCCTATTATCTTGTTTTGCAATCCTGTGTCACTTACACTGTTTTATTTTGATTGGCTTTATTCTGTTTTATTTTGTTTGGTTTTCTTCTCTTTAAAATAAAAAAATTATTTAAAAAACTTAAATTTTCTTCTTTTTAGTGGTTGCTTAAAATTTTAATATTTGAATTTGCTTAGGAAACCATATAGAAACACACCTAGACACGTATCTAAATATGTAAATTGACAATCTAGACACAACTTATGGTTGCCTCACTATAATTTTTAGAAATTTTAACTGGATAGAATTTAAATTAACTACTTTTTATTAATTATAAATGTAGCTACATGAAGTAACATCTATATTCATTTTCAAATACAATAATACCTGAAAAGAGAAAATATGGCTTCTGATTCTTATTAACTTTTTGTGTTTTCAATATAGGTCACATCCATTCATTTATCTCTTTATTTGTGCAGGCAATGAACTCTACCTCGAGTTATTCTTTTTTTTTCCCTGTGAACTTGCATTCACCAATCCAGGACCGGCTTCTATGATACTTCCTGTATTTCTCCCCCTCGATTAGCTTAGCAAAGTTCATCTACCCCTCTTCTGCAGAACATTTGTGGTTTGCACCAATTTCTGTCACAGGATTTAATACTTTTCTATGGAAAACATGAGTTCCTTAAGGACAATGACTGTGACTTATTTTTGTATCCCTTTTTGCACACAGCGTGGGCTTTGATGCATAACACATATCCAAAAATCATTGTATGTTGAGTATTTACATCCAAAGAAGTAAAACTTATCTTTATATTTAAAAAAACCCTCATAATTGTCTGGTGATATTTAGAAAAACTATGGCATATTAGATAGGAATATTTTGCAGTAAAGGTAATAGGTAACCTCAAGGTACAAGCATAATGTTCATGTGGATGGTGGGAAGAAAAAAAGAAAGGAAAAAGAGATGGGGCTGGCTCTTATTCGTTAAGTTTTCATAGCAGTTTCTAAGCACCTTCCTTCATATTTTTTTGGTCAAAACCAGGTTATGTGGCTACCCCCAGACGCAGAGAGGTTGAGAAACAAACAGTGTGATTTTGACACTTTCTGTCACAGACTGGCCGGAGCAAAAACATCAACGCTACCACAGATGATAAAAATACAAACAGAAAGACAGCCCACAGCAAGCAAATTAAGGTTAAAATATTAAGGTTATCAGGTTTGTCAAGATGTATACTTGAGACTTTGAGGATCCTGGGGAGGGGTCTGTGCAACTGGAGCCTTGGATAATAATTCTTGTCTCAAGATTATTTTTAACAACATCAAAAATTCTTTTTATGCTTTTAAATTATGGCAGCTTTCTTTTATCCTCCTGTCACCTCCACTTTCCTTTTGGTACCAGCAATAGAACTCACAACTTTGCACTTGCCCGGCAGGCGCTGTGCTGCTGAGCTATATCACTACTCAAGAGTCCAAATCTGAATTGCTTCATTCTCTAACAATATTTTCCTGATTGTAAAATAATTTCTCTCAGTATTCCTTTGAGCTCTTAGTATTTTGTACTATTCACAAAATACTTAATATTGTATACTTTTCAAGATGATAACTCCCACAATTATTTTATTTCCCTCTTTCCACAGACTTGCTAGCTTCTGGAAGGTTATACATATTCCTCAGACACAGTAGGTTCCAACACATTATTTTCAAATTGAAAATTTGAGTTCTTTCATTTGCTTAGTAGGAAATGAAAGAGAAGACTAACATGTACAAAGTCACAGACTCAGCTAGTCCAAAATGTAGAAAAAAAAAAGTTTTCATTGTGGGTTGAAAATGGTTACCCCTCTATGAGCAAGGGCTAGAAAAGGATACAGTCCTTCCTCCAAGCTGAGGCCACTCTGACAGTATGGGGCTGGAGAGCTGGTAGTCTTCTGCACAAATCATAGAAACGCAACCCCTCCTCTAGGATAGAGTACTGCAAGGCGAGGGTTGAATTTCAGTCCCCAGCCCTACCCCTCGAACTCTGCTTATTGCATAAAATGTTCAATGTACTACAGCAGTTATATTCAAGGAATTTCAGAAGTCTCATTTCATCCAGGGCATCTGCAAGCCTTTCATGTTTTCTCTAGGCTTTTAGACATACTGATGGGAAACTCCTATCTTCATATTTTAGATAGGTCTAATTGACCAAGATATGTGCTCACAATTGAGATGAAATTTACTTTCATATTATTCTTTCTCCACCTGGCGGCCTGAGGCTTAACTTTTGATGCTATGTAAAATAATCATGCTTTAAAACACTGTACATGTCTCTGGGCAGGGAACTGCCTCCTAAGCAACACCCAAGGAGTAGAATAGCATGCTACTATTTATAGGTAAAGATCATAGACGCTGTGTTTGGTTATCAGACATTTGTGTGAATTTGCAAAACTTGTATTGAAAAATCCAATCGATAAGTCTACTAAGAATATACATTATAAACCCTGGGAATCTTAAATTTCCTTTCTACTTTTTCCCACATTGGATGACTCTTTTCTGCCGTCTTGTGTTTTATGACCTCTCACATCAATTTTAGCACATTGCTCACTGACAACCTCACCGTAAGATACAGCATTATGACTCCAGCTAAGTGTAGAGAAAAAGAATTGATACATGAGAAGTGCACAGTTAAAAATTATTCTTCCTTATGTCCTCCAAGTATCTTAGGAAAGGTCTGAAATTAATTGCCAAGGGGATTTCAGAACATATGGGGAAGAACTCCTTTCACTGCTAGCATTTCCTACTTGAAAAGTATGATGTTTGTAATCTTAACTGTGGTTACTGTGTAACAATGAAAGTGAGATATAATGTTGATTTTATTTGATGAGTACTCGAATACATTTTTTCTAATTTTTAGGGAAAAAATTGGGGGGATTTTTGAGACATAGTCTCATTGTATAGTTCAGGCTGGCCTTGAACTCACGGTGGTCTCCTGCTTCAGCCTTCTGAGTGCTGGGATCACAGGTTTGCACCATCACGTGTGGCCCTCAAATATATTTTTTAATTTACCAGTGTGATAGAAACAAATAAATAATATGGTAGGTATCAAAACACAGTATATGTACACTTAGAAAATATCCAAAGAATCATTTTCTATATTTAAGGTCTTTAAACATCACAACCAGTAGAGAAAGGGAATAAAGTGATATTATAAAATTCCATTTATTCATTGAATATTTACTAATACATTGTGGTAATGGACAAAGGTGGGGTCAAAATTTATTTTCATACTGGAGAGAGTAGAAAAGTAACCACTAGTTAAAGCATCACATATACATGAATGTACTTTGATTTCATGTTTGCATATTTTTAAAAAGTAAGAATGTAACTATATATTTGTTTACTAATCTTTATTAGGTCAGTCTTTTATTTAATTAGGTCTCTATCAGGGTTATGTTTTTTTTTTTCAGAAACAACACTTAAAACCTATCAATTGCCACTTTCCATTTTGATTTTTTTAAGGTGAACTGAGAATTAAGAATAGTTATGAAACAATTGGAGAACAGAAGCCTTTGGGACTGTCACAATCTTGACCCCATCTTTCCAGATGACTCCCTCACATCTAATCAATAATGCTTCCACTCACTGTGGCCAAGATCTCTTGATAGCAAGCAACTTAATTTTTGTAGAAACCACTTTTCTTTTCCGTGTTCAGGTTTCATCAATTTATAAATTATTAACTAATTTAAAATGGCAGTAGAACTAGCATCCTATTGTTTGGGAAACAAAGATATTTTAACTGGTAGCAGTAAGTTGCGATCAGAATGAGTGAGAGACCTACCAGGCACAGGCAGGAGTAGGTATCACCTAAGTTGGCTAGGCGTGCAAGAGGCTGGTTAAGATCACTTCTGCTTTTTTGAGAAAGCTGTTCTGAAAAATATAGATTCGTAACTATGGGGTCCTTTCCATTTTACTGAAGAAAAATTTTTAAAAAATCACAATCAAGATAATTACTGATCTATTGAAAGGCATCTGTTTTTAAAATTATTAAGTTTTTCTTGGTTTCTATAATACTACATTTACCTAATTCTCCTTCTATCTGCTGGGCTGCTCCTTTTAGTCTGGTTCTTCTTTATCTCTAGACTCCTAAATGTACCGAGCAGTTAGTCTTGTATCCCCTTTTCTCTGCTTATGTTTTCATCCTCCTTGATCTTTCTGGCTTCATAGCTCTAAAATCTCTATGTACGCTGAGGACTCTCAAATTTATTTCTCTGATCCAGCCCTTTCTTCTGACTCCAGACTGGTAAAAGCAGCTCTTCAATAACATCTCCACTTTGATGTTTCATGGGCAGCTTATATTTAGTTTTCCCCAAATTAAGTTTTTATTTATTTCTCAAAAGCTAATCCTCCTCCCTGCAATCTTCTCTGTCTCCCTAAGCGAATCTATTCCGGATTTCTTTCATTGCTTTGAGTAGGCAGCTCTCTGCCTCAGCCTGGAATGCTCTTTCCTTAACTCATTAGACAGTCGGCTCCCACTCACCTTTCAAGTCTCAACTGAAATCAACTTAAATCATACCTTCCTCCACTTCCATCCGAGCAACATCATTGCTACAAATGCAGCCTTCCATCAGTTTGAGATGATGGATCTCTCGGTTTTTCTCTTTATTATTTGCTTTCTCTTTATTATTTGCTATCCCCAGGTGAACCACACACCCTAGAAGGGGACAGCCCATGTGCGCTTCATCGATTCCTGCAGGCCCAAACCTAGTAAAATGCCTGACATCATAGGCCTTAAATGCTTATTGAATAAATAAATGGCATTTTAATTCTTGTTTTGAGAAGCCTTACAGGAACTTTCGATTACATAATTTTTTAACATGGCTACTTCCTACTAAGTGTATGTTCTGGGAAGGTCATGTTTGTTATATTCCAACTCAGTACAGCGTCTGACACACAGCAGGAACTCAAGTCGTCTGCTGAAGGAAGGGAGACAGGCAAGGAAGGAAGAGAGGCGATGATAGGAGGGAGGGAAAGGGCAGATCTCACAGGAGAAAGCTTTGTATTAATACCATGGGACTGTACAACAGCTCAAATACAAACTCGAAATATTTAATCATTCACTTGCTTTTGCACATATAATGTAAACATCTGTATCTTTAGAAATAGCTAGATGAGGCAGCATGTTACCTGTAAAACACATAGTTGATATAATTTGTATACACCTGAAACTATCATTTTATTTTTTACGATAATGTGCCAATGTGGATAAACACATATTACTACAATATACCAAATTCTTAAGTTAGATCTGTGCTGCTTAGTCAAAGGAGAGAGGTGTGAGGCCTTAAAGATTTGAAGAATGTTCAGTGAAATGGTCTGGAAAGGACCCAATACTTTTTAGCATACTTGTTTCTCCAAATTTTTGGTCAGCATCAAAATCTGAATGGGTCACAAAAAAAAGGATTCACAGCTAGTCTTTTTTTATTACACTAAGGGCTGGAGCTAAGAGGAAAGAATGAAAGGTGTCTTATTAATTTCATATCTAATAAAATTGGACAGTTGTTTGCTTTCTAGAGTATGAATGTCCACTAAAAAATGAGATTACATAGATTATAATATCAGGAAAATTGAAGAAACATAGATCAAAAAGTATTTGTTTAGTATAATAACAAATTAAAGTCACAGTTTCTACCTGCCAAGAATTCCAAGGTCGTATCATACATAGAAATAAATTTCTCTATGTATACACAAAAGTAATTACTGAAGGAAATAACTTAAAAGTGAACCTTTAAATATTTACCTACTAAAAAATTTCTCTCTAGAAAGCTATACTTTGCTGGTTAATGCGTCTATATTGTAACAGCCCTGTGTACTTGTCTTTCATTAATAAGAGGTTTGGTCAAAAACATAAAATGATACCTCTATGTAGCTGACTCATGTTTTATTATTAGTGGGAGGTGTGTGGGGAGGAAATACTACAGAGATTTGAAATCTAGGTCACACAACAGCACAGCAATAAGATAAGAGCAGGTAAGTCCATTTTTTCCCCTACCACACAAATAAGAAAGTCGTGTTTAAACAACAGTTAACAATGACCTGTTTTGTAATTACAATTGATTAGCTTACATGACAATTCTTTATAACCATAGTTATAACCATAGTTTTTTGATTTCTTTACAGTCCTAGCATGTTACCATAATATACAGGAAGTTTACAGTTAGTGTGGAAGAGAAACCACTATACAGAAAGCTAGATAATAAAAGTTGTGCTGCTGTGAAATCTTCTACCTCAAAACCTCAAAACTGTTTTAAATACTGATTGGGTTTTGGTAGCACTGGCTCATTGCCTGGCAAGGCTGCACCTACGCAGAAAAGAGCTGTTGGGTACATCCCACCAGATTGGCTTTCCTTCGTGGTTTTCTGAATATGGCACTAGAGTGAGCGTGGTATCTTAAGCTATGACATAGGCACCACGCTCTTTAAAAATAACACAACACCAACAGAATGTTTTGACAATAAAATATTTAAACTGTTCTGTCAAAGTCAACCGCTGTTTCACAGCAATGTTTTGAGTACATGTATTCATTCTTTGGGGAATGGCAACACTATCTCCCTTAAATATTTAAAAAAATATATTTGTAAATAAACGTATGTCTCATTAAACTTTTTGGTCCTAATGTATAAGAAGTGACTCCGACATTGAAATTGAAGTATAAACAATCAACCAAAGCATTATGGTTGGAGTTATGTCATCTACATATATATTGGGCTACTAAGACTAAAATAGGAGCTCTGGCTGGCTGTGATGGTATAAGCTTGTAATCCCAGCACCCCGGAGGCTAAGGCAGGAGGATTGTTTCAAACTGGAAGCCAGTCTGGGCTACAGTGAGTTCAAGACCTGTCTGAACTAAGCCAGACCACAACTCAAAACCAAACAAATAAAAAGCAACAAACTAAGATACAAGAGCTAATCTGAACTAAAATCTTCATCAACAATTCACAAAAGAATGGAAGGAAAAGGCTTTTCTGTTGTATCCTGTCATGTGAAACTAGTGAATCCTGCTTGATTAGTCAAATTTACTTCAGATTTGGATTATAAACTTAAAAACCAGCCCAAAGTGCTGGAGGATGGCATCTCTGTTCAGACCTATTATTCAGGTCTGCTTTCCTTGGCAATTGCCCTAAACTCCGTGCTTCTGATTCTCTCCTGGCAGATTTCTGCTGAGGAATTATTTTGGACTGCATTTGGGCTAGCCATTCAAATAAGTTAGTGAACAGTTTATCTTGTGACAACTGTCAATGGATCTCATTACAGAGAAAAACTATTGGTTCTGCTCCAAAGAATGAAAATGAATAATGGACAAAAGGTGCACTTCTGTTTGGGAAGCAGGATATAATTAGGTACTTTTACAAGAAAGCTTCAAGATGATGAGCAGAGGCAAAACACCACACAAACGTTAACTTTTATCTTAGTCAACTCTGAACTAATGAAAACACACAAAAAACTGTGATACTGATTAAGAACATGCAAGGCTTTTGTTCTTCAGAATAACAGAAAGCTACGTTTCATGCTGGTAGATTTTCTTGTATTTGGATTACAAAAAACTAGCTTAATAATTATGTCCAATGTAGTACATTTATTATGTTTTTGAGAAAGGTCAATGTGTTTCCTAAGGAAGTTTCTGGAGGTTGATTTACTGTAAGATACTTAGAAAAACCCAGAGTAATCTGTTTCCTTAAGTTAACGTCAATTTGTCATCTACCTAAACAATAAAACAGCATTGTTCTGTTTAGAAAAACTTTCCAACCCACAGACTCACAGTTTACCAATGCACAGTACAAAATCTCATCAGCACCTTATCAGGATAGATGGGCCCAACTTCAGAGAACAACTCACATGATACTAGGAATAGAGTGAGATAGTTTCTTTCTCTTTCTTTCTTTCTTTCTTTCTTTCTTTCTTTCTTTTTCTTTCTTTCCTTCTTCTTCTTCTGTTTTGCTGTTTTGTTTTGTTTCTTTGAGGCAAGGTCTCACTATGTAGGCCAGGCTGGCCTCAAACTCACACTGATCCTCCTGCCTCTGCCTCCAAAGTGCTGGGATTACAGGTGAGTGACACCACACGTGGCCTACGGCAAGATTTTTTCAATAAAGCTAAGATTAACAAAAAGCTTTACAGTTACTACTTCGATTATTTTTTTTCCTCAGACACAGATCAAGAGGGTATTAGAGAGGGTATCAAAAACATTTCCAATCAAGACTGGGTCTGTAAAATAGCACTGTCATATACAACAGACCCATTTTTTTTTTTTTCCAGTGAGGAAAACTAGGGCTTACTCTGTTTTCAATCATGAAGCAGAGGCAAGAGTTCCATCTTTTATGGTCATGCTATATATTAATGCTATGTGACCAATTCTTTTTACCCAAAAGGTCACGAGATCACTTTTCTTTGTCTTCCTTTTATTTAAAGATACCTTATTAAAAAGTAAATGTTAAACCTTTCTTGAAATAAACAAATGAAGAAACTGCTCTCGCTTACAATCTCTGTGACTTAAACAGTTCACATTTAGCTGGTCTGAGGAACATTTCTAGCACCATGGTCTGCACACAGCACCCACAGTGGCAATGCGGTGCCTGCAGGGACATGGTACTAATAACAGCCCATCCACTCATTTGATTATCAGTGTACGGTTAATGGCCTTTACGACAATAACTCTGATACAGAAAATCAAGTGCTTTAATTAGTTTATTATCCTTTTCTCTTTTAGAAGAGATTCAGGCCATATTTGACTTTAATGTGAGAGCACAGTGCAGCTGAAACTTTGGAGCGGCTTTGGACAAGCATAACCCTCACCTGGGCTCCTCAGTTTCTTATATTAACTCACTTCCTAGGGATAAAGGTGGCGCCAACCTACAATATATTCATGAATGAAATTTGTTTACAATCATTTCGGCCATGAAGATAAAGAAAAATGGCAAAACTACTGAATATCATGAAAATGACAGATGAAAACATAGATGAGCCCCAAAACCTTTCCAATGAGTGCCAATTCAGGGGGAAAAATAGGATAAGTTTAGAAAGGGTGGAAAGAGGATGAGACTGGCTTTGTTTCATCACAGAGAAACTTAAAAAGAAACTTAGTTGTTCCTCCATTTTTACACATGAGAAAACAGAGCTACACATTAACAAATGCATCAGACTCAGTTGCTTGTAATGGAGACAGGTAGGATCTGAACCCAGGCCACTGGTTTTTGAGCTATGCCATTAGTCTCCACCCTTCTTCCATTACACAATCAGCATCAGTAACAAAAAGCCTGCTAGAATGTTGAAGAAAACATAAAAAAGAGACTGGAGGTAATTAGGGCAAAATGTAAGCAATGACTACTTTTTGATGTCAGATTATGAACAATTTTTTTCTTATTCTTTTCAAATCTTCTCTCAAATAATGAAAATAAAGTTTAACAACATTTTTAATGTCAGCAGGAAACAAAATAAAAAATATTGCTGGCCTAACTGACATTTCCTCTCTTATCTTAGCACTTCACAATTCAGAAAAACTATGCATTTAAAAAAACATGACAATTTTTTGACAGCTTACTGAGAATATATTACTAGAAAGTCACAGAAATGTGGACATATCTGGAGAAACACAGGCTGCGATGACAGCTACTGAGGTGAAATGCAATTTGATGCTTGTGGTGTTTGGTGCTTCACTGACCTTGCAGGCCAGTGGCCTGATCATCTGTTCAGAGGATAGTGGTATGCAGTGTGGCATCTAGGGGGACTTCTTTCTGAGGGTGGCAGCCATTGTTGATTCCTTATTGTCTTGAAGTCCTGTATCATTTTCACTGTTTTGTTGGGTTGGGTTTTATTCTCTTTGTTTTGTTTGATTTTGTTATATCCAATGGCATGAGCAGCTATTTCAAAGA
Organism: Dolichotis patagonum; assembly: GCA_004027295.1. Classification (NCBI taxonomy): domain Eukaryota; kingdom Metazoa; phylum Chordata; class Mammalia; order Rodentia; family Caviidae; genus Dolichotis; species Dolichotis patagonum. The sequence continues at coordinate 312,926 of PVJX010000008.1, read as the reverse complement.
TAGCAAGGTATATTATGGTAGCCATTTTGCATTCACTACTGTCTTGTTTTCAAGTCCTTTATTACATTCACTGCTTTGTGTTTATTGTTTCTTTTTTATTCTGTTCTGTTTGATGTTTACTATCTGAAGGTATCTACAGCTATTGTGAAGACAACAAGAGGCATTATGGTAACTATTGTTGATTTTGTTTGAAGTCCTGTATCACTTACACTGACTTGTTTTGATTGGTTTATTCTGTTTTATTTTCCTTGGGTTTATCATCTTTAAAATAACAAAAAAATCAAAAGGAAAATCGGGACATAGGATTTTGTTCAAGTGAAGCTGAACTTTCCAAAACTTATTTTTTTATTGTGTCTACTTAAGATGAATGAGAGATTTTGGTTAACATACAGTGAAATTATCACATACATCACCCAACATAGTTATTGTGACTGTGTTAAAAGCACTTAAGATCTAATCTCTTAGCAAATTTTCAATGTATGATTGAAAAGCTTTATCCTTAATTCTATTCCTTTTAAACTAGAGTGACATGACTGATATTTATAAATCTTAAGAGATTGTTATGGTTTGTGTCTAGGTGGCTCCAAAAGTCTCACACAGTCTTGGAGGCAGCTGAATCTAGCATTTGTGATTGGTTTGTTGTCTAGCGCTAGGATTGGTGATGTGAGTGCTGCACCCGTCCAGGGGTGGAGCCTGCATACAACGTAAGGACAAGAAGAAGACGTGTTTTTCCGCTCTTTTGCACTATTCGCTCTTGCTGTTTGTGGCCACCATGAACAGCTACCCCTGTGCAATGCCACCCTGCCTTGGAGTCAGCTGACTATGGACTGAAACCTCCAAAATTGTAAGAAATAAACCTTTCCTTTCTTCATGTTAGGTATCAGGTATTTTATCTCAACAACAAGAGGAAAGTAACAACAAAACAATGTTGGAATAAAATGTATTTTTGTCTTACCAGCCAAGTGAAAGTTTTCCACAAGTCAGAAATGTTTCTGATGCAACCTTTTCCCCCCATGTCCTCTAGTGAAATGCATTTAGTACTGCTGACCATTCCTTTGAAATTCTCTTCTTTGAGATCCCCTTCCTTAGTCCTCAGATCCTCTTTGCTTAGTCCTATAATTGTGACTGCTCCCCATCTGGCCTCTCTTTTTCCTTTGAGTCATTACAAAAGACTTTTCTGGCTATATACTTTCTCTGCAGTAGTAGGGCTTCAACCATCAAAACTACATAAATAGATAATGGGTGGGGGTTGATCCAAGTATGTTATATGCATGTATGAAAATGTCACAATAAGCCCATTATGCTATATATAAATAATATGCACTAATAAATCCAATCAAACAAAAAAATTACATGAGTACAACTCCATTGCCAAACACCTCCAAATACTGACTTTTCTCCCGGTCTCCCTCTTGATGTCTATCAGCATCTCAGACCTGTATTTCCTACTGAGTTCTTTGATTTTTAATGATTCTGCCAATATCATTAATTCACACTTAATGAACCAGTATTGCTTTTACTTCTCGTTTCTCATGTCAACAGCTATTTAATCTTATACAATCCATTTCTGAGATGGTATTGACTTAACTCATCAATAAATCCTTACCAAATGACTGCAATAGTAGATTCTAGGGCTATGGTGCTAAAAAAGACAAATGAGGACCTGGCCTTTCTACAGCTTACATTCCAGCAGGGAAGACACAGTATCAGGTGGCAAATCCTATTAGAAGGCAAATGAAGGCAGCAGATCAAGTATTGATGTTGGGATTGATCAGGATGCTATGCCAGACTATCAAGATCTTAGGGTCTTAAAACAATAATAATATATTATCTTACAGTGCTGGAAAGTCCAGAATGGGCTCACTGGACTCAAACCTAGTTGTCAGCAAAGCTGCATGACCTTTTGGAGACTCTGGGAATGGGTCTGTTTTCTTGCCTTTTCTGGGTTCTACAGCTTGCACACACTTCTTGGCTTATGGCCCTTCCACACTGAAAGCCAGCACTGGGCGAGGAGCTATCCTCACATCATTTCTTTTTCACACTCTTCGGTATCCAGCAATGGGAAACCAATGTTCTCTCTTTCCTATAAATTCACAGCCTCTTTATAACTCCTCTGGGCTCCACCATGATTATCTTGTAGCATACATGGGTTCTGATTCTCTGTTAATGCTTAGCTCATTAAGGGCAGGGTATATAACAGATTCATCTTTGCATGTGCCATTAAGACAATCATAGTGCCCTGTATCTAGCAAGAAATCAGTAAGTACTAATAACGATAAATATTAATGAATATTTAATGTGTTGAAAATTTATAATGATGTATATGCTAAGATCATATAAAAAAGAATATTCACATAATCTATAAGCTTTATTGCTCAATTATTCTGAAAAAGTGACCATTTATCTATAACATATTTTGAAAAATCTGTGAAGTTGAAAAAATTCATAGTATTTTCAGTCAATACACACAGTCAATGAGCATTTGATGATTCACTTTTTAAAGTGGTTTAAATCATCAGGCATATAATTTCCTAATTCATAAGTAATGACACTATACGTTGAACTGTTTTTATCTCAGATGATTCTAAAATCCAGTGAAAGCAATGGGCATATACTTTCCCCAATTTTCTACTTATAGGTAATATGAATGAAGTCAAAATCTTGGAGAATGAAGTCAAAATCTTCGGTCATCAGTAATGTCTAATGAGACAATCAGGATTGAAGTAAAGAAAGTATTTATAGAGAATTCACAAATTGCTAGAAATGAAATATAATGCGTCAAATCTTCCATATATTGAAATACCAAACAGAAATGAAGAATGTTAAGATTTTGTTTTTTACTAGGAGGGACGCTGGAAACTAAAATGAATAAAAGATAAAGGCATTTCAATTATTGCCAAGTTATGAAAGGTCTGTACTTTTATGTGATGCAAAGATATAGCATAGAAGCAGATAAATGAATCCCTCTGCCAGTGTCATTAGAAATGAGACAATTTAGATTTTAGCATTTACTAACTCTGAGTGTATCATACAAAACCAAACATAATCCTATAGGAAGAGAATAAGGAGAATTATAAACTAATTAGGCTCATATTAGGTTTTTCATTTGTTTGTTTTCTTGTACACAAATATTATATCTGTCTTTTCATTCCCAAAATTCTAAAACGGAAATGTACCACAGTATGAGACATCAAATTTCTCTCTCTCTGTCTCTTTCTTTTTTAATTCAGTTTATGGGTGAGATAACTTGGTAAGAATAAGCAAGTCACTCATCAATCATTGAGCATCAACTATATGTCAAGCATCTTTGACAAGCATGAGGAAGGTTAAGCTGAATGAGATGTCACATGGTGAGGAGGGAGCACTGCTCTCTCAGGAAGATTCATGACAGCACTTCTAATATAACAGCAGCTGTCTGCTTCTTGTAGGCGGATGTCTTAATTATATCTGGACAGGAGCATCCTTCTAATTCTCTCAAACTTCCTTTGGTTAGATAGAAAAGTCAAGGGGTAGGAAGGGTGTTTATAACTTATGAGGACACTGAAAGTTTACTCAGAGCTCTGAGAATGCAATATGTAACATTTGCAATAGAGGATGACTTTTTTAATTCCTAGGAAAACATTCTTATTATCACAAAGGCTATTTTCCTGCTAGGATGACAGAAGCATGTGACACTAGTTTATGCTATTAATTATCTCTTGTGGGGCAACAAACTACTGTCCATGCAGCCACCGACAGCAATGCACATACATGACCAGTTTCTGTGCATCAGGAGTCTGGGGGTGGCTTAGCTGAGTCCTTTGCTGAGGATCTCACAAGGCTGCAGTCCATTTGTCCAGCATGGCAGGGATCTCACGTGAGGCCTGTCTAGGGGAGGACTGAAACTCCTTGCCACATGGGTCTCCTATTGTAGCACTGCACGTCTTTGAAGACAGTAAGGAAGGAGAGACTCCAGCAAAGCGGGCACTAAAATCTTATGCTATGTGATCATGTACACTCTTCCTCTTCTACTGCCTGCTCTTTGTTACAAGCAAATCAGAGGTCTGGACTGCGCCCCAGGGGAGGGAATCTCACAAGGCCGGGAACCCAGGAAGCAGGATCTCAGAGACCACCCAAGGAGTCTGTCCAACACATTACTTAGGCTTTCCCCCTCTTGGTTATTTTAACATACAAAATCTACTTTTTCATTAAGTTAATCCTGTCTTTAGCTTTTTTGACATTAATTTAAAAGTTCTTGTTAGCTTTAGGTTGTATTTCTGTCTATGTTTTGCACATTTATTTAAGTATGTAAGCTCACCAAAGAGCTTGGTGAGCCTTCTTTTGATTCATTTGTGTATTTGACCTTTCTTCTCTTTCTGAGATTGTAATTGCACGCAGCATGGTTAACATTTTAGGATTTCCTACTCCATAAGCCACATTCCACTTTATTCTCTAAATATGGGTGTAAACCCATTTTATTCAAATGTAAAGTGAAGACATAAAAGAAACAAAAAAAAATCTTTCAATGGAATCTGTGATATGTATCTGTGTATATAAACAATCACATTTTCTTTAGCTCCTTTTGGAAGAATTACAACTCCAGCAGATGTTAAGACAATTAAAGTAATGCAGTCTTTTGACAGCTAGGTAAGCACTAGCCAATGATCTATTTTTGAGAAAGCACCGTTCATAGTCTTTTGATGCTTGGGTTGGTTGAGGTCACTCTTACAGTTTGACTTTGGTTTCACCTTCACTCACATTCATGACTTTCTGTATGGGAAATTTTGCCTGGGGTTTTACTGCTCTCTGTCAGGTCTGCTACTCTGAAAATGGTCTGACCTTCCCTGGACATAGTTTAGTCAGAAAGTCCCAGCAGAAGGTGTGGGGAACCCATTTAGGGTCTATCTGTACAAGACAGAGTTGGCTGTATTCCTCCTCCGGGTTTTAACTATTTCATACTCAACATTAGGAGAGCTGTCCTCTGCTCTTAGTACCTGATATATGATGCTCAACAAATATTTGGTAGAAAGAACAGACTATGTAATAGTCTACATATGTTTAAGTGATTATTTCTGTATATTGTATTTATTGCATATAAATGGCTTTTTCTATACAGATTTTGGAAGTGAAATTGAAGAGTCAAAGAAAGAGTATATTCACATTCCTAAAGACACAGCCAGACCTCTCTCCAAAACAGCTGAACTGACTAAACATCTACCTACAGTATATCAGTAAGCCTATTTTCTCACTATAGATTGGCCGTCATTATTAATATGACACTCTGGTGAATAAAAATGGTGCTGCATTGTTTTAAGTTCATTCTTGAGTAAACAAAATTTTAAAAATACATTAAATACATATACATCAAATACTAAACTTATTCTTCAAGTAGTTATTAATTCCAGTAATGAAATATAAGTATACATGGATACTCATTCTATATCATGCACTGTTCCAGGTATCATCTAATCATACCAAACAAGTTATCCAAGACCCCTGTTCCCAAAGAGCTCATATTTTAATAAAGAAGACAAACAATAACAAAACAAAAAAAAAAAAATGGGAAGGGAATACAATAGGGAAGTGACATAGAGTCTCCAGAGGTGGAGGCAGGGCCAGGTTTAGTTCGGGGTTTGGACAGGCCTGTGTGAAAGCAGACAGTTGGGCTGAGGGTCAAATGATGCAATGAACAGGTCATCACAACCATATTGTCCTCTTGGCTTTTCTCAGACACATCAAACAGACTCCACAGGCCTTTCCAATTGCAGCCTCCTGTCTGGAACATTCTCCCTCCAGACGTGGCTACTTGTGTTCAGATGGATAAAATGCCTGTGAAAGTCAACTTCACAGGTTTGGAGAGAACTGTGGCTAACTGGACCCCATGCCTGGGCAACTGTAATGTATTGATCTTCCACACAAGCTCTGCACAGCGTCCCTCTCCACATATAGAACCGCGTGGACTATTTCCGGAGGACCCTGAATGCAGCCACACGATAGACATAAACTTCTTTATGAGTTCAACCTTTATAGCCATGACATGAATTCAGATTGAAAGTGGGTTTTCCTACCCAAATTCTACTGTACTTGAAAGTGAAATGTCACTGTGCAGTTGGTTCAGGGGATTTAGTGCAGGGCGTCTCACACGTCCTCAAAAGAGTAACTTAATGATAGACTGTGTAAATGTGTAATTAGTAGAACTCTTTCACTTTCAAGGCTTCAAGCTCTCAAGAAAAAGAAGAAAGGGGGAGAGAGAGAGAAGGAGAAGGAGGAAAAAAGAGGAGGGAAAAATGGTTCAAGGCTGTAAAGGGAAAATAATTCTTTTACAGAGTGACAATGGAGATCATGGATGTCAGTGGTAGACATGAACACCTACCCAGATGGAAGCCACTTTATTTTAAATAGCCAGCTGCCTCAGATATGTTATCTTTAACCCTCACAACAAACTTATGAGTTGAAGCTATCTTATTTTCTATCGCACATAATCTTCTCATTTTACTATTTCAGTCTCTTTACAAGTAAAAATGAACCTATCTTTTTGAAAAAGATACCATTTAGGAGACAAACAACTAATCGTTATATAAAAACAAACAGTAATTTCACAAATGTGACTGCACTTTCATCCTGTAATATTTAGAAACAAACATTATTTTTTTCATTACTACATGGAACAAAAATGAAATCGAGTAATTTATCTTGTGTAAGAACCAGCTTTTCTCATTCTCTCCATGTTCTCCCTATTTTACTTGGACTTGATTTTTCATTAGTATTTAGAGATTATCATACAACAAATGAGACACCAATAGCACTCTGTGATCTCAGTAACTAAATACTTTTTAATCTAATCAGTAACACTAGTTGAATAAGATGATAAAGTCCTACATTTTCAATAGTCATTATTAAACATTTAGTTCTTGACTCTATATCCTCATAGCTAAGATCTTTACCTTGCACACTTATTATTCTCTCTTTAAGTATTATTCTCTTTTATTCTTGTGCTTACAAAGAGAGGTCTTTTTGCTTACTGAGAGGTTGAGGTTTCCATGATGTTTTACAATTCTTTTACGTTAAAGAATTATTTAAATTTCAGAAGTAACAAATGCTCACTTTAAAATATCAAGCAAACAATACGGAAGTTTCTAATAAAAAACATTCCCCCAATCGTAGAGCAAGCCAGTGTTAGCAGTGAATTACATAGTTCCTACCTGATTGAAAAGGATGAAGCTTCTTGAACCGGTGTGATGTGTTATTTTATTCTGACTCTTTGTCAGTCATGAAAATTAGGTAAGGTGTATTTTGTGTCAAGATTGCAATTTGCAAAAACTCTAAAACATAAGCTCACATTACAGACTGTTTTAGGTTTTGCAAAAAAAACATTTTTATACTAGGTCATTTAATTCTTGAGACAACCACATGAAGACTATCTTCTCTTTGGATAATACTCAGAGAGGTTGTCATATTTCCCAACTCTGGGAAATATGCTTATAAAACACCACACAACTTTATGCACCTTTACAGAGAGAAAAATGCCAATTCAATTGTGACACAACATTTTAACTGCACTCCTCTGATACTTACCAAGAACGCTAAACTTAGAGACTTGAGTCAGGGACTTGGCGCTGTCTTTTCAAGTTAAATCATTTAAGTCCTCTATGCCTTGTTCTTTTTATATCTTTTAAATTAGAAATGGTGTCTGTCTCACAGGGCTGCTGTGAGGACACATTAATATAAAATAACACTTTTAAACTGGAAAACTGATAAAAATTTTAAAACTTTCTATATCTATGATATTATTTTTAAAGATATTATCTGTACTAATAATATTAATATTCTGTTGTGGAAGGCAGGAACTGAACTCCAGGATCTAAATTGAACTATTTTATCATCTCAAATAGTTGTGAAAGCTGTTATTGCACACATTTTAATACTGCTGCCTTTTTTGGAGATGAGTTGTTACTACTTTGCTCTCACATAAACTCTGGAGAATACCTATTCCAATAACCCAAAAGAGTATGTTCTGTTTGAAAGAGGACATTTTCAGGACTTGAGGGAAAATATTGCTTTCCAGCATCATTTACATTTTGTTTGTCCAGTTATAGGACTAAAACATGAATTATGCAGTAAGTATTTTATCGTTATAGTTAGTTCTGATTGTAAAAGGAATTACAGTTTTTTGAAAGAGCGATAATTCTCCATATGTTATCACTGTCCACAATCTGTAATCATTGCATTTTTCTCTGCCTTTTTGTTTGAAGCCATTTTATGCATCTATCTGCTCACCATGTTCATACCAAGGAATATAGATTTTTATTTGATTAAATTCTAGATACAGCACATCCTACAATCCCCTCAACAATTAAATTCCTGCCTTGTGGGGGAAATTAAGTCTTGCTTCTTTAGCCATACCATTATACCTTATGGCTATTGGTATTGTATATGATTAAAGTAGATACCTGAGATGCTTGCCTGTAAATGATTGTCTTGAAAACCTGTGATATATAGTAACTTTGGGATTGACTTACACTAGTCATTTGATTGCATCTATTAAACACTGGAAACATGCTGGCTTTCTGATTTTTATATCTAAAAAACTATGTGTGCTTCCTATTTACTGATACAGAATTGTTGCTATTGATCTAGTGGTATTTAATGATTTCAGCACTTCATCTCAGGAATTTGTTTTAATGGGAAAAAAAACCCCACAATTACTTAGTAGTTGACTAATGAATAAAAAGAACAATAAGGAAACAATAGGGTAGTCTAAGATCCAAGATGATGATGGATAACTGCTCTGTGCTACTGGAGTTCCATGTACTTACTGAAGGTCAAGTTAGTACACTCATACTGAAGGCCAGCTATTTTGAAAGAGATACATACTAACATGCCACCAATCTCTCTTCTTAAAATAAATTTCTGTTTCTTGCTATTCCAAACTTAAGCCAAGGGACCTCCATCTCCCACCTCAATCTCTGCAAAAGCCAACCAGTCTTCCTGCTTTCTGTATTCTTGCTAGTCTTGCAGTTCAGATTCTGGAACTGTCAGGAACTGTCAGGCAAACAAATGCCTAGAAGACCTCTGCAAACATAGATCACATTACTCCATATTTACAACCATCCATGGCGACCTGTGAGACTGAAAATCCAAACTCCTCAGTATGGCTTTCAAAATCCCACATGATCTGTTTTTTTTTCTCCACACTTACAGTACTCTCTTGTTAGCTCACTTATATGTCAGACACAGGTTTTTAAAAAATTTATTTTCTGTCCTTCAAATATGTCAAGTTTGCTCCTGCTTCATGGGTTTTGTACTGGGGCTGTAAAGCTCTTTTTTATAGATTTTCTTCTGGCTGGGTTTGGGCTCCAGTATTACCTTTTCAAACAGAACTTGTTTGTCTATCAATCTTAACCAGAATCCCCACATGCTTGCCTTTCCTAACACAGAATCCTATTTTATTATGTATGTAGCACTCTTCCCGGACTAGAATTATGGTATTTCCTTATCTGCTAATTTGTTTGCCCATCTGTATCCACTGAAATTTACCAAAGTTCCTTGACAGTAAGTCTTGTTTATTCTGTTATCCTAGTGCTTACCCAGGGTGTGTTTCATTGTAGATACTCAATAAATAGTTCTAGAAGGAATGAAATAATCACACTTTTTATCGTCACTTTTTTCTCTGAAAATATAATGTATGAGGAAAGAAATTATTATTTTTCTTGACATTAATAACTTGAAACAAATAATTAAGTTAAGATAATTAATATACTTAAAACAGATAATTAAATCAAGATAATTCCTATTATCTTGTTTTGAAATCCTGTATCACTTTCACTGTTTTTTTAATTGGTTTTCTTCTGTTTTATTTGGTATGGGCAGTTATTCTGAGGATAACAAGAGGCATTATGACAGCCATTGTTGATTTCCTTTTATCTCGTGTTCAAGTCCTGTATCAATTTCACTGTTTTATTTTGAGGGGTTTTATTCCATTTTGATTGGTTTTATTCTCTTAAAAATAAAAATAAAAAAGTAAAAAAAAAAACTAATCTTTCAAGATTAAACTGGATCTGTTTTCTTAATGTTAATTTATTGCAGTAATCTACACTCAATCTACAACAATACAAGAGACTACACAAATTTAGCATTTTGTTGAATGGTTAGATTCTACAAGTAATTACAGTGGTAAATACCTGACTCTGAGAAATTAAATTACCATGGAACAAATCTTCCTTATATAAATGGATGACGCTGTCTCTTACATGACACAGAATTACACAGTCAGCTATTTCCAAATGCTTTGAACAACTTTCCCAATTTTAGGAGCAGAAAGGCATATAGATAGCATGTGTAGGGAGACACATAATATAATGTCCACTTTACATAATATAATGGACCTTCGTTAAAGGAACAGAGTTTCCTTTGACAAATTCAAGCGCCTTAATAAAAATATGCTCTTGGAATGCAGTGAAAAAATAATGACAAATATTTGAGGTCTAGAATAAGTAGAATGAGAAGCTGTCACAATAAGTCTGAATTCTAGATCCAAAAGAAGGAAAGGATCTAGAAGAAAAATCATGAACATTTAAAATGTTGCAGTACCGTATTCTCGCCTTTTCTCATCAAATCTTTCCTCATCAGCTTCAGTCACTTCTAATTAGCTTTAAAACAGAAAGACAAAAGGCAGTTACTACTGACATGTCCCTTTTTAGTTGAGACAGGGTCTCACTACTTAGTGCAGGCTGGCCTCATACCCCCGTTGATCCTCCTGCCTCAGCCTTCTGAGTGCTGGGATTACAGTCATGTGTCACCATGCCCGGTGACATTTTACTTTTAAGAGTTAAACTACTGCTACTTTCTGATGGGAACACCTGAATTGATACAAGAGGTGTGGGTAGACAGACACATGCAATCAGATGATTACTGCTTGGTAAAAGAAAGGATTTTCTTATTTTCAATTGGTTGAATAAAGATGACAGCATTTCTATTTTGATACTATAAGTAATACTGTAAGGAAATAATCACATGTGCATATTTATGCACAACTTTTGTCATTTCTTTTGCAAAAATACCTCTAGTGGGTATGGCTGCGTTAAAATATATGATCACTTAAAACATTTTTGCCTTCAAAAAACCATTCCAATGGGGATTTCAAAAGCTCTTGACACATCCTGCAAAACTGATTCCCAAGGATGTTGTGCCAAACTGCATTACCACCTGTAGGAGATGAGAATATTTACTTTCAACTTTAATTAGTGGCAGGCCCAGATGGCTCCTAAGTTTGAGAGTTTTTGATGCCTAATATGTAAGTAATTTAAGAAAAGAAAGTACATTCTCTACAGGAGGATTCCTGCCCCTTGCTTCCTCGGCTGACACATCATGAAGCCATTGTGGGTGTAGAAACTTCAGCTCCAACTGCTCATCTCAATTCTGAAAACCTCTGAAGCTTAAGACCCTAGTTATACTGACAGACTCATCTGTATTTAGTGCAGGGAGACATGCCTTCCTTGTTTCTCAGCACCCAGTTTTAAATGTCAATTCTAAGGGTAGGGACAGAATGGAAAGATTTTAGCATGCGATCACTCTACCGTATTGATGCCAAAGTCCATTCTGAATCTTGATTCCTATATTTTCTTGCTTTAATACACACAAACCATATACCTATACTATGTATGATGGTATATATTTGTAGGGCTTGAATGAGCTGTCTATGCATCTATTATATATGTTACATATTTCTATTTTTAAAAGCTTGATTGTAGAGTGCTCTCTCCTCAGAAGTGGTTTCTCACCTGTGAAATGATGTGAGCGCTCCCTTGGTAATCAAGTCACTGGAGTTACCCTCTGAGACCTCAGGCTAGAAGTTGACTAATGAGTACTTGCACTGTGATGAAGAATAGTACAGTAGTAGAGGCGGGGACTGGGGAGTGAGCTAGGACCAGGGCTGACTGTGCAGACCCAGACAGCATTCAGCGCCAGCTCCTTTACATTTACAGCTCCCAGCGTGCCTCAGTACATGCCCAGGCTTCCTAAGGAACTGGCCCCAGTTGGCCTGTTGCTTGACAAAGAACTGGTGTGAAGCCTGAAAGTTCCGACAAATGCCACTGACTCAAGACCAAAAAAACTTAAGTCTATTACCAACCCCCTCCATCAAAGCCATCTTTGAGCTTATTAATTCCCACTTGCAATCAGAACCTGTGCAAGCTGCCCTCTTATTGTGAGTGCTCCCCCTTATTCCCACTATTTTCAGGATGCCTAACAGAGCTAGCACTGGGGCGGCCCCTTCCTGCCTTCCTCCTGTGGGGCCCTGCCTGCTCTCCACCTAAAAGGCTTTAGGAGTCACCAGAAACCGCTATGGCTTTTGATGCTTCTTTGTCCTGTTTTTATAGTTTATTTATCATCTCCATGGAAACCTTGAAGCAAGGTAATTAAGTTCCTCCTCTTACACTGCCAACTTACCAGGAAATCAATAAAGCCTCTTTTTATGAAATATCTACTATAAGATATTTGGCCAGACTTAAAAAAAATATAAAAATAGAGCTTCCTTTTTTATTGCCTTTGTTACAGAATATTTTGACAATCTATATGCCAAACAAAAAAGATCACATTTCTTTTTTTTATTTTAAAAACAAAACAAAAAGGATAAAAATGATACAGAATTTAAAAAAAATAAGAAATTAACATGAGTGAATATATTGCATATTGCTATCTTGAAAGTAGTTGTTCAGATTACACGATTTAGGCATGAAAGAAATAACAAATAATCAGACAATGAAAACACAAACTGTTCTTTCTGATGAACTAAGAGGTTAGTGAGATAGTTACCTATCTTGTACAAATACTATTATTTCACATTAAGATTGCACTAAGGCATTGTAACGACAGTGACCGTGTAAATACTGAGGGAGATTGACAGTAGACCAGTTTCTCACAGTTAGCAGTAAACAATTGAAACATAAGATGCTGATGCAGACATGAAGCTGTAGTTTCCTGCAATGACTGGATTCTACCTCAAAATCAGAAGCCTTAAATGTTCATTGCTAAGAAAAAGCTCTCATCTACCATATTTTCCAAAGCACCCACGTTGAAAGAACCTTTAGACAGTAACTGAAAACCTACCATAGAAAGAACGTAAATTTATATTTCTTCCTTTCGTGATCATGCAGCAAAAGCAGGGGTATTAAAAAATAGGACATCTCATATTACTAGGGGCTCTCTCAGGTATTTTATATATATTTCATTAATCTTCCACTCGTGTCATTTAGAGAGTGTGATCTCCACTTTTTCCATGAGGAAACAGACTCATGGGTTAAGCAATTGTTCAGTGAAAGTGGATGAGCGGTTGTGGTGTGTGGTGGGGCACCTGTTGGGGACACTGAAGATTCACAGGACCGTGGTTTACATGGTTGGCCTGACATCCTTCTCCACAGGTGTCTGATGCAGGTAGCGTGGCCATGTTTGCAGTGCTGCAGAAAGCATTTGCGTTCCCTGTGCGAGGGATTCTTAGGTCGCGGCTCATAAATACTCTGAAAATTGTGATGTATGAAAATGCACATATCTGGGAAGAAAGTTTTCATCAGATTTCAGTGGAGCCCATGATCCAGACAGTCTTTTTTCTTACTTAGGCCTTAGAGCCTGGTTTTAAGCCGTAAGACCCAAGCAGTCTTATACTTCAGATTTCTGAGAAAAACCCTAATGCAACATCCTATAGTACACTTGTATTGAACAAAATGGAGACAATTACCTAAGTGAATATTTCAAATGGTAATCTGAAATAACCAGATAGCCATGGCAAAGGAAATGACTTACGGCTTGTGGCTAAATTATCTATCTTGGTGTCATAATTTGCTATTTCCCACCACATATGTAGAAAACCCCATTGTTTAAAGAAAAAAGAAAAATAAGTTGAGTTTCTCTGAATTATTCAACTTAAAAAGATGTCTGATAAAGCTGTTTTTTTAAAAAACTACTGGTGAAATATGCCAACACTAGCAACATTAGCATTACATAAAAAGACAACAGATAAACTATTTGTGAGTTTTAAACAGCAAGGAATGAAATGAGTAAGATGTGCAGATATAATTTTGCTCTTTCCTTTCAAGGAAGTTCTGCTGAATTTCAAATATTTTCCGTGAACAATCATGTTTCACAGATATAAAAGTTAATGTTAGCGAGGTAATTAAAATCAATGGTGGCAATGCCCACCGCTCTGTGTCTACACAGGTGTTCCCTTCCACAGTCTTCTCCCTAACAAAAGAAACACTTGGTACTTGAAACTTTGAGCTTACATATAATACATTATTTTCAGCCATTCTAAGACCCACAGAATTTCTTTACATAATGAATTCTTAGGGATTTTTGACATGTATATTGATTTTTTTTTTGGTACCGGGGATCGAACTCACGGCCAGGCAGATGCTTAGGCCACTGAGCTAAATCCCCAGCCCTACATGTATATTGATTTTTAAAAATATATTAGGTTATTCAGAATTTTAAAAACATACATATTACATGAAGTGAACACGTACTACTAGAGACAAGGTTTTCAGTCCTCCCTAACATATTTGTGAAATCAAAAATTGTCCAAAAGGTCTTTGAATGTTACTCTACATCAGGCCAAGCTATTTATTACTCAGAGCCATAGTCAAACTGTATTATTTTTTCAAGTAGCAGATTTATCTATCTCTATCCATCCATGTACACATTTACCTATCCCTTCTTTATTTTTTAAAAATTTTGAAAAATTTATTAGTACATGAGTGAAGTATAAAATGATCAAATGCATCATGGGAAGTTGGTACATGTACATAACACATCTTAATTCTTTTTACTTTCCCTTCCCCTCTACTCCCTCCTTTTTCTTCCATCTCTTGGTTCCCTTATCATTTGCAAAAGATCTATCTCCCTGTTTCCCAATTTTGCTCATTAAATTATTTATACTCTGGGTTTCTCATATAAGAGAAACCATGCAATATTTAAGCGTGTGTGTCTGACTTACTTCCCTTAACACTACATATCTGCTCATCAGACAATCAACAGTGAAGTTAAGGAAAGAAACAGTGACAAAGTATGGCATATATTCTACTAAAATGCCATATATAATGGATACTTGTAATGATGATATTGAGACCTCACAACTAAGCTAACATATTTGACATATACTAACTGTGCCCCCCAAATGGTCACAAGAATGACTTTTGACTAGATGCTCTCTGTCATGTGACCTTGCTACTTCCCCATCCTAGGGTGGAGTCTAAGCCCCTGCCTTAGTTACTTTTGTTGTTGCTGTTGTTGCTGAGACAAAGTTAAAGGAAGAAAGGTTTATTTGGGCTCACAGTTTGTAGAAGTTTCAGTCCACAGTCACTTGGCTCTAAGGCAAGGTGGCGTGACAGAGAGGCATGGCAGAGGAGGAACAGTTCATGGCAAAGCAGGGCAGGCAGAAGGAAGCCAGCCGTGAAGAAGCAAGCAGCAAGCGACAAGTAGGAAGTGACAAACAGCAACAGCAGCCCTCTTTCTGTCCCTTCTATTCTATTCAAGCTACCTTTCCTTAGGGTACTCAGACCCAGAGTGGGCCACCCCCTAATCTTAGCATCATACCATGAATCAGTCTCAGATCACACCATGAATCAATCCCAGTTATGACATCCTTAAACCCAGCATCAGACACTCTAGTCAGCCACCTCCCCAATCTCCCACCATGAGGCTTTGAGGAGACATCTACACATAAGCCATAACAGACACAGCCCTCTCTGTTCAACAAGCAACAGAATGCATTGGAAGTGAGGCTCAGGGACACCTGAGGGTGGGTATAAATACTACAGAGCCTCTGTCTTGCCCATTTAAATATATGTGCTAAGCTTAGCCATCACATAATGAATTTAACTACTTCACGGCCTCTATGCTAGAGAGGCCACGGATACTTTGCTGCTACAGTTGATATCCCCGAATGAGCCCTCATTTGGAGATTTCATCCAGCAGAGGCATAATCTCAGTAGATACTTGACTGTAAGCAGATGACAGTTCCCTAAGAAGAGCTGCCTAGTCATCCCCATGTACAGGACCATAGACATTTAGCCATTAAGTTTTGTGGTTTTTTTTAAGCAGAAATGGTGGACCAAGTAGCTAATAAAAAGTATTATGTAGGAAGTTCAACTATAATTCAAAACATGTTTTGTGTTAGGAAATGTGATAGGGGTAGTTGCTTTATATAAATTATTTAATATTCACAACAAATTTTCAGTAGTAATTATGCATTTTTATGTAATAGAAAAGGATATTTAAAGTTACTTTTAAAAGTTCTCTTCAAAGTTTTTTCTTTCATGGAAGCTACTTCTTATACTATGATTGTACTGTCTTATTGACTCCTTAAGTATAATAATTACATTTTGCTTAAAAATATAGTTATCTTCAGAATATTATATTCATTTCATTGGACAACTTTATCTCTGTCTAAAAGATGCTGATCTGTAGCTCTTCTCACCCGTGGACCATTATTAGGTGATTCTTATTCATTGTGCATTACTTAGAAGGCCAACATCAGAGGTTCTTAGTAAGTGCGCTATCACACCAAGGAACAGTTTTGGAAGTTTGTGAGGCATTATCTATTGTCAGAGTGTTTGGGGATATGTTTGGCACCAAGTGGAGGGGTAACGGAAATGCAGAACATCCTATTACATGATACATTAGATAGTCCTGTACCAAATGTGATGTTCTACATCCTTATATTAGTGAGCTTTCTGACTGGTGGGACCAAATGTCCAACAATCACAAGTTAAAGGAGAAGAGGTTTAATGTGGCTCATGGATTCAGAGGCTTCAGTCCATGGTCAGGTGGCTCTGAGGCAGACACATCATGGTATAAGGGTACGGCAGAGCAAAGCTTAATTCACGGTGGCCAAGGAGAGCAGGGATCAGTGCCAGAGAGGAAGAGGAAGGGACCAGTCATAGTATTGCAAATCATGTATCCATGACCCACCCAGATGTACCCAGAGGTGTGCTTTACTTCCCCTTGGTGGCTCCTGTGTAAATCAAATTCACACAATTAACAGTCACATTTCTGTATGATTCGTGTTGCTAAAAAACCAAACTAAACCAAAACAAAAAACAACTTCCTTTTAGTTAATTGAGTCCAGAATATAACTGTACTTTCAGATAAACCCCAAATATTTTTGCATGATTTTCATATACATTAACTTTTCCAGGGTTGTAACTACTAACTTTGTAACTAACTTTCTCTCAGGTAAACTGAGAGAAAATTATATTTTCTTTTGTTCAGAATATAACAAGGGCTGTTCACAATTATGGACAATCACAATACTGATGTCAATGTGCTTACACTATTTAAATCAAAATTACAGTGATCCTTCCTAAGTCTACAATTGTATTTGTGGAGACTGTAAGCATAGGCACAAGCATCTGAGAAATTACATCTTCTGGTATTGCCGTACTCAGTAATTTACCTATTGAAAAATATATTGTTTTATTATAAAGCATCTTGGGTTAACTTTTCCCCTATAGTACAGTTAGGACATGTTATTGATTTTTATAAATAATGGATGCAATTAGGAAAAGTACCTGGAATTTTTTATTGCAGGGAAAAATGAAGGGTATGTCAATGGTTATAAAAACAGCATTGAAATACATCGAGAGCCAAAAGTACCTGGGAGATATCTTTCCAGGAAGGAAAGATGGAAATGTCTAATCATGCTTTCCCAAGGATTTCTGTCTGTTGGAATGCTGGAAGTTACTTAGAGCACTGTTCTGCTTCTCTTTATAGTCTAATGTTGACGCTAGCGGTATGTAATGACAGACCATATAGCTTCTAAGAACAAACGTTCTTGACAGTAGATGAGGAGTCCATGCCTGAGCCAACAGCTCTGAAGCCTAGGAATCTGGTTCAGCTCTTCCACAGTCCTTTCATTAATAATCACGTTGACCAAGGGGATCTTTCTGACTGCCTGGTCTTGCCTGACTGTGATCCTGCACCTCCCAGCCCAAAGGGTTCTACTTAACACATTGCTTCAGCAGTCAGCCTTTCCCCTTTATTATGTCTTGGGTCTTTTTCTCAACGGGGCTATACTTCATTCTTATTTTATGTGTTTGGTATAATTATAACATTCCTCAATGCTGATTCTACCCTTCTAGTTTTCAGCACTGCTATGAATTTTTAAAAATATTTATTCCATCTCAATCAGGTGTCTTCAGTTAGAAGACATTTGAACCCTAAGAATAAATCAAATATTCTCCTCTTTCAGTTGGTGCACTGAGATTTTCATTGATTAGTTATTGGTTTTCTTTAGGCAAATCAACATACTTAATGAAATTAATCTGAGAGTGTTAGAATTTTCTTCTGTTTTGTTAGATGAACTATGAAAAAAAGGGGGAAAAAATCAAGAGAACTTACGATCCATATCAAGTATGGCACGAACAGACTTAATGAGCTCCTTAGATTCCAGTGCCAGGGCTGCTGAGACGTTTCGTCTGTTCCTTCCCAGCGGTGTGAGAGAAATCTGAGAAGCTAGTATGGCTCTTCTTTCACTATGTGGGCAATGAAACAAACTTGAAAGTATTATGTCTGTCTTGCCTAAATCTGAATTTGTATGCATTACAAATTTGTAAAAAAAAATTTCAATTTCGAGGAAAATTACAATCTTAATATTTACTTATTTATTTACTGAGACAAGTCTCATTGTGTAGTTCAGGCTGTACTTGAACTTACTATGTAGCCCAGGCTGGCCTAGAACTTGTGTGGATCCTCCTGCCTCAGCCTCCCAGTACTGGGATTACAGGCACGCACCACCATACCCGGTGAGGGAAAGTACATTCTTATAGCCATAAATGAAGTAATTTACAGAAAGTGGTGCTTCTGTTTTCAATTTTTTATTATGCAGTAGATAGGAATATTTTAAAAAATCAAGTTGACTTTCTTATATAGGGAAAAAGTAACTGAAGGATGGCCTCCCTCCTAAATCATTCGTTGGGCTTATTTTGTGAATGTGTGTTTTGTTAACATGGTAGCACCTTTTGTTTTGTTTTGTTTTGTTTTGCTTTGTAAAAATTCAATTTAAGTATATAAACACAAATTTATTTTTTTTTGTAATTTTTTTTTATCGGTACCAGGGATTGAACTCACGACTGTGCGCTTCCAAGACAGGCACTATGCCGCTGAGCTAAATCCCCAGCCCTTTTTTTTTTGTAATTTTTTTTTTAAACACAAATTTATTAAAGAGACATTTTCTATTACATCTATTACTCTTATAAATTCAACATATACATTCATTCCTGAATTTATCTCTTAAACATTTCTATTTGTTACCCCAGCTCTAAGCAGCCCAAAGCACTTACATCACTTAAAAAAACAAATATCATTTGAAGTGAATACATTCTGATGTAATTAAAAAAAAGGTTTTCCCTAAAAAGCCATTATATTAAAACTTATACTTGAAAAGAGGAGATAAATTTACACTGATTATAAAATCATCAATTACAATCCACAGGCCCAAGCATAATAGCATTAACTTGCAAGGAGAAACTGAAGAATAAATTCTCAGATTAAAAAGACACAGACTTGACTCCAATATCTGTATGGCAGATATAGTACATTAAGAAGCCTCACTCACATTTTGTTAGTGTTTAACATTTTAAGATGTGATGAAAAGTGGCTTAACAAAGCCTTTTAAAACTGTTTTCTTCCCAATAGATTGTTTACCATAAAAGAGTAGGCCCAGGTTTTAAATAGTCTTCTTAACACTGATTTCCATTGATCAAGTACCAAATTTCTTGTAATTAGGCGGGGTAAAAAAAGACCCCTGGAGAGTGGTGATGGGGAACTCACTTAACTCATGCAAGGGAAATATGACTATTTTGAGATCCCTACTGAAAATGATAATTCATAAAATTATATCATAAGCAGAATGAATAGCAAAAGTCAGATTCCATAATAAGAAATAAAACATTACATTAAAATGAGCTTAAAAGTGAACAACTGTAGATATCAGTCTTTTTTAAAAAGCTACATGGACATTTAAGATATCTTTATTTATTTTTCTTTATTAAAATGTTGTACTCACAGTAAAAGGTAGCTTTCCTGTGTTTCTGCAAGTGATACTACTAGAATAAGACATTTAAAAGCAATCACAGTTACTATAAGATGAGGGGGAAAACTACTAAAATGTATAAATAGGAATGTCTCATTTACATATGTCTTTTACCATGTATCAGAATAACCATAAATTTGTGCTTTGGAATAAATGTTATTTGTGTATTTGTAGTTTCAAGGAAGAAACTTGGAATCTGAAACATTATGACTAATAAGGAAATCAAAATGTATTCTCCACTTATATTCCTTTTATTTGTATCTATTTAATTATGAAAATCAAAGAAATTGATAGCCTCAATATGTTTCACAAAATTCTGTTTGACGTAATAACTAATCTCCTGGATTGAGGCTGACCTTTAACTGTATACCTATGATCACTAACAATTACACACAGAATGCTTAAAGCACTTCAAGGTAATCTCATCTTTATAGAAGTTTTTACAAGACAGGATAAGTGACTTCTACCTCAATTTCAGAATGCAAGTTTACAGAGATTGGTAATATATTTCCAGGAATTTCTTTTATAGTGATATGACCAAAACCAGTATGTCCTTATACTTATTTTCGGACATTGAAGAATGCCATCCAATGATAATTACGTAGCATCTTAAAACCATTTAAAAGACTTAGTATTTTCGTCACAATTTCTAGAAGGATAATTTAATTAGTGGACATATTTCCCAGAAAGTACTTAAATATTCTTACCTTAAATTTGATAAAGCAGCAGAATTACCAGACAATACTTCTTGAATAGTCTAGTAACAAACAAAATGGAGGAGACATGTAAGTTTGATACTTTAAAATCATGTCCTTTCTTGCATAATTAATATTTACAAAGCCCTTCTTTCATTGAGAAAACAAATGTTTCAGTTATGCAGGGAATAAATTTTATTAACATGCAATTTTACTCTGAAATGTAATAGTTATAAAAACATTTCTCTATAAGTAAGTATCAAATCATATTTTTATGGTATCAGTACTTTTAGGAAAGTACTCATTATGACATAGTATCTATTTGGGATCATGCTACTCTGTCTCAACTATCTCTCTTAACAATCTATATAATGTTAGCCAAACTTTTCATTACTAAGGCAAGTCTAAATCTGTCTATAAATCAGCATTGCTATTTTGAGACCAGAAAATGTATCTGTGCCACCAAACCCTTCACATCGGTTTATCACATCAGTTCCTTATTTCTTAAAAATTGACACAGTGTAATATACAGTCATACCTTAGTATCTGTGGGGGTTGATTTCAAATCTCTAAGCATAATAAAATCACAGACATTCAAGACTCTTATAAAAATGGCATAGTACATCTGCAAATAATCTGTTTCTATCTCCTTGTAAATTTGAAATTATTTCAAGATTATTATATAAAACAACGTAAATGCTATGTAAATAGTTGTTATACTGTATGTCTACCCAATAGCACAAGAATGAAATCTGCATGTGTTCAGTACAGAGGCAACCACTGCACACCTAACTACTTAGCATACAAATGAGTGCTGTTCAAACATCAGTGCTGGGCAGAGACTAAGAATGTGTGAAAGGGTGGAAGATGCCCTCTCACTTCATTTATGTGGATTCAGTGTAGTACCTGGTGATAATAAATTCAAATTTTGCTTTTTGGAACTTCCTTGATTTTTTTTTTTAAATATAGGGTATTGAACCCAAAGCTTTTGCACTGAGTGAAGTTTTTGAGACAGAGTCTTGGTAAATTGCTAAGATGCTCAGGCCAGCTCAAACTCACGATTCTCCTACCTCTGCCTCCCAAAGTGGTAGGATCACTGGTGTACACCAGCATAACTGGCTACTTTCTGGAATTTCTTGGTTCTGGAATATTCTGGATCAGCGGTTAGTGGAATCCAAGATGTGGAATCCAAAGAGAGGGAGGGTCAAATTTAACAAAAAAGCTTACCTCTACAAAATGAAGAAGCTTTTCAGTGGATGCCTCAAATGTTTTTCGAGCAATTTCTGATTTCCGCAATTGGCAGTCAAGCACTGTGATTCTTTTTCTTAAATCCTGAACACTTTCCTAGAATGAGATAAGTTTTATGAGCTATGCTGCATGTGACTGTTAGCAGATGATGACAGAAACTCTTACCAGAGTCACACAAGTAAAAACAATGGACACATACACTACATATATTTATATATTATATATTATACACTATGTTATATATTATATACTACATATTATATATAATATGTATTATATATCATATACTACATATATTTATATATTATATAATATATAATATGTAATATATAATAACATATAATTATATAATATAATGCATAATATAATATATACTATATAATAATATAAGATATGATATAATATAATATAATATAATATAATATAATATAATATAATATAAAAGACTGAGCTAGCAGGGAAGTAAAGGAATTCTGTGAAGGCACAGGGCAGCAACGTAGAAAACCCACTGGGGTGAGAGGATACTGAAGCATAACTTGCTCTGCGGATCACATGATGCCGATCCCTGGTGGCCTGCACTTTAGGGTTTCATCAGGCACAAAGAACACGCAGCCGAACTTTAATGTGTGAACCAGGAGGAAGGAATCTTTGCAGAAATAAGCAACGGTCTGTTTTTAACTCTGGCGAGTGAGAAGACTAAGAGCCTCTCTTGAGTAATTCCTCACCACAAGCCTGTATTTACGCAGGTTTGGGACCTGATTCTGTATTACTTGGGGGGCCTGAAAATTCATGATCCAAAATTTTAGTTTAAATTGCTCCTCGCATAGTAAAAACAAAAGCAAAACTCTTTTAGACAGCTGTTTTCTCAATTCAGATCTCAAAGAATTCCCAAATATGTCAATGGAACATGACCTCACAATAAAAAAAAACTACTAAACACATAAAAAAAAATAAGTGCTAAGAATGAAAGTTAAAAGAAACAAACTAGACTGTGCCTTGCATGGTACTACACAATGTAATCCCAACACATTGGAAGCCTGAGTCAGGAGAATTGCAAGTTTGGGCCTGGCCTGTGCAATTTAGCTACTTAGACATTATCTTTAAAAAAGAAACGAAAAAAGAAAAAAAAAAAAAAAAACAAGGCAGGGATATACAGCTCATTGTGTAGGCCTGGGTTCAATTCCCTAGTACCATAAAAAACCAAAACCAACACCACAACAAAAACACTAGGGTCAGAGTTACAGAGAAAGCAGGTACCTGAGTGATCAGATATGCAATATAGAGTAATTATGTTAAATATTGTTATGGCTTATATAACGAAGCAACACATGCTCACAGCTGGAACATTTAAGAGGTGGCTGGATCCTGAGTGTGTGATGCTGAATTACAGTGTGTGACACTGAGATTAAGGCTATCAGGTAACTAAACTGGTTTAGCACAGTTCTGGGTGTGAATAATGGAGGGCCCATCCTGGATGTCGGTGGTACCAGTTAATAGGCCAGCAGCCCAGATGGAGCAGAAAGGGAAATACAGAAGGCAGGCTGTTTGCTATCTCTTGCCTGCCCTGCAATGGACTAGTTTTCCTCTGCTATACCATTCTGCTTTGAAGCCAGCTGACTATCACTGAAACATCTAGAGACTGAGGTGAAATAAATCTTTTCTCCTTTAATTTTTGAGTGCTGGGTATTGTGACTCAGCAATAGGAAAAGTTAAGATAAATACATTTTAAAAATTAAGAAGGAGCACTTTGGCTCTTATTACTCTTTCAGTTTTTTATTCTTCTTATTTTTTTACACTAGGGAGACTATAATATTTATAAATGTGAATTTATTTCACTTATGAATATGGTCTCAAGTTGCCTCTGTTTATCTTTAAAAGCCTCAAGATTATGCTATTGTATAGTTGAGTAGAATTCTATTATATAAAAATACCACTTTTTTTTAAACCATTCTGTGGTTGATGGGCATTTTGGCTGTTTCCAAGATTTAGCTATTACAAATTGTGCTGATATAAACATGGGGGCACTATGATATGATGTTTTCAGTTCTTCTGGAAAAGTACCCAGACGGGGAATAGCCGATTGAACGAGATGTCTGATCCTATTTTTGTGGAATCTCCACACTAATTTCCACAGTGGTTGCACCAGTCTACACTCTCACCAACAGTGGAAAAGGGTTCCTTTTTCCCCACAGCCCTACCATTTGTTATCAGTTAATTTCTTAATGGCAGTAATTCTTTGTGGAGTGAGATGGAATCTCAGTGTTGGTTTAATTTGCATTTCTCAAATGGTCAGTGATGTTGAACATTTCTTATATATTTATTTGCCATTTATATTTCTTCATCTGAGAAGTGTGTGTTCATCTGAGATTCCCATTTTTGAATTGGAAAAGAAAGTGCTCAAAAGGAAAGAACAACTGGGATAGGGGAAAGGAGAAAAGGAAGGAGAAGATTATATGTATGTAGATACACATATATAACTATATGTATGTATATGTATGTAAGATAGAGTCACTATGCTACCAATCTCTGTTAGTTCATTAAAAATAACAGTTTGTGTTGTTATTGTTTGATTGTTTGATCATTTTTTATTCTTAATCTTGTAATCTGAACAACTAATTCTAAGACAACAATATGCAGTGTATTAAGTAGTGTTAATTTCTTACTATTTTTTTGAAATTCTGTATCATTTCTATCCTCTTTTCTGTTTTGTTTTTTAAAATAAAAAAAAAATGGCTGGGGATTTAGCTCAGCGTCTCCAGCACTTGCCTGGTAAGTGCAAGGTCATGAGTTTGATGCCCAGTACCATAAAATAAATAACTAAATAACTAAATAAACAAAATTTTAAAAATTAGGAAGGAATTATGAGTGTAATAAAGGCAGAAGAAAGCTGTCTAAATGGGTCCAGATGACATAAAAATGAATGGGCAAAATAAAAATGTATTCATAATCAAATTTAGAACTTTGATTTATGGGTTTAACATTCAATCAGATACAGCTGAAAAGAGAATGAGTAAACTGATGACAAAGGGAGAGAAACTTCTTTAGCTGAATAGAAAGATAAAAACAATATAAATAGAGAAGAAAAGGTCAGGAGAAAACACCTAGAAGATCTGTTATATATACAATCTGAGTTACACAGTGTAACTAGAAAGAATAAAGCAGGAGCCGGGCATGGTGGCATATGCTTGTAATCCCAGCACTCAGGAAGCTGAAGCAGGAGGTACACTGTGAGTTCAAGGCCAGAATGGGCTACATAGTGAGTTCTAGGCCTGGCTGAACGACATAGCGAACCCCTATCTCAAAAAACAAACAAACAAACAAACAAACAAAAAACCAGAGTAATACCTTAGGTTTTTCTAGAAATGGCAAAAGACACTATTTCTCAGACCAGGATGCTCAAGGAATTCCTAATGTCATAAATCAAAATAAATTAACACATGAATCATTGAGGTCAAAATGCTCAATATCAAAGCAAAAGAGATCTTAAAATCAAATAGCAGGAAAGAGATAGCAAACTAAAGATAAACTAACAGCTAACATTGCAGTCATGAAATAAAAACAATGAGAGAATTTAAATGTCGACTTTCATATTGTCTATGTAGCCAAAATATATTTCAAGAATAAGAGTTGTAACAGGAGGTTTTACAGAGCTGGTGGCACATCCCTATAATCCCAGTGCTCGGGAGGCTAAAGCAGGAGCATTGTCACAAGTTTGAGGCCAGCATGGGCTACAAAGTGAGTTCATGGCCAGCCTGAACCATACAGTAAAACCCGGCCTCAAAAAAGACAAAGAAAAAAAAAAGAGATTTTACATACAAATGGAGAATTTATAAAAAAATTTTTTTTTGCCTGGGCAACGTAGTGACAATGAGAGACCATATCAAAATAAAATTTAAAAAAATACAATAAAAAAGGCTTGGCATATTATCTTGGTGCAAAAGTCATGGGCTCAATCCTCGGGACCACCACCAAAAACCAAGTAAAAGAATACAACACAGAAACAAATAAAACATACAAAATAAGAGAGTAGTAATGAAGCTGGATGTTTCACTAAATAAAAGAAGTATAAAAGGAAAATTCTTCCAACTACCAATCAAAACTTAACAAATGGCAGGAAAAAAAAGCCAGATATGTGTTTACCATAAATATAATTAAAATATAAGGATACTGAAAAGTTTAAATAGATGAAAAATACATAGAATCAAAAAAAAAAAAAAAAAAACCAACCAAAAGAAAGTTGTGTGACTATTTGAAATCAATCAAAGACAGGCAGTAAAAAGAATTGCTAAATAAAAGAGTCCTGACATTTCCATAAAAGATGACATAATTCCAAGCCTGAATATATCTAAAAACATTACTTCAAAGTGCATAAAGAAAAATTTTAGAAAGAAACCAAAAGGTAGAATTTTTTAACACAGGAAACAATGGCACAAGCAGACAAAGAAATGAATGTAAGTAGAGAAAAAATAATCCCCTGATGCGCCTTCTAATGGAGCACACAGAACAGGAATATCCAACAACTGCAGAATTCTTTTCTACCTCAATTTGAGCTTCTGTAGTCACTAAGTAGCAAGCCATGAGGCAGAAAAACATCAACAGATTTTGAGGAGTGTTTATTCTGTAAACTATAGTCTCTGGTCACAATGCAATTACTTTTTCATGCCACAGTGGCGCTCACAGATAAAGGTAGTTATAGACATCTAAATTCTTGCCAAATTAACTGATACATTTAGTGAAATTTCAGTAAAGCCTCCAATTTTTTTCTTTTGGTGGGCTTAATATAGCTAAGTCTAAACGAGTTAAAAGAAAAAAGGGTCGTATAGTCACTATATTTCTAAAGAAAAAAATAGGCAGTATGACTAGATATCAACATTCATTTCAAAATATATAGTAAACAACATACTGTATTATTCACAGAGGAATATTTGTCGACTATGGAAAGACCAGCGATCCACATACATATGAAACCCTGACACAGCACAGAGTTTGCTGATCAAGTAGGGAAGAAGGAACTTTTCAATAAAAGGTGTCCTCACTTTCTACACTGCCACAAACCAACTGCAGAAAGACTGAAACTTTAAAACGTTTGGAAGCAAAAAGAAAAGAAATTCTTTACATCTCTGGCGATAAGAACTTCTAAAAAGATACACGAGGGGGAAAAACAGTTTTGACCACATGAAAATTAAGAACTCCTATACATTTCAGCACAGAATGAAAATGAAACCATACATTTGGGACAGTAATTTTGTGACATATAAAGAGATTAATAAGTAACTAGAATCATATATATATATATATATATATATATATATATATCCAATGGAAAAATGGCCAAAAAGACACAAAAGGACATTTCACAGAGGAACACAAATGTCTAATAAATACACAAATATATGCTCAGTTGAGCATTAAAGAAAGATTGGGGAGCAAAGTCCTGGTTTACAGCAACAGGGTTATAAATATCTCTATCAAGGCTGACCTTAAATTAATAATCTGATGTCACTGAACATGAAGATGCATGCGATCATCCTCTGTGCCAGCCCATCACTGTCTCAATGTCATTACTACCCAGGGAAAACTGGCACTTATTATACCTACCAGCCTCATACAAATTAAAAAGTCAAAGACAACAAAGGGCTGGCAAAGTGTAGTGTAAATGGTACTTCTCACTCATTACTGATGGAAGTAGAAACCTGGCTTCAACACTTTGAAACAGAAGTAGGCATTTCCTTGTAAAGTTGAACAGTTATCCAACCTAGCAATTCTACTGGCAGGTAACCATTACACATGTGGCACAAGAAATATGCACCAAAATGATTATAGCAACAGGAATCATAGTAGAAGAGTACAGAAGTAACTAGACTTCCCACTGGATGCAGAATGAATAAATACAGTATAGTATATCTATTGCAGTGGTATACAAAGGAGTTAAAAGATAGAATTAGCTACCAATTTCAAATGGATGAATTTAAAAACACAAAATGTTGAGTTAAAAAAATATAGAATCGTATATATAGTATATTTGTATTTTTATAAAATTGATAAAATACACAAAACCAAAGACCATATTATTCAGGGATGGATATATATATATATATATATATAGATAGATAGATATCTATATATATATATAAATTTTTTGATTATCAAAAAACAGAAAACATTAAAACCAAAACAGTGGTTACCTCTAGGGACAAGTAACAGGAAAGGGACTTTGTGGATCTTCAAAGGTATTTTGCAATGATTTATTTCTTAAATTAGAGGTGAAATTAAAAAAAAAACAAATAAGTAGATAAGAGAAAATTACAATGAACAATAAAAGCATGATTA
The DNA here is from genome assembly GCA_004027295.1 of Dolichotis patagonum. NCBI lineage: Eukaryota > Metazoa > Chordata > Mammalia > Rodentia > Caviidae > Dolichotis > Dolichotis patagonum. The sequence continues at coordinate 284,591 of PVJX010000008.1, read as the reverse complement.
TAAAAACAATATGAACTTTTAATATTTTGATAATTCCTAAAATCATAACCAGGCTAAAGTTGCACAAAACAGTCATATCTCATTTTTTGGAGTGTGAATTCTGGATCGAAAAATAACAAATGCACACAACAGTCCTAAGTGTTAATATTGTCTCAGTGTGACTTTCCATGTTTGCTGTGAAAGGCAGATAGGAACTTCAGCCTTCTTATGGAAATGGTTTAAGTAAACAGATGCAAGAAGTATGCTAGATACTCTTAAGAGCTAAATAAAAATATTTCAGACTTTTTCCCTAAATTTTGCTTTTGGAAAACTAGTTTTATTCTGTTGGCATATTTGCAGAATTCAATTCTTTTATATGCTTAATCAAACATTCACACATTATTCAGATTCACTTTATGTTCTCCTGACAGCTGAACGGTTTAGAGACACACTCGTGTTTATAGCTGAACAACTCTATGAAGTTACATCTATTTCAATTGATTCACTTTCCTGTCTTACTTCACTGAATTAAGAAAATATGTCTACTATAGTTTTTGGAAGCTATTCAATGAATATAGTATGCACAATGTAAAAAAAAATCACATAAAATAATTTGCATAAAGAAAAGATTGCTTTGCCTTCTGAAAACCATTCAGTATTTTGCTATTGAAACTGAGAATCCTTTACTAGAGCCTAATTTAGTACACTCTACACTAAGAAAAAAATTCAGACTCGGTTTCTTCTCATTAATTATTTTGAGCCTAGGGTAAAAATTTTTCCTGAAGCCCTCTAATCAAAGAACAAAACACATTCCTTCTTCCAGCAGTTAGCTCAGAGATGAAGGTGAAAGCCAATGTAATCAATTAAATGTTAAACAGTTATAGGACTTAGTGCCTGCCCAGGACTGCACTGACCAATGACCCAGATCAATTTGGGGTGCCCTGCTTTTTGCTCCTGCAGTTCTCTGGGTAAAAGGCAGGCTCACAACCTTCACATTACCTCCTCAGCACACATCAGCCTATCAGCGAACAGAAGACAAAACACTGACCTAGTTTAGAAGTGCAGATGAAAAGAAAATGAAAACAGAATACATGACAACGACAAGGAAACCATGGTAACGAGAGCAGAAGATTGTTTTGCTTACTTTATTTTGGTCAGAATAAGCAGCGAGCTGAGCCTTCAGCTCCATCGTCTCGGCCTCTAACAGACGGATCACTTCTTCGTAGTCCATTTCCATCCCATGCGCCTGCCTCTGCGCAGCTTCCGCAAGATGAATCCGAGTCCGCAGGGCTCTCGTTTCTTCCACGACGGCTTTGGCTTCCTGAGTAGTTCAAAATTAATGTCATTGAAAGAACACGCACTCAAAACATAGTTCAGTGGTCCTCATAAAAATGCTATCACTGCAAAACAGCAGGCCTGTGTTTCTTTCTCCACCTGGAAATTAATCTTCATGTTGCCTTCATATGTGGACTAGCTTGCCTGATTGTGCTTTTTTTTCTCTGTTGATTTCTTGGAAATACTTTAGTAGGGCATCTCTTAACTTCGCACACCTAATGTCTGGAAAATAAGCTAAGTTGTAGAGATTTTAAAAAGGAAAACAGGACTGGCTCAAAGATAAGCAGAACAGCTAAACCGAAACTCAAGTTGGTGGCAGGGCTCCTGTTCCAGGAAGGTTCTTGGAGCTTAACTGGATGCTACCCAGATTTTCAGAATGTTGTGGGGCTGATTTGTGAAGCAACCCAGGGGCCAGAGCTCGTTCCTGGACATGTCTGTTATATATCACTTTTGGTTTAAAAAAGGTGGAATGTAGCAGCAAAATATATAGCCAAATCTGTAGGAACCAATGGTCAAAGGACAGCTATGGAATACATATTATGTCCGAAGTGCTTTAGAGAAAGGCATTTAGAGAAAGGCAATATTAAAATCTCATACATAAGCAGAGACTCAGAGAAGTTATATAACCTCCTCAAGGACTGTGTCTACAGTAGTGCTTGAATTTGAATCCAGCTCTGCTTGACTCCATTGATGTCTTTCTTTCATCATTTTATCCTGCCTCTAAAAGACAAAACAAAAATACCCTCTACACTAGCTATACTTTGCACCTTAGCAAGAGGTTCAGGTGGGCAAAACCACTTGCTGTCTCAAAATGTAACTTGCTGGCTGGGTGTGTGGTGCACACCTGTAATCTTAGTATTTAGAAGGCTGAGGCAGGAGGACTGCTGTGAGTTTGAAGCAAGTCTGGGATATATAGTGAGTTCAAGAGAAGTCTGAACTGCATAGCAAGACCCTGTCTCAAAAACAAAACAAAACAAAACAAAACAAAGGAACTTGCTGATGAGTCTAAGATAGTCTGTAGGACACCAGTATAATTTAATACGGCAGTTATACTATAATCTATTTTTTTCTTTATTTGATGCAGAAATACTTCTTTTTTGCAATGGAATTTTCTGCTCCAATTCCCATGACTAATATTAAACTACAGCTATTTTAATTTTCTTGGAGCTGTTACAGGGCATTTGATTTTGTTTGAGCCTAAATACATTTGATGGACCAAGAGGCAAATGGATATGTTCTTTATTCTTCTAGATTTGATATTTCTATATCAGTTTTTCTTTTATTAACTTTATGAAAAAAGAAAATTTCATAACCAAATGAGAGAGTAATAGTGAGTACACCATGTGTCACTATCTGCAAAGCAGTTACTAAGAGTTCAAGGGTTCAAGACAAAGAAATAAACTTTTTACAAAGAAGAAATCGATTATTAGCACAAAACTTTCTTTTCAATGAACTAAGAGAAAGTGGGAGTATAAGTGAAACAGATTGTCATTATTCTAAAATATTTTTTTAAAAATGGAGAAATTGGGAGAACTATTTGAACTTCTATTTCTTATTTATATGTTCCATTTTGCTGTTCACTCATAAATACATAGAGTTTTTGATATAAGAGAAATCATGTGATGCTTACACTTGGGTGTCTGATTTATTTCAGTTAACATTACGTTCTCAAGTTGTATGCATTTACCTACAAATGTCTCAAGTTTATCCGTCTTTGTGGTAGAGCAGTACCCCACTATGTATAAATAGCACATTTTTTTTTATCCATTCACCTTTTGAGGGATATACACACTGTTTCGAAGATGTAGGTATTATAAATTGTGTTGCTAGAAACAAAGGTATGCATATGTATCCCTTTAATATGATAAATTCCAGGGGGAAGGTACTTAAATGTGGGAAAGTGCAATCAAATGGAACTCTATTTTTAGTGTTTTGAAGAATCTCCACATTGATATCCAAGGTGGTTGGATTCCCACCAACAACGTAGAAGAGTGTTTCCCCCTACATCCTCACCAGCATTTGTTGCTAGATTTTTTTTATAGTAGACATATTTTCTGAGTTAAGATGATATCTCAGTATAGCATCTCTCTAATGGCCAGCAATATTGAACATTTTTTCATATTTTATTGGCCATCTTTATTTCTTCTTCTGAGAAGTACCTATAGTTGTCCTTTTTTTTAATCGAATCTTTTATTTTGGGTAATCTTTTTATGAGATTTTTATACATTTTAGATGTTAGTCCTCTGAGGAGTAGATGGCAAAAAAATCACTCTCATTCTGTAGGCTGTCTCTTCACTCTCTTGGTTGCTTTCTTTGTGGTACAGAAGCTTTCCAATTTAATAAGATTCCATTTATTGATTCTTTGTATGATATCTTGACCACTGAGGTTCTGTTCAAAGAGTTTTTGCTTATGCTTTTATCTTCAAGAGTCGTACCAATTTTATCTTCCAGAAGATTCAATGTTTTCTGTTTTAATGTTTATATCTTTGATCCATTTTGATACTAGTTTAGTCCATGATGAATTATACTGATATAGACTCAATCTTCCATATATGAATATCCAAATTTCCCAGTACGATTTATGAAAGAGGCTATCTTTCCTCCAGTGTATGCTTTGGCCCTTTTGTCAATGATCAAGTTAGATGTATGTGTCAGTGGTTGGTTGTGCTTCCTCTGTTCTGTTCCATCGATCCACATACCTGCTTTTATGACAGTACAATGCTGTTTAAACCAGCATAGCTTTATACACTGCTTCCAAGTCTAGGATTGTGATGTCACGGGCTTTGCTTTTGTGTTCCAGGATTACTGTTGGTATTCTGGGTCTAATCTTTTTCCATATTAATTTTAGGATTGTTTCCTCTAGATCTGTGAGAAATGCCATTTTTGGTTGGCGATTACATTAAATCTGTGTATCGATTAGGGAAGTACAGCCATTTTGCTTATATTGGTTCTACCTAGCTCTGAACAGAAGATATCTTTTTATTGTTTGATTTCCTTCCAATTTTCTTTTTCAAAATGATGTAATTTTCATTGTAGAGGTCCTGCACTATCTTTGTTAGGTTAGTTCCTAAGTACAGTAAAACTTGGATTGTTACTTGTTCTGTGAGTGTTCCACAAGACAAGCAAACATTTCTAACACATTTTAACTTGACAAAAGAGTGATGTCTTGCACTATGATGCTGAGTGTCACATGCTTACAATTAAGCCAGTGGTGGTTCTCTCCCTCTCTTACTGCAGGATTGTGGGAGATTGTCTCCCAACAGCAAGAGGTTATAGAGGAGTTCTCATCTGCAGAGAAGAAAAAGGTGGCGCAATCCTTCCTTCAAATGAGGTTACAAAAATATGGGAAACAGAAAATGTGGGAAACAGTACAAAGTTTTGTAGAAAAGTTATCACCTAAATAAGGCTGTAGCAGTATGAATGATGAATCTGTTTAACGACAATACAATGTCATATTTCTGTGAAATCTTCAAAAGGAGGCAAAAGTAAGTATCAAGTAACTATCATTGGTTACATTCCTTGTTAAATTTACAACAAAATGAAAATAAAAAGAAAAAATTCTATAGAGCCAATAGATAGCAGTGATGCCCCAGCAATAGTGAGTGTCATCCCGCATGATGACCCTCCTCTTTTTCTCCCTCATACCAGCCACAGAGGTTTCCAAAGGTAAGTGGAGGTTAATTTGCTTATTATCCTATTTTGCATTTTCTTTACCATTTAGTATCATATTACAGTATTGTAGTTTTATATGCATTTTTTGGGTGATGGAACAAATCATCTGAGTTTCCAATACTTCTTATGGGGAAATTTGCTTGGATATACAAGTGCTTTCAATTATAAGCATGTCTTTTAAACAAATTATGCCTGAAAATCAAGGTTTTATTGTATTTAATTTGCTTTGATGCTAGTGTGAATGATACTGTTTTTCTAATTTCTTATTTAGTAAATTCATTATTAACACATAAGCATGCTATTGAGTTCTATGTTTATTTTATATTCTGCTACATTACTGAATTTGATTATTAATTTTTGGAGCATTTTAGTGAAGTTTTTTGGGTCTTGTAAATAAATCATTATGTCATTTGCAAATAATGATATTTTGACCATTCCTAAATACATCTCTTTTATTTCTTTCTCTTGGTTGCTTTGGCTAATGTTTGGAGGACTACACAGAACAGAAGTGATAATAATGGACATCTTTATCTTGTTCCTGATTTTAAAAGGAAAGCTGTCAGTTTTTCCTCATATAATACTGGCAACAGGCTGGTCATAAATGGCTTTTATCAGATTGAGATAAAGCCCTTCCATTCCTATTTTATTCAGAGATTTTTTTTTTATCATGAATGGATGTTGTATTTTGTCAAAGATTTTTTTGTGTGTCTTTTGAAATGATCATGTGATTTTTGTCATTGCTTTATGCGATGAATAATAACATTTATTGGCTTGCCTGTATTACACCATCTTTACGTCCCCGGATGAAGCATACTTGTTCATGATGTATGATCTTTTTGATGATTTTCTGCATTCTGTTTGCTGGTATCATGTTGAGGATTTTTGCATCTATGTTCATTAAAGAGATTGGCTTGTAGTTAACTTCTTTTTTAGTTGGACCTTTAGCATCTAAGAATGTTTTTTTTTTTTTTTGTACTGGAGACCCAACTCACGATGTCACACTTGCCAGGCAGGCACTTTTACCGCTGAGCTAAATCCCTGGTCCCTAGAATGATTTTGAAAGTACTCCTTTTCTCTTGATTTCATTAAAAAGTTTAAGGAATATCAGTGTTTCCTGAAGTTCTTGCAGACTTTGGCTGTAAATCCATTAGATCTTGGGCTTTCTTTATTTGATAGTGTTTTTATTACTGCTTCAACTTCATTGCCTGTTATTGGGTTGTTCAAGATTTTCTAAGTCACTTTGATTCAGTTTTGGTAATTTGTATGTATCTAGGAATCTCTCCATCTCTTGTGAGCTCTCTAATTTTCAGAATATAGTGAAGTAGTTACTAATGATTTTCTTGATTTTGGCAGTGTCTGTTGTGATTTCACCTACTCCATTTCTAATTGCATTGATTTATGTCTTTCCTTTTTTTGTGGAGGTAAGATTGGCCAGGGATTTGTCTATTTTGTTTATTCTTTCAAAGAACCAGCTCTTTAATTCATTAATTCCTTGTACTTTGTTTCCATTTCATTGATTTCTGATTTGATGTTTATAATTTTCATGTTTTGTTCAAGCTGTGAATCTGGATTGTTCTTGCTTTTCTTGGACCTTGAAATGTATCAATAGGTTATTTGTTGGGGCTCGTTCTGGTTTTCTGATGTGCGCGTCACAGCTATAAACCTTCCTTATAGGACCACTTCTGATATGTTGTACTGGCATACTGCTGGATTTTGTTTTTAATTCTCAGAACTGTCCTATTTTTGCTTAATTTCTTCTGTGACCCAATGATTATTCGAAAGTATGCTAATTTCTGAAAGTCTGCAAAATTTCTCTGGATTCTTTTGCTATTGATTTTTACAAGGCAAAAGATTTACATCATTTGAGGTGAAACCAGAGTGTTGCCATTTATTTTTTGTTTCATTGTACAATAATTTGATAATATGTGTGGCAAAATTTCAATTTTCTGCATTTATTCTGGCCTGCTTTATTAGCTAGTATATGATTTATTTTGGAGGAAAGTACCATGTGCTATAGAAAATAATATTGTTGAGTGAATAGTGTCCATATATTTGTTAAATCTGTTTATTTAAACATTTGGTTCTACTTTGATATTTCTATGTTGATTTTTTATTTAGTTTGTCTATTTGTGATAATGGGGTATTGAGGGCCCCCTGTATAACTGTATTGATGTTGATTTGTTCTTTTATGTCTCCTAGTGTTTGGCTTATGAAGTTGAGTACATCATGGTTTGATGCATGTATGTTCGTAATTGTTATCTTCCTGTTGAATTGTTCTGTTAATCAATATGTGATGTTTCTCTTTGCTTCTTTTGATCAATTTTGGCTTGAAGCCCACTTTTTCTGAAAACAAGAGCTACACCTACTTCTTTTTGGGTTTCTATTGCATAGACTACTTTTTCTCATTCTTTAATTTTTAGTCTATGACATATTTTTGTGTTACATGTGTTTCATGTATATGGTATACTGCTGGAATTTGTTTTTTGATCCATTCTGATAATCTGTGTCTCTTGATTGGCAAATTGAGCCCATTTACATTAATACAGTTATAATTGATAGGTATTGATTTATTTCTGTCACTGTATGATTCTCTTTTTGCTGTTTTGGTTTGTATCTCTTCTACTTAATTGCTAGCTGTACCTGGTAAATGCATTGTATTGGAGCTTCTGGCATTGTTATGTTCATTGTCTACTCCATAGGATATCCTTGAGAATTTTTTGTAGTGTTTGTTTGGTGTTCATAAGTTTCATTAGATCCTTCTCTTTACCATGGAAATAACTTATTTCTCCATCAAGTTTGAAAGATAATTTTGCAGAGTATAACAGTCTGGAGTTGTAAGGCTTTTTTTAAAATTCTGAAACATTTCATTCTCAGCTTTGCTTGCCATCAAGGTTTGTGTTAAGAAGTCTGCTGTAATTCTGATGGGTTTCCTTTTATAGGTGATTCATTGATTTTCTTTAGCAGCTGTTACAATTCTGTTTTTGTGCTGGATTTCTGGTATATTTAATTATTATGTGATGTGGAGATTTTTTTTTTTCCTTCTTTCTGGATCATGGCTCTTTGGGGTTCTATATGCACCACTTACCCATATGCTAAATTCTTTTCCTGCATCTGAAAAGTTTTTTGGTATTACTTCTGTAGTTTTTTTATGCCCTTTGTGTTGTTTTCTGATTTTTTACTAATCTCAATTACTCTTATATTAGTCTTCTTTGAGTTATCTGGAAACTGTTGGATTGACTTTTCATGTTTTTTTTCTTTTAAGGTATCTCTCATTAACTGACCACTGACTGCATTCCCCATACTCTAAATCTGATAGTCTGTCTCCACACTGGTCACTTCTGCTGCCCATGCTTTCAATTATATTTTTAATCTCCTGGATTTGTGTTTGGAATTTTTTTTTTTTTAAATGGATCCCCACTCTTTTCTATGCTGGGCATTCAAGTTTTGCAGCTCTTTCTTTAGCTCCATTAGATTTTTATTAGTGTCTTCTCTAGATTTGTGGATCATTTGTTATATTAGGGTCATTGTCTGATAAGTGATATTCTCTTTAAACTCACCAAGAACCTTATTGAACTCCTTTACTTCCACTAGTATTCTTTCAGACCTTTATGCTGTGTAGCTTATGATTTCCTCCCCCTTGATAGCTCCGAATGCATTTTGGGGGAGTCGAAAGTTTCTGGAGGTATTTCATAGCCTTCTCTTTCTGCATTTCTAATTTTTGTTTTTGTGCTGAAGTTTTTGGCTTCTTTGGCTCAGTGTCCCGTTCTTCAGGAGTGAGTTGAAATATTGTCTATGACCTGCAGGCAATCCAGATATTGGCATACAAAGGAACTGATAGCATCAATTATATTACCATGAGTACAGTAGTAAAATCAGTGACAATGGCATCAAGTATCAACTGAATACTAAATAAAACTAAGAATCACTCACTCACAAGCTGCCCTTAACTACAGCGAAGAAGTCTATTATTTTAGTGAAAACACTTAGGCCACCCACCATAGCCCACAGACTCCACGATCTTCCTGGCCTGAGCCCACGCTTTCCAGAGGATCCCAAGAGATCTCTGTTTAGCTCTGACCCTCTCCAAGCCTGTTTCCCCTAGCTGTGTCTCATCCAGTCTCTGCGGGGGGTAATACTTGCGTCCCAGAGCTAACCCCTTCACCTGGGTGTTGGTCTCATCTTCAGTCAGGTCAGTCTTTTGGCTGTCACTTGTGCTGTCCTGTACTACGGAGAATGTAGGAGTAGAACTGTCTAGAATTGGTAGTTTGGCTGCTGTCCTCTTGCTTCCCATGGGCACTGCACAAGGGCCTGGGGCTGATGATGACAGCAAGAGATGTAGGGGCACACAGTGTCTCTCTCCTACCTCCCACATGGGTTGCATGGTGCATGAGGTTGGTGGTGGTGGCAGAGCAGACAGTACCTGTCTGTTCCTGCCTCCCACGTGGGTCCTGCAGGGCCTGGGGTGAGCAGTAGACTCAGGGCACATGGCTCATCTCTGCTTCTACCTCCTGCATGGGCTGTGCCGGGCCTGAGGCCGGTGGTAGTGTGGCAGGGGTGTGACATGCAGTTCTTTTATGTTCCCGCCTCATTGGTTGGTCAGGTGGGGCCTGATGCCCGGGGCTACATCAGCAGGGGTGGGACATGCAGTTCCCCTCTGTGCCTGCCTCCTGAAAAGATTACATGGGGTTTCCATGCACATATCCTTAGGAGTCAGTTTTTCAATTAAACATTTACCAACTATTAAGTATTTTTTATATGTGTATAGGCTCTGAGATAGCTATTGAACAATGTAGACAGAAAGCCCTTCCTTTCAAGCCCTCAGAATATGATCTCTAGCTGGAGAGAGAGACAGGAAACTAGGGATTCTCAGTGAAGATCTCCAAGAGGAGACATCTGACCAGAAACACATAAAAGAGATGAAACCATGATTTTCCAAGCAAACAGAATTGTTGGTACAAAGGCCCTCAGATGATTGTGTTTTGCATCTTTGGAGAATAGCAAAAGGCCAGTGGGGCGGAGGTTGCAAGTAGTAGGTGACATGAAGAAGAAACAGTAGTTAGGTGGTGAAAATAACAACAGGTAAAATACAGCTGTCTTTTTTCTAGCTTGGGCTAGAATATCATGTATGTGTTACATAAATGCAGGAAGAAGACTACATTAAACAAAACAAAGCAACAAAAATGTAAGCTAATGTGGAGAAAAGAAGAGAAGTGAAGGAATATGGCACATTTGAGAAACAATGATAGATGGATTTTGATTGCTCTAGATGCTTCTCAAAGGGAAATAATGGATTTTTTAAGAAGGGCTGGAAGGAGAAGGGAAAAGGCCAGGTTGGGGTAGAAATGACATGAAAGACAATGGGGCTTGAGGGGAGGGCCTTCGAGTAGACTATGATGCTAGAAAGTGCTTAAAAAGCTAAAGCTGGCAGCAGGGTGCACAAGGGAGAGAGCAGGCCCACCAGCTGCCTTGTACCCTAAAACCAAACACCCAAAGCATGTTATTCCTTTCTATCTGAAAGTAACAGACTGAACAATATAGAAGGATTTTTTCAGGAAAAGTATCTAGGAAAAAGGGGGGTATCAACCTAGCACCTCACACCGATCAGTGCAGTTCAGTGATCAAGAAGTCATTAGTGACGCAGTTAAGTCACCTTCGCACCAGTCTGCTGATGCGCACACAGGAGGTGATGGCTTCCTATGACAGCCCTGTTCTAAATGTCTTACGTGTCAACTCAGCTAATCTGAACACTGTGATGTGAGGTGTGTCTATAATTAACCTCCTTTCATAGTTAAGACACCAAAGCACAGAAAGGGTAAGTAAGTTGCTCAGAATCACAAACTCAGTAAGTGACAGTGTCATGATCTGAACCCACGTAGTGTGGTTACAAAGTTCCTGTTTTTGGTTCTCATGCCAATTACCTGGCCAACTATGGAAAATGTTTTTTTTTTAAACAAATCAGCTGTGGGTGGCAATATCTTGAACACCAGCCCTGCATTAGCTTGGAATGTGGCATCATAACAGACAAACACATTTGAGGTTGCTGCACTGCTCCCCCTTTGCTATTAAATAAATGTTTTTTTATAAGTCTCTGAAGTGAAAGAGGAAGGGCAGAAAGTTCATGATAGCTGCGATGAAGAATAACTAATCTGATGATTCGTCTCCTTCACACTCACTTTGTGCAGCTTTTATTCCTTTAGAAAACCAGCACTTTTATTTCTGTTCAAAGAATGCTAGTTAATTAAATGAAGAATCTGTGTGGAATTTATAAGGCCATTATTGTGCACAGAAGGTAATACACTGTGAAAAGATGGGTGGTAAAAGATGCCGAGGTTTTGATGCTGAATAAATTCATGCTATTTCTTTTGTAAATGTATAACTGCCAGGCTGGTGAATGTGACCCCTTAGCAAAGTTCTAGCCCAATTCCCATTGAATGGCTGTTTAAAAGATTAGTGCATTGAAATGATGACTCTTAGAGGAAGCAGTAAAGAAAAGATAACAGCAGTGTGCTGAATTTAGCAATACAGGATCACATCAATCCATTTGCTCTTTTCCTCCCAGGCTGTCTCCTAATAAATAACTGCAAAGCTTCCTATAGCAGGAACTTTGAGTGAGAATTTTCCCAGTACTGAATACATGTACCTGAAATTCCTATCAGGGCACAGGCTGCAGTCAATTTACTGATTTATTTTGTATCAGGTACAGTTTAATTCAAATCAGAAAGTTAGATGATAAAAGAAAAACAAAAATATCAAAGTAAATTTTAAAAAATCAACAGTTGTGCTATGATTTCTAATACTAACTAGCATGAGCAAATGTAATTGAAGAGAATCCTGATTTTGAAATCAGATGTCTGACTTAAATTTCTTTTTGGTGACACTGAGGAAATGCCTTCAGTTCACTGGGAAATGGGATTTTTCTACCATGTAATGTTTTAAAGAATCTTTAAGAATGGTAACACCAAATTCTCCTTTGAAAAGATAATTCAAACTAATGAAGATCTTTGTAGGATACAAATACTGTACTTTGGTCTTAGCTCTATGATTGTATTGGGGTTAAGAACAGTGTGTGTGCTTTGCAATACATAATTGTTTTTTCCCCAAAAGGCAACATGATCTAGAATTTTAAAAAGTGGGGTCCAGGGTGTAGCTTAGTGGTAGAATGCTTGCTTAGAACAATAATAATAAAAAAGAGAGCCTTTGCATGAGACCTATATAGGTCAGTAACTTGGATCTGTGACCCCCTAACCCCATTTTGTGGCTATATAATTCTCTAAAACTCAGTCTGTTCATTTGTATAATGGGAATAACATTTGTCTTATAAACTTAAAAACAACTCATACGAGAAGATTAAAGAAACTATTAAAGCCCTTGGAACAGTTCTTTTTCCCCTTTTCCTCTTTATTGCTTTGGAAAAATATATATAACCTCCTGATAAGAAAGTCTGACTAGATAATTTATTAATGGTTTTCCTGAGGCATCCAATTAGTAATACTGACTCTTGAACTTTAGAGAAGTTGTTTGCAAAGGTAATTTGCACATGTCTTTTTTAATGTTAGCAAAAAATTATGCAAAACCCTTTCCTACCTAGTTATAAGTTGTAACGACTCCCTAATGTAGGAGGAAAAAGCATTAACTGCAGTTGCACAGTTGCAATTAGGCTACCACTTCCCCATCACTAACCTTAATGTCTGTAATTTTCAAGCTAATCAGTAAATCTTTCAAATGTCAATGGCTGACAGGAGAAAACAGGAGACTGAAAAGAGATATATGCTGTCGTGTAATGTAACTTATGCTACCAAGCCCTAAAGAATACTTCTCTTATCAGCTTCCGACATTCACTCATTGGAAAAACCTTTCTTGGTCTTGGTCCTGTTACAGTTTGTGAATAAGATTTAGGACTACGGCAGGAAGAAGGCTGTTTGAAGAAGTGCTTAAAAACAAGTTCTGCTTAGCTTCGTTAACTTATATGTCTGTTTTATTTAAAAAAAAGTATATTACATATATATATTTCAAAGAATGATCTCAAAGTGTCTTGCAGACATATTTATGAATGAATTTACAACTCACCCCTTAAGCATGGATGCATTTGGGGAAGAATTTGAGTCCACAGAACTTTTTAAACACTTCTGATATGTGTTCTCTATTTTGTCTTTCCTCACTTTCCCACCATGGATGGATACATCTACCTCACTACTCTATCTCTCTCCCTAAGTTGTTAAGCACTCTGAAGTCTACATCTAGAATATAATTTGCGGCCACATGTAATTCCCATTCTTACCAACACACTACTGATTCATGGCTTTACTACCTCGTGCTCGGATACCATGAGAATCGCATAAATAATCACCCTCCTACTGTGTTCTCCACTGTATTCTGCCTGCTTCTGAAAGACTGACTTTTCTAAGATAAACTGCTCAAGTGCCACCTTAGGCAACAAACCTAAGTACATGGTATATAAAAAATGGTATATTAAATATACCCTCAAAGTATCTCATTTCCTGTTCCAAATCAACAATCCCAGCTCTAATAACATTTAGCTCATACCTGAGTACCATATCCAACTACATTAACTTAACTACATTGCTTAGACTAAACTCTCAATTTCTTTTGGTCACCTGATTCTATTAGGTGTACTCCTTTGTCTTCATCCAATTCTCAATTTTTCTTTAAAATCTATCACTGGTTTCAAATTCTCTATTCTTTCCAGGACACTTACATTTTATCTTTCCCTTTTTGTACTATCTGTTGCCTTTTGTACTATCTGTTGCCTTTATTTGTACATATACAAATAAAATTCTCTATTCTTTCCAGGCCACTTACATTTTATCTTTCCCTTTTTGTACTATCTGTTGCCTTTTGTACTATCTGTTGCCTTTATTTGTACATATACTATTTAGTGTCCTGTTATTTTCAACAGTCATTAAAATATTCTTAATATCAAAAGCTCTTGATTGCCCAAATTAGAACACAAGCTGTCTGAGAATAAAATTTAGACACTCCACTAAGCCTAAAAATGAGATATAACTGAGTTGATATACTGTGAAAATGACTATTAAATTTTTTCCATATAATAATTGCCTTAAAGAATTTACTAGGCAAGATGCTGTCATAAGAAAGTACTTCATAGAAGATTTCAATTTATGAGAATATTAGAATTACATTTCATTCAAATAATTACAAAAGTAACCATAAACCATGAGAAATACAATATAATGAAAAGCAAATTAATTTATTAGAGTCTTCAGATATAAATTTTAAAAATCCTTTTATACATTTATCAGGAAGATGCAATTATATAATACTAAGGAAAATAAAGCACATACCAATGTTGGAAAAGGATAGATAGTTATATTTGTTTGATAAATTTCTTGTTTTATTGATTAAATATATAATATCTTAGAATTTTGCACATTAGCTTATATTTCCTCAAAACTTATGATTTTCCAACATGAAATTAATATGGCACATGCTCTCAAGGACTGCATAATCTTAAAAGTCCTTTCTAATCCTACAGATTCATTAATTCCATAATTTATTAATACCTCTGTGTGAAGACCAGTACTAATGATAGGCATTCCATGATCTAAAGGAACAGATAACTTTAGTTTGTGAGGAAAAAAAAAACTTCACTTTGTAAAGGAATATCTGGTTAAGCTTTCTGGAGGAAAAGCAGGTCAATCAAATTATAATTAACTCTAATTAACCCTCCTAAGAGCTGTCAGCCTCTTTACCTACAGCTGCGTTAGTCTCCAAAAGGTGCAAAATTGATTTCTGCCTCTGAACATCAAAGAAAATCAAAGAAATCATCTCAATTTCCTTTATAAAGAGAAGTCCTTAAAGAAGGACAGATATATAGTACATCTATTTGTTAATTTCGTCATGTGAAACTTGTATTCTGGAACAATAGAAATATTAATTAGTCAAAGCCCTGTTATGATACATTTAACCTTGAACATTTATTTCCTCTTTAAATGATGGTTGACATTAAAAAAGAGACTATTTTCTAACTCTGGTAAAAAAAATATATATATATATGTGTATATATATATATATATTTGTATATATATGTGTATATATGTGTATATATATGTGTGTGTATATATATGTATATATATATGTGTGTATATATGTGTGTATATATATATGTGTGTATATATATGTGTGTATATATATGTGTGTGTGTGTGTATATATATATATATATATATATACACACGAAAAGAGACCATTGATAGTATTCGAAATTTTCATAATCAAGGGTTTAAATTCTTCATTGACTCCTGGTACAGCTCAAAGGCTACTTTTAAAGACACATTTAACTTTCATCTGAAGTTTAAAATCGAAGGGAGATTTGTCTTCAAAATGGAAATGTAATTCTTTCTAATTAACCATTAGGGATTTAATTCAATTGGAATAAAAATACTACCAAATTTTACTTTGAAGAAAATTGACCAAATCTAAATTTAAGGCTAGATATGGCAAACTAAATTAACAAGATTCTTAAGTTGATTTGGAAAAATCAATCAAAGAGAATTCATAAGCATAACCAACCAGAGAAAGAAAGAAGGTTGGACATGTCCCAGGGATTTATTTATTTCCTTACTTATTTTTTCATACTGGAATTAAACTCACAACCTTTCACTCACTAGGCAGGCACTGTGCCACTGAGCTATACCCTGGGCCCCCATGTCCCAGGGATTTAAGGTGCATATAAAGTTACAATAATTGAAAGTCATTAATCCAACCAATATTTATTGACAAAACAACTGGAAAAGCAAAATAGCTCCGATAGATTCTACGATGTAATTATGTAATAATCACATAATCACATTATGTAAAAGGTTGATCTATAGTGATGGTGATACAACAAACAGTAAGTAGCTACTACCACAAACCATTCAAAAAAAATTGTAAAGGGTAGACTCTCATAGCAAGCACTGAACAAAATATTTCTTTGATAGATTCAGTAAAGTTGTGAGCAATATATATATATATATATGTATATATATATATATATATATATATATATATATATATAAAAAGGACACATAAAAAGGATTGGGATGTGTTGTGTACTTGTACCAACTTCTCACAATGAATGTAATCATTATGTACTGCAAACATGTACTAATAAAAATACAAATTAAGGCCGGGGATGTAGCTCAGTGGCATAAGTGCCTTCATGGCAAGCACGAGGTAGTGAGTTCAATCCCTGGTATCAGGAAAAAAAATAAAAAAATAAATAATAAATCAGAAAAAATAGAAAAACAATTGATATGTAGGGTACAATATTTGGCCCAGAGTTCATAGAAATGGTGCTAATAGCTCTACAATGTTAAGAGATCCCACAAAGCAATGTGGGGAAAACAGCAGAGTAACGATGAAAAATCCAAGAGGAGGAGAGAGGAAAACAGTGCGTGGGAAGGGGAAGCAGGAAGACAAGGGGTGTATGGCAAGCAGGAGTGGCAGAATCTCACTGGGGAGCACGTCAGGAAGGGAGCTGCCTTCAACACTGAAGAATGGAGCTCCTAATCCACTTTGAAATCCACAGTCATGGGTAATCTTTTGCTGTCTAAAATGGACGACAGTGAATCAAAGTAAAGTATTTTCAAATAGAGTGATTTACTTATGTGGGGTTAGGCATGACTGGTGAAGTCCTGTTTTTATAGTTTGTGAATAAATCACGTAACACATTGTCGTGAGTCCCACATGGAAGTAAAAAGTCCTGAACAGCTCCCTTGCATAGTAAACTGCCAAGATAAGAGTTTATAGAATCAGCTGCCTTATCACTACTTCCTCCTTGGGTAAAATTTACTCATTTGTCAGTCAAATTAATATATATTGTTAAACATTAAAAAAAAAATAACTCTTGACAGCTACAACACTGTTTAAAATAAGCCCCAAATGGTATTCTCTTACCAACTGACTCTTGGAATTTTAGAGATGTGTACTTGTACTTAATTAAGTGAAAAATATAGGGAGTGATGTCATTTTTGTACACAAAAATGCCCCTAACAACTCTCCAGTTACAAGATATCTATTAAGAAATACTTTCTAGAAAGCGATTCTTTTGTCCTGATTTTCCTTTTTCTTACTAGACTGAGAGCTCTTTGTATATTAGATATCTACTTTTCATGGTGGCTCTACAGAAAATATTTAATAAAGGTGTTTAAAATTCAATGCAGTATTTCTCTTGTCAGTGACTATAGGCCCCTGGGAAACAAATGATGAGAAAGTGTGGTATACGGTCCCTCAGAAGCCAGATAATAAGTAGCTCACAATTTGGAATCCAGAACCATAACAACATCACTTTGTAAGTAAGCCAACTGCCTGCAGGCAATGCTACATTCAAATAAACTCCAAGGTTATCAGTCTATGTCCATTGCCATAATGAAATAACAGAAGCTGGGCAATTTGTAGACACAGAAGTTATTTCAATGCACAGTTTTGGAGGCTCTAAGCACAAGCAGCATGGCATGGGTTCTGACTAGGGACCCCTGGCTGCACCAGTCATGGTAGCAGTGTCATGGCAGAGAATATGTGCAAGAGGGAGTGGTCGCATGAGCAGGTCCGGGTCAGATAAGAACTTACAGGCCGGGAAAGTAGCTCAGCGGCACAGGCCTGCCTGGCGAGCACAAGGTCCTGAGTTGGATTTACCAGTACTAAAAAATAATTAAAAAAAAATCACAAGGGTTCACCCCCAATGACCTTTCTACTTTTTAGTGATCCTTCTACCTCTTAGTATCAACACACTGAGGACCAAGCTTCCAAAGCATCACCTTTTAGGGGAGATACTCAAACCATACCCCAACCATAGCAACATGTTTGTTTGCCAGTGCTTGCTTAGGCTGCTGCATTCACCTCCAGTGAATCACGAAGTATGGCTGGCATCTGTGCAAACAGCAGTGCCAACTGGGCTGTCCCAAAGCGATACCCTTATGTTTTGTTTCCAAGCAACCTTAGGCAGTTTCTTGGGCACAAATAGTGAAGAATAGAGGAATCATTTTGCTGAATTAAAAAAGGGGGAATTATTGTTGAAAAAGAAGTCAGACTGTTTAACAAGTTTCGTCAGATTACTGTCTGTCATTATGTGAGCTTTCCTATCTTTCTCAGAGTTTTTCTTTGAAACAAACATTTAGGATAATTATACATTCACAGACAAGTTTTAGAAATAACATAGAGAGGTCGCATGTTCTCTTCATCCAATCTCCCTTAATGGTTACATCTTGCATTCCTATAGTAGAATGTCACATCCAGAAAACTGACATTGATATCATCCACCAACCTTATTCAGATTTAACTGGTTCTCTATGACTCATCAATAAAAAGGAACAATCTAAGGATGTGGAAATTCTGGACGGATCTCAAGGGAATCATGCTGAGTGAAAAGACTGAATTCCAATAAAAGTGGTATAATAATGTATGGTTCCATTTCCACATTTTTGAAAAGACTAAATTATAAAGATAGAGCATATGGTAGTAGCTGTCAGGCATTAGGAGTACAGGGGGAACAAGGAGGCAAGGCCTACAAGAGAGTAGCACAAGGAATCTTTGTAAATCAGGTTTTCAATGGAAAATTAAGGTGGACATTCTGAGGCCAGGGACATGTTAGTGTAGCATGATTTCAGCAAAGAAAGGATTAACAAATTAAAAATGTGTATTTTTCTTCCTTTTCCTGCTAAAGATAAGATGGCAACTTAGAATACCTATTCCCACTATAGTGAAAAACTATTAAACTCTCAGATGACTAAAAAAGAGTAAGTAGGGAATATAAGGTCTTATCAGTTCTAAACATTAGAGTCTTCACTGTTTTATTAATAAATACACAGTGGACACAACCTCTAAAAGTGCAAAAGATGTGAATACTTGTTTAATAATCACTTAACACTGTTTTTCCTTTTAAAGACATATGTCCTCAAATTTTCCTTGGTTGTTTCGTTTATCAGCTGGATAGTTCTCTTGTCAGCTCCATCAGCTGTTACTAGATTCACATTCAATCTCAGCTGAACACAGCGAATCTTTGCTGATTTGACCTTACCTCTCATTCCCGCCTCAATCGTCCAACCCAAGCGCTGCAAGGGTGAGGCTAACTATAGCTGGGCTTATCTGAACCTAGAGAGGTTGCCAAACGAACAATTTCCCATGTTTCCTTAGGGCACAAACTGGTTCAGACAAGCTACATATTTTGGCTTTGAATTGTTCACCAATTCAGTGCTGCCTAAGGTCATAACGCTACGGCTGAAAGAAACTTTAAAAACAACTTAAGTGTGAGAGTAGGGTTTTAAAAAGTTGTTGATCAAAGGAAGTTGCTAGAAGAAGGGCCTATGCCTGTTAAAAGTTGTTGGAACTTGAAACAAAAATAAAAACAAGGATAATTTCATGGGAAAATGTACTTGTGATTTTAAAACAGTGAAGCTGGGCTATCCTGCATGGCATAAGAAGAATTCACTGCAAAGATACTTAAGGTTTAGGGAACGAACGACACACGGCACAGCCAACTCATAAAACAGGGAGTACATAATCTGGTAGCTACTCCTGGTGGAAACGACTGTGCTGACCATTCCAGAGAAAAGGGTTTTTATTCTTTTCTTCCTCTCCTATCCTTTTCCCATTCCCCCCTGTCTCTCTTTTAATTTGTCACTGCTTTCTTTTCAGGTCACTATGCTACATAAAGGGACAGGAATTTCCATAATTTAAAATAGCATTCAAGAGGGGACAACTCTTATGTTTCAGGCTGGCCATTGTTTTACAACAATCTGATTAAAGGTTTTTAAGTGAGTGAATAAAAGATATCTCAGTGTTTTCTCTCCTTCCTTTAGGAATAAATGGTACTCAACCTTCAAAGGCAAACTGAAAAATCAGTCTGGAGGTGTGTTTAATAATTAGGTTGTAAGGGCTGGCGATATAGGTCAGTGGCATAAGTGCTTCCGTGGCAAGCACAAGGTCCTGAGTTCAATACTCAGTACAAAAAAAAAAATTACATTGTATACACATTTAAAGGATTTACATGGTGGAATTATTAGCACTGACTTGCCATCAAGATCTTTGAAAAGATATCAAATCAAATGTAAGAAACTTTTCCACATTCACATCTGTGAATTATGAAAGTGTTTAAGAAAAGAGATGTAAACACTATCTGTGAATTTTAAAGATTTTTTTTCATCCATTGTGAAAACACCAATCTTTGGAAAAATGGAAAGGCGATGTTTTTCACTACCTCATAGAAACTTTCATTAACAATAAGTTTGGTTATCAAAGTCTCCTTAATATAATACATATCATTCCGCATACAAAAGAGAAGCTGAAGGGTATAAGTAGTTAATAAATTTTAGAAATGCAGTTTTAGGGTTGAATTAGGGTACTACTTTTATTGTGTGTTTCTGAAACAGTGTTTCAGTAGGGGTATGTGATACATGTAAGTTTGTACACACTGACATATATGTACATTTTATTTTTGCTAAAACTGGAAACTATATGTTAAAAGCTACTGTGAATTAACATTTTTTATCACAGACCTCATTTATGGCTTTTTGTTGTTTGTTTTTGTTTTTTGAGGCAAGGTCTTGCTGTGTAGTCTAGGCTCACCTTGAACTCACTATGCACCCCAGGCTGGCCCTGAGCTTGTGGTGATCCTCCTGCCTCAGTCTCCCAAATGCTGAGACTACAGGTGCTATTTATCTTCTTTTGTTAATTGTGTCACTATAGCCACTCAGTCACTAAATTACAAAGCCTTGACAGCCATCTCTGCTTACTACTATACATTCTATTGCTAAATCTGGTTGACTCTATCCTATGTCATTTTTCAGAGATCCCATTCCCATATTCTCATTACCACTACCCACTGCCTATTATCTGGGCAAAACCTTTTCTAATTTTAAGGTGCATACGAATCACCCAAAGATTTAAAATGCAAATGGTGATTCAGTAGATCTGAGGTAAAATTTGTGACTCTGTATATCTATGTTTTACCGTTAATTGGCCTTTGAATAGCAAAGGTCAGATCAGCACTGTCTAATCATGGTGGTCACTAGATGTATGTGACTACTAACTGTCTGAAGTATAACTATCTAGGCAACTGAAATTTAATTTTAATAAGCTTGCATTTAAATTCAAACACGCAATATAAAATACTTGTCACTATGAAAAACTTTGTTCTTTTGGTAAGATTACATTTCAGTTTAAGCCACTGTATCACTTAAGATATTATTATTGCATTGTAGTTCCAGTGATGAGCAAGTGAATCATTTGAATAGTATACATAATTGATTTTACCAGCATTAATGAATTCCATTTTTTTACATTAAGCACTAATGCATATACAAATATGCTCCTGTGAGTATTTTATGCACACAGCATGAATTATAGTGATACCTATTAATATTATAATTCATAAATTGAAATACTTATTACTTTATTAAGACTGTATTAAATTTTTTCTATTAAGCTCAAAATTTGTCCATATAGTGTGCACTACAGAGTAGACATGAGCTGCCTATCAACACACCAGAACAATAAGAAGATACTAGAAGAAACCATGTTGCAATCTTTATGATTAATATATTTATTGTGTAAGGATTTTTTTCAATATATAAAAGGTGAACAACATTAAGGGATATTTTTGTAACCATATGATGAATTTGAATCTTTTTAATCAAGGAAGAATCAATGAAATTAGTCACGTAATCTACAACATATAAAACTCTGGCCAGCTATAAAATAATTTGGATTTTTGCACAAAAGAATAAGCTGCTTCAAAAGAATAAAAAAAGGGTGAGGGGCCAGGGGTAGAGCTCAGTAGCACAGCACCCACCTGGCAAGCACAAGTTCCCGAGTTCAAACCTTGGTACAAAAAAAGAAAAAACAAAGATAAGCTACTTTTAGGTTGAGATGGTAATTGCAAGTTATAAAAAAGATTAGAAGAATATTTTATTAAAAATATAAGATTTTCAACTAAGTCCCTAAACAAATGCTGTTAGAATGCAGAAACTCTCTAGGCGTATCAATGATCAGCTAAATCAAAATCTGAAAAGTAAGTACTTTTCCTTAACTTTAGGTGATCCATCTAGTATGAGATAATACTAAAATCAGACACAAAGCATTGTCTCAAAGGTCTTCCAAACATGATGAAATGTTGATCAGTAGCCTAAAAGGATAAAATAAAACTTGCAGTGTAAATATTTTTAATTTTTACATCTGTCAGAGTTTCACCTAGATAATGAAAAATGAGTTTTTATTTTGATAGATGGTGCTATACTACATTAGCTAAAAATTTGGATTTATTGACATCTTCAAACAAAAGTCTTTACTATGTTATTTCACTGTACGATATATGTTGAAAATATCTGTACTCAGTTTTCCGCAGCTGATTTTGTGGAAAGCGGCATGCATATAGTTGTTAACACAGTTTGGGATATGCATGGAAGTTTTACGAGTTATCATAAACCTGATTAAAAAAATTAACAATGATTTTAATGAATTTGTATTCTTTGTTAACATTAGTTGACTAAGTTGTGGAAGGATTTTTATAGAATTATGGACCTTTAGCTTCAATTTAAAATTGTCTTAAAAGAGCATATATCTAATATTTAAGAAACAAAGACAAAAATGGCAATGTAGTTTACACTTATTAATATTACACCATGTGTTAATGAGCTACTTTTTTTTTTGGTACCGGGGATTGAACTCATGACTTCATGCTTGCCAGGCTAAATTCCCAGCCCAGTGAGCTACTTCTGAAACTCCATAAAAATAAAAACTTGTGAAGCTATCCTGTAAGAATTCATACTGACATTGAAACTTTTCATAATATACAAATTTTACATAGTTTTACCAAATATACATCAATATGTAAATTCTAATTATTGAAGGTGTTACATAAATTGATTGAAAAAACTAAAACAATTTTGAATTGTATTGTGTTGATACTGCTAAGTTTAAAGTTGCTTTCATTGTATGTAATATCTCTTATTGAGTTGATAAGAATTAGTAAAGAAGCAGATATAGTGTTGGAAAGATTTTAAAGATAACTTATTGTAAAAAAATTGAAATATATTCATATGTGCATAAACTGTAAATATAAAAATTAAATGGAAAGGACTTTTAGTATTCAACTCAAAAGTAGAAACTTTTAAATAAGTTTGGTGTAATCTGTGTACATGAGTTTAATGTTTCAACTGTAAATTTTGTTAAATTGAAACAAAGATTCAGTATTTTCAATGAAAATTTATTGTGGAAATTGAGATGTGTTATAAGGGCAAACATAATCCCACACTTCAAAGATACACCATGAAAAAAGGATATAAAAATTCTCAACGAGTTTTCAACACTGTGACATGTTCAGAGGTATTTTAGATGTAATTAATTAGCTAAGATATATTTAAAATAATTTTAAGTCTTTTTATTTTTTGAATGTATTACCCAAACCCTACAAGATGGCTTTCACTGCATTTTTATTTGGCAGTGCAGTCCTACGCTAATACAATGGCCTCTTAATTGGATTATCTGTTTTCCAGTGTGCTGTCAGTTTAATCTCACATTCTACATTCATCACTTCCTCCATGCCCCAAATATTTGAGTACCTCTTCTGTGCCCATTACTGATTTAACATCGAAACAAGCCTGAAACAACTCCTTTGACTGAACAAGTCAGAGACAGTCGACCCTCCTGAAACTCAGTCTGTAGTTGTGGAATAGCGATAAAGAAAGGGCAAAGGCTAAGTACATGGAAGAAGGCCATGAGCAATACCAAAAAACTTACACTAAAAGTGCAGGTGGACGTGTTGGTGAGAAGCCAGAGGGGGCTGGTGAATCAGGGGAGAAAAATCAAAGAGACCAGGTCACTGGGCAAAGAATAGTGGGAGGACAGGAGGGGCGGCCAGGGCAGAGTCCGTAGGTCCTCATCACATCTGATATTTTCTTGACATAACTACTGCAGCATTTCTGGCCTTTCCTCTGAGTAAGAAGGGAAGCCCCGTAGAGTTTCTCAGTTCAGCTCTAAAAGGGTCTTTCTGCCTGCCGTGCTCAGATTCAAGGTCTGAGGCAGGGTGGTCTGGAAGGAATCTGTGACACGGGCATGCGATGATAGTAACTTAGCCCTCCGATGGACTGGGGAAAAGTGGCAAAATATTGTAACTTTAAAAACTCTGTTGGCTTCTAATTCTGTAGCATCAACAAGATAGATATGGAGCATGAAAAGAAGAATAGGGCAATATTATAGATGGAGTTTAAAAAAAAAAAAGTATCTTCAATAGCAGTCCATGGTCTAAAATCCTAGATTGTCATTCTAGTGTCTTCAACCCATCCATGTAAATATTATTTTGTGACATCTTCATGATTTCCTGGTTTTCTCAGGTTGCTGTCCCTTTGATAATGATCATATTGATGAGGTTAATGATAATACTGCCAACATATTCCTTTTTTAAGGCCCAGTTTATATGAAACTTCCCTTTATGCTCCAGCCAGAATAATTTCCTCCTCTAAATTAAATGGCAAACCCAACTTATTTCTCCCTTTTGAGTATTTCTCCTTCCATTATTTATAATAATCTGTTAGCTAAGATTTGAGTTCTTACTATGTATGACACATCTCATACACTATTTCGGTTATCTCTCTCAATACTTCTAATATTCTTGGGCAGCTCATTTTACAGATGAGGAAACTAAGCCTTAGATAGGTGAAATAGTTTACTAATGGACAAACACTAGCAAGAGGCAGGGCCAGTATATAAATTGACATAGACCTCCAAAGCCCTTGATCTATTTCATTTTTTGACAGTAGATGTCAATTCTGAGTTCGTTATACAAGATTTCCTGTTTATATATTTTTATTTTTATCTCATTTCCCATCATGAATCTTACCAAATTCTGATACAGACTGCTTATTGATGTAGACCTGACCTTTCTTAATAAAAACTAACCCTTTCAGAGAAGTAAATACAGGAGGGCCTCGTGTGGAAAAAGTAGGTACTGCCAGAAAAAAAAGAAAAAGAAAGAGCAGCTGTTATTTTTCCTTTGATTAATGCCTTATATCAGTCCTTAATGCAATTATTTTATGAAGTATTGTACTTTGAAAGTCTATACATTCCATTTGACAGAAAATTGTAATTTAATGTAAGAAAAAAACTACCACCTAATTTATTTTACACCTACAAAATTAATTAGGAAGATTTATAAACATCCCCTGTAGGACATAAGCACCTAAATAAAAAAAGTGCTGTCCAAACAAACTGATCTAGACATTCAAAATACAGAATTAAAAGAACTAAAAAGGCATATCAACAAATGTATACACATAAGTAAGAAAACAAAGGCCTGGAAACTGGCTGAAAATTATAAAACTTAAAGAAAAACATTTTATTTGGGAATAACTTTAACAAAATATATGGCTTTAAAAATGTTCTACTTGAAAATGATTTCAAATGGGAGTTGCATGAATAATAATAATAATAGCATAAAGAACATCCTCATATCTTTCATTTTGACTCACCAGATCTAGGTTTTAGCCAGTATGTTCAGAAATAAGAAATAAGAAATGTATGTAAAACACTGGTATGTTGAGATGGTTGTTGGTGAAAATGTGCATATTTTCAGTCTTATGTCTATAATCATAAATACGCACACATACACACATGCGCATATATATATATATATCTCATAAGCACACATGCACATAAATTACACTTCTTTTTCTTAACCATTTGAGGGTAAAGTTACCCTTATCATCACTCTTTATCTTTAAAAACAGTATTTTCTAAGAATAAGGATATTTTCTTATATAACCACAATTCAGCTAGAAGTTTCAAACTGAGTCAGTACTTTCATCTAATCTACCATCTGCATTCCAGTTTTGTCAATTCGCCCAGTAATTTCCTTTATAGCACTGATCTCACTTCAATATAAGATCCAGTCAGGTATTGTATTTAGTTTTTGTCTCCTTTAGTGTGCAATATTTTATCACCACTTTTTTTTTTTAATAGCAGTGGCACTGCTCAGAACACCCCCACACACACACATACACACTGGAAAAAAAAAAAAAAAACAACTCATTTAGGGTTTGTTTCATCATGCGCAGATTGAAATTATACATTCTCAGCCAGAATACCACACAGGGGATACTGTGGCCTCTTCAGGGTTTCATATTTGGAGTCACAATGTCCATCTGATCTTCATTCGTCATATCAATTTATAGCACCAAAGTGTTTTCTGATTTTCCTAGTGTATAATTGCTGTTTTCCTCCTTGTAATTAATATGTGGTTTGTAGAATTACTTTAAAATCATGTAGTTATGTAGATATCCTGCTCTTCATTAAAATTTTCCCCTTAATTTAGCATCTAAATTTCTGCCCAATTCAGTCTTTACTGAGGCAGACACAAAATGCTAATTTCCAAATCTAGCAGCTTCTCTGCAGTTACCAGTAAGCACTTGAGTCTACTACTTGTTAATTAGCTAATCCGTTTACAAATGCTAAGGGCTCGGTGAGTTACTGTTTTTCAATGGTTTATAATTTATTAATGTGGTGTTTAATTATTTTAATGCTTAAGTTTTTTCATATGTGCCTAGTAAAACCTGTGACATCCCGGTCATTTTGAGCACTTCCTTGTTTTCTGGCATAAGAAGTTTCAGTCATTTTCCCAAGGATCCTGCGCTCTTTGTAGTGTGCTAAATGTGTGAACACTTAGGCTCTGTGCTCCTTAAATTTAGATCTTTGAATTCTGCAAAGTTTTCTTGGACCCTATTCTTAAACATTAGTCCATGTGCAGTTGTTTAGACTGAGTTCTTCAAGAAACTTGTATTTCTTGATTACATTTTTTGCTTTCCTGATTGTATTCTTCAAAGCCTTTTTACTTGAATATATTCTTCCTTGGACACTTGACAACTTAGTTTTCACTGCTGATCTGACTTTATTTTTCCTTTCCTAAATTTTATCAACCCTCATTTCACATTTTCCTGTTTTTTAATTTCCTCCTTTTTTCTTTTCAAATTTCTGACTTGAGATTTTTTTTTTCTTAGTTTTGAATGCTTGCTGAGGATATTTAATTGAGTTTGGAGTGTCCTGGTATAATTTTCTTCAGCTTTGTGGTTGTTTTGCAAAATTTTCACCAGGAGGAAAGCTTTAATTCACATCATTTAATTTTTGCAATTGTTTGGTAACAATGAGAACAGAATTTTCTTGTTTCTTGTTTCTTCTTCTTTATTCTTCCTCTTCTTCTTTCTTCTTCCTCTTCTTTTCTTTTTTTTTAAATTTCATAAAAAGAGTTCTTAGTTCAAGAGCACCCTCTTCTGTATAGTCTCTCTTATAAACCATATGAGGTAGGGTGGCATATATTGTTATGTCTTATTTCTCTGTCATTTCTCTAAGATCTTAATTTCCCTCTCTTATCCCCTCTTTTCTGGTCTCCTTTCCTTGTCTCCAAGGAATACCATCCATTCTCTAGCTACCTCATTCTTTCCCAGAGGCAGTGACCCTCTGAGGCTACCATTTCTGGTTGCACCCTTTCCATTCTTGTGTATTCAGAACCACCACGTCCAGGCTGATGGTCCGTATGTTGGCACTCATTCATGCGCTTTCTCTTTCTTATGCTGACTTTGCTTGGATTTTTATCTACTTCCTCTATTTTTCTCTAATCTTCTCCAGACTATTTTAAGCCTCATCTTCTGTACTGAAAGCTTCAGTGGCAGGCAAGCTGCAGGAGTTTGGTTGGGAACATTTTTTACTCTATTTATATAACTTTGAAGGTTGTGGTGGTCTATGTTACACAGTTATATTGAAGTCATGGTATGAATCCTATATGGTACTATTTGTTATCTTTGTTGATTTTACGTTTTCTGGGAGATAGTGTGAGGGGAATTCAAAATCAAGCAATCATCTTTGCTTTCATTCAGTATTCTCTTACCTCTTCCCTCTTATTTAGATTTTATCTGCTATTTGTGCTTCTAATTCATTTGTTTTAACCTATATCAAATATTGTGAAAACTATGCAAGGTGAAAATAAAATTTTACTTTTTTTCATTGTAAATGTAAATAATACTCTGCCTTGGAGATTATATTTTGTGTAGATTTTATTTTTTTTAACTAAAATAAAGTATAACCAGTAAACAAAAGTACAAAAGGAAAGAAACGATAAAGTGAGAGGGAAAAGAAGGAGTAGAAAAGCAAGGACATTGGTCATCTTGGTCAACAGCTTGTTCCAATTGGCGTTTTAACATTTCTTTGAGCAATGCTAGCAGGACTTCAGCACCGGCATAGCTTTCAAAGGTTTCTAGGATCTGTACTATTTTACAGTGATTTTTTATATGAATAAACTCTAGGATATTATAACTCACACCTCATGGTCATACCTAAGTTATACCCCATGCACACACATGAGAACACACATTTGCACAATCCACACACTTACTTGCTTCACATCCTGGAGCTCTTCCGTCAGTTGTCTCCTGTGTCGCTCTGATTCATGCAATTTTTCCTACATTTAAAAACCACTGAATTAACAACTTACAAAGGTATGACTTTTAATCCTTTGTTTTAGAGCTTATGTATTCCTCACTCATCAAATTGCTACAATCTGAAAATGTAGATCCCAATTTCTTTTCTGGATTTATACATATTACTTAAAAGCAATTAGTTATCTACGTTACAACTGTGACATAGAACACATTTTCTGCTACTTTGATTTTGTAATATTCCCGAATCTGTGGTTTCAAAGAAGTCAGAACCAAAATGTATATACATTAACTACATTTTGCCTATAATCTAGCATTTTCAAAGGGTTTCCAAAATAAAAAAGCATTCTTGTTATGAATTAGAAATAAAGCCTCTAACAATACAAAAGACAGCACATGAGACTGAGTTGATTACTGGTTTTCTAATCTAATGTGAGCTGATTGTTGGACGATAACTCATAAAATGAAAGATATAACCAGTATAACCAAAATAGGAAATAAGGGTGTGGAGGTAATTGAATATTATACATGCAGTAAAATATTGTCATCTTTGAATTTAAAATTAACAGGCTAGGGATATAGCTCAGCAGCACAAGCACCTGCCTGGCAAGTGCGAGGTCATATGTTCAATCATCAGTGGCAAAAATAAATAAATAAATTTTTAAAAATAAAAGTGTATGTCCTAAAACGTGCAATTTTAAAAATCTTTTAATAAACATATTTTATTGACCAAATCAGAAATACTAAGAGCCATTTAAAAGCCATTTTACTATAAACTTGAGCAGAGGAATTCCTCTGAACATTAAATGAGCAGTAAAGATTGATGGCACCGTCACAAAGTTTATGAGGGGCAATCTGCTTTCTGAAATATTTCAGCTCGTCCTCGCCGGGGAGGTGAAAGGAAGGTATGCGAGGCTGACACAGTGATCTAATGAACATGCTGCAGATTGCAGCCAGGAGACTGCTGGCTCTTACACGCTTGGGATCGGGAAGTCACCTTCATTCTGTGTGCTCTGCACTTTGCCTCTGTAAATGAAAAGCACACCTAGCTTCCTTCACCTTTGCAAAACAGTAGCAACGTGAATGTGCAGAAAGGTTTTCAGTTTCAACAGCCCACAGAGCTTCTACAGATAATGTTTGTAAAATGAGTTCGATACCTGGTACCAAAAAAAAAAAAAAAAAAAAAAAAAAAAAATTTGCCACGATGTAAAAGTATCATGATTTCATATTTGTACCTCAAGTCAGGCATGAAAGAATGGTAAT
Source organism: Dolichotis patagonum (assembly GCA_004027295.1). Lineage (NCBI taxonomy): Eukaryota > Metazoa > Chordata > Mammalia > Rodentia > Caviidae > Dolichotis > Dolichotis patagonum. Next base: position 254,905 of record PVJX010000008.1, on the reverse strand, counting down.
ATCACAGGATACTGAAAAATGATGATAAACCATCTACCGCCACACTCTATGAACTTCATTTAACAACTTGTGTGTGTGCGTGTGTGTGTGTTTGTACAAGTAGAAAACCTGAAAATATGAATATTGACTAAAAAAAAATTGCTTGAGCTATTATTATGGGTAGCTTTAAAACATGGCTCTCAGTCAATAGATTGTGAGGTAGAAGTAGTTACAAAATGTAGAATTTGTATTATCTGGGATTTCAGGATTTGTCTCCTTAAGATATATCTACTTACATTTCATGAAGTTTAAATGTGAACCTGAGTGATTGTACGGTTCCTCAGGGAACTTCTGTTTAAATGTTATATGAATATGGCTTTATAATTTTAAATTAAAATTCTAATAATATTGGTATTCAAATAAAAGCTGAAATAGCATTAAATTTAACCATGATGAAATCAAAGGATATGAAAGATCTGAAGACCTCCGAAAATTCTAATGAACCACAAGATTTAATGGTATATGTAATGATAAATCCTATGAAATGCTATCTTATCAAGGTGACTAACCCTGGAGTAATTTCCTAACAGAACTGAATGGCAATTGATTGTTAAAACCAAATTTATGCCTTCCATCTAAAGCCTTATTACACCAAAATGCGGAAAGACAGTGATTTCAAAGTTACAATATACATAAAGTGTTTCTGTAGTAGAATGCTCATACATTTGAAAGGAATGTGAATTCGCAAAGCCTTTTTAAAGGGAATCTGGTAACATATAGAAAATTCTATTGTCTATATCCTTTCCTATAGCAATTCCACTGTCAGGTTTATTTTCTGGAGTACTGTCACAATTTCTCAAAGATACTTCATCAAAGCTATAGAAGGTGAATTTTTTAATAATGAGAAATTGGAAGCAGACTAAATATCCATCAAGAAGAAACTGACTACATTATGTAGAATAGAACTATTTGAAGTAGAGACTCATTCAGAAGAATATAATAAATCTGTAATGTTAACCTGGGGAAAGCTGTCCATGATTTAATTCTAACAAAGAAGAAGGCAAGTTGTAAAAGGTGTGGACGTATGAGGTTATATAAGTAAAAGTTGAAACATACATAAGGTTCTTAACATTCTTTTCCTTTTCCCCTCACTGTTTAATATTTCATTTTTTGAGGGCAGTTGTATGTTCACAGCAAAATTGAGAGGACAGCACAGAAAGTTCCTGTATATTGTCTAGCCCAACATCTATATATTTATTTCTTAAAATAGAATCAGCTGTGCTCATAAATTCTCCGAAAAGGATAAGTAGGATATTTTTAACAATAGCTTCTTCTAGAGGTTGGAATTGTAAGAACTAATAACACAAGAAAATTCGCTTCCTTTTTGATATAAAGAATTTATTTCAATAAAGGAAAAATAACAAGCAAACTTCATGCATTTAACAGAATAATTTAAAAATATGTATTTCAATGGTTAATTAAAGGTACCTAAAGTAATTATATTGCTTTTCTTGAAAGTTGGGTAAGTATAATGGGCTCATTATGCATTAAGACCTAAAAGCAGAATAAAGGTATATAAAGAGAATGAACCTGTTACAGTACATTTGGAACATGTATGTCCTTTGCCCCCTTAAATTACACTGCCTTAATTTTAAATTACATTGGCAAAACATGATGCCCCTTAAAGCATGGCCTTACACCTGGGAAGAAAGCATTTTTCAATGAATATGAGAGGATTCCAACTGTCCTAGCTGGCTTTGTCGGCTGCTCATCTAAATTCTGCTATTGCCACCGATACAAAAAGGGGAAAAAGGTGTAGAAGTAGCCAGATGAGAAGGCATGAGCAAAACCACCCTTCTCACCAAACATTACGTGAATATTAGAAGTAGAAATAAAAAAGTATACGGAAGAAAAAAAAGACTCCAAATGCCAATTAGAGAAAGAATATGATTCTATTTAATGTTAAATTTTTTTTTTTTACACCAAACTGAGTCTCAATAGTCCTGTTCAGAATCTAACCCAGGATTCCTTTTTTCTTTTCTTCTTTCTTTTTTCTTTTTCCTAAAGAAGTATAAAGAATCTAAACCGGAAGTTACCTTAAGTATATTCACTTCTTCCAAGGCAGCATCTCTTTCACATTTAAGTTTTTCCACTTCATCTGCTTCTGAAGAATCACAGGGCAGAAGCTGTCAACATTAAAATATAAGACAAAAGTTACAAATTAGATGTTAATTGTGACAATGTAAGAATCCTTTCTGATTAGTCTTAGCCTTCTGAATTCTAATAAGAAAATTCTTTTTCTTACTTTGAGTTGATTCCATAAAAGAGAATGCTAAAGTAATCTGGGCATTTTTATTTATTTAGCTTAACCTTGCATGGGTGCCTAGTTTAATTGAATTTGGATGACTAAAAGACATATGTTAGTCTGTTTTTACCTTTATGATTTTTATTTTAATAATATAATTTTCCTTAAAGGTCTAAATTTCATGGCTTTGTTTATAACATCAGATAGACTTTGGGAGCTATCCATATAAACCATTCCCTAAACACATTCATACTAAGAATTAATGAAATGCTGTGTATTATCAATTAACCTGCTTTACATGATCTCAGAAAGGCATATTTACTAGTTTTGCATCTGGTTTTAACCAATGCAGGTAACACAATGGCCAAACAGATTGAAAATATTCCTGTACAGAAACTATGAATGGAAGACGTTATTGATAATTCATTTACAAATAATAACAACAAAATAGCAGAAACTACAATTTCTCTTACATCCAGCATAATCTTTTTGACAGTCAATTGCAAGATTAAAAGCAATAATAATCTAATTAATGGTAAATCCTAGTTTAATTAAAACCATTTTCTAAGTGGAAGCTATAAGTAAAAATAAGTATAGAAATATAAAGGATTAAGAGGAGGAAGAGATCATTAAGTATTATTTTAAAGAAAGACTTTCTAACCAGGACAGGCAAATCCAGGGGAAGAGTAGACAATCAGATTGTCAATAATATTAATTATTTGTTGTAAACCTACTATGTGCAAATACATTGATAAGGGATATATATATATATATATATATATATCTGATATTAAAACCTTGCAATAACCTTACTGCCATTTTATAGAAAAGTAAACAAGTCTAAGTCAATAAATGGCTCTTTCAGGATGCCCACTAAAGTCTTATACCACACTGTGTGGATTTTACTATCCAGTAAAAATCGCAGGGCAATAGATATGCCAAATTAACATTGTATTGTAAACCCAAGAAAACAGATGTAGCACTTTTCCCCCTAAACATAACTGATTCTTTTTACCTGCCTCATTCACATTTGGGTATCTATGGTCATTGTCCATAATTGGTATTATTACATATCCTTTACCTATCTCTCTTATTCTAGTTTCTCAGGCATACTCAATCCATACACTCATCAGAATCTATTCCTAAACTGTTTTAGATTAGTTTTAAATACGTTTTCAAATGTAACACCACTTCCAAATTGTTTTCCAAAGGATACAAACTAACTATGCAAAAGTAAAATTGAGTGGCAGGCGGTAGAGAAAAAAAAAATCTTCTGTCCTACCTGGCTTCCAGTAGTCCTAATACTCTAATGAGTACATGAATTTACTAAAAAGAGTTATAATTTAGTAACTCATCACATTATGTCAATAATTTGACCATACTACAACTCCCATACCTCCAATCCTGTGGCTTTTTACTTGTTTTATATTATTTTATGTTTAAATAACTAATGTCTATCTTCCAAGCACAATCTAGGAAAAAGCTACTCAAGATTCCTATGGGTCTATTTCTTAGTTGAGAAGTGAAATAAGAAGATTCAGAAACTTAAATATTGGACAACAGAGCTATGACACTTTACTAAGAGAAGTCATGGGTTGAGATTTTAGAGATGATCATAGACATTAGAGTTTGACATCATGAAAACAAATCACATATGAAAGAATCCATTTGGGGAGACAAAGCACTAGACTAAAAGTGCCCATACAAACCATATTATAAATGATGATTTAGAATCATACTAGTTTGGAATACTCAGCAAACGCTTTTGTTTGAAAAGTCCTGTTATGCTCACCGATGTTTTATAAAGCTCTATTCAAATACACTTCCACTTCTACTAAGGAAGCAGCAAACAAAAAGAATTAGTGCTACTTAACACACACTTGTTCTCAAGTCTCTCTCCAACTACTGACCTCAAAGAGACACATAAGGCCACTGGACTGTGTTGACCAAATCTGACCTCTCTTCTCCTTCTGTGTTGCTCCATCACTATCATTTTAATTATTTTTAATTTATGCTCATTCTGGTTAGCTACTATTCCATCATCCACATTCCCTAACCTCAATTCATCTTACGTAGAAATAAAGTAATAACCTCTGCTTCTGTCTAACTTTATTGACAGGTCTTTCCATTAGGAAACTATTTAATTATAGCCTTTCCTTATGAAACTATTTTTAAGTGCATCATTCTATTCACCCACACATTTGTGTGTAACCCTTCCATTTCCCTGCTTACTGCTTTAAACCTTTCCTCCCAGCCCTATATGTCTAAAATGGTTACTTACAATTTTATCAATAACACTGCTGACAATGCAAATGCCCCCACCAATTTTCATAACCTTATCATTCCATGTAACACTGTTCAGGTGTTTTTGGAGTTCTCTAAGTTGTAATATCCTATACCTCATTATCTGAACATGTAGATTGTTCCCAATGACTTGTTTTCCTTTTCGTTGCTTAACTGGGGGAAAGAGACAGAAAGTTCATGAGATTCATTCTTTTTCCTTTTCTCTAAGAACTGAGCAAAATAAAGTTCACTGTCACACGTGCACTATCACTCCCCTAATATTCCCAAATCTCTTCTGATGTGTAGTTCTTTATTGTTAATGCCCTTCAGTTATTTATAGGTGTCAGTACCTTCAGTTTACTCTTGCTAAAGCACAACTCATCATCTTGGCTCTCACATCCAAAGTGTCAGCAAGTCCTACTAACAAAAACCAACTTCTGTAAATATCGTAGATCTTTCACTCTTTTCTATTCTTTCTACCTTCACTATAGTTCATTTCTTATCATTGTGCATTTGGATTCTCTCCATAGGTCCTAAACTGGACAACCTACCATCAGTTTCATTCCTTTTCTGGGTAGCTTACACATTGGACTACTCATTCTTGATCATGGCAGTATTCTCCTTAATATATTGAGTACTGAATAAAATATAAACTTTTACATTTAATATTCACCTTTTAAGGTCTAACTTGTTTTCTTTATGTACCTGATTATTTTTTGAGGAAAAAGTAGGTTCCTCTCTGCTTATAGTCACATCCTTTTTTCTACCTCTTGAGCACACAGAACTCATCTTTTAAAATTAATTCAAAAGTCAACTGTGTTATGAATCTTCACCACATGTAAGCTGTATTGCCATTACAGCCTTATCACACAGTATATTTTTTACATAATTATTCGTGTACTTGACTTTTCCATACACTACACAGACCAAGTTTTATCCATCTTAATAACATACATCATGGCACCTAACAGCATGACATGTTCAATATATATCTGGTGTTCTATAGATGAGTCTTCCGGGAAGAAGTTATTAAGTGTTTACTGATATATACAGTGACAAGCACCATTTATGTCATGACCCAGGGTAAATAAAATATTACCCAATCTCATCACATACAATGAACTTTGATATTTTCACTCTACTCTATTTCATTTGTTAACATCATACCAAGTTGATTTAACAGGAGCCCAAATTGTGAAATGTCTACTTTAGGGAATTTACAATGTTCTTGCTGTGATTTGAAGATACCCCATTCATGACACTTGGCTTAGCTTGATAAAACCATCATGCTCCCGGGCACCGTGGGCTGCTGTGGCTGAGCTCAGCGCATGGCTGCAAGTGGGCTCCGACCTTGCCTTTTCTGGGCATAGCCTGTGCCAGTAGCAGGTGTGGCACTGTGGGGATTTTTTTTTTAATATAGCAACAATGATTACAATCACAGCAAGCTCTATGTATTTCTGGTCCTAAATGGCATACTCTTCTAAACTGAAGAGCTCGTTGTCAAATAAGCCCAAGTTGGACTGACTTACACTGACTTGGCAATTCCTATTTAAAAGATAGCATCTCAGGAAATTGTATGAGTCAGAGAAAATAATGAGCAGAAGCAGCTAGTTTCCAAAGATTACATACTCTATAATTCCATTGGTTAGGAAGTCGAAGAACAGACAAAAGGATCCTATGCTGTTACAACTCTCAAAATAGTGGTTCCAACATGAGGTGGGAATGAATGGCAGCTGACTGGGATGCTGGCATGAAAGATACTTTCGTGTGGTGGGTGATTCCACCTGAGACAGATTGGAAATTCATCAGATTGTACACCCTTGGATTCTGCACTTACTGTATGTACCTTATATTTCAGTAAAAAGTTTTAAAAGTAAATTAAGAAAAAGCCAGGCTATCTTTATCAGCCAATAAAAGGGAAATATGTGAGAGAAAGATAAGCATCTCTACCAAAATGATCATAAACTTGACTCTGCTGTTAGTGCAATCCAGATGGTGGAGGGATGGCCATAGTGGAATTTCCCCACCCTTACAAAGTGTCAGCATTCTCAACCACAGATCATTGATACATATCAGAGGCGGCATTACATTGGTTTTTAATTTAAAAACAGTTGAAAATCTCACTAAAAATAATAAGTTGCTTTTTTATTTGTTTTTGGTAAGCCACTAGATGAGCAGTGAATATTTTGTTTGACTCAAACAAACAAAACAAAATACCCCCACAAAAATTTTTTTAAAAAGGCAATGCTTGACAATATTTTCTATGTGCTAACAACCAGAATACAACAAATAGAATTTCACAAATTAGTGCGATAATGCACAACATTTTGATCTGAAGCCACAACAGGAAATCACTGGCAATTACCATCAGCACTGTGCTTTTGCTATCAAAGTATCACCCACTGAATACATTCTTATCTGCCCTAAAATCATGTTAGTCAGAAGGAAGTAAATTACTAATTTGGAGCATGAGTGTCTTTTTGCAGCTGCTAAAAATGCTCTGCATGCTCATACAACACCTCTCTTCAATGGCATGTCGAAAGCCACTTTTGTGGGCCCGGTAGCTTTGAGAACTGTTTGGCAGGAAGAAACAATGCTCTCCCATTGACATTAGGTGGGTAATTCAGGTACCCAACATTTGAATCAGCAGAAAGAAACTGTGCATCTGTGCTTTAGTTCTGCTCTATTAAAAGTTACACAATAAGTTGCAAAAAAATCAGTGCCTGATTCTGGGAAAACTCGGTGATCTCCTGAAAGTTATAGAATACTTAGGTATTTTTTGGATGGTTGCAATGGACAACATAGCAATAAAGGAAGCTGTTTACTTAAAAAAAAGTGGTTTGAAATATTAAAAAGAGGGTGAATAAACAATTTTTTAAATGAAGGAATGAGATTTATTTTGGCCAATAAATCAATCATGTATTCTGTATTTCTGAAACTATCTAATCAATAACAAACAGAAGTCAAACTTTCTGTTGACAAGGGATATTACTTTAAAACAGCAGGGCTATGGTTTTCAGTTAACCCACAGGGAAACTCAGTCCCTAGCATGGCAATGTTCAGGTGGTAGATGTTTAAGAGGTGGGAGACAGTGGTAGATCACTGATCTGAGGCGTCCTGTCTCTAGATATGTATTCTCCCTGATCTGTGGGCTCCATCCTTCGGACACAATCTGCCCTAAGACACTCACCCTGGGTGGAATTAATGCCACTCTCTCCCTACCCAATTGTAGACATTAGCTGCAGAACTGTGATCTAAACAACGTTTTTCTTTATAAAGTTAACCTTCCTTGGGGATGTTGTTATAGTAACAGAAAACACATTAACACAAGTAGAATTCCAAATGCAACAATGAGATAAAAGGGCAATTCTGATTCCTAAGGTTGAACTAAAAGAAAAAATTATTAGAAATACATAACACCTTATTTTCTTGCTTGAATTTAAAGACTGTTAGCGGCATTTAAGGTACTTGATTCACTATATTATTCATTTAAAAGTACATTTGGACACAAAATAAAAAATAGAAGTAAAGAAATATAAGCTTAGGACAATATTAGGATTTGGTATCAGAATAAAAAATACTAAAGACTTTTTGGAAAATAAAGCAACATGGTTGTCAGATGTAAGGTGAATTCCTAGAAACCTACTGTATTTTCATTAAAAAAGAAATGCATCTTAAATTTTGAAAAGACATTACTTATTATAATGGAAACCAAAAAGGTAAGGTAATTGATCAATTAAGCCTATAAGAGATCAATAGAACCTTTTATAGAAAACATATGTAAAATGCATTTAATGAGATCTACAAAGGAATACATCAATGAAGAGCCAAGAGATAGTCATAGGAAGATTTAAATTTTTAAAGATGTTCATTTTTTCCCAGGATAATGTATAAATTCAATAATGCAAGATTTTTGGTGGAATTCATAAGAACAAGACAGAGGAAAGATTATGTGAAACAGTGTTTTAAAAGAACAACAAGAGGGCTGGGGATTTAGCTCAGCGGCATAAAGGTCTGCCTTGCAAGTGTGCAGTCGTGAGTTCAAACTCCAGTATCGATTAAAAAAAAAAAAAAAGAACAACAAGAGAATCATGGGAGGTTAGCAAAGTGTTGCCAAGAAAAATAAACTGCATGATAGTTAACTGTTGGGTCACTCTGAATAACAAGCTCCCCGCTGGATTAGCATAGCTCTGAGTATGATTTACTAAAGGCAGAAGACCTACCCTCCATGTGAGTGGCACTGACCAAGAGGCTTGTGGACTGGATGGAATAAAAGGGATAGCAAAAGGGAGGCAACTTCTTTCTGTCTGCCACATTGGAACTGTTTCTCCACTGCCATCCCTCTCTGCCATGCCGCCCTGCCTTGCAGCCAGCTGACTGTGGACTAAAAGCTGTTCAAACTGAGCCAAAACAGACTTATCCTCTTTTAATTTATGGGCATTAGTTATTTTGTCCCAGCAATGATCTATCCTTTATACAGCATGCGAACTAGTTAGTGACAATGTATTCTGTTCTGCAAATGGCTACCAGTGGGTTTTAATTGTTCCAATAAAAAATAAGTATGTGAGGTAATGTGTATGTTAATTAGCTTGATTAAACCACTTCATAATGTACATGTATTCTAAAACATCATGTGTCAATGATAAAGATATACATTTTTATTTGTCAATTAAAAATGCATAAATACATAAATAAAAGGAACAAGATAAACAAGATTTTTCAAATAAGACTTTTAAAGCAAAAAAAATAACCCTCCAGAAGAGTCCACGGAAATGCTTATGCAAATATGGAAGTTTCATAAATGACAGAACTGGATTCCACAAAATCCATCACATTAAAATACGAATTTATAGTTTAGGAGTTACCTTTAAAGATAATCTATCAAAATTTACATATTTTTATTGTTTGGTCATGTACCAATAATACACAGGATTGTAATTTGATCCCTGAGAAAATTTTAATATGAAAAGACTTATGAAAACAGAGAACTAAGTTTTATTAATTTAAATTTTTGCAGTGAAATTGTAGGTGGCCTTTTTGGTTTGCTTTGTTTGTTTTTATTTTGTCTTTTTGAGACAGAGCCTTGCTATGCAGTTTAGGCTGGCCTTGAACTCATTTTGTAGCCCCAGGCTGGCCTCTCCAAGGATCCTCATGCCTTGCCTCAGCCTCCTGAGTGCTGGCATTAGAGGACGTCCAGCCTCCAGTGAAAGGGTAGAAAAGGTAACATTCTAGGACTAAATGGAATAGAAATAAGAACTAACAAAGAACTTTCTGAGAAGGGAAAAAGTTTACCCATGAACTTTCTTTTAAAATTATATCATATTGATAGTCTACTGAATATATTTTTAAAGTTATATAACAATTTCCTTATTTAAAAAAAAAGAAAAATAATTATAATCTCGGAAATAAAACCAAAACACCAACCAAAAGAATGCTAGTATAGCTATACTGTAAGGCTAAGTTGAAAAGGCCAGAAACTTTTAAAGATAAAAGATTCAATATCTTATAAGACTATAACAATTCAAAAATCATTTACCCATACCTAATAATACAGTCCCATGATTTGGGAAACAAAAATTAACAAGACTAAGTGACAATAAAAAAAATGCTGAAAGTGAATAAAGAAATAGAAAACTTAAAAACATGATTAACAGCCTAAATCTAACAGGCATACGGAAACACTGCTTCACACTTGCAGAATATACATGCATTTCAACAGATAGGGAATAATTTATTATAAGAATAATTTATATGGTCAAATAATTAATATCATACAGTGTAAATCTCTAACCTCAGTAGAATCACACTAAATGTAAATGTCCATAAGGGAACAGTACAACTAGAAATTCTCTAAAAATTAAATTAAACAAGATTAAAATATGGGTCAAAGAAATAACCATATGGAAATACTACATATTAAATAGTGATTAAACTATGGCTTATAATTATGGGTGGCATTACCTTGTAAAAATTTATTGTGTGATATATTTTAAAAATAAGATCAAAGATCTAAAAGAATGCGTATTAATTTTTGATAAATTTAGTATCTTGATAAAACAAAAATTTTTCTAGGAAGATACATATTAACAAAAGTGAAAGAAAAGGACATAATTTGAGCAGGACAATAACCATATCTCACTAATTAAAAAGTAGGAAATATCTCTTCTTCTAATAAAATCTAGGCTGAGACTGTCAGATCAATATTTTTAAATTTCAAAAAAAAAAAAAAAACCCAGATAAACCTTCTAATATTTAAACTTTTCCAGAGAAATGAAAATAAGAAAAGCTAAGATGTATAATGATCCAATAATATAAAAATTTATTTTTTGCTCAGTTTTGCTACTCCTCTTCATCAGTATTCAAAACAAGTAAATTTTTTTAAAAGACAAAAATGTAATTAATTTTGAATGTCTATCTAGAAAAGTCCAAGAAAAACAATTGGAGAATGATTGAACAAGGGAGTCAGGTTAAGGGGGTATCATGCAACATAAGCATTCTATAAGTTGTTATCTTTACCAATAAATTCAAAATGTAATAATAAAAATAAAAATCTCATTTTTATCATGAATTGTGGTATACTTAGCAATTAATTAACAGAAAATATGAAAGACATATACAGAGCAAGTTATAATTTTCTTTTGCAAAAAAAAGGACCTAAATGAATAGAGAAATGTCACATTCAATTGTTTCCAAACCATTCTTTAAGTGCAATGCAATTTTAATAAAAAGGTCTCATGAATTATTATTATGGCAAAATAATTCTAAAGATCATCTAGAATATTAAGACCAAGAAGTTAAGAAAAAAAGAAATGAAGATTTTAACATGATAAATAACCATGAATCTAGTACCATAAAGCTATAGTAATTCAAATAATAATGCACGGAAGATATAAATGGATCTATGAAGTACAGTGGTGGTTTAGAAACATCTGTGCATCTAGATAAAAATTTAGCATACAAGTCAAAGGAAGAATGGGGAGTTAAATGATAGCAGCACAAGGAGGACAAGTAGTCATACATGCACAAATAAGAATAAATTTGAGCAAATTAAGTATGTAAGTCACATATAAATTGGGAAGTAGATTTCCGTTAAAAAATATAGTACCTGAGGCTAGGGATTTAGCTCAGTGGCTTAAGCGCCTGCCTGGCAAAGCGCGAAATCATGAGTTCGAAGCCCAGTAACCAAAATAATAATAATAATAATAATAATAATAATAAAAAAAATAGTAATACAGTACCAAAAATCTGTAACAAAAAGAATGCAAAGATTTGACTACATAAATGTCAAAGTTCTGAAGAAGAAATAATTTATTAAGTTATTAAACTTCAAAATTCCATAAAATATATAAGCAATTTATGTTGTTAAAAGGGCAAAGAGTACTTCCCCTAATTTTAGGAGCAAGGGGTTGTAGCTAATAACTGCAAATGAATAGGGTGTAGATGATCAGAGTCCTGGTAATATAGCTCTTTAATGTTATCTTTTCTGAGAATGGTTCAGATTGTAATATTTTACAGGCTCTACTCTCATGACATGAAGATATTACAGTGAGTTAAAACACATTAGAATAGACATACACAATAGACATACACAAGACATACACATGCCTAGCGAACTAGTCATGTTCTTCCCTGTAACAAACTGCTTATAATGGTGATTTTAGAGCAGGGGCTAAAACAAGGGGCTAAAAAGAGTGAAGGCTAAAAATAATCAAAATGAACTCTTATTTTTGTGTCTAACTGTACTTTTTAATTTAACCACGGAGCATGTAGTTTTTATACATTTTTAAAAAAAGCAATGCAAAATTAAAAAGAACCTACATATGTGACCCCTGTCATTCAAGACTTATAATTTACGTTTAATTAAGACAATTCTCTAGGGCATACTCTACCTGTGAATCTAACAGATTGGAAATTTCTTGTACACCAACATTTACTTCATCCAATTGCAGGCAAAACAAATTTCTGGCAACCTGGACGAAATCTAAAATGAACACATTTCAGTAAAGAACACAACATTTAACCTCATCTCAATACATTATTTTTCTGTGTGACACTGAAGCGATCTTATTAATGCTTCAAATTTAATTTATATGAACTAGGTTAAAATAATATTGACTGAAGTGACAGGCAAGTATAGGCTCAAATAAGAAATAAATTGGTTTTATCTTACTTCAGTTAACTTTGCTGGAGTTTAGAAGTCGATTAAGATAATGATAAGGCAAACACAAATCCTATGTTATGGTTTGTGTCTAGATGTCCCTCCAAAGCCTCATGTAGTCACGGAGTTTTATTGGACGTGGCTGAATCTAAAGCATGTGACTGATTCCGGTGCAGCACTGGGATTTAAGGCGGGTAAGTGCAGGATCAATCCTATTAGGGTACCACCCTAATCCTCGCAGTCTGGATAAGATATAAGGGCAGAAAGTGGCTGTTAAGCCCCTGCTTGTTGCTCATGTCTTCTGCCTGTCAAGAACTGTTTCCCCTCTGGGAGGCCCCTCTGCCAAGCCAGGATGCCTTGCAACCAGCTGATTACGGACTAAAACCCCTACAAACGGTAAGTCAAATAAACCTTTCCCCCTTTAACTGTAGATGTCAGGTCTCAGCAATGAAAAACAGTAACTAAGACATCATATGTATTTATTCTCCAACTCTTGTACTACAAGTAGAACTTCTTCTGAAATAGGACACTATTATGATTTTTGGCTTTTCCACCTGAAAGAATGTGATGTTTACTAAGAACAGCAGCTGCTGATATTTAAGTAGCAGCTATTATATGCCAGGCATGTTGCTTAGCAATTTTATTCTGTAGCAGTCTTCTGAGGGAGGTCCTTATTTTCTCTCCACTTTATAGATGAATGTATAACTATCTTGGGTTGGCCAAAGCCAATTGGTAAATAAGCAGCAGCTTCTTTAGATACCATGACTGACCTATTCCTCTGGGTATCCTTAAGTATATTGAATTTTGCTATTATGTTATTAATTTCCAAGGATCTTTTCAAATTTTCCCTGATTGTTCCTATTTATAACTTCATGCTGTTATTTCATGAATGCATTTTGCTGGGAATATAGCTCAGCAGTATAAGTGCCTGCCTGGCAAGTGCAAGGTCCTGAGTTCAATTCCCAGTACAGAAAAAAAGAAAGTGAAGAAGCTGAATCATAAATGCATTTATTATCTTGGTTTATCTTCTTAAAGATGTTAACTATAGTTTTTCTGAAGGTCGCTTCATCTCTTTATCATTCTTTTTTTTTGTCTGAGGTCTTTTTTCTGTATATCTGGTACTTGTGGGCTATATAATTTATGTTGGAGGATTTCCCCATATATGTGGTAACCCTTGGTTCTAAGTTTATAATTAAGATTCAGATTCAGTCACTAAAAAAGTTAGTTGGTTGATTACCGATATTGGTCGGTACCAAAAAAAAAAAAAAAAAAAAAGAAAGAAAAAAAAGTTAGTTGGAAATTCTGCATACAGAACTTGCCTTATGAAATGGCAGATTAAAAGATAGGGCAGTCTAGTGCACCAGTTGACATTTTGTTCAGCTTCTTTAGAGAGAATCCTACACCCTCTCGCCTATGATCATAGATATGGCTGCAGATTTCACTGACAATATGGTATATGTGATGAGTAATGACTCACTGTACACTCCCCCAAACTCTTTTGCTGCTAGCAACTATGCATCCATACTCTCTCTGGCTTAATTTCTAAGGAAAGAGACTTCTTTTTCCCCAGGAGGTGTAAGGGAGTGGTAGGTGCTGGACTGCTTGAGAAGGGGCAGGGGAATAACAGCATGCATAATTCTCCTTAGAAACACTGCTAAAAATTATTTCATGTCATATGTGCTGCCTAAGCCTAGACTTTAGAAGTACTAGATGCTTTTAATTCCCAAGGGTCAACCAGTGTGTTCCCTACATTAATTTTCCGAAGTCTTTCTTTACACGCCTCTGCTCATTAACTCATGTACTGCATTTTCTTCATCTACTTTCTGTCCTTAAATACTGTGTGTTGATTATGCAGGTATTCTGTTTGTTGCTTTTACCATTTTGGCATGATTTGCACGAGAGGGTGTGACTCAAAATATTCTTTTTCACTCACTACCAAACTAAAATGTGAATTTTTAAAGACTAGTACAGGTATAAAAATCATACAACACTACATCTACTATATAAGAAAAAATGCAATAATGCTGTCAAGGATAGAAAACATTGTTCCATTCAAATACTGCTTGAGGCATAATGAACAAATGTGTAAAATATCTCTGCAAAAGGTTTTATCAGTATGTACCAAAAGTTCATTGTGAGGATTTACCCTAAGGAACAAAAACAGTTTCATTAAAAACTATACAGATTTATAAATAAATAAATAAATAAACTAAATAAATATGATAATAAACGTAAGATCTGTAATGTCAGCCACCAAGAAACCATTAAAATTGCTGTCAAAAGGCTAAATATTAATTTAAGTGGCATGCTATGCTGCTTCTAAGAATAATTATATAGCACCACACTAATATTTGTATTAGCTGAAAAAAAGGAACCAGAAATAAGCTCACAGCAGTGAGATTAGGACTTCACTATTTTATGCTATTTATTACTAAAGCGATGTTATTGTAATAAATAAAAAGGAATGTGCTACAGTGATGATACTTTAGAGCCGAAAGGTTCCAATAACGTGGTCCCTCCTGCGACCCAGCCAGGCTAGCACCTCTAGCTAAGCTCTGAGAATACTAATTTGGAACTGGAAGTACATGTACTTTAACTACTCATTTGTACTCTTAATGAAAATGGGTCACAATACGTCTCTCACCAAGTTTCTGTGACAACACAACCAGAAGAGCCTAACATTACCTCCAAAGGACACTGTGCCCTTTGAGTCTGTTGGTACTTGCTGCCGCAGGGCTTGGTGTTGGTCCTCTGTGGGCTGAATACCAAGGTATTTTAGAGCCTGGAAGGAAAAGCACTCATGAGAATCAGTTTTTTTTAAGTGCCAAAGAATAAATCTTTTCTTTCTAACTCAGTGAGGAAAAAAAAAAATCAACATTAGGAATAATAACCAGAATTAGATGCCCAAGGAGAATCTACTGACCACTAATGGATCAAGTGACCGTAAGAGACTTGCTTCAGGACTGCACCCCCACTTGATGTTTTTTTCTAGGCTAGCATACAGTTCTAGAACCAAAAGTCAAACTGTTTCTTATCTTACTTGATTTGGCAGAAGAAAAACAACAAGTCCTGTTAAAGTCTGACTTACAAGTGACACTCAAAAACATGAATAGTTTTTGGTTATTACCCTACCTTTGAAAGCAAATGTGAAATTGACAGGAAGTGACTTAAATAGAAAATATTGTGATTTTTGGTTTATTTGGGAGCAGGCTTCCACACATACTGCAGGAATAAGTTCTCTCAGGCCCCCACTTGTCTTTATCAGGCGCTTGGGTTATGGGTAAGGTGCTCATTCATCAGTGAAAATTCCACGACCACCAGCTGTGTTCCACTGTTCATCCTCTCTGCCACAGTTTTAAGCTGGAAACGCTGCCATTTCAGGAAGCCTATTTCAAAAGTAACGCTACGTGCCCCTATTCCCTTTTTCTTCTATCTTTTGGTTTAACATAGGCGAGAGAGTTGTAGAAGAGAAGAGAGGGAGAAAAAAAAAGAAAAGCATTGCTAGATGGTCTCTGCTCCAGGGACTGAAATGTGGGTCCTCGACTTTAGCCTCTGTGCCAGCCCTGGATTACTTTTATTCAGGCTTCTTTTTGTGTAAGAAATCAAGTCCTAATGGAAACAAGTATTATCTTGAATTCCCTAGCTAGAGATAGGAAAAGTTAATGCAAAGGCACCGATGAGATGCCATACTACTGGAGTCTAGGAAGAATTATATGGTATTAGTCAATCACATCTGAACTTAGAGATAGGTAAAGTTTATTTTTGGTAATTAACTCTTGCAATTTTCTTTCCCATTTGGAATATGTGTAGTCATTCATCATTCCATTCACCAAATATTTATTTGGTACTTCCTACTGGGCAGGCACAAATCTACTTACAGTGGCTAGGCAAGTGTTCTAATCTATACTCCCTGCACTCAGAGAGTTTATGGGGTATATAGCCCAGCAGCATAAGTGCCTGCCTGGCAAATGCGAAGTCCTGAGTTTGATTACTGGTACAAAAAAAGAATTTGTGGTCTGCAGTGTGAGAATAACATTAAATAGTTATGTTAATTAAATTTGTGATTTAATACAACTTTGCGTAAGATACAGTATAGGCCAAAAAATAAAACCTGCTGGCTAATGTACAGGTATGTAATTGGGGTATAGTGAAAGAAAGAGACAGGGGGAGAATATCAAGAAACATAAAGTTTCTTAAGCTTAGGTTACTATCATCTGCTTGCTCTGTCAAAATCACAACTTATTTATCTTGTATAACATGGAATAATAATTTTTAGCTTGTGTTTTTTCTTCTAAAAATGGCACAAATATAAAAAACAGAATAATGCAAAGAATGTCTATTTATTTACTATTATTACAGGCAGCCAAGTTAGAAATAAATATACAGTCAGAGGGGGACTGAGGCCTCAAGAAGCTCAGCAGAAAATAAAGACATCAGAATTGTGGCTGGAGGTACACATGAAGAAGGCCAGGTCTCAAGATAAATATGCAATGGGACAGGCCTACATGCCTCTCCCGAGGGATAAGCAGGAAGCTGAAATTATACTGTAATTAGCAGCACCTGGTCCAGGAAGTTCGGGTGCATCAGTTGCACGGGTGGGTGGCCACAGTATCTCGATCCATTCCTTTTCAAAATAAATATGCCTTTGTTCTTTCCATGTACCCTTGCTATTGCCTCACTTCCCTTTTGGATCAACATTAGCTAGGCAGCTATACTTGTCATCTCATAGGTTGACTGTAGTTCGACCCACCTGTACATGCATTGTGACTTTGCTATATAAACTACCCCTGACAAAGGGCCTCAGTGTCACTCCACTTTTGGGACCCCTCCTGTCTCTCAGGTGCTCTCTCTCAATAAAGCTTTCTTGCTTTTTGCCTCCACTGTCCCTCGGAAATCATTCTTAGCTATTTGAGGGACACAGACTTGGCACATCTGACGCCTAGCAGGTTGAGACTTATACTTCTCCTATACTACTCAGCAAACACACATTGATATTTGCTTGAAATTTATATATAAATTTAAAAAAACAAAGTTACAGATTTAGTTGAAAGTTTTCTCCATTATTCTTTAGCAATAAATATTATCCTCAGGGCAGTGTATCCTTCCTGGCCATAATTTGATATTATTTATTTTATAAGCATGTATACCCTCAATAATGTGCATTCTAATCGTGTGCATTTAAAATTTTACATGAACAGCATAATCTAAAAGGATAACTCAGGGCCAAGGATATAGCTCAGTGGCACAGTGCCTGCCTGGTAAGTGCAAGGTCCTGAGTTTGATTCCTGGTACCCTCCCCACCAAAATAATAATAATAATAATAATAATAACAACAACAACAACAATAAAGAAAAAAATAAAAACTCTTTTGATACCTGATTATATGGATATATTATAACATGTTTACAATTTTCTGATTGATGGACTTTCACAATTACTCGAACCAGTGTTTTTAATAAAAAAATTATACATGTCTTCTTTTACAGCTGTGTGAAGATTTCTTGACTTCTCTATCATACAGTATATCCTTCAAAAAGGAAGGATTGAGTGATGGGAGATATACATAGTGAACTTATTAGACATTGTTGGATTTTTCTGTAAATCAGTTGTACCAAACTATGTATACCAATAGTATATAAATATTCTTAGTTAACAGAATTTGTTGTGTTTGCACTTTCATTTTTTATAAAATGTTGAATGTGAAATAGTATGTTGTTAATTTTAATTTCCCAAATTACAAGTGAGATTAAACATCTTTTATATTTATTAGTGGCACTTTTAACTCATGAGTCATTTAGAAATATGTTTAAAATTTTCAAATGTAGAGTTTTAAAAATGTATCTTTTGTTACTGATTAGAAATTTGGAGGCAATGTTCCAGTATTTATAACCAAAACTGTTTCTAGATATTGCCAACTGTCTCAAGGAAAAAACATGACTCTAGTCCTTACGATCCATTGCTCCAGAGACAAACACTCTTAGTAGGTCGGTATGAAATATTCCAGATTTTTTCAATAAATGTGTGTCTTTCTGTAAATTTATATATGTTAGATCAATTTTTTGCACATACTAAGTTTCCTTATAGTTCTCTATGTTTAAAAATTATCAGTGCATCCCAGCTTTATATCCTGTACAAGTTTGGGTCTAGTGCATGCTTTAAAGTATCAATATATGCCAGCTTTCTATTCTGCACATTTTTAGATCTACTGTACGCTGTTAAAAATCATTTATAATAAGCTAGATATTGGTGGCACATCCTATAATCCCAGGTACATGGGAAGCTTAAGAAATAAGATTCCAATTTGGGAGCCAGCCTGAACAATTTAGGGAAACTCTGTTTCTAAATAAAGCTTTTGAAGCCTGGAGTGGTGGTGCACACTTGTAATCCTAGCACTCAGGAGGCTGAGGTAGGAGGATTACTGTGAGTTCAAAGCCAGCCTGGGCTACATAGTGAGCTCAACGTCAGCCTTCAAAAAAGACCAACAACAACAACAACAGAAAACAACGCTTTTGCTCAGAAAGGGACTGAGGATGCAGGCCAGCAGCAGAGCAGCTGCCTAGCACACAGATCCTGAGTTCAATCTCCAGCACCGGCTCCTGCCAAATAAAAGAGCTATAATGTTATGCTGTTTGAATGAAATTTTTTAGAAGTTTCATGTCATTTAACTTGCATACACTTTTATTTCTGGAGACATGGGGATGCAAAAATCTGCTTTTCTGACTTACCCTCAGCTTATTACTATTAGGCCACATCACCTTTGTCCAATTATACTCCTCTATGACTGCCCACTCTTCATCCCTAACCTAAGCATAAGAACACACAGCTCGATCGGTTTCTCTGAGTCTTTCTTTCTAAAGACCTTGTGCCAGATAAAGCTTACATCAAATAAATCTGTGACTTTTCTCTTGCTAATTTATCTTTTGTGAAATGTGCCTAGGCCATGAGCTAGTGTTAATGAGAACGCTTTCCTCCTCTATGAAGAAAAACATGTGCTTCCACATTGGCAGGCACTCTGAAGAAGTAGATAATCTCATGGTTAAAACAAGATATAAGAAGGATGATAAGGCAGTATGAAGCCATGGCTATTGCAACTGGCAAAATAAAGCAGTATTTTATTTTATAATCTCTTAGAGTTAGCTAAGTCCGGACAAAAGAGGTGGAATTGGTCTAGCAGTTGAACAATAGATAAGATTCAAATTTGCAATGAGAAAGATAACACCATAGGACCAAGGAAAGCTAGAGACATGGAGTAAGTACAATGTGTGTTTATCCTAGCTATGGAATTTCATATTCTTTTTTGCTTTTTTCTTTTTTTTGGTACCAGGGATCGAATTCACAATCTCACGCTTACCAGGCAGGCATTTATGCCACTGAGCTACATCCCCAGCAATTTCAGATTCTTTCTAAAACGTAGAAAAATGTTACTCATAAAAGCTTACAGGAAGGTAGAGATTATTGATCTCCAGGAATAGATCCATTTTACATAAAAAAATAACAACTGATGAGAAATTTTAAAGCACGTTGCCACCTTTAATTTTTCTTTTCAAATCATTTTAAGTTTCGTTTACATAAGATCTCAATCTTTTACTCTCTCTGGGACTGTTTTTTGGTGCTGAGTACACTGTTCCAGTTTTCTTTATCTATTTATTTTTTAAAATTTTTTTGAGACAGCCTCGCTTTGTAGTTCAGGTTGGCTTCAAACTCACTATGTAGCACAGGCGGCCCTTGCACACCTGGTAATCCTCCTGCCTCAGCCTGCAAAGTGCTGGAATTACAGGTATGTGTCACCCTGTCTGGATCTTTTTAGATTCAGTGGGCACCTGGTTTTTTATTCTTTAGGATTTAGTAATCCTACACTTTTTGAAAAATTGAGCGAACGAATCAAGTATTGCTTCATTGTACTTACTGCTATTATATACAAAGCCTAATGTATGTTGGCTTAACTCATTTTATGTTTCCACTGGGTCTAGACTGTAAAATATCATTTATTTCTTATTGCCAGAGAGAAAGGGAAACTGACTCGTCTGCATGTCAAGTTAGTTACAAAAGGTTTTACTTCTGTTTGGGACTATTGAACCCTAGGAGCTGCCAAATTGAAACAGTAATTAAATAATTTAAATCCTAACCGCCATTCATTTAATTGTAAATAAGTAGGAAACTAATGACTCTAGTACTTTCTTCTCCCAGAAAATGAGAATGCGTCTTTCCTGTTATTGCCCCACAAAGAAAAATGAAAATTGAAGGAATTTACCATTTCCAGTTTTTCCGCCTTTAGGCGAACAGAAGGATTTAGGGAAATCTTCTTTCCTTGTGGCCCATAATTATCAGTGCAGGCAGGAGCGATATCTAAGAGACAACAGGGTGCTCGTTAATTGGAGACTTAATTGGGATAGAACTTTTCATTTGACAGGATGTGCTTTGGCCTCCTGCTGTTCAAAAGTAATTCTGGTTAATCAGTTGGCAGTTTTCACTTTTGTTTTCATGATTTTTTTTTCTGTAGGCTTAATATGTACCACATAAATCAGCTTTACTTGAGCTCTCAAAGATATATAAAAAGAGTACCCAATTATCCACCATGGCAGTCGCGTGGAAATAATAACCTGAAAGACAAATCTACATCCTACTACTAAGACCATCATCATAATAACTTACTCCTGGAAAGACAAGCCCTTTTTTGTTCAAAAAAAAAGTAAAATTGCATCAAAGATTCAAAAAGATCATGATAGGTTTGTGGTAAAAATGATTCTGTTATGTGAATTTTGGAAATGCTCTGGAAACACTCATAAATGAAAATACCTTACATTTGTAGATAAAGCATGATATAGACAGAAAACTTTTTGAGCTAAAAACCTTGTCTGCTTTTAGGGAAGGGCAAGTAGACTTTGAAGAGAACAATATACCTCTTGCTTATTTTCCTATACTTTCTCAGTATAGGAAACGTACATAGGCTCTTTGTCCTTATTGCAGGAATAAGAACTCGGGAGGCACAAGAGGCTAGAGCTTAAAAACTTATTTGTTTCAATGTGCCAAAGTTGGTGAAACAAATTTCTATAATTTATGTCAATCCTTCCCATCTAAATTGTCACTGTTCTAAATACACTCTTAAATGGTATTTTACTGTTCTACATAGAAACAAGAGGAAGAGAAAAAACTTTTTAAAATGTCACATCTTTATGCAGTGTTTTAATTTTTTTATTTCTCAGAGCATCTGTCTCTAAGTACAAAATGATTTGCATTCTCTTTCTTAAGAACATAAGAAGCGCATATGAAAATAAATAGTCTTCCTCTAAACCTTTAACACATCCTCAACATTCTATGTAAAATCTTTAATATAGCTTATAGGTGTCAAGATTATAAAAAAAACGGTTACTGACTTTTAGCTCCAAGTGAAATTAAACCTTGAGAAAGATTGGGTTTAGTGTAACCGAATCTTTATAATTCTTATAAAAGCAAGAAACTCTCCTCCTCTTTAACATGACACCTAACTGTGGACCATGGGATGAAAAATATTTTTTTCTCTTAGAAGCGGTTCTATAGCGAACCTAAGGCTTGGCATAAAAGATCACTGAAATGGTATAGAAGACCAAACCACAGATTATTCTTCATCTTGTGAGACTTGACTTCTAGTTTGGAGTTTGCCCTGCCAAAATGGACACACACATTAAGGGGAATGCCCTAGTTAAAGCCTCCAGGACTAACGAGGCACTTGAATTACTCAACCTAAATGCAAGTGGAAGAGATACAGAGAAGACTGGAACAAGAGGCAAAGAGGAGAAAGAGGGAGACAAGGACACACTGCGACAACATCACTGTCACATTTTCCTCTACTTGGGCATAAAAAATTTGTTTCTAACAGAAATAACAAAAAATTAGCTCCCGTGTGCTTATTCCCAGCCATACAATGAACTAATTACTGTACACATGTAAGCTCATTAATCTTCACAATCACAGCGACACAAGGGTTACTATTCCCATTCCAAAGACCAAGACCTGAAAAGGTTCAGAAACTGGCTTGGTCTCACACAACTGGTACGTGACAATGTAAGGCTTCTAGTATCTTATGACTTGACAAAACAGATGTCAACATCTTTTACTATCATTTTCTCATCTGTAAAGCAGAAAGAATAAAACTGATCACCCACAGGAGCTGTCAAGTGAAAATCAATAAAATCAGAGAAAAATATAAAATAGAAAGTTCTGTTAATATTCACACAGAGACACTGTGTCAATAGATGGTTTAATGTAAAACTGTATTAACCTCCCATTTAACAGTATGTAGTCATGGCTTAACGAAATTTTGGTTTTTGTTTTAGTCTTTTGTTTTTCTTCCTTCAGCCTACCTTGAACTAAACCTTTACTTTTGAATTCAAACCTTCAGAGGGTCTTGCATGAAACCATGACACCTTGTCAAACTGTCAAGAGCTTAGCCTGAAAAGGCCCTCACAGGGACACCAGCTCATCTGCCAGTGGCATCTCTACCCCGACCTCCAACTCTTCAGCTGCTCCTCTCTGGCGAAGTGAGACATTTCAAAGTACAGCTTATTATTCTCTCGGATTTTCTGTCCCTAGTCCTCCTTTTAGAAGCAGAAGCAAGAGAATGTTTATGAGGGAAATATTAACACCATTAATTCCAGGAACCCCTGGAGGATATTTTTCCTCATCAGTATTTTGTTTCCAACGAATTCATGCAGAAGAATTAAGGCTGTGCTGTTGTTAAGCTAATGACCGTATTTCTTATTCCCTTGGGAAATGCCTTCGGCATACTTTTAACTCAAAAACTCATGTGTCATTCAATTTATGGCAATAGTAAACAACTCTGAATTTTGAAATAAACTTGTATTCTAGGAGAGTTTTAGAAATACTCAGGTATTAAGCTTCTTTTAAAAGTTCTACCAATTTATCCTTTGGGATGATTTTGAGATGGGAACAGAGGTAGAAAGAGCATCTCTTGAATTTTTGTTGAGGTTAACATTAAAACTTGTTTATATTTTTTGAATAAACACCAACTTACTAAAAGAGTCTAGAAATAATACTGAAGAATCTAATTTGGGAACAACCTATACTTACGAAATTATAACAGAAAAATCACAATGTGTGCAATTTACTTATAGATAATTTAGGGTTGAGTTCATTTTTCCCTGCCCCGCTACCTGCCCAGAAATACCTCAACCACTAAATTTATGTGAAAGCCAGAAATTGGAACTGCGTTAATGCTATTTCTGCTCTAGAAAAATGTTCCATTTCAATTGCATTTTAGTTTTTATACAACTTACACACTCACATATATTTTTCATTAGCTATTTTTCTGTTACAAAATCTAGCATGACTTCTGACAGTGACTAGCGTAAAACCCCTTTGCCTTATTCATATGACAAGATCTCTTTTTCTCTGACCAGATCTGTATCTCAGGGTTACCTGCGACATACCGCAGCATCCTAACTCTGTGTTTCTGCTCGTGGCACTCCCTTACTGCAGGTCATCCCCGTCTGCATGCCCTTTGCTAAAGATTTGGGATTCTTGCCAAGAGACTCTTTTTTGTCCTGGGGATGGAATTCAGGGCCTTCACACTGAGCTACCTCCTCAACCTTTTTGCTTATTTTTAATTTTGAAGCAGGGTCTCCATAACTTGCCACATCGCCCAGGATGGGAATTTGCAATCCTCCTGCCTCTGGTACCCACAGTGCTGCCAAGAGATTTTTCTAAATTGATTTCTGTGTATTGTGATAAATCCCTTACTATGTGCTAATTTGGGGGATCAAAGGGAGGACACAACATTAAGTGTCAGAAGATTTTACTTCTACTCTAGAAATATGGTCTAAAATAATATCTCAGCTACATGCTAGATTACGGCTCTATAATATTAATACTAACAGGAAAACTTGCTGAGCACATTCTGTGTACCAGTTACACTGCTAGCTACGTGACATGTACAAGCTTATTTAACCCTTACCACAAGCCTAGGGGCAGCTACTTCAAGGTTACAAAGCTAGTAAGCTGGGAGCCAGCATTTGAAAGCCAGCGTTGAATTTGCATATCAAACCTGGTAGTAGTCACTGCACCCTCCCTCCCCCATGATTAGACTACCATGCCTTCCCTTAGTCCACTTGATTAATGCCTTTAAATTATTCATGTAAAGCTGTTACAAAACAATACATAGATATATGTGTGTGTGTGTGTATATATATATAAACAAATATATATTTTTAATTTTTTTCTAATTTAAATAATGAAACATTTTAACCTGTGATTCATTTCATAATATGTTGTTAAGTATTTCATAGGAAAATCCTAAATTCCCTATCATTCTTACTATACTGTCTTCTACAGGTATGGCATATGTAGCAAACACTGAATAAATAGCTGAAAAAGGCAATGAGTGGTTTCATTAATTTAAGAACTAAAAATACTGCATAACATTACATAACCAATGGTTTATGATAAAATCAAGGAATAAAGGGCCTTGACTTCAGTTATCTAGCCATTTTGATCCTCATCTCTTCAAACTGTTGGCTTCATTTGTCTTTTTCTTTTTACATGGGTTCCCAGTTTAAAGTAAAACAGTGTTATCAAGAAACTGAGTATTAATTACATAGACTGTTAACAAAGTTCTTAAGAGTCAACAAATTTCAGATGTGTTGATTAAAAGACATGTCATTTTGGCTAAAAGGTACTACTAACTCATTGGTGAATACTGCCCCAAGTCAGAGGAAACTAACTATAGAATCTAGCATAAATTCCTGTAAAGTTTGGTAGATTTGGGTTGGGGGGTGGAGGTTTTACTGGAGATTGAATCCAAGGCCTGAACCATGTGCTCTACTGCTGGGATATACCTCCAGCCCATGGCTGGCAGCTATTTAATTTAAACTAGCTCTGTTTATTTTGACATCATTATCTAGATAAGGCTATTAAAACTTAAAATATATGGGTAGCAATTTGCTCTGTAATTTAGCAATACGTAATTGGCATTTTGTTTGTGCTAAACTTTAACTGTTGTTTTGTTAAACTTATGGAAACAATTTCAGGGAAAGGATGTTTTTCTTGACATTTGACTCAATAAGTACTTTATATTTTGAGAATAACCCCTGTTCATGGGTAGTTTGATAAATTCTGCTTTATTGTTTTAAAAAGTCAGTAAATCATTTCAGAGTGAATAAAAACCAGTAATACTGAATCCATAATATTGATGTCTTTCCTAATTTACATCTATATGATTTCTTCAAAAATACATAAACAAAACAATTCTTTTGTTAAGCTGTGCATTCTTTTATAATGTGTGTTTTGAAAGGTACACATAATATATCCCATTAATATGTCATTAACAGGTCAAGGCAACCTAATCTCGATTCACAGGTGTTTTCATTATTTAGTCTCCACAATTCACTAAGATAACTTCAGAGACACTTACAATAACGCACCTTTTAAAATTTCAGCCCTTTGTTCAGAGAAATTTCCAATAAAAGTCATTATCTAACAGGGAACACTAGATAACACATTCTATCTTGCTCTTTTATTCATGGAAGGAAAAAAAGGTATAATGCAATTATTATGTTCTATTCATCAAGAGAGAGTAATTGAAAAAAATAACAAGAAAGAGGAATTATGTGTATTTACCAGAAGTAGCCATATCTGTAGCAATGGTGTCCGAAGAAGTAACTGGAATATATTCTGTTTTTTCATATCCAGTTTTTTTCTGTGAAAGACAGTGAGGAACATTTCCAAACGTCATTTTCCAAAGTAGGTCAAAGACCAGACTAGATGTTCACACTCACATAAAAAGAATGGTTAAAGAGATTAAAGCGATATCCCAGAAATATAAAACCTCTAAAATTTTGGTACAATCATCTTCAAATAAAGCATTTCAGAATTAAAGGTAAGAACTACTTTCGGCTCTACTGTGGCCTAGGATAACAAAACATAAGGCCATGCACCTTGTCTTTTTAAAGACATCATAAATCTAAATGACAAAGTATAAGAGGCCGACAGAAAATCTTACACCCTGTCTCTGATCAGCATGTACCAAGTTACCCTTAAAGAATTTATTCTACAGCCTGAAAGCCTACCCGAGTTTCCTGTATTATCTTATAGCTAGCACACATTTAAAGAATATATACTCTATTTTATAACTCTAATTTTTTAGGACCTAAAAAGGCAACCTAATCTCGGTTAGGTTGCCAATTCCAATGTAGCTCTTGGAATTGGCTGTATTATTTTTTTTCCTTTTCTTTTTTTTAATCGGTACCGGGGATTGAACTCACAACTGCGCGCTTGCAAGGCAGGCACTTATGGCACTGAGCTAAATCCCTAGGCCCCTGGTTGTATTATTTTGATATTCGAAATTCCCATTTTTCATGACTACAATAGAGAAAACTGTTTACTAGTGTACACACATGAAGGCAATAGCCACCTCGACGGGGGATTAGGATTAGCTTCATTATACAGCAAACAAACTAAAGTGGGGGGGGCAGTTGCCTCTCATTTATCAGGCAGAAAATAAAAATGATAATTAACTGGTCCATGTTAGAGACTATCTGAAACTAAATATTATGTTCTTATATTTCTGAGAGATGTCCAGTTGTATCCTCATGGTAGCACTTTGTCATGATAATACGGTCTGATTATACTTCTAGACATAAGATACTTTGGTCTGAAAAATTATGTTTATTGACAATGCAGTATAGAAGTCTAAACCAGCAAAAAAGAAAGAAAGAAACCTTCCAAGGAAATATTAATCTATTAACAACAGAGTTCCTCAAATTATAGTTCTGTATCTATTTCACCATCAGAAAAAAACCACATAAGGGATTTATGGATTGAATCTATAGACAGATAAATTTAAGACTACCTGATTCATCTTAGAAGACGATAAAATGGCATCTTGAATTTTGGGAGTAGATGAGGTCTGTGGAATTGGTATTTCCAGAGGAGAAGAAAGAAGACTAAATGTTGAGGCCTGAGGTCCATATTCTGCTGAAGTTTGTAACAAGGATGAAGAGGACAGATTTTCTGGATGGTTGCCAGGAGACCTTTGTCTTATGAATGCTATCTCCCAAGCAGATTCAGACCTACAATTAAAATCACTTTATTGATATACAGTGGCTATAGAACAACTGAATTCTAAAATCGGTTTTCAAATATTATTAAAAATATTTCTTTCGGGGCCTAAAGAACTTAGGGTATCTTAAATTACTATTTTTAATGAGACATGCTAAATGACTCATTCTATCTTAGATATACAACAATTACCTCCACTTGGCTCTGCTAATTATGCTTTTTGCTTCTTCAAATGACACACCAATCATAGAGTCCTTGTTTACTGAGACAAGCTGATCTCCTGGCTTCAAACGTCCATCCTAACAAAAAATGTTAAAAGCAACATTTACAAAGAAATTAATGGAACTAGGGAGAGAGAGAACAATGGCTACACCAGCAAACAAGCCCAGTCTAGGAACCAGCACTATGCTCGGGCCACTGCTGGACTGGGAACAGCTAGACTCAAGCCTCTGCCTGTGAGTCAGTGCCATTCGCAGACTGGGGGGAAAGAGAACAAGGGCCGCACCAGCAAACAGGCCCAGTCTGGGAACCAGTGCCATGTGCAGGCTGCTGCTGGACTGGGAATGGCCAGACCCCACCCCCTCCGTTGTGTGGGCTGGCAAACAAGAAATACCAATACCCTAGCCCTTCCAATCCGCCCCGGTCAGTGACTCGTTGATCCAGAGAAACAAAGACTGTGATGATAGCTATCCAGGTGAAGTGCAACTGGATGCCTGTGGTGCTTTGCTGTTTCACCAACATTGCAGGTCTAGGGCCAGTGTTCTGATCGCAGGTTCAGGGGACAGCGGTATGCAGTGTGACATCTTGCAGGGATCTCCTTCTGAGGGTTCCAGCCATTATTGATTCCCTATGGTCTTGTTTTGAGGTCCTACATCGCTTCCATTATTTTGTTGGGTTGGGTTTTATTCTCTTTCATTTTGTTTGATTATGTTAAATCCAATGGCAGGAGAAACTATTCCAAGTACAGCAAGATACATTATGATAGCAATTTTGGGTTTGCTATTGGCTTGTTTTGAAATCCTTTATTGCATTCATTGCTTTGTTTTTATTCTTTCTATTCTATTTGGTTCTGTTTGATTTTTACTATGTCCAAAGTTATCTGCAGCTGTTGTGAAGACATCAAGGGGCACTATGGTAACTATTGTTGATTTCATAATGTTTTGAAGTCCTGTATCTCTTACACTGGTTTGTTTTGATGGGTTTCATTCTGCCTTATCTTCTTAAAATTAAAAAATTTTTAAAAAAAGAAATTAATGAAGTGTTTTTGTTTTGTTTATTTTAAATTGCTTGTTTGCAATTAAGGCAAAAAATGTTTTGGGGAGGAATGTCTTAAGTGAAAAGAAAACCTTAGTAAATCTGAATAATAAAATGTTTTGAGCCTACCTTAGAGTTTGGTAAGATATGTAAATGAAAGTACATGGCTCATGCAGTCCACAAATAAATTTGCAGGTTAAGGAATCCTGTTTATGTTAGGAGACAGGCCTTATAGCAGGAATGGAAACTGTCTCAAAAGTTCAGCACTACCAAACTGGTAAAGCTTTGACTTTGTGATAAATGAGCCAAATACTCATGAGGCAATTCAGTATATGAGCCATTTACTGTCGTTTCTGAGAATGCATGCCTCTTCTCTCTTACCAAACATTTCAATGTGGATTTGTAGAATAAATGAACTCGATTTTTAAAAGTTTAGAAAAGGACCTTAACTGTACTGATCCTACCCAGGAATAACACAGTCCTTATTAGATATGTTGTCTCTCCTGTGACGAGGCCTAGTTGGCTTGTTCATCTAGCATATTTGCCATATCTTGCAAAAAAAAAAAAAAAAAAAAACAATTTTAACTGGCTGCCTGGCCTTGTCTTTGTTCATTCTTGGCTCTCATAGGAATAAGGCAAGAATTTCAGTCACTATTTTTTTTCAACAAAAAAAGAAAAAAAAAAGCCCTTTTCTTTTTCAGCTCCTAAAATATTTCTCTATGTATCAACAGCACAAAGACAGAAAGTATTATTTCCATAACCATGGACAAAGCTCATGTGATGCTATGATTTAGATAATCAGTGTGTCCCAAAGACCAAGCCTGTCCCCAGCTTGGCACTATTACAATAAAATGGGAATTTTGTGGCAGGGCCTAGTGGGAGGTCATGGGGTCCCTTGAAGGAGACTCTGAGACCCTGCTTTTCATCTCTCTTTTGCTGCTGTGCCACAGAGGGATGGCTTTTGCCCCACCACATGTCCCACAGGGAATGCCACCTAAGTCCAAGGCCACAGGCCAGCTGGCCCTGCACTGCCATCTCCAAAACTATGAAACCAGACAAATCCTCTCTTAATAAGCTGATGACTACAGGTACAGGGTAGAGTGACAGAAGGCTGATGAATACGTAAGGTTACCAAGCTAGATTTTTCACTGTGATAGTACTGAAAGAACTTCCACAAGGAAACATTTTACTTTAAAGTCTTATCTGCTGAAATATAGCCCTGATGCAATTCAGCTTTGTCCTGAACTGCATTACTTATAAAATGGTGCTTTATGGCAATGCTATTCCTAAATAAAAAGATACGTATGTTTTTTTTTAAATGATGGATGCTAGTATGTAGTATTATCTCTTCCACTGACTTATGAATACAGAGGGAAGTTAAATAAATATGAAACATTCATCAAAAGATTTTTTAGAAGCATATTATTTCAAATACTGTATAAAAGATATATAGCCCCAAAGCACAATGACACTTAAATCTTTCTGAAACAAAAACATTTTTAAAAATTCAACCAGCTTGGTGTGGTAGTACATGCCTATAACCTAGCACTTGGGAGGTTGAGGCAGGAGGATCATCTTGAGTTGGAGACTAGCCTGGGCTACATAATGAGTTCAAGGCCTAACTACACAGTAAAACTCTGTCTAAAGGCAGAAAGACAAACAAAAACTTCAACCAAAGAAGGTAATTTGACTTTAAAGCATATAAAACCTGAAAATTAACTTGGATTTTCTGTAAATATATGATTAAATAAAACTCACATGGTCAGACCACATAACACACAATGTTAAGTCATTACAGTGATAAGTCACTGATTTTTTACATCTGGCAAATATATGGGGAGAAATATACCATAATATTCCTAAAAAAAACCTAAGTAACATGGAGAAAGTATCTAACATGGATCTTTCTTTCCTATTCAATATAATAGGAAGGTTAATTTTTTAAGGTTTCATAATCACAGTTTTGCATTAAGCAGGCCCAGATGTTATCAGTTATTCATTACTTTCCTTAGTCATTTAAAGTATATACACTAAGGTGCTTATGTCCATTCCCCTGTAATTTAATATTCAAAATCTTACTTTAAGGATATCCATTCATGGAAGGTTCAGATGGAATGGTCACAAAAGCTAACACTAACCGGGAAGGAATGAATACAATTCTAGAGAGGGTCCATTCTTTGGGGGTGAGGTGACAGAACGTGATAAGGGAGAGAGCATAGACTATCTCAATAACAGTTCACTTTTCTATCTCTCATCTAGTCAGTCTACCTGGATTCATGGGTGTTCATTTTACTATGTTTCATAAGTTGTTAAATTCAGCTGTAACTCAAGGGAATCCGAAAACCAATGCTTTTTAGAATCATATTAATAAAACAGATTTTTAAATGAAATGTAATGGAACTTTTGTATCCCAAAACTTGCCTGACAAAAATTTGTGTAGGGAGGAACACGTTGCTTATGTCACTTGATCAAAGCATTTAAAAGATACCATGAGGGAAAGTTTCTTTTAGAATTGTGGTATAAGACAGTAATAATTAGAATTTTTAAATATAAATATTCTCAGTATTAATAATTATTTCCTTTTGCTAATTTTACTTGAAAAGAGAAAACTCCACAATGACTATTACTTGCATGGCAACTATCTTTCACTGGAGTAGAAGCCTTTTGAGGAGATGGACTGAAGCAGAAAGAGCACAGGGCTTGGCAATCAGACAGGCCTGATTTTGAATTTGAGCAAATTTGTGCAAAGTGGTAGCTAGGTCTTCCTAAACAATGAGAAGGAGGATGAAATCTTGCGTGCTGTGGACTCAGAACTAAATTCTAAATTACATGGTGAGAGTTCTCGTATCGATCAATCTTACAGAAATCACTGTTAGTTGTCTGGCTTGCAGAGAAAAAGGTTAGAAAAGACAGAGGAAGGTTAGGCTGACCTACAGCCTCCAATGTCCTCCTTCCAGGGTCATCCAGTATTAGCAGTGCAGATGAACAGCTTTCGTGAAGACCTGCAGCCTATCTTGAATTATATTAGCCTAACATACTAACGTGGCATTTTCCATCAGGCTAAGAATCAGAGAAGAGAAGAAGGATGCATTCTGACTGTGATTTCTGGTGTTTATGTACTTTGTCACTTTCTAAAAAGTATTTACAGCAGTTAGTCCCCCACCCCTTGCCTCCCAGAATAAGATCTTAACAGATCATGTGAATATCTGAACTCGTTGAAAAGTCAGAACCTGTAAATGAAAACAAAGCTATTTCAGGCTAAGTCTGGCATTCTAAAGCACTGACTTCTTCCCCAGCTGGATTAATGTGTATGTGAAGGTACTGAACGTGGGGGTGTGCTGAGGCCTCTCCCACAGTCTGGGCTGCGACTCAGTGGTGGCTGAGCAGCTGCATGGCAGGGCAGGCAGTGTGCCAAGGCTCAGCTCCTCCACACTGGCACTCATCTACGCATTGCAGTAAGAATGGATTCTAACCACTGACTCATAAATACTTCTGTTTAACAGCTACTGGCTCGTTCATTTCCAATTATGATGGTATCACATAGTTTACTAAATAACATATTGTTGGATTATCAGTCACCATCTACACAGCCTGATTCTGCTTTAACTAACTCATTATTCCTAAAAGGAATGTTCCTCTGTGAGCCTTTGGATTCCTTTCTCATACTTTCACTAACTGTAGACGGAAGGTATTCTTTAACTCCATTCATTAATATTGATTGAGCAATTGGTACGTGCCATGCACCACGCTAAGGAAATTATGTGAATTAAATTAGAATACTTGCCCTCAGGAAACATACCTTCTTGTATTCAGCACAGATATGTGTGATAAAAACAACCACAGATATATACGTGTCATTACAAACTGAGACAGTTTTGGAACAGGATGGAAAGGAAAGGAAAAGGACCTAGGAATACATATAGGAAGAATAAAGCTAGGTCTTACGTCCAGACATATTAGAAGACAACAAGGAATGCATGCTTTAGGAAGAAGACATTCAATTGATACCTGGAAGCGATGGAGTGGGAAGAGGCTGCTGTTCTCCGTCTAACAGAAGCGTACATAAAGATGAGGAATAATTTGGCCACTTTTAGCAAATGAAAAAAATGCTAGTTTGAAGGTATTAGTTTAATGGCAAAGAGGCAGATTAGTAATCTTCAGAATATGACAGAATGACAAGGAGACTGTTCACTCACTAATACAGAGCAGTTGGTAAGCGTCACGTATCACTCTAAGGAAATGTATGATGGAGAGCTACAGGGTACAGGGCACAAGCAAGGACACCCAGAGCCCTACTGGGAGCAAAGCAGGCAGGGTGCAGTACAGCAGCAAAGCTGTTGAGAGGGCCGATGGAAACCGATGCTCCTTTAAGCCGTGGTGGTAACAGTGGGGATCGAAAAGACCGATGGGCTAAAAAGACATTAAAGAGCCAACAATACAGGTTAATGAACTGGATATGGTTGTTATGGAAGAGGAAGTCGATACAAAGCAGGCAAATTTTTTGACTTTGTGCAAGTGGAAGGTGCCACCCATCACTAGAGGAGGCCCTGACTGAGAAGAGACCAGACGAGGGAGATGTGAGGTGAAAACCAGATTCTGCCTCAGAAGTGTTGATTTTGAGTTGCCTCTAAGAAATCCAGATCAGCTTGGCAGGCTGAGGCAGGAGGACCTGTATGAGTTCAAGGTTAGCTTGGGCTATGGAGTGAGTTCAAGGCCAGCCAGTGCAGGATGCTCAAAAGAGTGTGCAGACCAGCAAAAGGTCTTAAGACTGAATATTGAGGACTCCAGACAGATGGGGGAAAGCTATGGAATAAACTGGGCCTTGAAGTTCTCATTCTTTAACTCACTTTCTATCATATTTATTATCAACCTGTAGGCTGCCTCTAGTTCTTAGAATGATAATAACCTTTTCCTATTTTAACTGGAAAACTGTGTCCATCGATTCTAAATATGTTTTTCAAAGAAATACGACACTTTAGTTTTACTGAACCAACATGGTATTTGCATATTTGCTAGAAAGAAGACATTTGTGCAGAGCATGGCTAACTATGTATTTTTTCTATAAATATACCTACTAAGTAGAAATTTTGTACTGCTTAGAGATTTACCAACATGGCTAAAAACGTATTTAAGACAAAATAAATGTATTATTATTTTAAAATAAAATCACATCCACTTTGTATTTGCCGATAAAGTACGCATGTATTTTTCCATCTTGAGGAAATATTAAAAAATAAATGTATGCCCTGGAAAATTACTTATTCTTCTATACCGTTCTGTCTTGGTTGTTTTACTGGGTATCTCTAGACCATTAATAACTCTGTGCTGCTCTCTAGTGGTAGGTAGAGAATATAATCCTTTAGAAAGTATTGTTTTTTACATTTTTTTCAATGAAATTCTAAGACAGCCAACAATACAAAGTGTGTTCCGTGAGTATAATTTCTTAGTGTGCAATTACTGCACACATAAAGAGTCATTCAGCACCCCTGGTATTAATTTATTACTCTGAGATGAAAACGTTTTTCATAGAAATAAAAAAGCACAATTGATGCTTATCTTAAAAGCAAATTCTACTTGGTAGGCACCTTGATCTATTATTGCATTATATTAAGTGCAATCTCATAAATACCTTAGCAGTACTAAACACCCACATCTTTCACACCTCCCTCAGCTTTAAAACTACATTTTCAATTCTTAGAAGAATATATTCACATTTTGTTTGCTTGAATACATTTAATTACAACATTCAAATATATTATTTGGTTAATAGTTTAATAGTCAAAAAGATACATCACCATAATATCAAACTTATTCTGTAATACACATAAATTTAAAAATATATTTGAAAGATGCTTTGTTATCTAAACAAGTCTGAAATCAGTAAAATCATTACAGTTGTATGGAAAATTTAGGGTAAAACTGATTGTTTTTCTTAATATGTGAAAAAGATCCAGTTTAAAAGATAAACTGCTTGCCAAATCAATGCTTGCAGTGAACAAGACAGTAAAAGAAGTCTAACTTAATCCAAATACACAGTGGTAGATGATAATCTGTCTTCAAAAATAATTTACCCCAACTCTACTTAGGATAGGCTGTTCATATCACTAATATAAATATATATATAATATTTTAGCGATATACATTCATATCACCAATATATATGTTTTATTTTATATATATAATAGATATATATCTATATAGAGAGATATACATATATTATGTTTTAGTTAGAGTCTGACATGTCTGCTACTTTGATCTATGAAGAACCGACTCAATTGTTAGGATAAAGCTCCTTGTGGGTAAAGGCCTATTTTTCAGTTCTTTAGCATTTTGCACTGAGAACATTCAGTTTATACTAAAAGGATACTGAAAATAAGCCTCACCATTGGGAAGTTGCTATTTTTTTTAAATGGGAGTGTTAGTGGTATTTTTATTTCTATTTTTACCTTGTAACAGTCTCCTCCCGGAATGATTTCCTGAATGTATACCAATGGGCCTTCATTCCGGTTAATTCCTCCTAGGATCTTCAGACCGAGACCTGTTTCTTTGGTAAATGTAATTATCTGAAAAGCAGGATCTCTAAGATAAAGGAAGGTAGCAGTCACTGGTAAGGCTACAGATCTGTACCTTTAAACTACCTGTTAAATCAAATTTTCAAACCAAAGTACTTAACACATACTAGAGACTAAAACATATGGTAAATAGAAAATTAAGTAAATGAATTTTATTTCCTATGTTTTCAATTCTGTCTTACAAAACAAGCAAAACATAAAAGAATTTATAGCATTAATGCTTACAAGTTTTGGGCAGAGCCAAGAAAAATGTTAAAAATATTATTTAAGTAAATTCAAAGATTTATTGAAAGTGATACAAGACATTTGTTTTTGTAGGCTGTTGGATTCATTGAAGAACAACAAAATAAATATTTTAATAAATTAGGTAAGTAATACGCTTGTAGACAAGTAAAGCAAAATAAATATCCCCTCCACTTGACTATCAAGAAAAGTTCTTTTTAATTTAGAAAACGATTTTTGCTACTAAAAATTATTGTGCTACATACTTAAATTTAACCACAATAAGAGAATTATAAGACAAAACTATGCAGAGATCCTATTGTTCACTTACCTTATCAATAAAACTTAAAACCTGAAAAATATATTCTGATCATAAAGCTGTAGGAAAAAGAAGCACTTTTATACTCCCACTAATAGTACTTTATATAGCTTACATTTCTATAGAAAATGGTACAACCTCTAAAGACAGAATATGGTTATCTACAATAAAACAGTTAGCTTCTCCTTTAATTCAGCAACCCAATTTCTCGGCATCTATCTCCAACAAAGCAAACTTATTTACCTCCTGGGTTCATTTTGGCAGAATTTGCAAGTATCAAAAAGCAAACAATCCAAATGACGATCAAGAAGTTACTAGATGAATAAACTATCGTACACACATACACAGCGTAGAGCACTATGAAGTTTGAACAAGGAAGAGCTTCATAAACTAACAGGAAGTGATCACCATGGTATAACTTTAAATTCAGACAAAAGGGCAAGATCCAAAAAGGATATATAATATGCTACCTTTCAGTTAAGAATATGCGATAGTAAAATCCAAACATATGTAATTGTGTAGGAGGCATGAGAGAAAACTAGGATGTGTATTTAAATAAAAGAAATTTTACCACAGTGAAAGACTCATTCCCATTAAGCCCCCTTAAGATGGTCCCTCTGTGTTCACACATACTTATCTCATTCTTGCCACTTTCCGAAGCAGCTTTGGAAATCCTCTCATGAGTGTCTTCAGTGGGACTGTTGTGGCTGCCTCAATGTCCTGAATCCACTTAAAACACTTGCCGTTTATGTTCATTTTGACTCTGGGGAAGAGCCAGAAGTCCTACGGTGCCAAATCCAGTATACAAGGTGAGTGAGGCACACTGAAGTGTTTTTATGAGCTTGTCTTTCCATTGGATGGCACCTGGCATCAGCATTTACTGTATTTCTATCCACTTCACAAACGTACTCATGAAAGAGAACTTCCAGAACTGTTTCAGAAAGCAGTAAGACCAATGAGGTAAGTGTGCTACAAATGAGAGGGAGCATTTTGAAGATTAATGGTAAAGTGACTTCTACTGTAATAAATTTTTAAAATTTAAACTTTCACCATATTTTGATTATTCTGTTTATATACTACATAGGTCTATCTATAGGCATTTGCTTATGCAAAAAGAAAAATTAAAAAAAAAGAATCAAGAATAAATTTTTTTTTTCTGCTGGAAGGATGTAGGAACAGGAGAAAGGACAAGAATAAGAGAGCAAGGCTTCTCCAGCTGTACCTTGCGATTGTGAACTACATGTTACATGCTTCCAAATGGTCACCAAGGGTCACCATCCCTGTTGGCATGCTTTTTGGCAAAGTAACTTTATGGCTCCTTTCCATTCAGAACAAAGTACACATGTCTACCCTCAAATCTGCCTTGTTATCTGATTATTTAAAACAATAGGACACTAGCAAATGTGGGGAAAACAGACATTTTAAAAACGTTTAACTTCATTGCTGGGAACCATTGCACCATCATGTGCAAAAGCTTAAGGGAGCTGCTTGCAGGCTGAGGGGCCAGGCGAGAGAGATCTGAGTGTCATTCAGCCTTCTTAGCAAGGTCTCAGAGCACGCTGCACCCAGTGCAGACCACAACTGACAGCCACCCACAGAATCCTGAGAAAAAAAAAACAAAACAAGTGCCTAATATTTTAAGCATTTTGAGATGTTACTCAGCAGAAGCTAATCGTATATAAACTTTATACTGTCATTGTGAAGTATTTAAGGTATTCAAAAAGCCACACCAATTTGTTTTTTTAAAAAATGTAATCTGTACAAGTAATATTAAGGCAAATTCATAATTTGTCCTCAATACCGACTGGTATTTTGCCATGGTTTGGAAGCGTTTCCCAAGCGCCCAGGTACTAAAGGCTGGGTTGCCAGCTGGTGGCCCCACTGGGAGCAGTAGAGTTTTGAAGAGGCAGGGTATAGCTGGAAGAAGGCAGGAACCTGGGGGCATTTTTTTTATTACAGTGATGGAACACTGACACAGTGAAGTACCAGTAACTCAATGCATTATTTTTCTCATCATTACTATCCTAGACCACATTACGGCGAGCTGTAAAACTACATATTTCAAAATATACTGTTTCAAAGCATATTAAATTTAACTCAAAAATTACTTTTCAAGTAGACTGGAAGATACTGCAGGAGATGTCTTTTTATTCATGCTTTCACCACAGTCGCTTTGGATTTAATGGCTGTATAAATGAAGAACTTGATGAAGAGTCTAAAAATCCTTCTTTTCCTAAGACTGGAACAGTAAAAAGTATATTGTCAGAGCTCAGAAGAATCAAATTTGATTCCAATTTGCATAAAAATATTATAGATAAAGTATTTGGCAAATAAATAATACATGCCCATGTATAGATGTTTTATATTTTTTTGTATTTTGGGCTATGACATTTCAGTCATTGGTAATAACATCTGAAGTGTAAAGACAACTCCCCAGATAGACAGATGGGCCTATGTCTACATCATTATGAATACTGGTATTTATATAAAATCTATATTTTCTGGCAAAAGTGGAGAATACACCAAAGCTTTGGATAACCCTTACTTACACCACTGGTAACACTAGAAATTATATAGTAATAAAAGATTGAGGAAAATGTCTCTTGCGAGGACAAGGCTATGAAACTTACAGTCAGAAAAATAATTATATGACATGTTTGAAGAAAACAGAAATTCTTATCCTCTCACCAACTCTCTTGAGGGATGTCTTACAGATTCTATATGACGCTGACTCATGTTACTTCATGAGTTTATTAAATACTTTCCTGTGAAGAGAAAAAAAAGTTCATGTGTCACCCAGCTCCACTGTGAACATTAAAAATAGTGAAATTTTATTTAACTAAAACAAAATATTTGAACAGAGGTTTATTAACTTGGGATACACGAGTGAAACACGAGTGAAGAAAAAAGAACCCTTTAGTAATATGAATTCTTAGCAGGCTCTTGGGAGATAAGAAATACATGCTAAGTTTAACCTGTCATTTTTAAGTGAAAATCTAGTTTTTAAGCCTTACTAAGTTTCTAACACACAGTAGATATTTAAAGTTGAAACTACATTTGGTTTGTTTAACGCAGCTCTCTCACTGAAGAAAGAAGTAGCTAGATTCAGGGGGACTGTGCGGTTTCCCACACAAAGAAGGAACAGCCAAGGGGTTGTCTTCCCTGCCGGTTGCATATCAGCTGTTGCAGATCAATCACAGAAACAGAGAGCTAAGAGCAAGCCTATTGCATTTCTTTTACAACAACTGAATGCAGAAGTCATGGGTTCTGTAAATAAATTGAATGGACCTAAAAGAAAAAGCCCATACTTTGGGGGAGCCTAGCAGAGTTGTGCTCATTGGCCTAGGAGTGAAAAGCATATCTTGATTTTCACAGCCTCTGCATCAGCCAGGAAGGCTGCAACAGGAAGAGGTGAAGATGCAGAGCAAAGGCAGCAAGAGAAATGAAGAGTTCTCTACACAGAAAGAAGGGTCTGCATCTACTTCATTAGGAATGCATATATGTAAAACTCCAGGCAAAGTCCAACAGACATGATACAAGAAAGTTACTCAGACCTGCCCCAGGAAGAAAGAGTGACTTGAGGGTAGAGTTTAAACTCTTAAGGCTTTAACCCCTCGTGACTCTTGACAAAAATCGCAGTAGCCTGGTGTGGTGGCATACCTGTAATCCCAGCCCTCGTGAGGCTGAGGCAGGAGG
Source organism: Dolichotis patagonum (assembly GCA_004027295.1). Taxonomy (NCBI): domain Eukaryota; kingdom Metazoa; phylum Chordata; class Mammalia; order Rodentia; family Caviidae; genus Dolichotis; species Dolichotis patagonum. The sequence goes on along the minus strand of PVJX010000008.1, from coordinate 215,066 downwards.
GCTACTTCAAGTTCACGGCCAGTTTGGGCTAATTAGTGAGTTCAAAACCAGCCGGCACTACAAAGTGAGACACTGTCTCAAAAAAAAAAAAAAAAAAAAAAAAAAAAAAAAAAAAAAAAAAAAAAAAAAAAAAAAAAAAAAAAAAAAAAAAAAAAGCGAAAACAAAAAACCAAGAGCCACTGCAGTTCATAAGACTAGAATAGCCATGGAAGAGAACACAATTCTAAAAGTAAATCTGCATAAATTCATTATAAATTCATTACAGATTACCTTAGTAACATATGCATTTGACAAATTTTCAAATCTCCGGAGGAAATTTTGATATAATAATAGTAACTACCATTTATTGGCTACACAATGCTAAGTGTTCACATGCATTTATCTCATTTAATATCACGGAGAATACGCTAGGTATAAGTTAAAGAAGCCAAGTACAAACGACAGTATCGCTATGTGCTAATCATGCGGCGTCAGAAATGTTACCCAACCTCTTGGCACAGCGTCATTTTAAGGCAGGAATACTACTACTTAGCTCAAGGAGAGATGTAAAAAAACACTGAGCCATTTCTTTACCGGTAGAAAAGTGAGCAGGATCTTCACCTAGTGGTGATTTACCTTAACAGTACAAAGGGTCACCAGATTCCCTAGAGCACATGTAAGTCTAATGGATACATCGATGCTAAATCTCTATGATATATTCAATACGATGCAGTAATTAACAAGACATTTTAGAGTATTTCTGTGTTAAAGTATTAAAAGAAAATCTAGGTGTTTAAATTACTTCATTTACCTAGCATACCTGGCTGTGCCCTAAATACTAGAAAAGATGAAAAGCAGAGACACTCAAATCAGCAGACATCAGGACGGAGGCAGGACTCTGGCAGTCTTGGCCTGGGAGCCAAGCCTGGAAGGATTCCCACAGAGGATGGAGAGTCATTAAACGTGAGTAAGGGCAGGCACCATCCTAGCAGATGTCCACCTGACAGCAACTGCACAAGCAGGCGTTTTTAACCTAACTGTACATAAGACAAAGCTAAGGCACGGAGGAACTACGGGGCTTGTCCATTTTCCTAGGCCAGCTGTAAAGTGCAACGGATTCAGCTCTTTCTGGCTCTAAATGCAAGCTTTTGCTGCCACAGCATTCTGGGAAATTAATTTACGTGCAAAAACTTCATTCTCCAAAAAAGCAAAGATAAAAATATAGAAGTAATTTGTCTCATAAGCAGATGATACTACTGATTAAAGTTTTTTACAGTATCTGATATGGGTTTAATTTTATCCATTCAAACTGCAGGCTTTTTAAAAAAAATTTTAATGAAAAGGGTATCTGTGATTATATCTCATAAATCACTTCAGAAAGTGTCTATCCTTTGCCTCCTTTGCCTGTTTCCTATTCTTTATGCAAACTTTCAAGGTCCTCGGTCAGCAGGAGTTCTAGTAACGTTACACAGAGAGGCAGACATAGGTGCACACCCCGTAAAGTCGCATTAGTAATGAATGACACAGAAGTAAAACATCTTGCCCTTTTACTATCTGCACATTCAAGGAAAACATATTGTTTATCTGATTTGGTGAGTCCCAAGGGGGAAAAGGTTAGATCAACACAAACAAAGTAGAAACGGTGAAAAAAATCTTCCATTTCAAAAACTTCATCTTTATTTTGATAATATAAATCTCCTCCCTTACAAATTCATACAACCAGTTTTCATTCCATATAATTAGAAATGTCATCCAAATAATTGTAATCATATGTATGGTGTTTGAGTAAGACTTAGAACTTTATAGACTCAGCGACATGATAGTCAATACTTTATAAATCCAGATCTTTTTTTCTAGCCCAAAAATAGAAAAAAGCAAAAAGGAAAGGGTTAAAAATATCTTGGTTCAGAAATTATATAATTTCTGTATAGTATAGAAATATTAACTTGATGAAATTACTATACTGTCTTAATGAGACTAATGATTCTGCCATAATGCCATCAACCAGGGCGGTACTAATACATTATTCCACCAATAATATTGTATCATTCTCCAAATTCTTAATGAGATAATATAGTACATAACTTTTGGATTTCTGCCAGTCTTGTTGATGAAATGGAATGTTATGAGAGTCTCAGTGAGGTCTTTTTTCCCCTTTATCCTTGAAGAACCACTTAGTATCTCTTTTATGTGAACTGTTTATTTCGCTAAATTTTCTGTTCATTACTTTTTTTATTCAGTTTCTGAAATCCTAGGAAGATTAACTCTCTGCCAGTATTAAGAATCACAAATATATTTCTCCCTTATGTTCTTAGTTATGGATTTACTTTTATTATCCAAAAATTTGTGGGTAACTATCAAACCCAGGTTAATAAATAATGCTTGTTTCCTCTAGTACTTCCATGATTTCATTTTAAAATCTTTGATTCATTTGGAATCCATCTTAGTATGTAATACATGGATCCAACTCACATTTTTTCCCTACAAGATCACTCAGCTAACACAACCAGATTTATGAAACAATTCATCTTTTCCTCACTGATTTAAAATGTACTTTACTATATATACCAAATCTCATAAGTATTTAAGTATTTTGATCTACTTCTGTAATTTTTACTCTTGCTCTTTGGTTATTCATTCATGCACAAAAACTAATCTGTTTTAATTACTGAGACTTTATAAAACTAAATGTTTCTTTATCTAGTGAGACCAATCCCCTTTTGTTGCTTTGTTAATCCAGTTTTCCTCACTGGCTGTTTATTTTTATATATCACTTCAAAAATCTCCTTATCTTGGTTAAAAAACAAAACAATGTTATTTGTTGGCAAAGCAGAATAAATTTACAAACAAATGAGGATGTATTAATAATCTATCTTTATGATGTCATTTTGAGGTTCCCTAGCCAAGAAGTTGTTAAGTCTTTCTATTCATTCAGATCTTCTTTTGTGACCTGGTACAGGGTTTTAAAGCTATTTTTATATTGATCTTACACATTTTTTATGATTAATTTCTAAATATTTTATCTTTTACTATTAATCTCTTTTTCAAGCCCATTACTTTGAAAATGATAAATACAATGTTTGGGAAACCTTAAATAGTGTATCTTCTAGAAAAGAACTTCTCTCCCACTCCCAATTATATCACATGATTAGATGTTTTCATTTTAAAAAGTTACTAATAAAAACTTGGAAGAAAAATGGGCACAATTCACATTAGATTTTTGTTGAAAATCGCGCATCTGCACTGTGTTGGTTTACAACCAATTATATCTTTACACCTCAACACACATACGCAGGGCCCTTATCATAAGCAATCACTTAGATTTATCTTTGCTATCACTGCAAAGATTAAAATAATACATCTTCAATAGACTCATAAGAGCTTTGTAAGCAGGAATCTAATTTCCATTCTTCCTTGACAAAGTACTTAAATATTTACTTCAAAGTACGTAAGAAGCTATGAAGATGAGGAACTCGAAGGTCTCTTAACCATTTGCCCCTTAGGACTGAGATCTCCACAAGGAAAGGGAAGAAGGGAAAAGTGTGGTATCTACCAGTCATGGAGAGATTTATTGGTCTAATATGATACCTAAAGAGTATCTTAAAAAATAATAATAATTTGAAAAGCCGATGAGAAAAAATACTTTGTCAAGAGCTACTGGACAGGTAGAGGTCTCTGAAGATCTGTTAGATCATCTTGATCAGCTGACCCGGGATCTTCAGTTTCTAAGCAGTGTTAGGGCTTCTGTTTATATTGATAGGGAGAACAAAAGTAAAGAAAGCAGCTCAAAGAGATTTTTTTCATAGGACAGAGCACTGTTAACCTTTCAAAACTAAGAGACTGGGTGCTTGGCTCATAGTATTTAAGTAACCGCTTCCAGATACAGCAGTAAGATATATAATGGACCCCTTGGTTTCATGTTTCCAAAGAAAGATATAGGTAAGTGTAGACATATTTTAAAAAATAGTTAAATGTGACTTGTAAAATAGCCCTTGAAAGTGAAAATTTAGCGTACTTGACAAGTGTTAGGAACAACAGAAAAAACTGAGAGCAAAAATAATCAGCAATAACGGTAAATACAAGGTTTTTCTACAAAAGGCAAGATATCTTCTTAAAGGTGGGTTACCTTAATATTCTATGGTTGGCAAAGATTGACTGAACAGAGTATTTTTTCATTCATGAATACCATCAATGACTAAATAATTACAAAATCAATAAATATTCGCTATGCCTTCTTAGCACCCTCTAACTAAAATTAATGTCTTCTATTATGCCTCCTTTAATGTCATTTCCCTGCAACTCATTCTCTTTTCCCTCTCCATTTACTAACCCTTTGACAAATTTTACAGTTTGAAAGAGAAAAACACAGATATGGTAGTTCCCAGTGAAAAGCTGCACTACCCTTCAAACAACTTCTTGTGACTACTCCTGTGTAAGCAGATTGGCAGGCAATAAAAATATGAATTACGCCTTTTTCTTCTATAATTTAAAAGAAAGAAGACCCACCAAAGAAACTCATAGCACAAGCTATATGTAATTTTATTTTCTTCTGAAATTAACTACCTATAGTTGGATCAAAAAGACACATCTGGGAATCTTTCCTGCCACTGGTTTTCTGTTTGGAAGTATAATACCTTCTGAAGAGTACTGACCCAGTGTCTAGGCCATCTCTGCTGACCACTGCCCAAGTTACTTTGAGCACCCACTTAATCACTCTGTTTCCTAGTTTCTCTGTGAATAAAACCACAGATGTATTCTCAAAAGGATCTTCCAAGGTTCTTTTTTGGTTCCACGGAAACAAAAACAATTCTGTCAGCCTTATTATAAAAATCTCCAATGCTTTCTGAGGTGAGATCTTTGTGGCACGCACATGTACCTCTATAATCAATCAGATCCGTGAGTAATGGGGTCGTCTTCAGTTAGGTCATTTGGGAAGGATTAGAGGAGAGAAAAAAAGCACTAGTACAGAAAAGTTCCACTTTAGGGTCATTTTAAAACAGGAGAAGAACATAATGGTTCTTACTACTTAGTAAGTAATCTGTCTGGATGCTGAGACTGGAGTGATAAGTTAGACATTCTTACTATTTATTGATTCATTGAAGCTAATATTAAAAATATAAATATTGCTTGCTGTAAAGTTAGATATATAGATTCGGTATGACATTTAAAAGGCTACAAAAATAATAGCATTTGTAAATGGTGGCAATCTGTTTTAGACCTTATTGCAGCAGATATTCTTCAGGATAACATCAGCTTTGCACAGATTCCTGGGGTTATCTGACAACACTAGCAAAATCAGGAATGATTCCCTTCCCTGGGCTAAACTCTTTCTTTTCAAATGACATGAAAGTTTTGGAAAACCAACATATTGAAGATCAGTAAGAGTTATTTTATTCTCTACTTTATTCTGTGTCCAAAGACAATATTCCCTTTGCTAGTGCACCTTTTTTTTCTTTCAAGAACTTAACCAGTTCAGGAATGCTGTCCATTTGTCAGGGGGTGAAAGTGTAAGAATCTGCTCACAGCACACAGCACAACACTGTGAGAAATGGGGGAGGGGGGACCACACTGATTCCAAGGAGTCATCTTAGCCTTCTTGAAACATGAGACCTTCACTAGCTCAGTAGCTCAGCGCTCTTGGAAGTTTCCTTAGACTTCCTGCCTCCCTTGTTTTTGCTTTCATTCCTGCCTTCATCCGCTCAACATTCAGCCCAAACAATCACATGCAGGCACTATAGTGTTCTAAGATCTTGTGATATCACGATGAACAAGGTAAAGTCTCTGCTCTAACGGCATTTGCATCCTAGTGGTAGCAGAAAAACAACATAAAGGGAACAAAGAAATGAAGTCAATCTTAGATACTGAAAGATGCCATCAAATGTGGCTAAGTAGAGGGTGGCAAATTCAGCCTGGATAGTGACGTTCCACCTAAGACTAAAATCGTGAGTCAGCCATGGCTGGTGAACACAGAGTTACAGGCAGACAAAAGTCTCATGGCAGCAAAACAAATGTGGATGAACACAAAGAAGTGCTGCTGGAGCACGGTGAATCCCATTCCGTGACAGTGGAGGGAGATGAGGTTAGAGAAGTAGGCAGGGTCTGGATTATCCAACCTTGTGGGCCAAGGTAAGGAGTTGGAATTTCTCATGATCTTACTATATTTCAAAACGTAACCTGACTATTCTCAGGAAACTGGAATCTGTCTTTCGCTTTACTTCTTGCCTCCTAAACTCCTCAAGTTGGGCTCTCCACACTTGTATTTCCCTTAGTTTACAGTCTTTATCTTTAACCCTCCTTATTCCAATAGATAGAGTATACTTTAGACTAAACTATGGCAGAATGTCAGTCATTCTTTTGGCGTACAAATGTGCATGTGTGCTTTTGTGCATGAGTGCGTATGTTTGTGCGTGTGTCTTGACCATGACTGGGCAAACAAATCGCAGAGCTCAAAACAATGAAAATGCAAGGTCCATGTTTAAGTGATTGTTAAGAACTTCAAGACAATGCAGGGTCCATCTAATTAAGGGGGCCTTTAAAGAATGGAGTCTTACTGACTATATAGTTCACACAGTCATGAAGCTGAACTCAACCTTAATAAATGTTATTCGAGCACCTGAATGCCTTTATTAATGATTACTCTTTCATTTCACCTTATTGGTCAATCATAAACTCGTTCAAGAACGTTTAAGTAGATAAGCCCCTAATAATGGTGATATAAAGGCCAGCTACCAGAAAACAAGAAACAAAGATACCAAGACTTTCTGAGGCGACTTCATGGTGTTATCACATCCCAGCCGTCCCAGCTGGATAACAATGATCACCCAGGCCTGTTCCCAAGTAAGTCACAATTTAATTGCTGTTATCATTTATGCATTACTCCTCATCTTTGATGCCTAAGTATTATAAAAAAGTAAATAGCTACCAAATAAACAGCAGTCAAAACTGCTATAATAATTGCTAGGCACTACACACTGCTGAATGAATCCAGTAGCTTTATTGAAAACCTGGAAATACAGAACAGTGACTACTAGATTCAGACTAAGGTTGAAATTTTCTTATTTTACATTATGCTGTAAAAAACTAGAAAATGTAACTATAAACCAAAATTTAAACTAATACATCTTTATAATCCTTTAGCCTTCAAAAAGTTAGAAAACCAACAATCGTATATAAAAACTTCGATATCAAAGCAATATATATGAAAAATAATTTATTCAACCTCATATGCAAAATAGGACACAATCATAGCTAACTAGAAAGTTTATAAGATTTTAATTTTCTGCTGAAGAATGATATTAAGAATTGAAGGTATCAAGTCTTTAATGGCAATCTAGCTCCTTATGTTTCAAACACATAATCAACACTTCTACCTGCATAATAGGGGTAGCCCGATTAGCCTTGCCTAGAGGAACTCTCATTCCATTCCATTCATGACGGAAACTACTATTTAATCATTAGTCACCACAATGATTTATGCAATATCACAAGCACACAAGCTCAAATACTGTAGTCCAGGGTTATGCACCCATTTAAAGCTTTAAGGAGAAACTTCAAGCCAGGGTCTCTCACTGCTGCATTATTATTATACCCATGAATATCGACAGATCCTGTATTATTCTAAGAACTCCTTGGACTGAGGGTTCAACCTTGGTCTCTAAACTCAGCCCTATACTCCGCTCTGTCTAAAAAGTTTGTACTATCTCAGAAATAATTTTAAAATGCTCCACTTACATACAGGCATACAGCCATATCAATAATTTTAACCAAACAGGAGAATGATTTCCTATGAGGTATGATCAAAATATACAGTGGATGTTTAAATCTAAAAATTTTACCATAGTAAAAGATCCATTGCCGTGAGTCCCTCTCAAAGTACACTGCCTCATTTTGAACACACGTTTTCCTTCATTCTTGCCCCTTTCTGAAGCACTTGTGGATATCATTTTTAGTGAGTGTCTTTACAAGGTGTTATGATTTATATCTGGATGTTCCCCCAATGAAGCCTCATATAAAAGGTGGGCTTGTGAAAGGTGATTGGATTATGGGATGTGATGCGGCTTGTGTCTAGATGTCCTCCCAAAGCTACATGTGGTCCTGGGTGGGGCTTTATGGAGGTGGCTGAATCTAGAGTGTGTGATGCTGGGATCAACTCATGGTGTGATGCTAGGATTAAGGCTGCTCCTTACCAGGTGTGTTACCTGCCCAAAGGGTGGGTGGCCTGGATAAAATATAGGGGACAGAAAGTGGGCTGCTTTTGGTCACTTACTATTTCACTGCTTTGCTGCCTTCTGCCCGCAATGAACGGTTTCTCCTCTGTGATGCTCCTCCGCCATGCCACCCTGCCTTGGAGCCAGCCAACTATGCACTGAAACCTCTACAAACTGTGAGCCACACTAAACCTGTCCTTTAAGTTGTGGGTGTGGGATATTTTGCCCCAGAAATGAGGAAAGTGGCTAAGACACAAGGAATGATCAAAACAACTATGAGAGATAAATGTTTTGAATGAATTCAGGACATTTAAATAATCATGACATCAGGACTATAGACACAAAAGAGCACCTCCAGAACTACTTAGGAAAGTGATAAGATCTATAGGATAAGTGTGTTCAAAGCAAGGGGGAGTAATCTGGGTGACGTTAATGGAAATGTGTCTTTTATTGTAATAAAACATTTAAAAACTTAAACATCCAGCTGGGCATGGTGTCACATGCCTGTAATCCTAGCCTTTGGGAAGCTAAGGCAGGAGGATCATTGTACTGTCAAGGCCAGCCTGTGCTACAAAGTGAGCTCAAGCCAGCCTTAACTGCATAAGGAAACCCTGTCTCAAAAAGACAAAAAATAAAAATAAATATTCATTGTATTTGTCAATCACACTGCATACTGTAACAAGAAAGCTGCTGTGTCTTTGTTATTGTCCATGACAAAGCTGCTTGCTACATGATACAGTAAAAATAGCAATGTGCAAAAAGACTGAGAAAAAAAAAAAAACTGAAGCTTAAGCTCCAGCCCTGTTACAATCCAACTAAATACCTTGGGCAAGTTACTTTTCTCCAAACTGTACTATAAAATTGAAAGATGGCCTTCCGTGAGGACTGAGCTTGGGAAGAAGCAGGAAGAAGGGAATGTGTTCCCAAAATCAAACTGCCTAACTGACCTTTTCTCATTCTTCCTCGTGCTTCTAAAATGTATGGAGCTGAATTTCCTAACTAGACTTTCCTCTTTCTTCCTCTTCACTTTTTTCCTGCTGGATGGTACTCAGTAAGGAACCTATCTTGTGCCCAGCTTTGGGCTGCCACACCAAAGATCTTACGTGTGTGGGCCAAGTGTCACTGTGGTACTTTGCTTATATACAGAGAGGGTTGAGCGTACACACACACACACACACACACACACACACACAGGCACACAAATTTTTTTTGTTTTTGTTTCCAGAAAAATGACTGATTCAAGGTTATGATGCAGAAACACAAGATAAGCCTGAGACCTCTTGTGCTAGGAAGTAAGGATGTGATCAAAGAATGATGTCAAAAGGGGGCATCTATGGGCCAAGTTGATAAAAGGAAATTCGAAATCAGAATAAAAAATCTGGCATCAGAACAATAGACAGAAAAAGAGAAATGAAGAAAAAAACGGAACTAGAGCTTCTGCAAATGGAAAGGGGACCAAGAGTTGGAGGGAACAGGGAGGGATGGGAGGAAAAGGGAGGACAAAAAAGAACTAAGATGTGTTAGGTACAGGCACAGACTCGCTACAATAGAATCATTTTGTACTCACAACATGTACTAAGAAAAAATAATAAAAAAGAACAAAAAAGATAGTAATACATTCTAAACTCTGATTACTAGGCATCTGTACTGATACTAACAAATGAAAAAAAACATGAAAGATAAAAGAAAGCTCTATCATGCAACTGAATTCCAATTATAAAACTAGAAAGAGTGATAACGTTAGAAAACTGTCAGTTGGAATCCCTCATTGTAATAACAGATGTAAGCAAGAGTCATCCATGAAAGCAAAATTTGGCAGGGGAAAGTTGCATTAGAAGCAGAATAGTTATACAGTTTCAATGCCCCTCCCCACAAAGCTCATTAATTGTTCATTAACTGATAATAAGTATAACATATTTATTATTAATTAACCTTAAACAGAAAAATTTGGCAGACATATCTTAATAAAGAGATAGAAGTCAATATGAGAGTCATGGAATAAACTGAGGCCTGAGTGGATTCACAGAGAAGAGCATAGCATCACTTGTCTGCTGTTTCTCAAAGCTATGACATCACAAAACAATCACCCAGGCCGGGAAACTATCGAGTAACCAGCATGGATTCTTCAGTTACATAGAAGTCATGAAAGTCGAGCCAGCAATAACTCTTCCAGAGGGAATAAAGCTAAAACGATATGACAACGAAAACCAAGAGCAGCCTTTGATCGGATCCTAGACCAAAAAGAAAAGTGATTCGAACAAGTGGCGTGGTTTTAATACAGTCGATGAACAGCATGATATTTAAGACTAAATGCACGTGTCCTCCAAATTTTGTATACTGAAGCATTAGCCCCTAGTGCATCTGCGTTTGGGTAAAGCACATAAGATTAAAGGTCATAAGAGTAGGACCCTCTTTGAAAGAGATTAGTTTCCTTATAAGAAAAGACACAAACAATGTCATTCATTTCTCTCAGATATGTGAGGACACCACAAGATGGCAGACAAAGGAGAACCCAACCAGGAACTGAATCTGCCAGCACCTTAAATTTAGATGCTTCAGCTTCCAGAAATGTAAGCAATAACTCTCTTGTTTAAGCAAACCAGTCTGGGTACTTTGTTATACTAGTCCTAGGTGACCACATGGGATGATAGTAATCATCAATTATTAACTTTGATTTTGATGCCTATATGGTGATTGGGATAGGGAGAGTGTCCTTGAAGAAGACCAAAGGCTTAAAAATTCAAGAATCTAGGGGAAGTATATGCAGGAAACTTGTGCATTATTTCTGAAACTTCTACATAAATTTGAAAAGTGTTTCAAATAAAAAACTGACGATTAAACTACATGATGTTCTGGCATAACTGAGAAGCAGAAGGAAAGAGAAAGTGAAACTGGCCTTTTATTAAGGACTCAGAGAGGAGCCTACAATCCACAGGGGTTAGGCTATCTCCTCCTATTGGATGCAGAGGGGCAGAGGATTATATGACCTCTGATCAGAAGTGACCCATGGGGCAGGCATTGATGATATGTATGGAACTGATTGGAATTTTCTTCACATGCAAATGGGAAAGGAAGTTGCAATTTGGGCCAAAAGAGAAGAAGGAGAAAATGGCCATCAGAGTAAATGTTTCCACTTTGGCCTTCCGCCATGTTAGACCACCACCATAATTGTACAATAATTTATACTAGGGCAAGAACCTTTCACTGCTCACAAAATTCTCAATATGGGTGAAATACCAAAATATTCCAATTATCATCTAGAAGTATTTCATAAGCATGAACTGTCATGTTATATTATGATTGTATGATACCCATTTTCTTTTATTAAAGAAGAAAGCTGCAAAGACCAATGCCTCTGTATTGCTATCAACATTATAGTACCTAAGGAAGGAATTGTTGCATTTTGCAATTACAAAAAAACAGTAAAATACTAGAAAATCAAAACAAAGATACTATTATTGACATATTTATCCTACTGCATATCTTAAACTGCATGGAAAAGGAGTCTGGAGAAAAAAAATTGTCAGAAGAAATGTATTACTGGTTTCAAGGACACTAACACTTAAAAAGGATGTAAGTCTATGCTGTAAGGAAACTGAAAGATGAGCGATCTTGTCCTGAAAGAGCTGACATTTGGTGTAAGAACCAACACACATTTTCCAGTATTGTCATAACAATATAAATAAATCCAGAGTAAAAAGGAGTAAAAATACTTGAATTGCATTGCCTCTGCAATTCTGTGACCATGCCACCACAAGGTAATCAATTATTTGCTCCAGGTGACTATCTTTACTCAGTCGACTATTACACTGTCCCACTTCCATTCTTGCCCCCATTCCGTAACCCATTCTCACCAAATAACCAATATCTCTTTCTCAGTGTAGCTGGAATCAGATCACATCACTCCTGTGCCTCAAATACTCTCTCAGAAGCTTCCCTTGGACATAGCTTAAAAGGCTTTGTATTTCCAAGCCTCGTTCTGACCCCGTTTCCTTTCACGGCTCACTATTCTGGGAACAAGCTGGCCTCCTTTTGTTCTATAATGCTCTTTACTGCCTCTGGGCTTTAAGTATGAACAACCTGGACTTGTCATTGCATGCATAGGTTCATATCCTGGTTCAGAAGTAGGCTCAAAAGTCACCTCTTTAGTAGGACCTTACTTTTACCTCTTCTGAAAGATCAAACTTTATTACTGCTCTGCCTTGTCACTCTAGATTACTTACTGCCAAGTCCACTGTCCTCATTGCACTGATTGTTTTTCTGAAAGTCTTTTTAAGTATCTGTTACTCGATCATCTCCTGAAGGCAGTAAAAAGAATGTTGCATAGAGAAATGATCTTGTCTGACTTGTTCTGTGCAATAGTCCCAGTAGACTGAAGTATCTGACCCACGTTAAAGGTATAATACACAAACACATGTTGAATGACCATTTCTCAGGACTTCACTTGTCCTCATTCATGAAATGAGGATAATTAGACTGTCATAGCCATTAAAAGCAATACAGCCTTTTTCTCAATTCCTACGGTGCTTCAGGCATTGTGAAAAACCACTTTATTTGCATATCATCATTAATATTATGAGTCTCATTTTATAAATAAGTCCACAAGGTCTTAGAGAAGTAAAATAACTGGTTTAAGGTCAGGGGCATGGTGAGGCTGAAGCCAGAAATGCTTATCCTGAGAACCTGAGCTCTTAACTATTATAACAGTTATCTTAAGATGTTCCTTTCTATTTCAGCAAATTCAGCTATGCTGTCTAGCCCCTACCCAAGTTCTACTTTGTCCCATGGGGCGGTTGGAAAAAAAAAAAGCCTTTTGGGTTTTTCCCCCAAGATGGCCATCCCTATCTCCTTCAATCCTTTCTTAAGTGACCTTCAAACTCTGATCACTGTCTTCTGAACAAACTTCAATTTGCCACATCTCTCCAGATTCTTTTTAATTTTTTTTATTTTAAAGATAAACAAAACTCAAGAAGCAAACAGAAAACAACAACAAAAGCAAAATAACAACAACGACAAAAAACCCAACCGCGATACAGGGTTTCAAAACAAGAGGATCGGAATTTCACAATGGTTTTTATATTGCAGATTGTTATCCTCAAAGTACTTGCTCAGGCTATCAGACACAGGCATGCAAATGTGATTGCCTTCGGGCAAGGGTACAGGGGCATCAGAGCAACGAAAGCTCAGGTCTGAGAAAATGCAGATGTCGAATGTTGGAGAAGTTAGCACTGGAGAGCTTCCAGACAGAGGCGATCCCCGAGCAAATACTAGGGAAGCCGGGACACTGGCCAACGAACTCCACGTAGAACTCCCGCGGGAAATCTGCCTGTGGGGCCCCTAGGTCGAGACAAAGGATGACACTGAGGAATACAGGAGTACAGTCCCAAGTGATGACATTCTTGCAGGGGGAGGAGCGAACCGCCTTGAACCGCATTTTCCTCAAATACAAGAGGCTGTGGAGGCAAGAAATAGCCAAGAAACAAAACGCGAACTTACCCGCTTTCTGGCAACCCGGCCTCCGTAGCCCGACTATAAACGCTGCCACCTGAGGAGTCTGGTAGCCAAGGCAGCGTCAAGCTAAACGCAGATTACGCGAGACGTAAGAGGTCTCGCGAGAGCGAAACTCGCGTCCCTGACAGGCGGGCGTGCGGTCCCGGTGCCATGGGAGGAGGGGTCTGGGGTCTGAAATGGAAACGTCTTGTTTTCTGTGACTGGCGTTGGGGTCACTCTGGCTCCTTGACCAGGACTGCGGAGCGGATAGAGCTGTTTCTTCAGGCGGGATGGAGAGGGACTGGAGTTGCTGAGAGAGGAATGAGGCGGCTTGGGACATGGAAACGTCCGATCCCGGCCCGGGGTCCAAGCGCGGAGCAGCAAAGGCGGCCGAAGAGCACGAACCCTTTCACGCGTGCGCAGGAGGAGGACTGGCGGCGGCGAAACAAGACAGTGCTCACGTACGTGGCCGCGGCCGCGGTGGGCATGCTGGGGGCCTCCTACGCCGCCGTGCCCTTGTATCGGCTCTATTGCCAGGTAGGGGAGGTGCAATCAGGAGGGATGAGGTGCAGGACAGACCCCGGACACCCACCCGTAGAAGGGATGCCTCGGGTTATCCCCCAAGGAGGAAGCGCGCTCAGACTGTGATTTCCCAAGGTCACCAAAGAAGTGAATGGAAAGGCTGCAGGTGGATCCCCTAGGCCCCATAGTGATCGAGTTTGCACCACACTGCAGAGTGAAATTCCCAGATCTGAACTACACCTCTCCAAGAAGATCTACCGCCGTGCTTATACTGTACATTCATTCTGCGAGCCACATGTGGTTTGTGTAGAAAAGTTAACCCTGGAAATGGGAGTTCTGTGCTACGACTTATGCTGCAGAGATTAGCTTTTGGGTGGGCCATTTCATCCAGCGGCATGAATTAAACTGTCACTGTTAATATATAACTGTTATGTACTTACACTGGGCACTCTTAGATCAGAAGTTGTAACGGTTCTGAGTGTAGCTCCCAGACCAGCGTCATCAGTATGACCTAGGAATCTGTATTAAAAGAATTCAGATTCTTGGATTTAGCTCTAGAATTACTGAATTAGAAACCGTAGAGGCTGGGAACCAGCAACTTCTTTTTCAGTAAGTAATATAGCTGATTTAGAGGCAGACTGATGTTTTAGAAACACTGGCAGTCTAGCTTCCCCAACTTTATGGATATCTTCTCTGTTCTTTACTGGTAGTTTGGGGCTTTGACTGGGCACTGGATCACCTGTGGAGTTTCATGTGCAGAGCTCATCTATCCAAGAAACTGATTAGGAAGTCTGGGACAGGTACTAGGAATTGCAGTATAATCAAGGCATAAGTGAGAGCTAAACATTGTGTTCCTTCAGTGAATGTTGAAGATAGTGATTCCTGTTACTACACACTGGAGTCACCTAGAGCGCTTGCAAAAATCCTTATACCCAATTAGGCATGGTGGCACATGCCTGTAATCCCAGCACTGAAGGAGGGTGAGGCAGGAGGATGCAGGTTCAAGGCCTGCTTCATGATATATTACCTCAGAATTTAAAATGAAAAGGGCTAAGGATGTAGATGTACCTCAGTGCAAAGGCTCTGGGCTCAGTCCCCAGTTACCTCACCCCTCAAAGGTCCTGATGCCAGTTTATAACCTTACCATGTAAGTTTATAACCAGTTTATAACCTTACCATGTAGATCACAATGTTGAGTATAGGAGTGAGGCAACTATAATTTTCAAATATTTCTCAATTCGCAGCAAAGCTAGGAAATTATTAGATTTTCCCTATGACTGGTATTTATAGCAGGGTTGACCGCTCTTTCCTGCCACCACTGTGAATGCCTGGCCTATTACCCCTGTCTTTATAGAGACCAGCTTACTTTTGAGTGGTTAAGTAGCAGAAGTGAAAGGGGCTTTAAAGTGTCCTAGTGTCCCTATTTATGTGGAATATTCAAGAACTTGATTTCAGGAGGATGAGTGTGGAATGTGTTTTTTCATTGGAGACCAGACAGGACCAACTATTGACTCCAAAACTTATAGTTGGTTAGTTAGATCATAAGTAGGTCTGAATCCACATCAAGTGTAGATCTCACTCAAACCACCATGGGCTGGAGGGAGTGATTTTGTCTTCCAGGAAACATTTCACAGTGATTGAAGGTAGTCTAGTTTGACACAGCCTAGGGAAATGGTTGTAAGGTGCTACTGGCATCTAGTCTGGGTAGGGATGCTGTTTAGTATCCAGCACTGCAAAGGATACTCCCACCTTCCCAACAAAGAATTATCCAACCCAGAATATCAACACTGCTAAGGCTGAGAAACCTTCCTCCAAACTATAAATGGCAATGTCATACATGTGTTTGTATATGTTTCCATATTACAAAAAAAAAAAAAATGTTATTTGTAATCCTAAAAATCAGATTGGATGCTTTAACAATGATACTTCCAAAAGAACAAAGCACTTCATGCAGTGACTTCAATTTATCCACATGTAAAATGTAACCCAAAGCAAATAAAATTTATTCAGTCAGTGGTCAGAGCTCTTTTCTATTTTTTTTTTTTTTTTTTGGTCTACTTAATTTCTTGAAACAACTTAGAAATGTGAAGACTATATTCAAAAGCATATAGCATATTAGGGAAATTTGAGGGAGAACAGTTACATATTTCCTTATTTAAGTGGCTCAGATTCTTAGGAAAAGGAATTATATCTTAAAACACAAACATTGTAACCTGCTTAGGTAGAGGTCAACTTACCTATTAAATAAGCATTAAGACTTATTTGCTTTCTTCACCTTGCAGGGTTATACCGTGATTCAGTAATGTTGCATGGCAGTTAAGTGACACAAGGTGACTTGTGCAATGAGTAAGACAGTGACACCATATTGGGAGTCTTCCTTTGCCTCCATTTTTTTCCCCCTTGAAGAATGCTAACAGGTGAATTATCTGGCAACTAAAAACTGGCAATCTAGCATTACAGAATGACTTTAAGACTTTAAAAAAAAGGCATCTAATGATAAATAATAGCAATGAAGATACATGTGAAGTGTCAGGTACAAATTACTAATAGGTTGTGATAGGTAGTGGCCAAAGAAGAACATAAAACATAGAAAACATTCACCTACATAGGAAAATCCTTATGATGCAAAGTATTGAAGTGAAACTACAAAGTAATGTGGGTTATAAAAGCTATGATACAGCAAAGAACCAGACAGAAAAGTGGATAGATACATTCAAGTATTTTCATTGAAATGATTCAGTCATGAATACATTTTTTATTTTATTTTATTTTTTGGTGGTATTGGGGATTGATTCGGGCCTTTCACAGTGAGCTTCATCCCAGCCCTTTTTTTGAATCTTTGAGGAAGGGTCTCCTTAAGTCTCTTAAGTTGCCCCTTTTATTTTTTATTTTGAGAAAGTGACTCACTAAGTCTGTAAGTTGCCCAGGCTGGTTTCAAACTTGGAATGCTTCTGCCTCAGCTGCCCCAAAGTCCTGGGATTACAAGCATTCACCTGGCTAAATGTTAGCTCCTAATGAGTAATAACATAAGATACTAGCGCTGAAAAGAATGTTTAAAAGCTATTCCTTGAAATTCTGCATTATCTATGATAAATTATCTACAGACTGTTTCTCCCTAATGACTAATTTTTAACTCATTTTAACCAAGAGATTGCTGAAAAGTAGGAATCATTTTAACAAACAGGCTTTTTACAATCTAGAAGTGGGCAAACCACTGACAGTTATAGGAAATGGTCAGTGATTGTAAAATTGGCTCCAACTGGATTATTTTTAAAATCTTATCCAATAGATAGATCAATGCCTAAAAGTCTCTACATATTCAGATAGATCAATGCCTAAAAGTCTCTACATATTCAGTGCTTTTTTTCTAGACTACTGGACTTGGAGGATCAGCAGTAGCAGGTCATGGATCAGACCAGATTGAAAGCATGGTGCCTGTTAAAGACCGAATCATTAAGGTGACCTTCAATGCAGATGTCCACGCCAGTCTCCAGTGGAACTTTAGACCTCAACAATCAGAAATATACGTGAGTGACCAAAGCACTCATTAGAAGATGAAGCGTCAGTGTAAAAAACTTTTGTCGGGGCTGGGGGTTTAACTCAGCGGTATAAGTCCCTGCTTGGCAAGCACAAGGTTGTAAGTTTGATCCCCGGCACCAAAAAAAAAAAAAAAAAAATTTGTCAAAAACTGTTTCACTCTTTGAAACCTAATTTCAAAATATTCGATCTCATGAATCTTACGAATTATTCATGAATCTGTTGGTGTTTGGAAATAACTAGTTTGATAGTGCTCTGATGTTACAGAATATATCCATTAACCTTACATAAAAGATTACATGCTTTAACTTTTTAAGTTGTGTAATAGTAAATGCCAGTTTGAAACTGAAAATATCATCTACTTTTATTGTAGTTTCCCTAATTTCTCAGGTATAGATGATGTATGAAGAATGTTAAAAATCATCAAGAGGAGGGGAGGAAAATGGGGGGGGGATTAAAATATATACAGATGTAAATTAATGAAAGTATCCCTGCCCCCCCAAAAAGAAAAAAAATTTTTGAAGCCTTTTAAGGAAATAAATACTTACTTAGTATTAGTAGTTTCATATTATATTCCAGGAAGACCCTAATCTGTAATTTTGATTAATTACAAGCCTGGGAGGATTTTTCACTGAAATATTCCATTAACTGAGGATTAGCCAGAAGTCTTAATTTCAACTCTTACTGGTAAACCCCTATAAATTATACTACTTGTCCAGTTTTAATAGAGACAAACTGTCTTTATTAAAGACAAAGACAAACAGTCTTTGATGTTTGATTTTATGGATTACGATTTTGCTCATTCTAATTACCTGGTAGTATGTAAGTATTAACAGTGAATTGGTATAAATAACAATATTCTTTAGAATTTTTCTAAGCCTTTCATTTTTCTCAAAGCTTAACAATTTTTGGCTAAATATTCAGTGAGGTTTACTCTGGTTATAAATTTAATTTACTCTGATCAAGGTAAGTTTGATATTAATATCGTTTTAATAGTATATCAGAGCTATTTGTGGCACCTATAATCTCAGCACTCTGGGAGGCTGAGGCAGGATTGCCCTAGCCTGGACAATTCAGCAACTTGTTGAGACCCTGTCTCAAAGTAGGGGTAGGGATGTAGCTTAGTATGAAGGCCCTAGGTTCAATCCCCTGTGCAGCGGGGAGAAAAGGTCAATCATGACAGCTTGGTTAAAGTGTTACAAAGAAGCTACGCTTGGCATATGTTAAGTAACTTGCAAATTATTGCTTGGAGACCTCAGACGTACAAGAGGTTATCTATAACTACCCATAACAGAACACTTTGTTTCTTCATTGACATACAAATAAAATTTGAAACTCTGGTTTGGATAATATTCAGAATTTATTTTATTGAACTTTCTATTAGTTTAGATTATGTGTCTGATGAATTGGAAAAATAATATGGCTGTCATTTAGTAGGGAAGAAAAAGTGAGCTGTGTGACATCTGAAGTGCTGATAATGGGTGTATGTTTAAAACAGGTGGTACCAGGAGAGACTGCACTGGCATTTTATAAAGCCAAGAATCCTACTGACAAACCAGTAATTGGAATTTCTACATATAATGTCGTACCATTTGAAGCTGGACAGTATTTTAATAAAATACAGGTAAACACAATGAATGTAAGCATTAAATGTCACAAACTTTTAAATAAAATGAAAATGGGAGAAAGATATCTAGAAACATAAGGAAAGTAGGAGAAAGGGAAGGAAAAAAATCAGAATGTGTTAAGTACATATACTTACTCCCTAAGATGAATGCAAATGTGTAGTAATACAAATTTTAAAAATATACTGGTATATCGAATGTAAACTACTTAGAATGAAATGTACTAGTATGTCTTAGTATCTACTTATGACTTCTAAAAATCTCAAGCCATTTTTATCTTCATTGTTTATATTTGCTATGTAGACACTGAGAGCCAAGCCAAATGATTTCTGCTTTAAGATTACAATGGGGGCCAGGAATATAGTTCAGTGGCCCAAGTGCCTGTCTGGCAAGAGCAAGATCACAAGTTTGATGCCCAGTACCAAAAAATTAAAAGAGAATAAGACTCTCCTTAAAGCAAAACTCAGTCTGAGATGAAAGATGCTGTTATCACAGAATGTAACCTCAAGAAATGAACTATTCCAGGTAATAGAAATGTTATTAAACAAGTACCTTTCTATGACTTCCAGTGCTTCTGTTTTGAAGAACAAAGACTTAATCCCCAAGAAGAAGTAGATATGCCAGTGTTTTTCTACATTGATCCTGAATTTGCAGAAGATCCAAGAATGGTGAATGTTGATCTTATCACTCTTTCTTACACTTTTTTTGAAGCAAAGGAAGGGCATAAGTTGCCAGTTCCAGGCTATAACTGAAGTAGCATCCAGGTCCGGCTTCAGATTTGTGATTTTTGAAAAATCATGTGTCTTACATTCTCATTGGAGAAATATTCTACAGCGTGAGTTGAAATTTTCCTTTTTTGTGTGTGAAATTTTGTTTTTAGCGGTTTTCCTCCAGTGAATTTACATCACTCAAAATTGAGAGAACAGATTCAGCTTTTATCATAAACTGATAAGCTTCTATAAAGCATGTGATTGTTTGATAATGTACTAAAGAATTTGATGGTTTAAAATAGAACAAAGCTGGTGGAAACTGAATATAGGAGTTACTAACTCTAATGACTTGCTTAAAGATTATAAGCTTATTTCAAATTTGATACTGTTTTTCTCTAAGATCTGAGGCTATTGTACATTCAAAATAAATAATATTTTAATTCCCTGAAACTGTGATATCATGAAATTGAAATAAAACACAAGTACATCTACTAGTTTGCTAGCATTTACCATCATAGTTCCAGTTCACTGAATATTAAAATGTAAGGATAGGATTGTGAAAGTTTACTGATATATAAGTAAAAGTTCCTCTGCAAACAAAATTCTTTAAAAAAATTTTTATTATTTTAATATTTGTCATTGTAATTTATGTAAGCAAATACAGTTTATTCAGAAGGTTTAGTAGTAGTCTTTTTCCAAATAGAAATATTAATTATAGTATAAAGGTAAACATTTAGCATTATAAAGAATCATATTTAAAGGCTATGTGATGCAAAGTCTAGTGACCTCTTCAGGGCACTTGAAATATAATTAAACTACAATCATCAAATCTTTATACAGTTCTAAATTAAAGTATTATTTATAAAGAAGTGCAAATTGACTTTTACATTCAATTTTAGTTAAATGAAGGCACTCAGTAGTAATTTATTTTCTCACATTTATTGCTTAAATCTTCATCTACTTTTGTCACAGCTGTATGATTTTTTTTTTTTTTTTTTTTTTGGCACTGGGTATTGAACTCATGACTGCATGCTTGTAAGGCAGGCACTTATGCTGCTGAGCTAAATCCCCAGCCCTGTATGATGATTTCTATGTGTAGGAAGGCCTGTGCTTCATAAGATACTGTGATTAAACTGGTTGACCTAAATACTAAGTAATTTTTCTTCTGTTCAAGTGTTGAGTCAATATTTGTTACCCTCGTGTTCTACTGAAGTAAATCTTGAGTGTTGTCAGGAACCATCAGTGTTATCCTGGAACCGTTACACTAGTGTTTACACCTCATGACAGCAGAAGAGGCGGTCAGGTGTGGCTTTCACATGGTAGGTCTTGTCTTCCAGGCCTCAGAGTTGGAAAGGGACTACGCTTTAGGAAGCTGGCACCCCTGTGGTACTAGCAAGCTGATCATCACTTTAACCTAAAATAAAAAGAAGAAATGGGCCAATCTCCATCCTGTTTTGTTGCACTCCTTAATAACTCTTCCTTGCATTTCTCTACTCGGAAATTAGAAAGCCATCATCATATGGACAGATGGAAATGTGTCAGATTCAGATGTCCCTTATAAACAAAAAATACTGAGTACAGAAAGTGATAATTACTGAAATTATATGGACTATGAAATGTAAGTTGTATAAGTTGAAATTTTTACCTCAGTAGTCACTGTTACTTTGAGCTCCTTTGCAAAGATGAACATCAATTTCTTCATAAATAGGTCTAAAACAAACCAATGGTTATGTATCAGTTTCTGTATTCTGGGATGCTTTGTAACTGCCAGCACTATAAATAAAAATTTAAGGGTGTATGGGGGGTCAGGTGACATCAGTGAACATGAAGGTCTTTATCCAGAAGCTTGGATTCTAGCTTTGTTAAATTGTAGTATTACAATCTCTATGACTGTTAGAAATATGTACCTTTCAAAAAAGATTCATTTTTATTTTTGATTTAAAGGAAAATGCTCAAATTTGGACAGTACCTTTGATAAACTACCATTTTTTCTATAACATTTTTTCACTTCATTATATTCGTATTTGTCTTACATAAGTCTATAGATAGAAAATAGCTATACCTAAAAACAGGCATTTACACACTTGTGTACAAAGTAGGACCGGAAAAAGTCTTATAAATATTATAGCACTATGAAAATATAGTCACTAGGTTTGTAAGGCATCAGCATTTTCTGCAGTTCACTATGTCTCTTAGTAAAGTTTTGTCTCTCATTCTCCATGAAGTGATTACAACTTTCATTCTAAACCACTGATCTCTCTCAGAAAGAACCTTACCTCTTAATAAATTTAACACCCTAATGTAAAAAACTCTTGTTTTACTATCACCAAATTTTAAGTCAGTTTTCCTCTACACATTGTCTACCTTTGACTTCTCAAATACTTAGTCCTCCTGAATCTTCGGCCTCTACCTCTGACTACATACTAACCTTCATATTTCATAGATGCTCCAGTGTGTCCCATTTTATGTTCAAACAGTACATTCCTTCACCCTCTGTCTTCCTGTAGTAATCACCTCAGTAATCTGCTAGTTGCCAAAGTACTTCCTATCATCTCTTCATGTTCACATGCTAGTTAAGGTGACATCTGTACTTACTGCCACTACTTTGGTTACTTCTAAATGAACTGAAATTTGTCTTCTGTCCTCATCATTCACCAAAACAGCTTTTACTAAAATCACCGATGATTTCCATGTTACTAGCTATGTTCAGTTCTCAACCTACTTGTCCTCTCTCAGCAATGTTTATCACAGTTGTGGATTCGTGTCTTGCTTCTAAATTAGTTTCCACATCTGGTACCAGGTTTCCTGTTACTTTCTTCGCTCTCAGTTTTAGCATTTCCAGTTCTTTAACGTGCCAACACTCTTCCCTGTGGATCTCTGTTAAAGTTGTTTCCTGGGCCTACCATACTCTTTCCCAAACTTGTCACTTGACTGAATTCCCATCAACCTTTCTCTAATCCCACTTAAATTAGTTCTCTTATATATTCTCAAATCATTGTATTCTTTTATACCATTAACACAAAATTTTAAATATATATTTGCCTGCCAACTTTTTTGTTGTTGTTGTTGTGTGTGTGTGTTTTGTTTTTTTTCTAACAACAGGTTCTCAGACTCCTTGAACTCACTATGTAGCCCAGGCTGACCTCAAGGCGATCTTGCCTCCATCTCCCAGAGTTCTGGGATTATAGGTGTGTGCCATTATGCCCAACTCAATTTGCTTACTTTCGGTCTCCACACTGTATTTTACCTCTGTGATGATAGGAGTACAATGTGTCTCGTACCATTGTAAGTTAGGCAAGAATCACAGTAAGTGTTTAATAAGTGAATTGTGTGTGTGTTCATAAATACATATTCTACTGGAGAAAAAATTCTTAACTTGGAGTTCATGGACAATCAGTTATGTGAAAACCTAAAACATTTTCCTTCTAGATGATTCTGTGCTTTTCCTTAGAAGCTTTCAATATTTCACAAGACGGGGGGGGGGGGGACACGACATCAGTGGTGGAGTTCTAAGGCTTAACTTCTCCAGCATCTCTGCTGTCTCACTGTTAGCACCTGTGACACAGCAATATCTCCTTAGAGCTATCTCCTAATTCATTTGAACACAGTAGCTTTCCCATTATCTACTTGGACATAGAAACAAAAAAACATTAAGTTCTAAAAAGCATACTTGTTTAATACCACTTACTTACGCCACTGATAAATTCAGTGATATATATATACTTTATCAAACAGAACGACCTAAGGAAGTTTCATTATTCTAAGTTAGGAAAAAATACCTAACTTAAATCTATTAAATTACTCCAAAACTGATGACTACATGGAGGACTTAAGCTAGGAGTCAAAACATCAACTGCCCGCACGTGACAGGCAATGGATAGGTGGAGGCCACGGTGGACATGGTGCACCCCAGAGAACACCTTGTGTACAGACAGTAGCTACTACACACCCCAAGCAGTGCTGGCATGGAAATATATAGTTCTGCCTGCCGCTGCCGGAGCATACAAAGGTGGAGAAGTCCAGACTTCTATTTTTAAATATCCCCGTTTTTCACTGTTGGCAGTTGTTAACGATGATACATTTTAAATTCTACAAAAGTGAACCAAAACACAATTGTGGGCAAGACACAGACTGCAGGCTGCCTGTTTCTAACTTGCTGTAATCATCTATAACCATGTGAAGGTTAACCTTCAGCCACTCCAAGTATATTAAAATGCTGATGAGCCTGCTAAGCCATCTACACTTGACTGCTAAGAAATCATGAAATAATGGCACTTGAAAGATTTCAAGTTAAAAAGCAATTTCTACACTAATACTTTATTAGTCTACTTTAATTACGCTATTGGTGGTGAAACTAAAAAGTTCTTATTTGTAAGTTATATTTTGATTTAGTTCTCAAAGGATAGTTAAAATATCCTCTCATTGTGGCATTAACTTATTTCCTCAGTCAGCGAACAGGCCACTTCTCAAGCTAGAGGCAACCTGATTTTTCTGCCAAGACATTTCTGAAGAATCCATTAATACACATAGTGGCTCCAATTGTTTTTAAATGTGCAACCGCAGCATTTTTTTCAGTCACAAGCCAGGAAGGGTAAGACCATTAAGAGCACAACCACCCTAAAACTGCATGAATCATTCATAATAAGCCTATCAGTTTCTGCTGGGACCTAAACCAAGTGAAATGTACAACCAAGCCCTGGAAGTTCTTCTGTCAAAGGTAACCGCAACGCAAATTAATCAGCTTGTAAACAACTTACTCTGCAGTGGCAGCAGGAGCTAAGGGATCAAACTCCATTACCTCGTAGTAAGTGGGTCCTTGGAGATCATTCTTTGTCATTGCTTGAGGTGAAAAGAGACCATAAACACATGCTTATCAAGAGTGTATACGGTGCTGTCTTATTTTCAATGTGATAATATTTCATTTAATTTAATTTAGATTTCAAATACAGGATTCTAAGAAATATAACCAAAACAAGCAGACTGGGGTTCTGATGCTCCTCCCCCATTGAGCAAATTCATGTGTAACAAAGATTTCCAAACTTCAACTAAAGGTCCATTTACTTAGTGTTTCTTAGTGTAAATACAGTATTTCAGTTCAAAGCTGGCCTTTGGAGACCTAACGAAAATCATCCTTGAATACTTGGTGTAGGTTGAAAATGCAAGGGAGCTCCTCTAATTTCTATTTTCGATCACTAATGAACCTCAGTTTCATACATTTTCCTAAGTTTCCTTCAGAGATGCAAGTAATAGATCTCGCGTACCTGGATGGTTATTAGGCAAGGACGGGGGCCTCAGGTCTGGTGTGGTCGCTGTGGCAGGCGGCAGACTGACGGGCTGTAGTAATACTGAACTTGAGTGCTGTGGCAACTGAAAAGACAACACGTTCAAACGCACAGTGTACACGAGACTTTGAAAATTATAATTCTAGGCTTCCAAGTGCACTGTTCCAAGAACCATCCACCCTCAATTGGATAAGAACTAGCAGTTTTAAACTATGGAAACTATTACTTTAAAAACTAAGGTAATAACTTCTCATAAGATTTACTACTTCCCTGCCTAGTTTTTATTTTTTGTCCTGCTTGAGGCATTCATATTCTGCCTCAGTTCACGCGCATGCTGTAAAATTTTATTGCTTGGTCCACATCACTCAGAACATGAATATGTCAAACAGGAAACAAACACCAAAAATTTAAATCTGTAGAGAGGTGGACAGTGATACTGTTATATCAGGACTAATAAGGTAAAGGTTAAACTTGGTGAGAAGGATTTATTATAATTTCCTCACTTGTTCCACAAATCTGTTCTTATTAGCTGCCAAACAGTATTAATAAAACAATAAATAAAACAAATAAAACAGATCAAGTCTCTGCCCTCATGCAACAAAAATTAACAAATGTAAGTCAATGTTAGATAGTACCTGCTACAATTTTTAAAAAAAGGAAAAAAGGGGGAAGAGTGAAGTGTGGGTTTCTGTTCTAATAGGCAATGGTTAGGGACTGTTTCCCTACGGGCAATGTTTAGAGTCCCAACTGAAATGATGCCTGTGATGATCAGACACAACAGAGGTCCCCAGGCTCTGGAGTGAGGCCAGTGTGACTGGAACAGAGTGAGGCAAAGCAGAGGAGAGAGGTGAAGCTGAAAACGTTATGTGCAGAGTTGGATCAGCATTTCAAGCTTTTATTGAGCAAAACAGGAAGGAAGAAAATCATAGGTGGCTTTTGAGCAGACAAGTGATGAACCTTTTCTTAAGATTACTTTGGTTCTTGTTTTACGGGTCTACCAAGAGGAATGATGGAAAGCAAATGGTGAAAAATGGCAACTCTTAAGAGGCTAGTGCAGCTGCCATCTCATGGTGGCTCGGCCTGGGAAGAAGCGGAGGTGGTGAGAAGTGGCTGGAAGCAGGATTATTTTAAAGGTCAACAGAGGTCAAGCCATGGTTCCCAAGATTTTCCGTATGAGTTGAAAGAGTGGAGTGGCCATTTATTAAGGTGGAAAGTCTAAGAAGAGCAGGCTGAGAGCAAGGACTGGGATGTAATTAAGAGGACCGAGTGGAAAGTAGAAATCTGAGTTATGAGTTTAGGACAAAGAGCTGAATGTAAAAGAGTCGGAAATCTAAGCTCTGAGGTGTCTAATGCTGAAAGGAAAGGCTAACAAAAGGAATGGAGGTGAGGGAAGAGAAGAACTGAAAGTGAGGGATGTCTGAAAGGGATGTGTGCAAAGGAGAAGAAATGACCAACTCTGTCACATGCTGCTGGTAAACTAGGTAAGACAAAGACAGAATTGTAGGGCCCCCCTGCCTTCCTTCCCTCCTCTGCCTCTCTCAATTCCTCTTTGTATGTGGTGCTAAGCTTGAACCCAGGACCTCATCCATACTAAACAAATGCTCTACCCCAGCGTTGACCTTCCCCTCCGGCCCAGGAATTATGATCTTTAACCATTTTTTAATATTAGTAAAAGAACCTATCTCTCTTAAGACTAAAAAGGACACAAAACCCCTAACCAGGGCAGTAGCAATACAGTATAAAGAAATGCTGAGTGGAACATGAGAATTTATGACCAAGAGTTCTTTTTGAGCAAGATAATGTGCTAGGAGCACTGCCAGGAAAGGGTTTAGTTACTTACATTAGCATATGTATGACTTGAAGTGAGGTTTTGGCTGGTCCTTTGGGCAAACCTAGGATAGTGTGATAACACAGCATGATTACCCTACAGTGAGAACACAAATGCAAAATGTAAGATGATTTTCCTGGTCTAAAATCAAAACTTGTTAACACACCTTCAGACTGCACAAGAGTGGTAACTCTACTATAACCATAGCCATCTGGTTTCAGTGTCCTCCAGGCCATGCTACACAAGTATCAAAGAGCAAGACAAAGTTTTGGCGGTACAGGGGTCATCCTAAAACCAAAGAGTGTGTACAGAACACTAAGTAATAAGCACTTTCATTTTCATACAAGGAGCAGCAAAGAGGGATCCTGCTGCTCAGAGAGGCTGTGGAAATCCTAGTTTGTCCTCTTCTGTCTGTCTTCACTTCCCAAACTACAGGAAACCCAAGGTGGCTGTGGGGACAGCAACAGTGGTCTGCAAGAGACAAGTACCCTGAGAGGAATCTTCCTCACCAGGGAGTGGAGCTGTGACCACAGAAGAACAGGGAGAAGTCTGTTTTCTTCCCTCAGGCTTTGTCACTGGGTCATGGACATCAGCACTGTCTAGGAAACACGCGGTATAATAGGTAACTAAGGTTTTAGTTTGTGACTTGACACTTGAGAAGGGAGCAACCAAGAAACCAAAAAGTACCAGAGAAATCATAAAAAATTGAAGAATTCAGTGTTGTTGTGTATGGAATCCTGGGCTTCACCCATTACATCTATGAATTGGATCTCAATTGAGAAGTCAGAAACGCTGAACATAGAACCCACAGTTTATGTGTGTGCCTGGGTGGCACACAGGTAGCACAAATTTGAATAAAACATCAGAGCCTCTGAACATTGCACTGACACTGGAACCACAACCAACAGAAGGGCTAAAATTGCAGCATGCATCTAACCAACTTGTTAGCCTACTATTATCAAAACAGCATTTGCGACAAGATTTAACTAAGACCAACTATCTCAAAATAAAACGTTATAAATGCCTAAGGTAGAATCCAATAGTACTAGGCCTATGGAGAATAAGAAAAGTTTCGACTTGCATTAAGAAGACAACAGTGTCTAGACACTATTTATGCTTTGATTTTGTGACTTTGGCAACTATTTTTTAAGACGACAATGAGTAATGTTTCAACTAGTGATTCTATGATGAGAAATTTTTTTTGTAATTCGGTATTGTTTTACCCTTCTTTTCTGCTTTTCTATTTTCTTTAATTTTCTTTTATTTCTTTGAAACAAAAGAAAAATATGCAATATAACAACCATTATTACATTTCTTTCATTCTGTTTTGAAAACCTACATTGTTATTGAGTTTGCTGTTGTTTATGCCTTTTGCTTTTCATTCTTCTTTTCTGACTTTTCTCTTTTTTAAATTTAAAAAAAAAAGACAACAGATACAGATGTCAAGAGTATATAGGTGTTAGAATTACAGAAGCAAGTGGGAATACTCCTGAAGAAAAAAATCAAAGTCTCACGAAAGAAACAGAATACTGTATATAAAGAACCAAATGGAAATTCTAAAATTAAAATTAGGAAAACAAAATCTGATAGAACGAGCTCAATAGCAAAATGGAAAAGACAGGGGCAACCGTGAATTTGAACTGTACAAGTATCAGAAATTGTCTATGCTAAACAGAAGAGAGAAAAAAAGTTTTTAAAAGGCAATTAACAGAACACCCAAACACCTCAGATGATGAATACCTGAGGCTAAAATAGCTGTGTTTCAAAGACTGGCGAAACACATAAGCCCACAGATTCAAGAAGGTAGGTTTTTCATATGCCTAGTAATTTTGGATTATATCTTGAGCATTTCTAGTGTGTGGCTGGATTAAATGGTCCACCCCCCCCCAAATATATCCAAGTCATAATTCCCAGAACCTCTGAGTATTACCTTACTTGAAAAACAAAAAGGATCTCTTGCAGATGTAGTTACATTTACAAGCTATCGTTTCATATTATCTGTTTGGGCTCTAAACCCCATGATGAGTGATCTTACAAGATAGGAGCAGGGGGGATCTGTGACACACAAGAGAGAAACGCAGTAAATCAGCCACAGAAGCCAAGGAGGGCCAAGTCACCAAAATCCAAAAGAAGCGGAGCACAGACTCTCCTAAAAGTGGAGAAGGAACGGAATTTCAGACTTCTTGTCTCCAAGGACTGTGAAAGAATAAATATTTGTGGTTTTAAACCACTCTGTTTGTGGTAATTTGTTTATGGCAACCCTAGGAAACTAATACAACTTAGCCAAGCCCAAATAAACCAAAAGAAGCCATGCTCAGACATGGCAAACTGCTCAGAATGAGAAAAGAAAAAAATTCAAGCAGCCTGAAAACACATTATTTACCAAAAAATGACCCCTGAAATCAATGTAGAGGTCTCCCTACCTTTTAAATCTGCTAAAAGAGAAGAGCCGTGAATCCACAATTCTGTATTCAGTGAAACCATCCTTCAGAAACAAAGTTTAAACAATGACATTCTCACATAAAAGTAAAAAAAAAGACCTTGTTGCCAATAAGGCTGCTCTGAACTGCTGCAAGAACTTCAGAGAGAAGATAAATTATACCAGAAGATAAAGAAGAGCGACAGAAATAATAAACACTGGATAAATACAATAGACTATTCTTCTCTTGAGTTCTTTGAAATATATTTGCAGGTTTCAAGCAAAAATTGTAACATGGTCATTTGGTATTTTCCCCCCATATATAAAAGATGTAACATAAAAGATAACAAATATAAAGAGAAATTTAACTGATAAGTTTTCTGCATTTCACTTCAAATGGTTAAACACTTTAAGTAGATTGAAAAATTATAATCATCAAAGTTCTTACATACATGTAAATATGTATACTATAAAGATATAGTCAAAATCACAGCAGATAAATTAAAATGGAATTATAAAAACATTGTAATAATCCAAAAGAAGACTAAAGAGTAGAAATAGAAAGATAGGAAACAAAAAATGGTAGACCTAAGCCCAGCATATAATTACATTAAATGTTGATTATCCAAACACATAAATGAAAAGCCAGAAATTATGAATATACAAAAAAATCCGACCCAACTACATACTAACTATAAGAAACCACAATTTTGACATAGTTAAGGAAAAAGATATCTATGAATGTTAATCAAAACAAAGCTAGTTCATACATATATCAAAATGAAAAGGCAAGAAAATGAAACAAGGAAATTACATGATAAGGCTTAATTCACCAATAGAATGTAATATTCCTAAATGCATAATGCACTGAATTACAGCACTTCAAAATACAGCACTTCAAAATCGGTGAAGCAAACACCAATTTTACTCTGTTAGAACAATTGCACACTGTATGATTCTATTTAGATAGCATTCTTGAAGACAAACTATATTGATAGGGAGCTGATTGGTTGTCAGAGTCTAAAAGACGGGCAAAAAGATATTACTATTAAAACAGCACAAGGGAATCTAGGGGGAGACTTTTTGGGGGTAGACTGACTTTTGTGTCTTGATTTCAGCAAGTTACATGATTTCTTTATATATGCTAAAATTCCTAGAACTGTAAAACAAACTTCAAAAAAAAGATCAATTTTGTTATATGGGAATATTTAAAATGAAATTAAAATGTTAAAAAATGCAGGTAATAAATGAGCCCCACAGGAGGCTGAGGCAGGAAGATTTCACATTTGAGGCCAGTCTGGGTTACACAGAGATTCCACCTTAACAAGAACAAAAAAAAGTCTGATCCATTTGAATTTGAATCCCATATGAGAACTGACTGGACAGCTACTGGCAAGTTAAGTTTCTTCTGCTTGGTTTCCTCCATGATCAAGTGAGAGGGGATGGTGGTCTATCTCACATCTTACTAGAAACATTTAAGATAAACAGGCATTGCTTCTCAGCCAGTTGTCTGATGCTGAGTGGGTCTGTAACCTATGAGTTATACTGGGTTTTTTTTTTTTTTTTGTACCAGAAATCGAACTCACAGCCTTGTGCTCACCAGGCAGCACAGTGCCACTGCGCTGTGCTTCCAGCTGTAACTTATGACTTTATCCCATCATCGTAGTTGTTTTCTGAGGATCCTTTCTGTTATAAATAATTGTATCACTTGTTCTGGGACCGTAAAAAATGTAAATTGTAAAAACAGAGCGGTAGATAAATCTCAAGACCATGTAACGTTTTAATGGCTGATTCTGCCTCTTATGTTTGGTTTTAGGCATATGCTTGGCTCAGATACATGCCCCAGTCAACTTTCTTTCTTTTCTGTCTGTTTGAGACAGGGTCTCGCTATGCAGTTCAGGCTGGCCTTGAGCTCACTTTGTAGCCCAGGCTGGTCTTGAACTTGCAGTGTTCCTCCTGCCTCAGCCTTCCTGGTGCTGGGATTACAGGGCTGCACCACCACACCCAGCTCATTGAGCCCAACTTTAGGGCTTCAGCAAATGTATTTTTTTTCTTTTTTAAAGCCAAGCATGGTGGCACATGATGTAATCATCTCAGCACTCTGGGAGGCTGAGCTAGGAAAATCCCATGTACAAGCCCAGCCTAGGCAACTCAGCAACTTAGTGAGACCCTGTTTCAAAATTTTTAAAACTTTCAAATGGCCAGGGATATAGCACACTCCAAATGCCCTGAGTTCAATGTCTAGTACTGAAAAGAAGAAAAATCTAACTGTAGTTTCATTCCTCTATAAATCTTTTACATTAGAAAATGTAGATATAAAAGCCTTAAACAGATAGTCAGAAAACAAAAATGTTACAGATAATGCGGATTTTCTTTCATAGTGAATTCCAAGAATGATTAAAAAGATTTTAATGTCTGTATCTCGGGGCAGAGGCTTATAACAAGGTGTCTTATGATTGAAGAACTACTGCTTTGTAATTGTTCTGGGATGCTTATTAAAATTAAAGATTCCTGCCACTGAATCAGAACTGTTAGGGGCTAGCTATTTCATGTTTTAACAGTCACTCGAGTGATTGTTTTGCATAGTGAAGTATGAAATTTACTGAACCAGTGATTAAAATAAACCGCTATTGGGGAAGGAGTGTGGGGAAAGGGGATGGAAAAAAGAATTAAGACGTGTCATGTACATGTACCAACTCCCCACAAAGAATGTTATCATCATGTACTACAAACATGCAATAGTAAAAATTAAAATTAAAACAAAACAAAACTGCTATTAACTATCATTATATTCTTACTGAGTTTTATGGAGACAGATCAACATTAATGCAAAGTTTATCTGTATTACTCATTCTTTCTCCTAGTATCCAACTAGATTAGCAGACTAACCAGGTTGATTATTTTAGAAATTACTTATCAAGCAACTACCTGCATTGCTTGGAGTTCAAATAAGCAGCCACCCTATGATACTGACCCAATTTTCATGGTCTAGGAAGCAGCTACTGACACTATCTTTTCCCAGAACATCAATCTTTCCTTTCTCCTCTTATTCTCTTACCTCTTTTGTTTTTCGGTTTTATTTTGCTTTGATTTTCTGAATTTTCAGTTTAATTCTTTTTGGGGGGAAGTGGGGCACCAGAAATTGAACTTGGGACCTAACGCTTGCCAAGCAGGTGCTGGTGCCACTGAGCTAAATCCCCTCTCCAGTTTAATTCTTATTTCTCATTCTTTTTCCTATGGCCCATCCTTCCTCTTTTAAATACAGAAAAGTCATTCAGCGATTGGGTAAATGTTTAATGAAACCCTAGGCAACTGTTTAAAAGATCTCCATTGATTGCTATAGAAACACTGTCAATGTATGTTAAGTGAAAGACAAAAGCAAGATTTAGAGCAGTGTAATAGTGTGATGCTTTTTATTTGATAAAACAGACAAAAATCACATCCTTATCACCTGAAGATTCTTGGAAAGGATAAAGAAGAACCTAACAACGCTGTTGCCCAGATGAAGTAGTATGAAATTAGGGGAAGCGGGGGAGGGGAGATGAAGGGAAAGGATGAAGGACTGTCTTTACACACGTTTTGTATTGTTTTCATAGCTGACTCATAGAAGTGTATTGTGCTATATATATATACACACACATATATTCATATATGTTTATAGAAAAGATGAAACAGTATATTGGCTTTGTCATAAGGCAAATTCAGATAGTTTATGTTTTATTATATTTATTCTCTCCTGTTCTCTCTAAAGTTAAGTCACTGGTCTTTTCAACTTCTTCTGCAATCTTTCCATTCTTACTTATGCAAACAGAGGCACATATTAATATAACAATCTTTTTTCTCCTTTTCTTACACACACATACGATCATCCACAGACACTACTTTGTATCCTTTTCCCCCACGTAAAATAATATTGGCAACTGTCTCTCACATAGCCTATTTCTTTCTCCTAGCTATGTGGTAGTATACTACTCAGAGCTTTATTTAACCAGTCCCCAGTCAGTGGGCACTGGAGTCATTTTCATTTATTTGCTATTGCCCAAAATATTGTAACAAACAGTCTTACAAAAAATCTGATTTTATATTAATTCAGTGTCAATTCTTTGAAATAAGACTGCAAGTACAAAAGTAAAAATATTTATAATTTTAGATGGTATCACTTGTTCTTATGAGATCTATATAATGCTGTGACATTGTCTGTCTTTGCATATCCAACAAGGTCTGCTATCAAACATTTGGACTTTGTCAATTTAAAAGCTAAAAACAAAATATCTAACTATAAGCAGAGCTGAATATCTTTCAATATGTATACAGGTCATTAATATTTCTGTTTTGGTGCCCTAGCAGTTCAGACTTGCTACTTACTAAGTGAATAAACTTTGGCAAGTTTTATTCTCTAAGTCTTATGCTCTTCTCCTTTACACTACAAATAATGAGTATAGCACTGATCCAAGAACTTCTACAGAGTATATGAAATAAAAAAAAAAAAAAAACAGAGCACTTGCTATGTGCCAGTAATTTCACGAAATAGGTGTGACCATGACTCTTAATGATTTTGAACCTTGCTTATCTTCCACTTTTGTCATTATATTTCCCCTAACTTCCCCTATGTCCTGTTGACTACTAAAAAATAACAGAAAGAAACAATTTACTGAAGGATTATTATATACTAAGTGCTGTATAGGGAATTTTAAATACACAGTTCATTCTTATGAATCTTGATAAGACTCCTAGAAAGTATTCTGGAAGAAAAATGAAGATTCACAGTGGCTAAGTATCTCATCCCTACAGAAAACAGTGCTGAGATGCCAACTCAGGTCTGTCTGTTCTAAAGTTTCTACTTTTTTCTCTTATGTCATGTTTTCTTAAATAGAAGGAATCAGAATGCCATGCTGTTAGCTCTGCTGTGTTACTGACATACTTACAGGGATACTTCTGTATTTTCCAAGGCTAGCAAATCCACGTGTGGATAAAGACGGGAATTTGAGTTGTTTGTTACAATAGGACTTGGAGAGTTGAAACCTAGAACACAAAATGAACTTGTTCGGTTTTAAAACATTTTTTTCAATCACTTATTATAATGAATTTTCCACAGTCAGAATCAAAACCAAAGAGATTGATGTAGATATTTCTTTTGCCATGGATAGAATATTTCCCCTAAGAAAGAGATTTAAAAGGAGTATTTACAGCAGGGGGAGAGAGACAGAGACGGAAATATATTCCTTCCCGTAAAATGAGATTGGTGTGAAGGACCAAATAGCATTGAGTTGGATTTTCTGAAATCTCAAACTGATCCAGAATGGAAAGGATTTTACAATTCAGCACAAAACTAAAAAGTTATGGTTTACACAGAGCTCTACCCTCTCCTCAAAGCTCATAAATTTCCATTACTTAAGTGAAATACCCAAAGGTAATAATTATGCCCTCTCTGAAAATTCCTGATTAAACATAAGAAAAATCTCCAACGCAATTCATTCTACACACCTCACATAAACAAAGTCAAGAGTTTAGAAATAAAGAAAGCTATTAGAAAAACCACAAATTCAGTGGTTCTGCATAATATAAGAGAAAAACAAAGTGATTTTAGTTTGGCACAACTAAATTGTAGCATTTTTCATCATCCTTATTTTAGAATTAACAATATTTTTGGAGAGTAAGGTTACAAGATAACAAATAAGTTAGATAAGACAGGTAACCCCATACCTGCAATGAATTTTATAAATATTATTTCATTTATCCCCTTTGAAACCCATTAAAGCAATAATTGTTTCTATTTTATAAAGTACAAAAGACTCAAAGTTTAGCTAGATTAACAGGTGGCAGAAATATGATTTCAACTTGGAGGTTTCTGACTCTGAAAGCCGTTTTTCTCTTTATGTTTCATCATTGCGTGGGTTATCGCTTATAATTCCTGAATTCCTCTGTCTGCCTCAAATATTCCCTTACGGATTGTGTAGTATAGCAGAGAAATGCAGATAATAGATAATGTGAGGGTTCAGAAGAGACTTAGGTACTGGTTATCAAGCTGGAAAATGTCTGCAAAGCAGGCCAGCTGAATTCCATGGGTGTCTAAGCCAGTAGGATGGGTTTAAAAAGTTTCTCCCACAGATACATCCCATGCCTGTACTGGGTTTGACCCAACTATTTGGCAGGAAGTAAGAACATCTAACGATAGTGTTCCCAGATACTCAAGCTGACTTCGTTCCTTCTGAGGAGCCACTTAATCATGAAACCAAAGAGAACTATTTCACATCAAGCTCTTCTGCGTGTCTGAAAAGGCCCAATTCCTTAATTACGTAAGTCTGAAAGCTGAGTGTTCATGCTGTTGATGTCTCCCTGAGTGGCCACAGGCATCAAGGGGCTGGGACTCAGGTCAAGGAGGTCAGAAGAAGGAGCGGAAGGCTGGCTGGAGGTCTGAAAACAAGGCAAAGAAAAATGCTAATTAGAAAAAAGTGATTCATCTAATATATCATGGCTTTCTCCCTACAGACGCTCCTTTGGAGAGGAAAGGATCCTACACGTATGCATTTTTGAGGAAGAATTCTTCAAAGGATTTGTCACATCACACCACTTACATGACTTCCTGTTTACTTCAGGCCCTTGTGACATCTTAAGACAAAAACTCAAGACCATCAAAACTACTTCAAACTGTCAATGCATGCATCTTCTTCACTAAGATCTACTTTAGGTAAGCCTTTCTTTTCCTGTGTAAGTGGTAAAACATTCAATAGTTTATTTTACAACACTTCTAATCACTTACATTGGTAGCTCCATTCTGCTTCTTATTTTGTTCCAAAAGCCTTTGTTGGTTTCGAATAAACCTGTTGGAATTAGCAAAATGAGAATACTTAAAGAAAACAGAAAAACACTTCAAAATGTAACAGATTTTAAATACCCAGATATATAGGAATGGTGGCAATGCGCCTGGCATCTGTTCAATACCCAGTAAAACACTATTAATAACTTTTTCCAGCTTATGAAATATTAACACACTTAGGAGAAAACTGTGAGGAAATAGCAATGTAGCTTTTTAAAATTAATAGTTCAATCATCCAGAAATTAACACTATTAATGTTTATTTTCTTCCTAATTCTTTTATAAATGAATCTGCTTTCATAACTGTGCATCTGAATTCAATAATGTGAGCATTTTTCTCTTCAAAACTATAATTTTTAATGGCTACAATATCTTACCTTATGAGTCTCTTATACCTTTAGTCATTCTTTCTATTTATAAATAAGTCCTAAAATGTTATTCCTTATTTAACACTATAAATAATTTGCCATAAAAAGTCAGATATATTTGAAGTAATTTCTATGTTTCACCATTTACCTTCTTTTTATAGGAGATATTTTTGAAAAAACTGACCTTTTCCAACTTTGATTTAATTTTACATTGCTTATCCACTCAGGATAGGCGAGGAAGAGTTAAATAAGTGAATTGAACGAGCAGTGAAGGTGAAGGTAGAAGTCCAAGGTTCACGGCAGTGCTGTTAACTAGCAGCTGTGTGGTCATCGTCCTAACTTCCTGGATCTCAATTCTGCATCTGCTAAGAGGGACTAATAACACTGCAGCCATTTCTTTAGAAACTCATTTTAAGGAGGAAAAATAGATAATGTAAAAATGCTTTGCAAACTCAAAGTTTCTTCAGAAACACACAGTATTACTACTTAAGACACTGACTCCATGTCCCTAAACACTGAAGTCTAAAGGCTTATACTACATCTAAACATGCACTTAGCTTTAAGTATTTTTTTTTTCTAAAACACATTTTTTTAAAATTTAATCGAC
This sequence comes from Dolichotis patagonum, assembly GCA_004027295.1. NCBI lineage: Eukaryota > Metazoa > Chordata > Mammalia > Rodentia > Caviidae > Dolichotis > Dolichotis patagonum. The sequence continues at coordinate 177,676 of PVJX010000008.1, read as the reverse complement.
TTACATATTGGCTTCTTGTATGCTTGTTTGTTATGTGCTAGTTGGTATGAATAAGATTCTGAGCTCAAGCCCCAGGTAACAAATTTACTCTTGATCTGCGCAGCTATGCCCTACATGTAATGGTGGAGACTTCTAGAAATGCTGGAATAAGGTGAAGGTACTTTGCGTTGGAATAGAGGTGAATCTTTGGGGACCAGAGGACAGATGAGAATGGGCAGAATAATGCTCCCCCTTGAAAGATATCCATATCCTCATCAACAGAAACAGTGAACACATTAGGTTATATATGAAGAAGGAATTAAGCTTTGCAAATGGAATAAAGTTTGCTAGTCAGCTCACTGTAAATTTGAGATGACCCTGGACAATACAGATAAAATTCAAAGGTGTCAGAAAAGTCCTTAACCACAGAAGAAGGAGACAGAAAAGGAAGTATGAATGATGATATGTAAGAAGGTCTGAAGAAGACACTGGCTTCGAACACAGAGCAAAGAGGCCATGAGACAAGGAGAATGGATGTTCCTCTTGAAGCTTCAAAAGTAAGCAGCCTACAGAAAGACATGCAGCTCTAGTGACACTCTAAAATGAACCCAGTGACACCATTTGTGACTTGTCCTGGTGAATTTAGTTTATTATCTTATAATAATACATTTATGTTGATTTAAGCCAGTCAGTTTGTGGCAACTTGTCATGGTGTTTAATGTAAACTAAAATACAATACTATTATCTCTTCTGGAGGCAAGAAGTCTTCTCTGAATCTCAGGACTCCAATGTTTCTATCACATAATGTACCACGGTCACTTCGGCAACACATGGTTAAAAGCTGAACTAGAACGCGCTGTTCACAGAAACAATCCAATTTCCTGATGTCTTCTCTCAGAGGAGGCCTTTAGGCAGTGGTCTGACGGTTTGCAATGGAATTTTCCCAAATGAAAACCAGAAGGCAGCATTATATGGAAAAACATGTGGTTTTCCTGGGATGTTTTTCTTCTTAGAAAGATTTACACACAGAAAAAAGAAGCAAGGATTGAGTTTATTCAGTGCCAAGAAAGAATATCCCTCCTGGGCTCATGTCAGTCAATGCCCTGCCTTTTTTTCTGACAAACAGCTTCTGTCCCTAACGGGCAGTGAACATGTGCTAGTGAAGGAAAGAAACTTTATTATGCTGCTTTATTTGACATGCTGGTTTCATGTCATTGGTTCTCCTGGTTCATTCATGATCAGTAGAAGACAAAAAAAAAAAAAAAAACAGAAACCAAATGAAACAAACAACCTAGTCATTTAAGAGGATCAGAGGAACCTTAATTAGGAAGAGGACAAGAAAGTAATTTTTAATGGTTTTAATATGCTAGCACCCTGTTAAGTATTTTCCTGTATTTTATCTCATTTAATCCTCAAAAAAAAAAAGTCTTTTAAACCCATAGGCCCTTCAAATAGGTATTACCTTTCTTTAATAGAAAGAAAAAGAACAAACTAAGTTTTAAGAATGTTTTGCAGCTGGGTGTGGTGATGCACACCTGTGATCCAGCACTCAGGAGTCAGAGGCAGGAGGATCATTGCCAAGTTCGAGGACCAGTCAGCCTGGGTTACAAAGTGAGCTCAAGGCCAGACTGAACTGCATAGTGAGACCCTGTCTCAAAAAGATGGAAGGAAAACAAAATGTTATGCATCTTACAAGACATTATCGGCTAGATTTGAATCCAAGCCTTTTGCCTCTTCCTCTTACATGTGACTGGTCTCACTCTTCAGCCACCGGTTAAAATGCAGCCACTCCACTATGCATTTCAATGTACCCAGTAATTCTCAGTAAGGATGGTGGCTCGAAGCGTGTCTACAAAGTCACCTTAGCTAGAAGGAACACCTCTGGCATTTAGGAACTGGAACCCACACAAGGGGAACCTGTACTGCAAATGCCACTCCTATGGAGGAAAAAGAATCTAGAAAAAGCATTATTTGTGGGTAATCTCTGCCCATTGATCTTAATTGTCAACTTGACTAGACTGAGAGATTCCCGCAGAAGTGACTGATCATGGGGTTGCTACACTGCTGTCAGAAGGTGGCGCCCAGGTGGACGTGGCTCACTGGGGACATGCCTCTGGACAGCTGATCTTTCCTGACCTTCAGTTCCCAGCTCTGATTTCTGGTCTCCATGAAGTGAGCAACTTAACTCTGCCGTGCCTCTCACCACAGTAGTGTCCCTGCTTTAGCACCAGCAGACCATGAATGGAATCCTCTGAAACTGTTGCAGGTGGTGGGTATTTGGTTCCAGCAATGAAAAGCTAGCCAGTATACACCCTAATACAAATAGAATGAATGGTGGGGTGCCATCTACTCACCTCTCATAGCCAAGAATGGCATTGTTCAAATCTTCATTCACTTGAATTAGCTCAATGGTTACATCTTCATTCTCCACCACCACGAGTAGGTCCATGATCCTCTCCTGCATCTCCCGACCCGTCTTATACAGTTTCTGTCAAGAAAGGAGAGAGGTTTCTTCTTCTGTGCTAAGAATGCTCTGTAAGACAATTGACTTCTCAGTCTGTGTATACTTGCCATCACCTCCACACTGATCCGCCTACAGGAGGTCACCAAGACTTCAACCGCAGCTCATCCTCTCTGTTGGAAGGCAGTGAGTTACAAGTGCTTCCATTTTTCTCAATAAACCAAAAGTCTTCATAAGGAATATGTGACACAAAGACATAACACTGAACTAGAAAATGGAAATACCGTGTGGAAACTCCAGATGCATTGCTTACTAGCTATGCCACAATGGGGAAGAAAGTCATTTGTTTTCTAAATCTGTTTTCTCATTGATAAACAAAGGGGGAAAAGATGCTTGTCACATCTACCTCAAGGGCTGACATAAAAATCAAATAGGATGAATGTAATGAGGAACTCCATAACTACAAAGCATAAACATAAAATGTTATTATCGTAATTAGTGATGGTAGAAGTAGCAGCTTAAAAACACTGGCAGAGTCATAATTTTATCTCCAGTTATGCTGTACTTAAACATTTAGGGTTTATAGTTATATCCCATTCCAATGTAAACGGAACCAGGATTTAAAAGCTAATCATGGATAATCACTTCTTTCAGTCTTCTCAGAATCACTGCATCGAGCCAGTAGGCCACCTCCTAACTCTCACATGCATCAGAGGCACCAAAGTACAGCTCACTTATGGATTCAGGATCTCGAGGGCTAAGGCTATGGGCACCTACATTTATTAAACAAGCACCCCAAAGTGTTTCTTATGTACACTGACATTTGAAAACTGTTTCCTTACAAATGACTTCCTCTCAGGCAATCCTCCAATAAACTGGAAGTGGATTCAATGAATATTAATATTTCCTCCACCCCCTTTTGCCTGGAATTTGCCCATATAATGGTATACTAACATAAGGTAGAAAGCACAGGGACATTTCTCTTCTCACAATGAAAGCAGCAGAACTTGCTGGAACCTCACGCAATTACATTATCTGACTTTTTCCCCTCAAGAAAGAAAGGCTCGCTGAAAAATTCATGCTGCATGAAACCATTCAGAATCTAAACACTCTATTATGAGACTCCTGACAGGAAATCGCTAAATAAATCAATCAAACTATTACTAACTGGCATTTAGACTTGGAGGTAAAAGGCACTACCTCCGTAAAATCATGAAAATATTTAGAAGACAAATTGAAATACAAAGGAGAAAAGAAAGTGAGGTAGACACAGAGACAAGAGAAGAGGTTTTTACACTAGCAATTAACAGCCAGAAAAAGAGTGTCCCATCTGCTAATTACACACCCGTATCAGCAATGGTATAGCACAGGGATCGAAGTTTGTCTTAAAACTCCAGCTATTACGTATTTTCTACTTTGTGGGCCATCTCATCTCTGCTGCAGCTACATAAATGTGGCACTGTAATGTAAAAATAACCTGAGACAATAACTAAACAGACAGGTGTGGCCAAGTGTTAATTAAACAAAAGCAGGTAGAAGGCTGGGCCAGGAGAAAAGACTTTGGACTCTGTAGACCAAGGTGCCTTCAATATATGTACATAGCTGATAAAGGGGCTTAAAAAAACAAGGCTAAAACTTAACCTTAGGCTTGAGTACCACCCCCAGTCTATAATACAACAATCACCACTATCTGGAAAAGTCATTGTAAAATAGAAAACGGTGCAGATGAAGTTCCTACGATGCCTAGCAACCAGTGAGTAATCAACAAATGCACTGTAGTTGTTTGAGAAGAGGTCACCAAAAGCTCGTCTAGATAATTAATACAGTCATCATCTAGATAATTAATACAGTGATGGAATACCTGCACTGTTACCCAGGATGCAACAGCATGGAAGGGTAAGAACAGCATTTTATATAACTTCCTTACGCATGAGAACTTTTCCTATCTTCTTGTTTGACAGTGTACAGAAATTGTTCCTCTTGTTGCTCTCTGGCAGCCTTACAGGAAAAAGGTCAAGATCAAGGAAATACAATGGGTGTTAGGTATCTTTTACAAAAATATGGGAATTAATTTGAAATGAATTTGCAGCCAACATCAATCGCCCCCGTCACATAAAGACCCTCCCTTTGCCCTTCCAAGAGACACAGGGAATGGAAACATGAAAGGAGCACCACGTCTCTTGGCAGGCTTGCAAAGCAGCATGTGAAAGCCCTCTTCAAAAACCAGCCCACTCTGATCTTTGCAATTGATGTCTGTCTCAGAGGAGGACCACACCGCCTGGAAACAGCTCACATCATGCACAGGTGGAAAAAGGAGGGGTCAGAGTTCCCCACAGCAGGCGCTTGTGAGGCTGTGGATGTGGGGAGCCGTGAGAGACTCTGGGGGGGAGGGGGGCACCAAGTCAAAACATAGTGACAGCTGCTAGAGCATGTGTCCATCACAGATCACAGAGCCCCAGTCACTTCCCTTTAGGCAGAGGCAGACTTCTGTGTTAAGAATACATTTAACAATTCAAAAGGCTTTACAGCAAAACAAAGAGGAGCTCATTAAGAGATTCCTCTTCCAGACACCCAGATGGATTTATTCCTGAACAGATTCCACTGCACTTTCACCATGAACTACAGTCATCCCACGTCCACCAGCATCAGGTAACGCACTCAAAACAAAAATAGCTGAGCATGTCCCTTGGAAAACAGGAAGTACGCTCCTTTGGAAATAATATCTGTATGACAATATTCCTATTACCTTACTGTAACTTATTTCTTCTCTTCCAGTTCTCCCCACCCAGCCTACAGGAGACCCAGAGAATGTCTCTGTCTCCTCAAAATAAAGACGATCTCCTGCCCACCCTAAAACCAAACATTTATCAGCTTTTGCTCACAGTATCTCTCTCCTTATGCATACCTCTGCTGAATGAATTATCAATGTAAATTTCCAGAGCATTAACTTATAGAACTATTCTACAACTTCTTTTTTTTCCCCCACTAAATACTTTCAACATTTTATTTCCTTCTGGCCTTTCTCCTCAGTAAAATCTTTTTTGTCTTCAGTAACTTCTTTTGCCATCATTAATTCTTTAATAAAAAGAATCAATCAGTTCAACTTAACAGATCTTTAATAAACTCATTCAGTGTGCAAAGCATAGATTGTAAATATGCATAACTGTGTGAAGTACCGTGAGGGATTTAAAAGGACAGGCCTTGGTTACTGCTTTCAAATTGCTTCCAAACTAGCTTAAAAGCTAATTCATACCCAGAGTGGGGGAAAAAACGAAGGTAGGCATGGACACTAGAAGGTCAGCCCTGCATCTGCAATGAGAAACAAGCAAACACCATGAGCAGAACATAAGCTTAGCATAGGGGCTGGGGATTTAGCTAAGGGGCACGAGTGCCTGCCTTGCAAGTACTCAGTTGTGAGTTTGATCCCCAGTACTGATTTTTTTTTAATTTAAAAAAAAGCTTAGCATAGCAAAGTTCTCATTCCATCTGAATTCCTCACTGCCATGTGAGGAAACTGCCCGTTTCGGGTTACCCAGCCTCATCTGTAAAGGAAGGTGGATGGACTCCAACACATTCAAAGTCCCTTCTATTCTTAAGACTCAGGCAGGAGATAAGGATATGGCCAGTCAAGCTGGGCAAGTGGGTATGATCTGTCAATCATGGAGATCCAGAACACATGCCCAGCAAAACAGTTCCCAGAGGCTGCACTCGGGACCAATCACAAAATACTATCTTTAACCCTTCTGGCATGAGATCAAGTAGGCTTTTGATTGGACGAAATAGATCTGATGTCACCCCATCAGGGAGATGCAAAAGACCTCCAGCATTAACCCTGTTGCTGCTGTGCTCCTTCTGTAGTGGCCCAATCTCCCCCTACAGAGTACACTTCTTTTCCTGCTTTATTTGACCCATATTCACTCGGCAGAGCATACAGTATTTCTTTTCCTACCTGTAATCAATGTAAAACCTTGATACACATATCGCCCATTTTGATTTATTCTTTATTCAGGATGATAAGAGCTTGGAAAGAATCTCTATAAAGACCCCGCAGTACCCTACAACCAGGGTAACAGAAGATTACAGGTTCCCAAATGCTAAGACAGTAAGGTTGGTCAGAAAATGATGACATCACTTTAGTTTTTTTTTTAACTGTCAAGGTTTTATTTTTTTTTTCCCTCAACTGGTCTATAAATTACCTTCATAGGATCCAATTATAGGATCTTATGATCTTATATTTCTCTAGTAAACTAGAGTAAGAATTTTTCTAACTATACATGTCAAATTTGAGCTTCCTTTATTCTGCAGAAGGCTGTAATGGTCCCTTCTTTCACTGTCCTACAAGGGATAGGCAAAACATAAGAAAAGAAGGACTAAAGTGGAGGTTCCCAAGAAAGTTAGTTATTTGAGGTTGGAGAAAGGTGCTCAAGACCCAGTGCACATGGCCAAGATTGCAAATAAACACAGGTTGCAAGTCTTCATTCCTGGGGCCCATGTAGACACCATGAACTCCTCATCACCCTCATCAGACCCGCCCAGCCTCCACATCTTCCTCTGCCACTTTGGCTAAAGAAATCCAGTCTCCACCCAGTCAAGTTCAAAGTCCACAGGCAGCAGAGCCTTAAGGAAAGGTGTCGACTACCCACGAGAGTTTTACTGTCTAATTGTGTAACAAAGTGTAGGAGTCCTGTGAATGAGTAGTGCCTTAGGATTCAATGGTCAACATGCACTGGAGGAACAGAGAAAAGATCCTAAGAAAATAATATATTACATTTCAGGTAAAGAAAACACACAGGGCATGAGCTGCAAATATACAGACCCAGTAAAAGGTAAGCACAAACGGGTAAGACAGGAAGAGGGTCCAAATACACAAGCTGCTTTTAATGCTGACAAAACAGCACGATAAGACCTTGGTTGCTGGTTATGACTATGTGCAGGATGAGCCAAACAACGCTGGAGTAGAGGTTTTTCCTACGTGCTGGTCACCTTCTGTTTGCTCTCCAGATCCACTGTCCACACTCTCTGCCCTTCTCAGCCCTACAGCTGGCTTGTGAGGACCACACCACTAGGTTCCCTGACCTGTGATTTCTAACTGGTCAGCTAACAGGGCCAGCTGTCAGGAAATAGGAGAAGCCAAAGAGAAAGCAATCTGGACACTTAATTTATGCACTCCTATCCGCCTCACTGCCCACCTCCTGGTGACCACTTAGCTGCTGCTGAAACCCCCAGAAGCAACTGTAGATTCTGAAGGGAGCCAGTTAGGAGCCGGGGCATCATGTGGGGGTTCTGCTGCTGAGCCCAGCAGTTCAGACAAATGTGAGAAAACCTTTGAAAAAGTACAAACTAATGAATTACTCTGTTTCTCCACGGTCTATCTTTTCCTTTTTAGATTTTAAAAACAGACCGGCTCCCTGTCATTCCACTCCATGGAAGATTTCATCACACTGTTTTAGATAAGTCCTGGCATTTAGGTTAAAATGCAATCTTTAGATTAAGAAAATGCAATTAAGACTAGCACTTCTCATCCCAGATCTGTATGTGTTACTAACAAAACAAAACAAGCAAGCAAAAAAGCATAGGAAGTAAAATAAAGTGACACATTCAATAGTCTCCATAAACAACTTGACCCAATGTCAGAAAGCATTCAACTTGACTTGGCCCTGGGCAGTATTCTAGTGTTGAATTATAATCCAAGTCTCTTTACTAGTTAAGGTTATACCCAGCCTGGAGCTCTGGCATTAAAACAATAACCAAGAAATTAGCATCACTAACTCACAGAATTAAACATCTGAACCCAAGGAGACAGAGACAAAAAGGCATTCCAGCCTTGATGGGATAAAAATGTAAAACCGGATTCACATATTTAAATAAATGTTTCAGCATGTATTTTTACTGAAGGACTGTTTGCTACTGATGGATGAGAACAAGAGAGAAAAGTCATAAATCATTTTATTTTAGAGTTCTCAATGGCCTGTAGAGACCATGTCAAACTAGAAATATTGCTATAGCTGTGTTTGAAAAATACTATCTGTCATCACCCTTTAATTCTGACATTTAATTTTTAAATTTTAGTTTATCATACTTGTTAGCATCGTAAGTTACAGAGTTTCTACCTATGAAAGACTCTTTTTTGTTTTTAAAAATGTTTACTACATATGGCCTTTAATGATCAATTTTCCTTTTAATCTATCATGTGTTTAATTTTTTAATTACTAAATATCACCTAAGCGCTTCACTTTACACAGAGAGAAACTAAATCCAGTGATGCGAAGTGACTCTTCAAAATGATATAATGCTCCTAATTCTAAAAATTATATATATATATATATAACCAATAATTGAAAATACTAATCTGTTTCTCAAGGTAGATTAATATCACGTTCTATAGAATATTAACAGGTACTTAGCAAGTGGGTATCCTTTGCTCAGATAAGTTTGGAAATGTTGGGTTAAACAAAGACACTTACTAAAACAATGAGCTTTACAAACTCAAAGAAGAGAGATAAAATAGGCAACTGGCTTTGCAAATTTACTGGACCACAGATACCATTTTCTACCCACAGAATACAGTATCAAACCAAGAGTCCTATCTTGCATCCCTAGACTTTATCATCAAAATGACACCAGAAGGATCCTCCTAAAATCTGATATGGTTAAAAAGGAGGTACTTACGTTAAGGCTTTTATGGGCTCCCCTTAACCCACGTGACCCAGCCCCCTTATGGGCACAGCATGAAAGTCCCCCTTAACCTATAGAGATCACATCTTGCCCCTCTGGAACTTCATGCTACAAAGTGGTGGCATTAAATCCTCTTATCCCTACCTATCTAAGAGAAGTCACAAAGTCACATCCATTGACAGTGAGGTAGGAGGTGGCAAGGAGTTCCTTAAAAGTTATAGCTCAGACCCCAGTGGTCTCTGGGTACTGATTTGCATAGGTAGAGTTTGAGAAATAGTTTTGGGGATTTTCTTTTATTTTATTTTAATTAGTACTTAAAACTACCCCATCATCAGGCATGGTGATGCACACCTGTAACCCCAGTGCTCTGGAGACTTCGGGTTTGAGGCCAGCATGGGCTGCAGATATAGTAACATTCCTGTCTCAAAAACCAAAAAAGCACAACTAACCCTTGCGAGCCCATGGATAGCATGAAAACAGAAGAAAGCCCATGAGCCACACTCTGCTACTTCCTAAATAAGAGAAAAGCACAACAGAATACAGAGGTTATTATTTCCTACTACTAGCAGCATCCAGGAAAAAAAATTGGAAGCCTGTAATCCTACAGACCAGCTATTTTAATGTGTCTTACCAAGCATCACCCACCCCATGCTGATACTCCTTACTCAGGAAAGAGTACCTACCAACCCCAGGCTACAGCGAGCACAGCCTCCCTTCAGCATGGCTGAGCTGGCTCAGCAGACACCACAGATGAGCTGACCACTGTCACACAGAAGTGAGCTCAGCAGCAGCAACCCAGCCAGACATGTGAGGAATCAAACAAAAGAGATAACACACAAAAGAAGTTGTGAAGAACTGACAAAGAAACAGAGAAAGCAACCTCAAAAGAATTGCTAACTTAGAAACATAAAACAGTACAGCCTTAAAAAAGCTGTTATAAAAATTCAAATATATTTCTAAACAAAATACATAATTATTGAAATAAAACATTTATTCGAACAGCTGGCTAGCCAATCTGATGGGTAAGTTTTAAAGAAACAATGTATCAAATAGAGAAATTTTCCCAGAACTGTATCACAAGCAAATGAAGATATGAAACAAACGAAATGTTAAGAGGAGAATCCAACCGGAAGTTTCATTGTCTACAAAAAAATTCTGTAAGAAGAAAACAGAATAAAGAGGCAATATTTGTAGTAAGATCTGAATATTTCCTGGAATTAAAAATACATGCAGGTTGATGGGGAAAAAAGTCTTAGGAACTACCAACCAGGGTAAGTAAGCTAAGCACATACGTACACATACATGCACACATCACCCCTGACACGGTACAGTGAACCTTCAAAAATATTCCAGTAAAGAGAAATCACAAAATGCAACTAGGAAAAAAAATCAGATTATAAAACTAAGAGGAATTAAAGCGAAACCAAAGAGTCAAGATACCATCATACTTCTCTCATCGGTATCACAGGGTACAAAAGAATAATGGAGCAGTATCTTCAAAAGACTTAAAAGAATTTGGTACCTAAAATTCTATGTAGCTAAACTAACTATCATTTAACATGGCAACAAAGAAGATGTTCTGGGACATGCAAACATCCACAGTGTACTATCAGTACATGGATATACTTTAGCAAAAGGTTCAAGGGTACAACACTGATACATAACAGATGAAAAATAAATACATAAATAAATCGAATATGAGAATTGGGGAATGGGAATCTGAAAGAAGTCAAAATAAGGCAATGTTCTTAACCTGTTGAGGAAAAAGATCCTTCTAAGATTAGTAAGTATCAAGTGGAATTAAGTATTTTGTTCTTTCGTTTCCACTCAAGAGTCTCACTATGTGCCCAGGCTGATCTCAAACTCTTGGGTTCAGGCAATCATCCGGCCTGAGCCTCCTGAGTGCTGGGACTAAGCACAGGAGTGCCACGATGCCTAGCTAAAATCAGTAAGTGTTAAGATTTAAAATTGATAATTCAATACACAATCCAGCTGAGGGAGAAAGTGAAGTATATGAATGTATGGATACAGGCGGAGGTTTGCCCAGGCCACCCACCTGCTCATGGTTTACCTCGCGTGTGCACAAACTCCCAAGGCCTGCAAACTGAGTACTGCTTCCATCTGAACCTGTCTCAGAATCCTCACTTTCCACTTATCTCTATTGCTGATGCCAACACGCACTGACAAATTTTATATTATAGCATCAGTGAGGCTTCACCATGCTGTTTACAAAACAATCTTGTGTGTTAAACAGAAGCTCTCAAGGACTGGAACAGCGTCTCCATTTCTACATCCCTACCACATTACAGTCACTCAAACTTATAAATAGATGGACACAGACATGCTTAAAACAGAGACTAGATTCCAGATGACCAAGGCTATAAAGTATGGTCAATTAGTTTTTGCAATCGCTCATATCCAGGTTTTTAGTGCATTTCTGAAAAAAGTCATCCTTGGATGTTTTTGTTAAGTTTGGAAGTCAGATGAGGTCAGGATGTGAAGGGACGGACTAGACAATATTAAAAAGCCTTCCTTCTCCAAAGCACAAAGTTCAGAGAATAACTTGCTTGTCCAGATCATACTGCACCTGTAGAAGCTCGAGGTCATCAGAGTTTTCTGACCCGGGAGTGTTCTCCATCAGTATGGCAGACATCACCCTGACATTCATTTTCACCATATCCAACTCACTGTGCAGTTTTCCAATCTGTAGAGAGCAGCACAATCAGCAGTCAATAAGTGAGTCACATATGAAGGATTCAAACTTATTTTCTGCTCTGGGACATATGCTAGAAGATAAAATGCTGTTGTCAAATTTGGTATTTTCAAACATATTTAAGTTTATGCAAATACACACACACTATATATGTAATACATAATTATTTTACAAATTATACTGTCACCTTCTAAACATATTTGGGATTGCTTGTAATAAACCCCCAAAATAATATGTTCTGAGGAAGCTAAACGTTAAGGAAATAAAAAGAATAGAACCAATATGAAGAGGGAGGAAGTACTGGGTAGCTAGCAAGACAAAGTACTAAGAACTTGGACAGAATGGCAAGTGGTCTTGGTTATCAACTGGAAAAGGGAGGAGAGAGGAAAAACACTGTAAGATGTTCTTTTCAGATCTAAATGTTCCCCAAAAGCCTCATGTGTTTAAAGATGGGGCTTTTGCAGGGTGATGATTAGGTGGGGGCGCTATACATATCTATGGATTAATCCACTGATGAATTCATAGCCAAACGTGCTATTAGAAGGTAGTATCTAGCCAGAAAGGCTGAGCCATTAAGGGCATGACCTGGAAGGGTGTATCCTTGTTGACAGCTCCTCCCTTGTCTCTATGCCTCTCAGCTGCCACTTAAGCCTTGCTCTGCCATGCCCTTCTCTCATGCCATTCCTGCCTTGGAGTCAGCCAACCACAGCCTAAACCCTCTGACACCATAAGCCAAAACAAACCTCTCTTTTTTAAATTGAGGATGTTAGATATTTTGTCCCAGTGATTGAAAAGTAACTAATACATTAGCATTCTCGTGATGCTTTAGGAAGAAGGATAAAAAGAGAAGCATTTTTTTTTCCTTCCTGGATTAAATTCTAAGACGAATCAATCACATGGATGTCTACGTAAGAAACACTGAATAACAGAAATACAAAGGCTTCCAAGACAGCTCCTTTATACCAAGACATAAGCGTTATATAATGGCTTATCTGGACCTCTGACAAGCAGATAGACAACGAAGCAAATGCAATTAAGTTGGCACAATTAATACAAGTAATAAGACTATCATCTTCCAAACTCTCTGAAATGATATATGGACAGTCTTAGCAGTACCAACAGGAATCACCTGGTACACACAAGAGGCAGTCCACAGCCAAGGCACCATAAAACCCTAAAATTCACTAGCCAACACTTCTCCCAAGCATTAGCTCTGGAATCAGAGAGAGCTTACTGAGTTACTTCTGCTTAGAAATGACCATGGTAAGGTACATAACCTAAGCTGCAGTTTTCTTCACTCTAAAATGAGAGTAATAATAATGTACCTACACCCCTTGATGTCATTAAAAAGCAAAACCAAATCATATGCATAATGCTTAGAAGAAGGAAGACGCCAATAAATGCAGTTGTCACTGCTGTTACCTGTTCTGGGACCAATGTAATAGTTGTGCTCCTGGGACTAACTGCAGGAGAAAGAGCTGGTGCAGTTGGCACAGAGGTTGGTGGACTCGATGAGATCCGTGGAGTCTATCAGATTGAAACATGGAAATACTATGACGTGAATGAACTGGGTACCTTGCACCCAGTTTTTCCATTCAGCTGACCTAGACACTCCCAACCAAAGTCTGGAGCACGAGTTGTTAGTCCAGAGTCAATCATCAAGTGTACAGCCTACCCGGCACTGTGAAAAGAGTGCCCACAACACAGCACGTATTCAGTGAGATGGGGCTGCATTTTGGTTTACTAGCTGAATTACAACTTAATACAGTGCTCTGGGTTTTTACCAAGGGTCTGCATGATAAACTGATATGTGAGATTACTGCTGCCCTCTCTGGGTTGTTTTTTTTAAAAAGTGGAAACTCAATTCGTGTTGAGTCTTTTTAAGACGGTGAACCTTCTAGAGACTAGTTCCCACGCTGCAATGCAAAACCCACTTATTTATTGCAAAATGCCAACACTGCAGTTACACCTGAATACTGAGGTTGTAGTTTCGAAAAACAATTCATGCAATAACGTCCTTTGTCATAAGAGAAAAAGAAATAACATGCATTCCATAGGTTTGTCACTCTTCCGATGAACACCTTTCTCCCTCAGTAATTGCCTCATGTGTGGCCTTGAATGAATAGCCAGATGCTAGGGTCCCTCTACCATGTTTCTCAACACTAACATGCAGAGAAAATACCTGTGAATCTTATATAAAAGAAGATTCTAACTGAGTTTAGAGCATCACACTTGAGTAGCTAGGTCCTAAGCCGTGGTGACTTGATGAGTTATGGTTATACTCTTCTAATAAATTCATCTCTTAAACTGTTCGAGCTAGCGTCGTCCCTTGCAAGAAGAAAAGACCCAAGTAACAAATTTTCTCATTCGCCATGGGGCAAAGAAAAAAGCCTTGTACCTCCTGTGTTGCCGCTTCAGTGTTTGCATCTGAGGAAGGAAACTGCACGCCTTTCTTAAGCAGGTCAAGGTATACTTCCTTCACTTCACTTACATCCACGCCTCCTGGGAAACCCTGTGACCAGGTCTGAGTCCAAGAGACGGAAAGTTCCAGAGTCAAAACGACAGCAAAGCCAAAACAATTCTTAAGCTTTTAATGTAAAATGAGAAGTTTAACAATTATGTGTTACTCAGAGGAAGTTAATTTTTGAAGGTTATAGACAAAGGCTAGAATAGTATAGAGTATTGGACGCCAAGAGACTGCTATGCTTTAACATCTTGACAAAGCTCTGGGACAGACCCTATCAGACATCTCTTGCTGTATTGAATTCAATATGTAGAGATTCTGAAATAGTATCAGGAGCTCTTTTGCTAAGTAACCTCGATTAGTCAGTTATCTACTCCTGTCTCCATAGCTGCGAAATGCACACACATATCACTATCGTGCCTGCTTGACGTGGACAAAACAGAAACTTACAGGGAAGCAGGGAAATGATGACCAATTCTTCTGTAAAAGTACCATTCAGTGCCAAGAAAGTATTAGTCTACAGAAGCCTGAACAGCAAAAATGTTTAATGACATATACAGGATCACTAGTACAATCAGAAGGTATGCCATTGAATCCCCAATCTGAGAAGTTTATCATCCCTTAAAGTATACCACGGACTCACCTTAATGAAATTCAAGATTCTATTCTGAATGTCCAAGGGCAAGGTGAACCTGGGGTTCAGCAGCTTTACGAGGCTATCTTTAATGAAGTCCTTCTTCACAATAAGAGCCTGGAAACTTGGCCCACAGTTCTGCATACACATATCAATCAGCTACATTAGAGAGAAAAAAAACTTTATATCTCTGGCATAGTCACCTTTTAAATGTGAGACAAAATTTGCTACTAAATAGTAATTTCTGTCAGCATTCGGATTAACAGACATTATTTACTTTCCACTAAAATACACGGCGAATGTTAAATTCTAGTATAACTGCCTAGAGCAGTCAGTGACGGTGAACCCTGGAGAGCTTTCAGGGATAACTCACAGCCTGCTGTGGTCCAGCAGGCTCCCCACCTCTGGCCTACAGGCTAGACTTGAATGTAGAGTAAGAACACAACTACAGGATTGCTACTAGCAGTACAAGGTGGTAATCGCCATGTGCTAAATGGGAAATGCAAACAAAATGTACAGGTTACAGTCAAGGTTCCATCTGTACCAGTTTAATCAGGGGCGGTCTAGGGAGTTCCTGCTGCCCTGTCCTTATTAATGGTAACACACACTTTCACTCTCAAAAATGTCCTGTTTTGGCTGGTAAAATGCACAGTCAGCCTGGCTACAGACCTTGATATGCGCGTGTTGTTATTTAGGGATAGGTGGTCTTACAAGCCTTTGGAAAAGTCTGGTCCTAAGTTGGACTTTGAAAAATGGCTAAGAACAGTAGAATGAATATTTAGCTATCTTACAGACAGACAGACATTTCGATAGTGTGGCTCTGGAATATCTTCCAAACATCTATGTATTAAACCCAGGCTTGGTGCTATTGAGGGGTGATGGGTAACCTAAAATGTAGAGCCCAGTGCGATGTTTTAGGTTATAATGAGTTTTCTCAAAGGGGACTGTGGAACCATCGTCTCTTTCTCTCTTTTTGCCCTGCTACCCGCCTCTGCCATGATGTGCTATCTTAGCACAAGTCTAAAAGCAATGGGGCCAAGCATTCATGGACTGAAACCTCCCAAGCCATGAGCCAAAAGAAACTCTTCTCCTTATAACTATCTCGGGCATTTGTTACAGGAATGGAAAAATGGCGTGGAAATAACACCAAGGCAGCAGGGGGTATTCTGGTTTGTCTCTGGTAATGGCTTCTTAGTAAAGGTAAACAGAGTGGGGCACATTAGGGAAATAGGATGCATAAAGTCCATCAGGGTATCTTCCAGATAACATAAAAATTTGTGTGATGGTAAAAAGAATTCTGAGAGTGTCCTGAAGGTACTAAGAAGGCCCCTAAGTAGTTTTTGTCAGTTTGTCACCATCATACTTCCACCCGGAGCAGAAGGACAAGGATCTAGCATGCAAAGTAACATTCCAGAAAGGTCAAGCAGCACCCTACAAAGGGAACTGGAATGCGAATCACCTAGAGTAAGAGGAAGATCCCATGTGAGTGTGATGCAGAAAAGGTCTAAACAAGATCAATGTGGACTCAAGGAAGGGAAAGTCAGGAGAGAAGCATGCAGGCAGAGCACGGAAGGGTTAACATCAAAGAAGGAGAAATCTCTGGAACACTGGCCTCCCCTATTACACAGGCCAGAGAAACTCAAGGAAGGCAAAGAAAAAGGTGAACATAATTTAGGTAAGGAGAATGGGGGACAGAAACAGAGAAAGAATGAGCTGGTATGGAAAATCTGCAGCTGAAAATAGATTTCTACAAATGACTCTCCAGTTTCCATGCCACCACCTTGAATTAGAGGTCACAGACCAGCCTGACCAGGACAGGTATCATCATCTCTGCAGCAAAGCTGTGTTGTCTTTACACTGTGCTCTGTGTTTAAAGTGTCACTTTAATGGCAATACAAAAAGCAGCAACAGGTCTGAAAGTGCTAGTTTTAAAATGAAGTGCTAAAAAAAGCAATCAGAAAATACAAGAGCTGAGGACATACAGCTACATGAAACACAGAAAAATTCTTTATAGAGCAAAGGACAATAAATGCAGAATCCAAAACACAGTAAGACGAATCTGTACCAACACAAGTTAGTTAGGCAAAGCTGAAAGAGTGAATAAGAAATGACAGTGAGCTTAATAGAGTATTCTTAAATAGCGAGCTTTTAATTGGTAAAGTGCTGAGAGGACAGGTACCTGTAGTTTAGTCTGAGGTTACAAAAATGCTTCAACAAATTGTGCAGGCTTCAGGAAGATAGCTTGCTTCTGAGTCCTGCTTTGTCTTATTGTGAAATAAATGGTGAATTTCTTGCTAAACATAGCACCAACTAAAGCTGTGGAGCACTAATATTTCATGATAATGGGGAAAATTCCCAGGAGATCCATGCACAAAATCAAACAGTCAACAAGCAACTCTGAGAAGGTTAACATCTGGAGATCAGCAATCATGCCCTTTGTGTTTATCCAGTGGAATCCTGCATGTCAGGACTAGTTACTTCTACATCACCTCTTCTATTGTGTGTCTATACTAAACCCCTGGCTTATGACAGTAGTAATAAAACTAAATTAGAAAGATTACATACGAACTTTTTCTGTTTTTCTTTCTTTTTTTTTTTAATCAGTACCGGGGATCGAACTCAGGACTATGCACTTAGAAGGCAGGCACTTATGCCATGCCGCTGAGCTAAATCCCCAGCCCCTTCTTTGGTTTTTCTCTGGAATTTGGTCCCAGTGATGAAAAGCTGGCCAACAAACACAGTGACAATCATCAAGTTTTGGAGCTATAAGATCTGAAGACTCTGTGATACCACCCATGTTGGCCATACCAAAGCGAGGCTACCCTTTCTCCACTGTGACACTTCTGGGAGAGGGCTCAGTTCTTCTCATCCTCTGTAACTGCAAGGAGCTCCTGCAGGGACATTTTACACATCTGAGGAACCACTCCAGCTCAACACTGGGTGGGTGTTCTACCAAGGCTTAATAATTCACTGATTCTCAGAAACCTGTTTCACCACTTTCCGTAAAACAATGATAGCAATATCCTGCTGAGATACAGCACAATGCCTCATTCAAGAAAAGGACACCCTAGTTCAGAGCATTCAAGCCTAGGAGCAATGTGTTTTAAAAAACAAAAACTACTAACTTCTTGGCCTGGGGGTGTAGCTCAGTGATAGAAGCAGAACACTGGCCTAGCAGGCCTGAGGCCCCCCAGCACCAAAAATGAAAACAAACTATGGGATTCTTGATAAATCTGCTCCATCCACTGATGGCAGGAAATCATAGTACAGTCAGATCCCATCAAAGAGCTAATCAAGGCTAACAAGTCCACGGAGAACCCAAAATGACAGATAATATAAAGAACAATTGTAATTGACTGTGACAGGCTCTCATCTCTTCACAATAAGATGGGAATGTCACATATGGGGATTGCTTTTTAAAGAGTTTATTGGTAAACTTCTAATTGCCTTTGACAGACATTGGGTGACTCCCGTTGTGACTCATTTCCCTGGTAATTCGGATTGGCTGCAGTGAATACTGAAGTCAGTTCTGAGGCCGCGTGTACACCTCTGCAAAGTGACAATTTGCATGAGACAAGGAGCCTGGCCTGTCACATACATAGCGCACGGAAATCTGTTCCTACATATCCAGAATCAAAAGCTCCCTCAAACAAAATCCAAGAGACAACAGCTATTATCCTGGATCTTAAGGCACTCTGCCCCTAACAAGGAAGTCGCATTCCAACCCCTAATCCATGCCTCTCATCCTTAGTTAAGCTCAGGTTTTGGATTCTCTTACCCTTAGATACTGGCATGGAAATGCCAAGGAGAGCTCCAGTTGTGAGGTGGATGGGTACCAGAAACAAGCACCTAACTGGTGATGGTCAGGCTAGAGAGTTTGGACCAACCAAAGGGCAGGGAGAGAGGGAGCCCAAAGAAACACGCAGAGCCAGAGAACAGTACTGTGGCCTAAGCCAACTCCACAGGGAAGGCCCTGGTCCATGCTCAGATGGGAGAAGCCATGATGATGGAAGATGTAAAAAATAGAGAGACGCAACCACAGAAATATCTCGTAGGCTGGACACGACACACCAAGAGGCAAACCGTGATAAAGGGTCACCTGTAAGATGGCAGAGTGACACTCCATGCTGGAATAATCATAAACTAATCTTCTTGCCTAATGTCCCTCACTCAGTTCTCTTAATCTTCTGCAGCTTTGAGATACCCCAATCTACTTCATTTTAGAGCATGGCTACATTTCTTTTTACCCTAACTCTGTATTTCTTTTCATTAGCTCGAGTCTTCCTAGATACTAGGAGTCAGGAAGAGGTGTGTGTGGAGACACCTAATTGTTAGTTCAGGCAACACCTGATACACTGATGTACCCGACCTTCGCCATTGCAACATGCCAATGAAACACAGTAGCCCGTTCTTTTAAAAAGACTTGATTCATTCTGAGAAGCGAAGTGGTACAGCACAAGGGAATGAGATTTAGAATCTGGGGACTAGATTCAGATCCTGCCCTATACTACCCAATAATCTCATAATCTCAAAAACCACTTAACTTCTTAGGCTTAGTTTCATCATCTGTGAAATGGCACGAATAATAATGACCATCTCCACCAATCCCAACAGCATCAGCCAGGGGTGGAGCGCTTCTCGTACTGCCCACTGTTGTGGTATTTCTACCGAGGTGCCTTGCTGTTTCTCCATGGTTTCCTTCCTTCCGTGATCTTCCCGAGGTGGGTGTCATAAACACAGGAAGGTAAAGGAGGAGAACACTTCTGAAACTATATTCAGATCCCAACTGGAGGTTTTCCTCAGTGATGACATTACTGAAGTCTGCTAAATTCATTTCTTCTGGTTTAGCTGGTTTCCAAGCACATAAGATGTGATGCATTTTCTTTTGTGGATCTCGACACAGGGAGATGTGCTCATATCTGCCCTACAGCCCTCTTGATAAACACTCCCAAAGCTCTTATGAGCAGGGTGATATTACCCGGTGTCATATGTGGTGTCATAACTATGGGTGGCCCAGGACTGGATGAAGAGAAGTAAAGGCATGCAGAAGAAATCAGAAAGCCACACAACTTATTATCAGACAGCAAACAGGGCTCATAACACACACAAAAGTACAAAGGACAACTCACCAAGGTTACTGAAAAGGTCATATGACCAAAAATGGGAGGAAAGGGGAACATGTCAAATACAGAGTTCACATTGAAATCACAAGTGATATGGCACACAGAGGAACTGCTTGAATCTCCAAAGTGTACCAAGCAGCTGACCCTGGAAGGACATAAACTACTAGCAACTCAAGGTTCCACAAAGATACTCAGGTAGGGTAGACAGCTAACAGGGAGGTATTTTCCAGACTTTAAGTTCCTGAGCAGAAAGAAACAGATTTTCCAGGTACACTTTTTTCCCCCACAAAAGTAAAAGCTATTATTATAATCAACTAAACTGTGTTTTGTACTTCTCGATAAATAAATATTTTTTTAAATATGTGACTACAGCTTGGCAAATTCTGGAGTCTTAATTATAACATTAAAATACTTACAGACAAGGTGAGTTGAATTTCTTTATGATTGTAGTTTTTGGAAATCCTTTTCTTCAAAGCTTTCACTGCATCTTTTGGCCTACGGCAATAAATAAACTGAAATCACAAATCTAGGCACACAAGCAATCTCTCTGAAAAACAATATGCTTTGTAGAAAGAAGAATGGCCAGCGATTTAGCTCAGCATCATAAGCACCTGCCTGGCAAGCACAAGGTCATGAGTTTGATCCCCAGGACAAAAAAAAAAAGACCTTAGCTCTGCTGTGGCATCTTAGCTGGGTCACTTAGCTTCTTCTACCTAAGTCCCCTCATGAATATAAGCAGACAATACTACTTACCCACTTGAGAAAAATCCAACTAAACATTTACATAAGAGTAGTAGCTAGAAGGCACCCCCCATGAAGTGTGCTGAATCCCGCCTCCCTGGATCAATGCACACAATCAATCTGCAGTGAGTACAACCCAAACCAATGAAAGGGACCACCTTAATTAAGACTATTAGTACTTCCTGAGTAACCTAGCGGCGTGGGATGTAAGAAGAATTACAAGGTAAGCTCGTGAAAGGCTACAAAAGAAAGAACTGTAACTGGAGGTTATCATAAGATTTCTTTTTTGTATCATCAATGAAGAAATGGGAATTACCAGTGAAAAAGTTCAGAGGATCTAAAGACAGGAAACAAGATTACAGAGAAAAAGGTATAAATACTTAAAAGTGCTAACCATAGCACTTTCCACTGACATTTATTCAATAATTAAGTTGCAATATTTTCTTCATTAACACAAACTAGACTGAATCTTTTTCTGTCGGTCATCACTTTAACATGTACAGAAAAATAACAGAAGTGTGTCCTTTATAGGGACCTGTAGTTTTCTAAAGTCAGATAGTAGGACCTTCCTAATCTTTTTTTTAGTAACTTCAGTTCTCTGAAATTTAAAAACCATATCTAAAGATTGCACATCACTTAAGAATATGGCATGAACATGGGTGAGTTAACATTTAAAAAAAACTGGTAAAAAGGAAGAAAAAAACTGCTTCATTAATAAAGACAATTGTTACCACTAGGGTTCAACTAGCTTCAGGATAATATTTTTTTAGTTACATAAACTGTTGGCAATCAGAGGAGGAAGAACCCTAAAGAAGGAAACAATCTATCTTTTCTTAATCTTTTAAAAACAAAGAACTCGAGCCTCACAGAGAGAAAAATTGAAACTTACTAAAGAAAAGGCAAAAAGAAGAAGAAAAGTCATATGCTGGAGCAGGCAGCTACTCTAACCTAGAACCTTCTAAAGGTAGCAGATGGCTGTGGGATGATCAAAACAGTCTTTCAACGAAAACCAACGAGTTTGCAGGAGAAAACATGGTGTGGTCTGGTGCTTCTTCTCAGGGACAAACACACCAGTGCCACACTGGACTTACCCATCCTGAGTAGTGTTAATGATGTCGCAGATATGCATGAATTGACCCCAATCTTCAGTCTGAGCACCAGCAAATGTAGCTTTTTCTGCAAAGCAAAAACGTCGTGTGTTAAATCTGATCTACAACAGAATAACAATGATAATAATAAAAGTCTGGGCCTTCTGAAACACTCTGCCTCAGATGTAGCAGCAACTACTATTATGTCCCAAAGGGTAATTTTTTTTTCTTGAACTATTCCCAGCTATTGAGGAACCAATCAGAACTCATGTTCAGAGACCTGCTTTTGCAAAAGTAATGGGTGACCTATTAATAAAGACTGCAAACACAACACCTGGCCACTGGGCCAGAGCAGGCTGGCCAAATCACCATCTGTCCATCTTTCGGAGAACGGAAGTATAGAGCAGCCGTCTACTAGATGAGCAGCACTAAATATTTATCTTATGCAGTCTCCCACTGAAGCCACTGTTAGAAGTGATGACACAAAACAATGGGAGGTGAAGGGAACTTCTCAAGGTTACCTGCGTTCAAATGGAATGCTTGATCCCAGTACCTGCTTTTAAAAATTATTTATTGAGAAAGGGTGAGAAAAAGGAAGTGTTCTTTTGTCTGTATTAACCAAAGCTACACCAGGCAGACTTGCATGTTCTTACACCTGGAACTCTATTATCAAGTAATTATATATTCCACCCTCCAGACGTCCTCTTTCATAATACAAAGTATTACTGCAAAGAATAATACAACCCCCAACATTAGTGAAAGCTTATCTTCCAATAACAAGGGAGAAGATCTCTACCCACGCAAACACAGGGTCCTGGCAATGAAGATAAAATAATGAAAAAGATACGGAACTTAGGCAGAACAGGGCTCAGTGTGCGGGAACCCCAAAGTTCAGCTTGCTTTTCCACGGAGGAAAAGTTATTGAATTTGGCACAAGGTGGATAAAGCTGACCAACACTTGGGGTCAGGGACCGGTTCCACCTGCCAGGTGTCCCCTCCCTGTTCCTTGTTCTTCCCTCCGATCTTGCCATCTTCCTTGCCATCTTCCTGGAAAGCCAGTCACCCTTCCAAGCACAGCAGACCCCCCCCCCTCGGTTTTGTGTGTTTTACATTTCTCTTGTACTGGAAAGGTTTTGCAGAGTATTGTCTACCACACTTTGTGTTTGTCTTCCGTGTAATAAAGTGAGTTCCTTCCCTGAAGTTTGAGGCCATAGTTTACCTTTGTCTGGTGGAGGGGAGGGGGTGCGGGTGGTGGTGGTGCCCGGTCCAGGTTCAAGTTCTGTTGTGTATATAGCTGAGAGTTTAGCAAAGGTTTCCAGAATTAAAGCATCAGACACACCGCTGGCACTTTTTTGACCTGCGGCAATTCAGGCTGAACCTGGTTATGCTCAAGGTTCCTTCTAAAAGCCAACAACCAACAAAGGTACTCTAATATCCGGTATCTAATAACCAAGGATGTGGAAGTTCCGGTTCTAAGTAGTAGTTCTGCCTCTCACAGCCTCTCTCAGCTGTTAACTGGGCTGTGACCTAATCTCTCCCATTCAGAGCCTCCTACCTACAACAACCGCTGCAGCCTAGCTCTCAGCGCCCACTGCGCTCCCAGTGTGTCCGCATTAGTAAGCACTGGTGCCACACCCATTTCCCCAGGGTTAATCAGGGAAACGATGGAGGAAAGAGCTTCGGCTAAGTTACGCACTACTACCTTCTGCCTGCGTGATTCAGAATACTCCACAGGCAAGAGAAACTAGTTCGGGCGATGCCCGCTGGTCCCTAGGCCTCTGTGACCCCGTGGCACCTCTACTCCCGGCATCTTCACTACCAGCCAAGCATTTTCATTCTGTTCTTTTACACAGAAATGCAATGGCGGTCACCCAAAAAATTCTGGTTTGGAACCTTGTAAGTCATATCAATGAACTCCACCGAGCCTCTTTTCCTCATCTGTAAAATGGGCATAACAGGAAAACCAACGCACCTGATGACCTAACCTTGGCCAGAAGTTTCCTAGCGTCTCTCTGTCTGTCTGTCTCTCCCTCTCTGGGCAGAGGTGGAAACGCCCACGCCCGCGTTCTGCGGGTCACCTGTTCGGTTCCCCTCCGCCGAGGCATGGACAGGGCCATGCATTTTGAGCAGGGGTTCTAGAGCGGGACCCTCCAGCAGACGTGAGGGCCGGGGCCGATGGAGGGCGGGCGCCCCGGGAAAGCTGCGGGGGCAAGGGGGACGATTTCCTCCAACTTGGTCCAACTCCGTGACCTCCGCAGGCCGCGCACGGACCCCCGGGAAGGCCCCCGCGGTCCCCAGAGCCTGCCGGGGCGTCGCTCCACCGGCGGCGTCTCGCCCCGCGTCTCTTACCTACGAGGTGGCCCACGGAGGTGGCGTAGGGGTCGCGGTGGCCCTTCCCAAACGCCATGGTATCCTGGCGCGCCGGGCCCAGGAAATCCGCCTCCGCCGCCGACTCCCGACTCCACCCGCTCGGTGCCGCGGCTCCTCCTCTCGCTCCAGCGGAGGTGGCGCGCCGTGCCAGGCCGCTGCGGGCTCGGGCAACGGCACACGCGTGGGGACACCGAGGGAGCCGCGGCGTGGTGGCCTGGGGAGGGGACACGGGCGCCCCGCGCACCTGCCGTCGCCGCGCGATCCTCTGCGGTGGGACCGCGGAGACCGGGCCGTGCGCCCGCGCCCCGGGGACGCTGAGCCTGGCGCTTGCGGGGCAGGGGTCGCCCCTTGCGCCCCTTCCGCTGCTCTTTGCGGAACCCGAAAGTGGGTCAGTAACACAAATCGGGATTATTGCAAGAATTCGGGGAAGGACGTAAACCGCTTAAGGCGGTCTGGCACCCACAGACTGTTCAGCCACGGGGTGACTCGATGGGGCAAAGGTTCGCCCCCCTACACCCGGAGATCCGGGAGCCCAAGCGGGCGCGGGGCCCGCACAGCTGCAGGTGGCAGGAGGAGGACCCGCCGCTGGCAGAGCCCGCACCGCCCAGCGGCCGCGCCTTTGTCTCCCGCGGTGCCCCGAGGGACCCCCCTCCCCGGGCGCCGCCTGGGCGCACGCTCTGTTGCCCGTCTCCTAGGAGCGGTGTTTCCCGGCCCCGTGGTGAGAGGGGAGAGGAGCTTCCCGGGGGCCCTCTCAGGGAGTCCTATTGGGCCTTAGGGCCCTTAGAAATGCAAATCCGCATTGGAGAAACCCAGCCCCCTTCTAGTCGCCCACGATTTCTCGAATCAAAACGTGCCTCCTTCTTCTCTGCCTTCAGTTCACATCGAATTAGCCCTGTTTACCAGCTCCTGGAGCCGGCTAGAAAGTGGGGTGTCTGCAGGCAATGGGATCCCCCAGCCTGTAGGTCCGGCTTCCCGCGGTAAACTGGAACCCAGTTCCACAGTCTGGTTTTTTGCCTTTAGTAATGGCAACTAAGACAAGCAAAGGGGACCTGACAGGACTTAATGTGCTCGGTCTTATTTATCTTAAAGTAGAAGTAAAAACCGATTGCCTAGTGCTTTGCGGGGGTGGAAGGGGGGGGCTAATGTTTTTTCACTGTTCTCTATATTGTTTCAGTTTTTTGTCAAGAAGTGGTCAATACCTGAGTTACTAAAGTCCAGAATGAAGCATCCTTTTTCTGCTACCTGGTATTTCTCATCATGAGATCAGTCCTACCGGTAACTAAAATTCCCTCCTGCAAAGGTGTTTAATCTGGGATGAGCAGCAATTTCAGTACCAACGGTCAGCTTCCTTGGTCATCACTACAGCCTCTGCTAACACTATCAAAAGCCTCTTTTATGACATCAGCCTAATCTGTAATTCATACTATAACCGCTAAATATATATATATATATTTTTTTTTTTCCTTCTCTGTACCCCATAATTGAGCAATCTTAAAGAGGAAGTCAGGTTTAGCTTGACCGTGACATAGGGGAAGGAAACTCACAACCTGCTAGATGTCCCATAGAAGTTTGCTCTCTAAAATCGAAGAATGAATTTTAGGAACAACGGAGGTTAAGAGCACAATGTAGTTACTGAGAGAAAGAAAGCTTCTGTTTGAGAGAGGGACAGAAGGGATCCAGAATTGGTTGCAAAAGACTGTCTTTTCTAGGGACTTTTATATAGCAAAAACACCAAGTGAGGCAGATCTAAGGTGGGAAAACATGGGCACTGGCAAGGTGGGTGTAAGGTGAAACAGAACCATGGTCAACCAATAAGATTAATTTCTCAGGTAAAATTGATTAAATTGGGGACAAATGGGGAGGTGAGTCACGTAGCAAGCAGGCATGCACACAGGAGCAGTGACTCTTCCTGTAGGGCTTGGGATGGTGACTCCTGGCTTCCTCAGGGTGATAGAGGCCTATTAGAATATCAGTCCTTAGAATGTGGGTGGATTTGCTTGATCTTTTGTCTTGAGGCTGGGCCCACAGTGGGAGGTGTCTGTCTGCTCCCAGGTTGCCACGTATCAGGCCTTCTGCACTGACTCCTTCTAGGACCTAACCCTGTCTGACTGCCTGTGTTTCTGTCTAACTCAGTTGCCTGTAAAAGCCCCTTCTGTCAGTGAATGAGAAATGAAAGAATGTTTTGTTTTTTGCTTTTCATTGCTGATTTCCTTATTGCTTACTTGGCAGGGGTGAGACACCCGGAATGGGATAAGCAGGAGCAGGGAGCACATTTTAAACAAGGAGGGCTGGGTGGACAGCACCAAGGTTGCATGTGGCCTGTCTCACCTATGCGTTCAGATGTGCCCCCAGCCACAGGTGTAAATTATTCCCATCCTCCACACTGATTGCCTCCCCTTGTCTCAGTGCCTGTAGTATTTCTACCTAACTGAGCTACAGTAATTTATACCTGTGGCTGCGGGCACATCTGTCAAAGACCAGGCCTACATGCTCCCCTGAGGGATAAACAATAACTTCAAATTATACTATAACTGGTATCATGTGGTCCAGTAAAGTCCAGATGGACATCAGTCACCCTGTTAGATGACCATTCTTTCCCAAAACTGACTCCATTCTATCATAAACTCCCTAAGTGACCTGCTTCCCTACTGGATCAACATTACCTACGTGGCTGTACTTACAGTCTTTTTGGTTGATTGTAGTTTGATTCATCTTGTACCCACCTCATGATTTTGTACCCACTTAGTGACTTTGCTCTATTGTTGTGGGAAAATTCTCAAGCCAAGCCAAGCCAAGCCAAACCAAACCAAACTGGAAGGAAGACTCTTTGCACTAAGGAGATAAGAACTCAGCATTTAATCTTTACACCAGCAGACTGTTGGGTCTTCACACCAGTGGTCTGCTGTGGGATAATTCCTCAAGGGCAACAGCATTGAATTTAGGAAGAGTTTGGTTTATATAGAATTTAGAAGTGGGAGGTAAAAAGCAAGTGACAAAACATTGCATAATTGGTTACATACATTGCGTCATGTATTTATTGACAGACAGGCTAGACTTGAAACAAAGGAATTGTTTATCATAATATAGAAACATTGGGGAACAAAGAGAGGGGCCCCTTATAGAGTGAGCATAAAGTCATTGCCATTATGTGGGGGAGGGGACACAGGTTCCTTGAATTAACCCAGGATGCCTTAAAGTATAGACCATTACTCTGACTCAGGGCTCCTCAGAGGACGCAGGTGGGCTGTAAACACTGTCAAGGTCTATCTACTGAATTCAGCAGACACAGCAGAACAGAAACTTGGTCAGAGACTTTTAACTGATGGTAAAATATCTGTGTTTACTATCTTATAAATGTATTCCCACATTATATTTGTGCCCCAGCACTAGAAAACATTCTTAGCAAAGTAGCCTCTGTGGCAAAAACACTTCCAGGTCCTGTCTCTCAGATCTCTCTCTCTCTCTCTTTCCTACTCTTAACCGGCGTTGTTCCTTAGAATCCATTCTTTGATTTTGGGGGAAACAAACCTTGGTATATAGAAGGTCAGGAGTTATGTTTGCCGCTATATCACTTATATTTCTCCTCGTGACCTTCTGTGTCTTGTGACTGCTGACACTTTCTGCGCCCTGCCACTTTCTCCATGATCCCCTGCTGCCCTAGATGTGAAGATCAACCCCGTCATTGTTAGTACGGTCTGGAAGCAGAAGGACAGAACTCACAGCCAAGTTAAGTTCACAGAAGGAGCAGAACCCTTGACAAGAACAGAGGTGAAATGTCGGGGTGTCAGGAGCAAAAGTTTACCATTTCTATCCCAAAAACACTTACTAACCATTGATTTGGAAGTCACAGTGCCATCTTGAAACAAACAACACTGAGTTACAATGGGCTCAGGGTCTTCAGCAGTAACAATTTAATTTATGTAATCTTGGGAGGCAGGAAGCATCGACTTCATTTTTCTAAATCCATTATCGGAGATGCAGAAAGATAAAGCTAGTATGTCTTGATTAGAATTTGGATCATGGTTCTCTCATTGTATAGCCTGTTTTGATTTCTAACCCAGGAAATACTTAGATTGTCACAGCTAGACATGCCCTTGGAAATCACCTAGACTATTCCCATCATTTTATGGCTAAAAAAGTGATTCCCAGAGACGATAGCCTGCCCAAGGCTACCCAGCTGCAGACTAGTGTAAACTACCTCAGATAGTTTGAGGCCAAAACTCAAGGCACTGCCTCTGAATTCCTTGTTTTAGCATCTAAATGTTCCTTCAACTCTCCCCATAGTACGTTTCCTCTCTCTCTCCCTGGCTGTCTGGGTAGATCCAACTCCCAACTTTATCCACTGTCCCTTCCCTAGCTGTCTCACCATGTAAAGTAGCTTTATTTTTAACATCTGATGTTTAAGTTTATTGGTACAATTTAGATATAGATAATGGTAACAGTCATCATAGGGAATTTGAGCCTGCACATGATGGAACTTGATTCCTCTTTTTTACCATTCTCCTCCCCCTTCATTCTTCTTCTTTTTGTTTGTTTCCATTTTATCCTTCTCTCATTTTTTCTTTTCTCTTCCTTCCTTTCCCCCTCTCCCTCCATAGTTCCCCTTTCCTTTTGAAAAATTTCTTCCTATTTCACAACATCTATTATACATTTGGTGCTTATTCACACTTTGACATCAGAGAGACAAAGCCTTATTTACACGTATGTCTTATTTTACCTCAGAGTATGGTCTTTAAGGTTCATGCCCTGAGTTGTAAATGTCTCAAGTTTATCCTTTTTATGACTGAGCAGTACTCCATTGCATAAAACCACATTTTTTTTATTCATTCATCAGTTGATGGGTGTTAAGAGTTTTCTGGTGCAATAGAGAAGTGAAAAGTACAAAAAAGCAAAGAACAAGTTTATTGAGGATGTGGAAAGGAGCACACAACCCGTGGTGGTTGGACTGTCTCCTTTGATCAGATAGAGAGGCAGAGGGTTAGATGACCTCTGATCAGAAGTGGCACATGGGGCAGATACTGATGATGTGTGAGGAACTGACTGGAATTTTCTTTGCATGAAGACAGGAAGAGGAGTTGCAATTAGGGTTGAAGAAGAAGGAGGGAGTGGTAAGTGTTCCCACTTTGGCCTTCCACCATGTTAGACCACTTCCATAATTGTACAGTAATTTGTACTAGGGCAAGAACTTTTCAATGGGCATTTGGGTTGTAAACATGAGTGTGCATAAAGCCCTGTGGTACTGATACAGGAGAAACTCCCAACCTGCTAGATGTCCAAAATGTGGAGTTCATGCTCTCTAAAATCGAGGAATGAATTCTAGGAATGACAGAAGTGAGCTTAGAAAGTGGGTTGTCCACCAACGCTGCTTCTCAAGGTTGTTTATTGAGTTGAGGTGATGTGGTTTGAGGTGGTATAATCACCATATAAGGTTACAAGTATAGTGTCTTAGGTAATATTGACCCAATGGAAAAATCTCAGAATGAGTATAAGATGGGATAAAATTACGCTCAACCAATAAGATTAGAATAAATATAGCTGAAAGAGTTTTGCCTTAGTATAAATTACTATACAGTTATGGAAGTGGTCTAACATGGAGGAAGACCAAAGTGGGAATGCTTACCACTTCCTGCTTCTTCTTCAGCCCTAATTGCAACTCCCCTTCCTGTTTGCACGCACAGAGAATTCTAATTGTTTCCTCATACATCATCAATATCCACCCCACATGGCACTGCAGTCAGAGGTTATATAACCCTCTGCCTCTCTCTATCTGGTTGAAGGAGACAGCCCAGCTGCCATGGGTTGTGTTCTCCTTTGCACGTCCTCAACTCAATAAACCTGTTTATTTTGTACTTTTGCTTCTCTGTTGCACCAAGATACTCTAACAATAGCCACTTTGGTAATATCGACTAGATGGGATCAAATGGGGAAGCAAGTGTCCTAGAGATCACATAGGCACAATAGGGCTTTCCTGAAAGGGGCGGGTTAAGGAGGTTTGGGGTTCCACTCCAAAGTGATTGATGTCTATTTAGAATATCAGTCATTGTTGTTCATGTCTAGAGGAGGTATAAGGTTGAGTAGTTCCTCTTTTCTTGAAGCCTGGTCGTCAGTCAATGCCTCCAGCCTCAGTTGTCTTCTGCACTGATCTTTGCAAGGACTCAAACTTGTCTGACCGCCTATCATATTTCTAAATAACTTAGCCATCCGTAATAGTATCGTTATAGGGAGCTGAGTTAGATAGAAATGTTATAGGCAGTCAGACAAGGCTAGGCCCTCAAGGGAGCCAGTGCAGAACAGCAGATATCTTGTGACCTTAGAGGAGACAGACTGTGGGCCTTCTCTCAAGACAAAAAACAAATGCAAGCAAATGCAACCACACTCTAAGTATAAACATCAGGGATTGATATTCTAAATAGGTATCTATCATCTTGGGGACGCCAGGAGTCACCATGCCAACCTCCTACAGAAAAAGTCACTGTTCTTTAAGCATGCCCCTTTGCTAGGTGACCTGCTGCCCCATTTGTTCCCAATTTAATCAATTTTACCTGAACAATCTTATTGGTTGACCATAGTCTCTCCCATTTCATGCTCACCTTGCGGAATTTCCATTTTCCCTCACCTTAGACCTGCCTCACCTCGTAGGTTTGCTCTGTAAAAGTCCCTGGAAATGACAGAATCTTTGGCAACCCACTCAGGACCCTTTCTGTGTTATCTTGTTCTTTGAGGCATGACTGGCATCACAGCTTTCTTTCTCTCAGTAAATATATTCTGCTCTTAACCTCTGTTGTTCCTACAATTCATTCTTCAATTTTAGATAATATGAACTTGTACTGGACAGCTAGTAGGCTGAGAATTTCTTTCCTTTATATCACTATAGCCAATAAAACATATGATAATCTTATAAAGAATCATTATCTTATGTTACTGTCACTGCGAATGGAGAAGCGAATTTGGATTTTTCTCATTTTGAAGCTTTTTGGGTCATTTTCTACTACATGACAACACCCCAGATCAAGGATTTTGTCACTGAATTTGTGGATGTTCTGCAGTGTGGGGCCCAGTATTCCTTACACAACACTGCCAAGTAGAACTTTGTTGACTAATGTTAAACCTTTATTTTCTCCCAATCATTAAATCCTTGTCCAAACCAAGAAAATAATTTCTTGGCTTCTCTCATTGTCCCTACAATTAAAAATCTTCATTTACAGAGGGGACTACATGGCACCTTTTGGGTAAATTTGTTATCTCGGTGGATTCCTCTGAAGCTTAAATCCAATGTTTTGTCTAGAAAATCAATGAGAGGAATCAATATTTTCATAACCTAAGCCAACTAGCCCTCTATGGGTTTTATAATATTACCTGTTCACACTTCACTCATTTAGAGTTTGTCCTTTATTTTGTATGTGTTCTTTTGGAATTCTAGCTTCAGTTCACAATCAAATTAACTGGGTTTAAATTGAAGCTTTCAAGTGATAAAAAATAATGCACCATATCATGGACTGATCAGGGCTACAATCTTCCAAATTCATGGTCAGCAAAGACTAAATAAACAACACAAGTGTTATGATTTTAGAGCTCCAGGAGGATCAAAACCCTCTAGCAGAATTTAGTATTCTTGGGGCTTACACAAAGAACTTCCCTAGGCAGCCTGTATTTATTTGTTTCTCAAACAAAGGGAGGGGATATTGAGGAAAATGGGGGAACTGAGCAGGACCTTGGGAGTCAACTCAAAGACTTCTCTAAGTAGCAAATCATGCTAATTTAGGAGAACTATCTTGTGTCCAGGTTAACATGTACTGCAGCCCTGGGACAGCAGGAGTGAGATGCCTGCAGCTGCAGTCTCTCTCTAGTTATGGGGGTTGGAGCCAGGCGTTCACAGCTGTGGCCTTATCTTGTTCTTTGAGGCATCACGACATCACAGGCCACTATGGGCCTTAGCCAGGACCATTGATTGTTAGAGGATCACTCACTATGAATCTGCTGCCCAACTCCAGACAAGGGGCTTAGGCTTGGGACAGATTCCCAAGGAAACATAGAGAGCCAATTGATTAATTTTAATCCCACCCACAGCCACTTTGTAGTGGTCTCCAGCAGTAACATCTTTAACGGATTGTTCTGATAAAATGTGAGATTATGTGTCTGACAGCTTCTGGTCATATAATAAAGTGCAGTAGATCTTAACTAGCTATCATTATTATTTTTCCTTCCTGTCTACCAAGTGGCCTGAAAATTCCTTTATTACAATAGATAGTCTATGACTAAGTTTTCCCTAAAGGCTACTACGTATTTAAACATGCAGATGTTACCTGTATAGGAAAAGAGGGTCCAACCAGCAACATATACTTTGTGTTAGTATGTTTTGAATAAGGTGTGGTGCACTGATTAATTTGTTTTAAAAATGTCTTTTAAAAAATGAAGAAACAGGCTTAGGAGAGGGTTAGGGCAAGCCCTTTAGGACTTCTGCAGGGAAGTCTTGAAAGTTAGGTAGAGAGCAAGGAGAACAGACATTTAAATTCAGAGGTCAAAACTGAATTTAAATTCCAGCACCAATATTTCCTAACTGATCTGACTGGCATACCATTCTTCCGGAACTACGATATCTTTCCAGCAATGGAGCTGACTGTATCCATCTTTAAAAGGTAGGTTCTAAAGTAAATCAGACATAGAAGGTTAAATATCTCACGGTTTCTCTTACATGAGAGTCCTAACATAGAAATCACTTAAAGAACAAAATCAAAGAGAATGAAGGGGTAGATTTTGGGGAGACAGGAAAAGGACTGGTTTGGGGAGGGGAAGGTTGGGAGTAGGAGGTATAAATAATTAAGATGTGATATGTGTATGCACTGACTCCTCGAAAAGACTAATTATTATGTATAACAACTGCATATGTATTTTTAAAATGTGAATCTCATGATTAAATGACATAAGACACGTGTTTTTTTTTCCAAACCCAGAGTGCTTTACAAGCTCCATTCCTAGTTCTTTTTATTTTGAGACAAGTTCTTGCTGTGTTGCCCAGGCTGGCTTTGAACTTGAGGTCCTCCTGCCTCAGCCTCCCAAAGAGCTGGAATTTCAGGCATGCACCACCTCTGGTAGGCACTTGAGTATTTTTGATTAATGCCTTGCATGTAACTGGTGCTCCATGATTGTTAAAGCCAAAAGCTTAAAATAGGCTGCTATTCTCTACTTTCCACTTCATAATCTTGGTAAGACCCTTGGTTATAACCCAAATTGGCTTTGCATGCATATTCATTTCCTAGTTGACTGTCTGCAAGACTTAAAAAGATTGCTCCCTCACACTGCACAGCATAGACTGGCTATGGGTGTAGCCCTGCCTGCTTCTCTCAGCACTGCAAGGGATCTACCCAAAGGGGTGCATGACTGTTCCTCATACCCACACATCCTACTGTCCCATGAGATCACTTTTGTGTAGCTGGAACATAGCACCCTTTATAAAAGAAATCATCCTGTCAATAATGACAGTCCTCTGGTCTCACCCTCCTGCCCTTCCTGTTTCCCTTTGTCATCAAAGATCTCTGCCTTGAATGCATTTCTTCTCTTCCCTCGTGAAGTGATGTTCACTGTCCTGGGCGCTGTGAATTCTATCTACAGTGCTGAGCTTTGCGTAGGCAGAGAAAGTTCTGCTTTGTCCACCACTGCAGTGCTCAGGGACCACAACACTGCTGAGTCTGAATCTTGAATTCACTTTGTAGCCTAGGTTAATCTCGAACTCACAGGGATCCTCCTGCCTCAGCCTCCCGAGTGCTGGAATTACAGGTGTGCACCACCATGCCCAGCCTATCCTGCCCATTTTGAAGCACCGCATGACCCTGACCCTGTTGTAGTTCATATATATTTATTTAAATACAGCTTGGAGAGTTATTAGATTCATTTTTGCATTGGACTTGAACTTACTACGGTAGCCCAGGTGGGCTTTGGAGGCATGGTGATCTTCCTGCCTCTGCCTCCTAAGTGTTGGGATCTAAAAAAATTCATTCCATAGCTCCTGGAATCTGAAACTCCTGTTGTAAGTTGCTCTATTATTTGAAAGACTAAAACTCCTGTTTAAGTTGCACTATTATTATTTCTTTAGAGAAGGAAAAATCTTCCAGTAAAACTGTGAGATCCTGCTTGCTTACTAATTAGGGTTGACTGTTATATATTTATTTAAATACAGCTTGGAGAGTTATTAGATTCATTTGTGCATTGGTCACTCCCGTTCATGTGGGAGAAGGAATATGCAGGGAAAAGAAACTAACCAAGGGGTTTCTTTTTGCCATAGAATCCAACTCTCTGAACTCACTCCTTGACTCTGTCACCAAGGTGTCAGTGTCTTGCCCAAGCCCTCTTTTGAACCATCACAAGCCCCAGGGATGCAGCCTTTCTTTGGGACACTCTGATATTATTCCTTGACATGACACTTCAGAGCTTCAGAGCTTTTGACAACACGGCCAGTTCTAATGGTGGCCTTTCATTGATGTTACCAGAAAGTGTCAAGAAAAGTTTCCCAGAGCACAACAGAACTTATTTTTCTTCCTCAGACGGTCCTTAAGTAGATTTCTGACTGAAACATCAAAAGCTAGTTGTAGTTGTTCTGTGAGCCACCAGAAATGCCAGGCAGTGATAGGGCTGGTAATACACCTCACAGTGTAGGACACTTTGGAATACAAAAATACGAGGCCGGTACCTTAGAACTGCTGAGATTCTCTAATGAGTACTCTGTAGATGCCCACTGTAAAAACTGATGAGTGAATGTAGGAGGAGAACCACTGTTACTGCCATGGAGACTAAGTAAAGTCTAACATAAATCTCCTATGAAAGAAATCCCATATATTACATTATCTCCCGTTAGATTCTGGAACCAGTAATGAATTGATGATGATGGTAAGTCAATCTAGAGCAAGTTCTCAACTTATAGATGCACTTTTTCACTGACAATTTTACTTATTCATTGTGTGTTAGAAGTTGAGTGCTGTGTACTTTAAAATTATCTCCTTCCAAAAGGAGTGTTTGTTATTAAAATTTAAGTAAAATACTCTGGATTTCTCTTGCATGGAGATTAGAAAGCATTTTATTTTATACAGGTGATTTTTTTTAAAACCATCAGAGGGCAGCCTTGCTTAACTTATCAAATTCTCCCAGTGTGTAGCTGGGTGGCCACTTTCTTGGGTGCCAGGAATCTGGCCAGCTGTGTTTTCCTGCTAAAGACTAACTGATCACTGATTTTTCCTCCTGGAGGAAGAGCAGGAGTGGGAAGGAATATCTAACATTGACAGTGAAAACTGCTATTATTTATTTAGCAGGAAGAAGAGGCTCTAAGGGAGTTAGTAGTTTGGGAGCGTTGATATGTATCAGGAGTTAGTTAGCTGGATGAGGAGATGGCTTAGCATTCATATCTGAAATTTGTCTTTCTGAATAACAAGCACACACCTACAGTTGTGCAAACTTTGAAATACATAGTGTGATTGAAAAATACAGTGACTGTTTAAATTTTTAAAGTGTACTGAGGTGAAAGACACCTTCTGATTAATCCCCTCAAAATACCCTCCCTCTGTTCAAACACACTTATCCATCATGCTTGCCATTTTCTGAAGCAGTTCTGGAGGTTCTCTCATGAGTGTGTTTCGTTATGCTCTCATGGCTGCTGTGATGTCCAAAATTAATTTAAAACATTTAGTTCTGGTGGTCAGTTGGATTTAGGGGAAGATCCAGAAGTTGTATGCACTGTGTCCAGTAAATAAGGTAGATGGGGGCATGTTGCAATATTTCTACAGCAGTGAGCCTGCCCTTTCAATAGATGGCACTTGACAAGCATTCACTGTATTTTTGATCACACCTCTTTTTGGGGGGTAATTTGAGATGGAATCTTGCTCTATATTTCAGATGGGCCTTGAACTCACTATGTAACCCAGGCTGACCCTAAATTCCCAGTGATCTTCCTGCCTCGGCCTCCAGTACTGAGATTATAGGTGTGTGCTGCCATGCCTGGCTTGATCACTTTTCTTAAAAACAGGAAAGAAGACTTCCTGAACTGCATCGGAAACTGGCAAGAACAGCGGGAGGAGTGTGTTCTGCAAGACAAGGAGCATTTTGAGGAAGATGAATAGTAATGTTTCTTCTGTTCCAATACATTTTTAAAATTTAAACACTCATCATGTATCTCAGTCACACTTTGTATAGTTAAAAGGCTACCTGAAATGTTTTAAAATGTCTAAGAAATTATGAATTTGAAGGCGGGACTATCAAGGAAATGTGTTCTAATCAGTCATCATAAATGACCAGGGAGGTGAAAGGGGATAGTGCCGTATATTTTATTTCTTTATTAGATTGTTTATTCCTTCTTTCATTTATAACACATGAGTGAATTTTCCCATATCGGGGCATTGTCATGTGAATTTTATCACATGAAGGAAACCTACCTAGTTAAGTAAATAACTGCACTTTAGACTAAGTGGTAAGTAAATATTTGGACGTAGGATCATAGGAACGCAAAGTGAGACCTGGCTTGGTAGGGAGGACTGGGTCCTGGACTAGATCCTATCTAGGCATCATGGATCTACTGTAAGTCTTTTGGTGCCAAAGTGAGCCCAACTATTGCAACAACCAAGAGAAGGAGAGCAATTTATCAAGTCTGGATCCTATAAACTCTGTACCCTAAAAAGGAAAACTTTTAAACACTTTTGATGTCTGGGTACAGGTGATGGCAGTTTTCAAATTGTACCTAATTTCCTTTATAGATAACAATTCTTTTGGAGCAGATCTGGGATCCTGAAATATAAATACATATGGTAGCATTCATTCATTCATTCTATAAATACCTGATTAAGCCCTATATGTGCCAATCACTGTGCTAGTAATTAATGGTTTACATGAGTGAGATAACATTCAGTCTCTGCATTTGAAGTGTTCAAAATCAAGTAAAAAAAACCAAACAGCTCATAACCCAGTGAGCTAAATTAATTTCTTATGCAAATGGCCCAAAAATTCACTTTCCAACTAGTCCTTGAACGTAATGATCACACAGCATTTCCTCATTGTCTTTTTAATCATAAAGGGTCAGGGATGCAATTCAAAATAGGCAGGATAAGTTGGGTGTGGTGGTGCACACCTGTAATTGTAGTACTCAGGAGGCTGAGGCAGGAGGATTGCTGCAAGTTCGAGGCCAGTCTAGGCTATGAAGTGAGTTCAAGGTCAGCCTGAACTGCATAGCGAAAGCTGTCTCAAAAAGACACACACACACACACACACACAGGAACAGGATAGGTGTGTTAGAAGTTTTAGTATTTCATACCAATCCTAGCCCCAAGTTGTAAGGTGAAATCCTTGTCATGTTCCTTACAAAGACATAATAACAGTGTCAACTGCATTCTGAACCTAAATAGGACTGCTTTTCAGATCATGTACTGCCTTGATATTATCATAAAAAAATCACCAACATAAGTAGAAGTACATTCCAGTTCATGGAGAGAAATGTTATCAAGGGAATAGTATGGAGAGAAAAGTTATTAAGGGGATAGTATTTGAATGAAATATGTTATATTTCATTCCCAACAAAATTACCTATCTATTCAGTCTACTGTGCAAATGGACCCAAGGGCTTAAGACAGCTATGCAGCTTCCCTGGGGTCTTTGATCTCAGAATACCTGCTGCATTGCTGAGCCTTCCCCACCAACCCATTTTCTACGTACATCACACCTTGCACACTTAGCCATGTTCTCAGCTGGAGATCAACAAACCTTCCAATGGCTGATCATAAATGATTTAAGCTTTGCTTGCAACTACTCACCTCTGCCTGCCATTGCACCATGAAACAGCCACAGACAACATGGATAGAAATATACAAAAATAGGTGGCAGGACAGACTAGACTTGGCCAGCTGTCTGATTTGCAAATTGCTGTTCTAAATCATTTAATTTTACTCTGCTGAAGGGACTAGCAGAAAGCACTCAAGTAAGGGTAACAAATCCATTAGCGGGTCTTAAGATGACCAACAGCCTCAGAAGGGAGCTCTGAGATCTTTGGGTCAGCTGATGTACTCTAATAGACAGCTGGATAGAGCAATTGTTGGTAGCATCTGTTGCAGCTAAAGCCCAGAGTAATCAGAGAGTGTTAGCAGAGTAAAATCAAAAATTGGGAAAATGATATCCAGATAGAGGATGGAATAGTTGGTGGATAGTATTGAGACTAGAGAGTCTTAGAGTTCACTACCACTGGTGAGGACTGCCCATCATGCTGAAGCCCTACTGCATGGATCTTGGGGATTGTTGTGTGTCCTAAGAGAAACACTACTGATTTTAAATTGCATTCTAGGTTCAGCCTAGCCATTCCTGAGTTCCTGTAGGACTTCTGTTGTTCTGATTTCACACGTAGCCTCCTAGCTGATTTCTCATTGCTTGAAGTAACCTCAATGAATATCTAGCTCTGAGAACTCAGGTAAAATTCTTCCCTGCCTGGGACTTGAGGATCAGAGTTGGGTATCAAATATTCATTACTTGATATTGGCTCTGGTAGGAGATTTCTCTTTTCATCATAGGTTTTATGCTTTTCAACCCAGTCTTTGAATGGATTGAATAAGCCAAAGGAACTTTTCCTTGAAAACACGCAGACATGTTCTCTCTGGGGGCATTCGGTGAGGAGCAAGCTTGGAGGTATAACCTCTTCCAGCCCCCACCATCATGCTCCATGAGGCATTAGGGCTCCATATGGTGCAAATCATTTCATGACAAGTCTAGTTTATTCCAGTTGTTGCTTCTATTGAGGATCTTGGAGGAAACCTTTTTTGTGAGTGCTGTGAAGGATTTGAAGCTGCCTGGGAAGAGGTCTGAAAGCAGGCCACATGATTAATCAATACACTTTTATGTCCAGTTGTCCCTGACTGGAGACCAGTCCTTCTCATTGCTCTTTATAGTCCCTGGAAGTTAATTCAACCTGTGTCATCTCTGACCACTGGTGTTTTATGGTCCCCTTCTCTGACTGCCAATCTTAAAATGACTTAGATTTTGGAAGAAATTTTTGTTCTTTTCTTCCAGAGTATTGGGAAAGATGGGGGAATTTTGTAACCACTCTAAGTAGAGACACATTTTATCACCACAGGGATGAATTCTTGGATTTGTTAACATATTTTCTTTCATAGCTACCCTGAAGGATATTTTATTTCTCTGATTCAATCTTATTATAAAAATAAAAAAAATCAATGGCTGAACAGTGCATAAAAAAAAGTCACCCTGTTTTGTGGAAACTGTTTTGTACACATGTAGAAATAGACTGAATAGTATGAATTCCTTAGGTAGCCCCTGCTTAAGAAAAGTAGTCATCATGACTATAATTACTCTGTTCTGCACAAATCTGCAGTAATAACATATCTAACATTTGCAGCTTGCTATGTAGTAGTCACTGAAGCACAAGAACATTGTCAGCCTCCTCATGTTTGCCCAGTAAATAAGAGGTACATGTATTTCCAGTTTTAGAATGATTGTACCATCCTGCTATTTATTTCTACAAAGTCAGTCTCCAGAAAACTTGAAGTTACTGTCCCTGCACAGAGCTCAAAATGCGGAAGAGGAAAATCCAGATGTGAGCAATGAGATATTTCATCGTTCTGAATCCATCCCTTCCACCACTCCTTCAGGAGAAACAGACTTCCCTTAGGTTTGCTTAAGTTACAAGTCAGACAATCAATGCAAAGAATTGATGTCCACTGTATGGTGACCATCTATTAGGCACTTTGACAACAAGGCTACATGCAGACCAGAAAAAGGCAGCTGAGAGAACAGCTCATGTGCAGATGGACAGAAATCTACCTTTGTTTTACATGAAGCTTGTCTTTTTTCTTTTAGGGAAAGCTCTGCTCCACACTGCCCACATGGCTGTCTCCTGGCCTAATTAATTTGGGAGATCTCTGTTGGATTTTAATTACAGACCTATTAATTCATGGGAAGAGCTGACAGATGTAGGTTTGTCATAGCAAATTAATAGGTGAGTGCTGGGCAGAAAGTCCTGAAGAGTCTTCAGTAATTGATTCACAGACAAGTAGCTACCTGGAAGTAAGAAGCACAGCTGGAATACTTTAGTTTCCTAGAGTAGCATTTTTAGAAAGAAAGATGCTGAAATGAAACATACAGATGCCAGTTAGAATTTATATTTTCTGATAGAGTGGGAAAGTTTAATTTTTGGTACTATTAATAGAAGGAATAAAAATGGAGCTGAGCTGAGTCACCTGGAAAAAGTTGAACAGAGTCTCTTGGGATGATATAAACACAATGGAGGCAAAACAAAGTAAACAGCCTTTGCTTTCTTTCTTTTTTTTTTCTCAGCAGGATTTGTCTTCAGACTTCAACACAAAACTCTACAGAAAGCCAAGCAACAGAAAGCTCCTTATTTTGCCTTAGTCAAGAGCCTATGACAAGAACTGGGAGAATTGCCAATTTTTTTCCAAGTCCACTTCCAACTTTGGGACTTTGCTCATTGTTGAGAGAAAAAGTCATGCCATGCCGAGGCAGTTGGAATGCCTGCAAAGCCCCTTTACCCCAGTGCAAAATGGCCCTGAAAAGGCTTTGTCCTGGCCAACACCAGGAAAGGGAACTCAGAAATGACAGCTCGTCAGCCTCTTCCCCTTTCGAAGTAGCCTTGCCTACGTCGCCTGGTGCCTGAGGGAGCCATAGAAAAGGGGAGAAAGACTCTCATTGTAACATTGAAGACTGCTATACTCAAAAGCCTAGTGTGAGGGCTAAGTATATCGGCTGGATCAGTGCTGGTGCCCCTTGAAGGCTGAAGTCACTCCCTCCAACCCTGAGTCACTCTTAGGAAGAAATAAAATGAGGATGGAGTAGGGAAGCACTTAGAGCTTCTTGTAGAGGTTAAAACACATTTTTACGAGGAAAGAACCCATTCAAGTGCTTTGTCTACAGGGCAATTTCTGAAGAGAAAAGCATCCCCTTAGGAACAAACTGGAATTAGGAATGGATTTAGAGCATTCAAGAAGAACTTCTTAATAGAGTGTTGGAACTATGGAATAAAGATAATGAGAAATCTCTTTAACACCTAAATGATAAAGAAAAATACAATAAACCTTGTTGAAGAAAAACATGCCCTCAAGCTTTTTTTTTTGGTCTTTTTGAGACAGGGTCTCCCTATGGAGTCCAAGCTGGCCTTTAACTCATTATGTAGCTCAGGTTGGTGTCAAACTTGTGGCATTTCTCCTGCCTCAGCCTCCGAAGTGCTGGAATTACAGGCTGCATCACCATTGCTGTTGCCCCTCTATCTTTTCAATATAATTCTTACCTATCTTTTAAGACCCCCTTAGGGAGCAGAAGTAAGGTGCCCCTTATGTTTATTTTCTGTACACTTTTGCATATTCACAGATTCAGTCTGATGCTGTCTTGGGTAGAGGTTGTAATTTATTCTGCTCTCAAATATTACTTGCATTCCTTAAGGAAACTGTTATTTTTTTAAAAAGTGTTACTGTATAACTATTTAAATGGCATGAAATTCCTTGGTTGTTTTTCTCGAAAGTTTTTCATAGTAAGGGCAGGGTGTGCAGCTGGAATCCATGGCTAAGAAGATCCACATTTAGTTTTTTCAAGTGAAATGGGCTCTTTCCTTTTAACCACCAGCACTCTCACTATAGGGACCCTTTTTTATTCCCTTTGAATGACTTGTTATATCCATTGTTATTGTAAAACAAACCTCAAAAACTCTCAAAATAGTGACGTGTGATAGGTCAGCAAATGCATTTACACCTCTCCATGTAGACAATAGACTTTTCTGTCTCTATTGGCATTGCCAGCTTCTGACCATCTTTTTCCAACCAGTACCCATGCTTGCAATGCTCACATAGTGTGTCTTCTAATTTTCCAGTCTCGTTAAAATCAAATCATGTCACACATTGTAAGAGATCTACGTGTTTCAGAGTTGTGCTTTGTACAACCTGCAGCATTTCAAAATCACTTGGGGATCTATTAAATGCAATAGCTTCTCACTGGTATATCATATAAAGAAAGTCAGGATCTCTGGAGGTGGAATCTGGGAATCTATATTTTCAGAAAGCTTCCCCTAGATTTCAGAGATACAGCTGGATTTGGAAATCATTGTATAAGCTTACATCTTGCAATCTTCCAAGGTTTAGAAAACCCTTCAATGAAAAAACAAAAACAAAACAAAGCAAAAAACCCCAACTCTTCCTCTTAGACAAGATTCTTACAAACAATGGTTACTCAATCACACAAAATCGTGTCAGGAACACAATCTAGTTATTATTACTTCATTTCTTTAGGGAGCAAATCCTTAGAGGAAATATCTTTAGAAAAAAGTACATGTTATATTTTGTATAATAACCTTGCAAAGAATTAGTGTTTTCCAATTAGCGCTGAAACAAACATAGCCTAGCAAGGTTGGCCAGGAGTTTGATGAGCCAGTGGATGTGAAAATATCACAGCACAGTTCATCATATAATATATTAATGAATATTCAGTTAATAGGTCCTTGTTTTTAGATTTCCATTACTTCCCTATTTTCTCATCTGTCTGCCTCTATTTCTGTACATATACAATCTTTGATTTTCCATATATGTGAAGAAAAACCACAGAAAAACCAAAAGTAGTTTTAGAAGTTTAAGCTACTGTCTTCACCTATCTATTAAAAGCAAATTCTCTTCTATGCTTGTGCAAGAGTCCCAGTCCTGTGTT
Organism: Dolichotis patagonum; assembly: GCA_004027295.1. Classification (NCBI taxonomy): domain Eukaryota; kingdom Metazoa; phylum Chordata; class Mammalia; order Rodentia; family Caviidae; genus Dolichotis; species Dolichotis patagonum. The sequence continues at coordinate 134,747 of PVJX010000008.1, read as the reverse complement.
TTTCTTAAAGATTAGCAACTGTTTGGACAAAAATCAATCGTTTTCTTCTCTGTGATCACAAAGCACTTTGTACCTCAGCTGCAGAGTTATCACGCATTTCCTTTTAGTATAATTACCTAAGTGTAACTTTATCTTCTCATTTTGATTATTCTTCTTATCGCAGTACCTTAGTCCACTGCTTACTGAGTTATTCTGTTTCATGCGTTTATTATGATTGGGATTGGTTGAATGTATGATTGGGTTATTAGTTGCATCTTGTTTGACTTTTTCTGCTAAATGATAAAGCATTGTAGGGCAGGCCTATCTATCTTATACAGTTGTCTGAAACAAGTATACCTGCTTTTGTCTCAAAGAATCTCCCATTTTTGCCCAAGTTTTTCCATCTCTGCCACAGCAAGCTATTTATTTTTGCTTTCTATACTTCTGTGACTTATAATTTCTCTTCAACCCATTCTAAATTATTTCTTTCTTATAACGGGATGAAAGCTTCTCTCATGACAGTCACCAATGATCCAGAAGGGTTTATTGGTCACTTTTGTTATTGATTCCTTGGTAGCATTAAAAATGGCTGATGCTCTCTTTCTTTTAAACATTCTGTTCACTTGATGCATGGCACTATACTCTACAGCTGTTTGACTTCTGTCCATATGATAAATTACCTGAGAGAATCACTTATAAAGAAGATTTATTTTGGTTTACAGTGTTTGAGGTTTCAGTTCATGGTCACAGTCCAAGGCTGCATTCCTTTTGGTCCAAAATCTTCTTCAAAACTATACCCTGTATGACTTAATTTCTTTCAATAAAGTTCCACCTCCTAAAAGTTCCATCACTTCCCAGTAAAGCCACAGGCTGGCAATCAAGCTTTGTTATGTGGACCTCTAGGGGGTACAGAAGATCCAAACCATAGCATTTAGTTTCTTAATTTCTTCTGTCTTACAGGTTAGTAGTCTTCTGTTGGTCCCATTCCTCTATCAAGCTGTAAGTATTAGATACCCTGGGGCTCCATTCTGGATCTGCCTAGTTCGTTTTCTTGTTTGACTTCTTGCATTCCTGGGTTCCACTGCCTCAAAAGCCACGGAGAATGACCTTTTAAAAGCACAAATCTGATGATTTCACACATTTTCTCTCCATAGTTTAAAATCATCCCTGGCCTTGACTTATACTTTAGAAAAACCTCAAATTATCATGATCCACAAAACTCTAAACTAATGCCTTTCATGATTGAGCATGTGCCATAGTCACCTGGAGGACCTACCTATTAAAACCCAGAGCTAGGCCTCAGAATTTCTGATTTGGGGAATCTGGAGTGTAGGTGAAGAATTTACATGCCCACCAATTTCCTGGAGCATATTGGTGCTGCTGGCCTGGGAATCACACCTTGTGAACCACTGCTCCATATACTCTGGCTCCTGTCTACTACAACATTCACTCATATTAACTTTCTTTTCTTTGATGGTCTTCAACCCTGGGTGCTCTTTTCCTGAAATTAGAACTTTTTAACTGACTCTTCAGTCTTTCTAAAATATTTTTTTTATGCTTTTGGCTTTTCTTGTTAGCAACACCTCAATTTGTCAGTAATATACAGTGTCTCCTTTACCATATAATTCATCCAAACTCTCTTTATGAAATTATTCTATTGTAATTTTATGCATAGTACTGAAATGGAAAATGTGATTAAGAATTTACAAAAAGAAAAAAATTTACCAACAAAGAAAAGTCCATGTTCTGATGGATTCACAGCTAAATTACACAAGAAATTTAGAGAAGATTTAATGCCAATACTCTTCAAACTCTTTAATGAAATTGAGAGAGACTCAGTTCTCCCTAACTTATTCCTAGATGCAAGTATTACCCTGATAGCAAAACTAGAGAAAAACCCAACCATATAGGAGAACTATAGACCAACCTCCCTAATCAACATAGAAGCAAAAATCCTCAGTAAAATACTAGTGAACAGAATGCAGCCAATCATAAAGAAAATTGTACACCATTACAAAGTGGGACTCACCAGGAATGCAGGCTAGTTCAACATATGCAAATCAATAAATGTAATAAACTGTATCAACAGAGTCAAAGACAAAAATCCCATGATCATCTCAATAGGTGCAAAAAAAGCATTTGATGAAGTCTAACACTCATTTATGATAAAAAAAAATCTACAGAAATCAGAATGGATGGTCTCTATCTCAATCTGATAAAAGACATTTATGACAAACCACCAGCTAACATGATACAAAATGGGCAAAAACTTAAAGCTGTCAACCTAAAATCAGGAACAATACAAAAATGTTCAGTATAACAACTCCTATTCAATATAGTGCTGGAATCACTAGCCAGAGATATTAGATAAGAGAGAGAAATAAAAGAAATAAGGACAGAAAAGGAAGAAGTTAAATTATCATTATTTACAGATGATATGATGCTGTATACAGAAAACTCCAGAAACTCCACCAAAAGACTTCCAGCTTTAATAACCAAATTCAGTTGCATAACTGGATACAAGGCTAACATTAAAAATTAACAGTGTTTCTAAACAAAAACAATAAGCTCATTGAGAGGGAAGTTAGAGAAACTACACCCTTTTCAATAACATCCAAATAAATGAAATACTTAGGAATCAATCTAACAAGGATGTAAAAGACCTATACACTGAGAATTACAACACTTTTAAAAAGGAAATCAGAGAATTTCAAAAAATAGAAAGATATTCCTTGTTCATGGATAGGAAGAACCAACATAGTGAAAATGACCATATTCCCACATGTCATATACACATTTAAAGCAATCTCAATCAAAATGCCATTATCATACCTCACAAATCTAGGGAAAATATTCCTAAAATGCATTTGGAAGCAGAAGAGACCTAGAATAGCAAAGGCAATTCTGAGCAACAAACACAAGGCAGGTGGCATCACAATCCCTGACTTGAAACTATGCTACAAAGTTACTGTGATAAAATCAGCATGGTATTGGCAAATAAACAAACAACAGCAACAACAAAAACACCAGACCTGAGGATCAATGGAAGAGAATATAAAATGTAGACACAACTACAAAGACACTCAGCCACCTTATATTTGACAAAGCAGCCAAACATATTCACTGGAAGAAAGATAGCCTCTTTAATAAATAATGTGGTAAAAATGGGTTTCCACATGCCGAAGGCTAACACTAGACCCATGCCTATCACCATGTACTAAAGTCAGAATGGATCAAAGATCTGAATATTAAAACAGAAACAGTAAGTCTACTGGAATAAAAAGTAGTTAGAAATCTTGAAGACATAGAGGTAGGTAGAGAGTTCATGAACAAAAACCCAAATTGCACAATAAGTACTTTAAAGAATCAACAACTGGAATCTCAACTTACTACAAAGTTTTTGCACATCAAAAAAAATCACCAACAGAGTGGAAAGAAAACTTAAGAACTAGGAAAAAATTTTTAGCTAACTGTCCCTAGACAAAGGACTTCTATCTATAACATTTAAAGAACTGAAAAAAAAAATCAGGCACCTCAAATTAAAAAACCCAATCCAAAAATGGGCATCTGAGATGAATATATACTTCTCAGATGAAGAAATACAAATAGCAGATAAATATATGAAAAAATGTTCAACATCATTGGTCATTCAAGAAATGCAAATTAAAACAACACTGAAATTCAATCTCATTCAAGAAAGAATGGCTATCATCAAAAAAATCATACAATAATAAGTGCTGGTGGGACCATGGGGAAAAAGGAATCCTTCTCCACTTTTGGTGGGAGTGTAAACTGGTGCAACCACTGTGGAAATCAGTGTGGAGATTCCCAAAATACTATGATTAGAGGTTCCACTCAACTCTGCTATTTCCCTTCTGGGTCTTTTCTCATAAAAAATGAAAACATCATACCATAGCAATATATGTGCACCTGTGTTTATAGAAGAACAATTTGTAATAGTTAAATCTTGGAAACAACACAGATGCCCAGCAACCAAGGAATGGATACAAAAGATGTGGTATTTTTATATAAGCGAGTACTATTCAGCTATAAGGAAGGATAAACTTGAGGCTTTTCTAGATAAATGAATGCAACCAGAGACCACACTTATAAATGAAATAAATCATATTTGCATGTGTAAACACAGAATTGTCTCCTTAGTGTAAGAAACTGAAAGAGTAAATAAGATCCAAAATGTGCCATAAATATTGTGAAAGGGAAAGAAACTGCTCAAAAGGGAAGAGCAACTGGGATGGACAAAAGGAAAAAAGAAGAAAGGAAAACAATATATATACATACACAAGGTTGCTAAAATAATTGTACTACTTATTCTGTTAGTCCATTGGAAGAAACTGTTAGTGCTTATATTATTTTATCAATCTTGCCTGCATATGTCTGGTAATCTGAGCAACTATTTTGATGACAACAATATGCAATATAATAACCACTGTTAACTTCCTATCATCTTGTTTTGAAATCTTGTATCATTTTTATTGTTTTATATTTTCTTTAACATAAAAAATATTCAAGCTTATTTGAATTGAATTTTATTAATTTATATTGAGAAGAATTCTAACCAATATAATATAGATGCTCAAAGTTAGTATTTTATTAAAAGCATATATATGAACATGATATAGATTATTGCAGTGGGGGTATAGAATCAGATTATTAAGCCAGGAAATCTGTATTTGTTGGAGTGCCAGCTTCACCAAATGATAGCTGTGTATAGATGGGAAAACTATTTAATCTCTTTAGTCTCTATTTCTTCAACTATTAAACCTGGAGACAGCATAACTAAACCAATAAAAAATGACAATAGATGTGAAAATGTTTTATACAAAACAAAGATAAACACATCTATGATATGTTATTAGCAATATGAGGAAAGAATGAATGTGTCAAGCAGAGAAATTTGCTTTTTATTTTCATGAGAAAAAACCAGAAAAATCAAGAAGCAAACAAACATACAAAGCAACACAAAAGCAAAATGACAACAACAACAACCGTAAAAAACAATAGCTGTGGCCATGTTGGAACTTAGGGCACTGGGAAACCGAGCAACCAGCCTAAAGCCCTGGTAAGAGGCTGTGAGTCTACCGCCAAGCACGCTGAGAATCAAATATCCCATCTCCCACCCCCTCCCCCCTATCCCCCACTAGCAAGTGGGAGCCAGAGATCTCAGCATCTCTTGGGAGGTTGACCATATGTAATATAGCAAATAGGGGGATTTCCTTCTACCATCTCTTTGAAGGCAAATATTTTTATCACTGTTTTGCTTTGTCCTGATTAATGGTATTGCTCTACTCAATACTATGTTTTGATAAGTTCTATAATCTGTATTTCCTTTTATTTTGCTATACCTGATTGAAAGAACAACTATTGTGAAGATAACAATTTATACTATGGTACCTATTACTGTTATCCTGGTAACCTGCTATAAAGTTCTGTACCAGTTTCACTACACTGTCTCAATTGGCTTTATTCCATCCTGTTCTGTTGTATTTTACTACCTTCAAATTAATAAAAAAAATTTAAAAAAATAAAAAAAGAAACACAAACAAAACAACAACAAAAATTAGCCCTGAGCTAGGGATTTAGCTCAGCAGTTCAAGTGCTTGTTTGGTTAAGTGCAAGGTCATGAGTTCGATCCCCATACCAAAAAAAAGAAAAAAAAAATAGCCGTATTGGTTTTCAAAACAAGGTGATAGGAATTTAGCAGTGTTTGTTTTATTGCATATTGTTATCTTTAAAAGATTTTCTCAAGTACCTGATACTGGAATAAAACAAAACAGTAAAATGAAACAAAACTTTGGGTTTCAAAAACAAGACAGAATGAAGTCCCCCACAGTTGCTATAATTCTTATCATTTTCCTCCAAATATTACCACCTGTAGGCCTGCAAAGTCAATCAAACAATAGAACCATTACTTTTTATTTAACTTCTGTTTCTATCATCTCAATCTGAGTTTCTCCAAATCAGCCAGTTGCTCATGGTGCATGCGTGTGTGTGTGTGTGTGTGTGTGTGTGTGTGTGTGTGTTGTTCTTCTGGTCTCCCACCTTGAGCTCTGGCTGGCTCACTGGAAGGTATGGGTTGGCTTCTTGATTCTCTTCTCTTTCCCCATAGCTGCCCTGGCTCATGGGAAGGCCTCAAACAAGTTAATTATTAGACAATATTTCTGATGTTTCTGAATGTAATAATTTATAGATTTTGAAAATTTCCACTTTCCCTGGCGTTTAGGTTGTGGTAATTTAATACATGAATTTTAGAATAACTGAAACTTGTTTTTGTCCTCAGACACTGATTTTTTTAGATGAGCTTGTGATGAGAATGTGGGAGAATTTTGTCCTCATACTAACACAGTCACTCATCAATACACGACTTAACACAAATCACTGGACTCCCCTGGACCTCTGTATACCCACCTACACTGTGAAGAGTTTGGTCTAATTCTCTAAAATGCTTTTTAACTCAATAAATCAATAATCTTAATTGAGTAGACAGGGCAGGTACACATGCACATATAAGAATGGTTAAAAAGTAATTTAACAATGGGTGCCCACAAGGGCAGGCATTGTTTGGTGAGTCAACTGAAAGAATGGTCTGACTTGGGTGGTCCTTCTCAGAAAAAATATCGACTTCTTGACTAACAAGTCCTATGCCAAGGAACCACTCACAATAAAAAAAATTAAAAAGAAATTTTCATCACGTGGAATTGAATTGGATGCATTGATGTGCCAACAACAGATAAAGTTTTACTTGGTGTCTTGTCAGTGCCAGCTATTTCATATTTATTGTTTCATTTAATTCCAGTGGGTTTGCCAAAGGTCAGACCACTCGCAAATGGCAGAAGAGAATCAAATAAAAATATAAATCAAATAAAAGTCCAGGAAGTCCAGCCTTCCTGTTGCCTTGGCATTACTGCCTAAGTTCCACTCACTCTCCCCTTCTGCTTGCAGACTGATTTGAATCCAGACCTCAAAACACCTGCTCAACTGGCTGTATTTGTCTGCCTCCATTTTGGAGCTTGCATAACACTTTTACATTTTAAAAACTTGATTAATTGTTTAATATGCACATCCCTATTATTTTTTCTATTGTCAATATTCCAGAAACTGGAAATTTCAGTTCCTACAGATGTCTGTGTATCCTTAAGGACTAAAAGCCTTAATCAGCCTTCTTTTTCTTCAGCTGATACTTTACCCAGCTCACTCTTCCAACAGTGGTTTCTTTACAGTGAAGCATTCTCAATTTAAAGACAAGAATTCTTTCTCTGTGGGTGAGAAAACATTATCACTAAGTTTCTTTGTAATACTTCTCTCCAGTTCATCTTGTTAGTCTTCACCATACACTCCCTCTGCTTTGGCCACTGGAGTATTGTGTTGAGTTGCTCCTAATAGATGAATGCGTGGCGCTTTATTAAGATGTATGCATGTGTCACCCTGGTGCCATTCTAAGCACCAGCTGATCTGGTGGGCAGCTGTTCTTCCACTGAATTGATTCCCTCCCTGAGTTCTCTGCAAAAAAATTAAATGATCAGGTCATTCTGCCAGTGCCTGAAGAAGCTCCCCACAGTCCCCTCTTGTGAGTACTCCATGGGAAATATTCCATACAGTTAGATGGAAATAAATGGAGAGAGAGGTCTATCTATCATGCACCAGCTAGAGACCCTGGTTCAGAAAGCTCAGAAACGATAAAGTGAAGTTATATTCTTTCTCAGTCAGAGGTAATTGCTGAGTCTCACACTGCACGCAGGGATCCAGATCCAGGTAGGGGACGTCAGCCTAATGATTGGGCATGTGCCCTACTTTTCAGAAGCCTCACCCTCGAGAGCATGACTCTTCCTTCAGTACTGCTCATTAGAGGGTGTCATGTACTGTCAGTGTTGTGTCATGTACACGCGTTGAAATGATCTTTAAATTTAGAATTATGTACAGGTGCTCCTATTAACTGCTATACTGTATTTTGTTCACATGGAGAAGACAGGCATGTAGCTGGTGGAGCCCACTTGCTTCACGTATTTGTATTTTATAATCCCTGAAAGCTGTGTATAAGTTGAAGGTTTCCGACACGACAACAGATTAGCTGAGGATGATTGGCTACAGAGCATGTAATGGAGAAGCCGACATTTGGCTGGCTATATACCTTCTTTTTGAGAGCAAGAAGTTTTGGGATTCAGTAGCTCCTGATTATTTGCAAGCAATGCAAACACATGTATTAGTAAATTTAAGTAGCAATTTTGTTTTCACTGTTGGACTAAGTTGCTTTTGATTTAATACATATGATGATTCTACTTGGAAAACAGGCTGCATGAGCTATGTTTCTAATACTGGACTTCAAAGGTAAATCAAATAAATACTGCATAAAGTAGTCCCTTCTTATTCACAAAGGATTCATCCCAAGAACCCTCAGTAGGTGCCTGAAACAGAAGACAGTAGTGAGCCTTAGTATTTTATCTATGTAAGAAGATCTGTAGCCAAGTTTAATAATTAAGCACAGTAAGAAATTTTTTTTTTGGTACCAGTAATTGAACTTAGGACCTTGCACTTGCCAGGCAGGTGCTTGGGCCACTGCACTGTATCCCCAGCTAGTGAGAAATCAATAACAATAACTAATGGTAATATAGAGTAATTATGACAACATACTCTAATAAAAATTACGTGAGTGCCATCTCTCATTTTCTCAAAATATATTACTGTATTATGTCCTTCTTTTTGGGGGTGATATGAGGCACAAGGGTTATTGGTAAAGAAAGTGAGGTGCATGATGGAGGCCCTGTAACACAGTGGGAGGCTCTACTGGAAAGGTTACTCTAACACAAGCGAAGGCAGTTGACTACCAAATGACTAATAGATGGATAGCATACACAGCGTGCATAATCCGGGCAAAGGGTGACTTACGTCTTGGGTAGGACGGAGTCAGATAGTACGATATTTCATCATGCTACTCAGGATGGCAAACAATTTAAACTATGAGTCGTTTCTTTCTGGAATTTTTATTTAATATTTTCATACTGTAGTTGATTGAGAATCACTGAAATTGTGGGAAGCAACATGATGGACAACTAGGGGTAGGACTTCTGTTTTCACTCTACTAGCCTTAAGTTGCTTGAGGAATAATTTATATAAAGCAATATTAACTCTCTTTTTTTGCCATATAGTTCTGTGACTCTTGACAGCTACTGATCTGTTTCCTTGATGACAGTTTTGTCTTTATCAACACATCACATAAATAAAAGCTGACATTTCCCCCTTGGCATAAAGATTTAGAACTTCATTCTTGTGCTTGCCTATTTCAATAGTTTGTTTCTTTTAATAGACATGAGATATTTTGTTGTATAATATACCACACTTTGGTTTATTCATTCATGAGTTAAAGGACATTTTACCACTATTTTTGACTAATACAAATAAATATTCTTTTCTTTTTTGAGATAGAGTCCCCTTCTATAGTTCAGACTGGCCTTGAACTCACTGTGGAGCCCTGTATGACCTTGAACTCACAGCAATCCTCCTGCCTCAGCCTCCAGAAGTGCATGCCACCATGTCTGTCCAAATAAATATTCCTTAAAATGCTTTTGTGGTCCCACTTGACCCAGTCATTTCCTTTCTGGGTATCTTTCCAGAAGAATTAAACACATCATACCAAAGTGATATATGTGCAACCATGTCTATAAACATAACACAATTTGTAATGGCTAAATCTTGGAAACAACAGTAATGTCCATCCACTGAGGAATAGATATACAAGATGTGGTCTTTGTATATAATGGAGTACTACTCAGCCATAAATAAGGATAAACTGAAGATTTTATAGGTACACTGTTACAACTTGAGACCACACTATAAGTTAAATAAACCAGATGCACATATGTAAACATTGTATTGTCTACCTAGTGTGAGATGCTGAAATAAATAAGATCCAAAATGTACAATATATATTGCAAAATTGGGAAAAGTTGTTCAAAAGGAAAGAGAAATTTGGGTGGAAGAAAGGAGAAAAGAAGAATGGAACATCAAAAAAGAAAAATACATATATATGCAAGATAGTTAAGATAGTTATACTACTTATTTCTTTTGGTTCATTGAAAAGAAAGGTTTATGCTAATTTTTTTGGACAATTAAATGCTTATATCTTGTACTCTGAGTAATTTAAAAATAACAGTACACAATGTATTAACCACTGTTTACCTCCCATGATCTTGTTTTGAAGTTCTATTTTTTTTCTTTAAAATGAATATATATATATATATATATATATATAAAGAAATGTTTGTGTGAATACACACTTCATTTCTCTTGGGTCATTTTATAAAAGTAGAATGATTGAGTCATGTGCCAAATGTAAATTTAACTTTTATAAAAATTACAGCTGGGCATGGTAGTGCACCCCTGTAATTCCAACACTTGGGAGGCTGAGCCAGGAGGATTACTGCGAGTTTGAGGCCAATTTGGGCTATAAAGTGAGTTTGATACCAGCCTGAACCACATAGTGAGATCTTGTTCCAAAAAGACAAAAAAGAAAAGAAAAGAAAAGAAAAAATTACAAAACTGTTTTCCAAAATGATAGTGCCATATATTATTTCTATATAGGATATGAGAATTACTGCATTATATTCTTGCCAACATATGGTACAGTCAATCTTTTTAGTTAAGTGATTTTAACACATGTATAATAATACCTTATTTTGGTTTTAATTTGTATTTCCTTACCCACTCATTCAGTTATTAGCTTGAAGTTACTCAACACATCCGAAGATTTTCAATATATTTCCATATATGAATCTCTATTCTGTGTATCTTGACTTTCTACTTACATATTTACCATTTTGATAGTTGTTTTTGATTATTGAATCTTGAGAGTTTTTATATACTCTGTGTCTTAGTTACTTTTCACTAGTCGCTGAGACAAAATACCTGATGTCCAAAGTTGGGAAAGGAAAGGTTTATTTCTTAGTTTTTGGAGGTTTCAGTCCATACTCAGTTGGCTCCAAGGCAGGGTGTCATGGCGGCTGCAAACCGCAAAGCGGAAACTGGCAAGAGAGACAGACACACCTTCTTCCTGCCATTACATCACATCCTGGCTCCACCCCTTGGGAGGGTGTAGCACTGACACCGTCAATCCAAGCACTAGACAATGAACCAATCACAAATGCACAATGCAAATACATGAGGTCTGGGGCCACCGACATAAACCATGACACTCTGACTCTCAGTCCATTGTCTGATACGTATTTTATAAATATTTTCTCCCAGTTGGTGGTTTTTAATTTTCTCAACAGTGTCATTCAAAGAGACATTTTAAATTTTTATGAAATCAAAGTTTTCTTTTATCTTCTTTCTTTCATACCTTATGCTTTTTGTGCTTATTTAAGAAATCTTTACCTAACTTTCACATATATTATTTGATAAGGAAAAGCATTCTTTTCAAAACCTAGAGAAAAGAATTCTTTTCAAAACCTCTATAACTTCAAAACAACCCTAAAAATAATGGTTTTGCAAGCATTTTCAAGACAAATGTCTTATGTATAAAAGAAATCTTTTTAACCATAGCCTTTTAGTTCAGCGTGCTCTTTCTAATGAGAATTTCTCTATATTTATAGAATCATTAACAGATACTTGTATTATTTTGAATGTAAATTATCATTCGTCTCTAACACATTTGTAGGGTTTTTTCCCCTGGCCAAAACCATAAGCATATTTTCTGTTGCAACACGTTACTTGGTGTTCTTTGGCATATAGATTTTATTAGCTGCCTGTAACTACATTAGACTACAGTTGAATGAAATATTGAAAACTATACCCATGTTCTTTTTTATTTTATTTTAATTTTTTTCCATTTCATTTCAAAGGGAAAAAATAAAACAAAATTTCAAAACACACCAGTCAGGGTTCTTTTTTACTTTATATAAAGGCTGAACCAATTCTAAGATGGAAGACGCTGTTTGCATTTCTTGAAGTGATGACTTAGGTAAGTGCAATACCAGAGTTTCATTTTTAGTAACAACACCAGGCCATTGAAAATATTCTCTTTTCCTTTACTTCGGATTTTTTGGTATCAGGAATCGAACTCACAACCTCATGTTTGCCAAGTGTACTTCAGTTTTTCTTCTTTTTTTGGTACCAGGGACTGAGCTCTCGACCTTGTGCTTGCCAGGCAGGTGCTCATGCCACTGAGCTAACTCCCCAGCTACTTCAGTTTTTCAAGGGGTCCTTTTCTACAGTTTCAGTTTTGGCATGGCATAATACAAGAGCTTGTTAAAAACTATGGTATGTGTTTAAATTTCTAAAACTGACGATAGTACAAGATGCATGGCCATTTACCACCCTCAGAATATGCCCCCTCACATCAAACAAATTAATTGTTTTTGCTGCTTTCTGAAGTAGTTCTGGAAGTTCTTTTTCATGAGTGTCTTTATAAGGTGTGATTAGAAAGGAATACAGTGGATATTGGTGAAAAGTGCCAGCCAACAGCAAGGCAGGCTCATGAACACACTACAGTGTGTTCTCATTACCTTCTTCACTCCATCTGGTGTCCTATGACTTCTGACTCTTCCCCAAGTCAAAATGTCATGAAAAGTAAGCACTTCGAATGGATTCAGGACAGTTCAACTCCAGACGCAGAAAAGGAGTTTCCTAAGTGCTTCCAACAGTGGCAAGGGTCACGGGAGAAGTGTGTTCAAAGGAACGTGGGGTATTTTAATGAGGATTAATGGTGAAATGCCTATTACTGTAATCATTTTATTTTTTATTTTGCTTTATTTTAGACTTTTTTTTTTTTGGTACCGAGGATCGAACTCACGACCTTGCACTTGCCAGGCACGCGTTTATGCCACTGAACTAAATCCCCAGCCCCTATTTTGCTTTATTTTAAAGAGGAGAAAACCAAGGAAAATAAAACAGAATAAAACCAATGAAAAATAAACCAGTATAAGTGATACAGGACTTTGAAACCTTACAAAACCAACAATAGTTACCATAATGCCTTTTGTTGTTTTCAAAATGGTTGCAGATACTTTTGGACATAGTAAAAACAGAACAGAACAGAATACAATAGAAACAACAAAACCAAAACAGTGAAAGCAATAAAGGACTTCAAAACGAGCCACTAGGAAATCCAAAATGGCTACCATAATATGTCTTGTTATCTTTCAAATAGCGCCTGCCATCAGATTTAACGTAATCAAACAAAAAAAAAGAGTAAAACCCAACCCAACAAAACACTGAAAATGATGAGGTTTCTCTGCCAGGATCGCTTCCTGGTGAGGCCTGGATAGCTCCCCCCATGCAGTCTGGGAATGGCACTGACTCACAGAGAGAAGGTTGGGTGTGGCTGTCCCTATGCCAGCATGGCATGGTTTTCCAGGCGGGTATCACCTCCTGGGAAGGCCCCTGGTTCTCTCCCCTGCAGTCCATGAATGGCACAGACTCATGGAGAGAGGCTTGGGTCCTATAATCATTTTTAAAATTTAAACATTCACTGTATTTTTTTTTTTGGTTATCCTTTGTATGTTCCATAAAACATTTCACAAACATGTAAGACTCTGCATAGAAACAAATCACAAACAACATAATTAACAACTTACTTCATTGAACCTAGTATCTGTTTTCTCTTTAGTTCTTAATCTAATTATTGGTTATACCAGATGAATATTCATAATTCTTTGACAAGAAAGATTGCGTTTTGATTTCTTCTCTACATAGACAGCTATTTCCTCTTTCAGCTGTATCATCAGGATGGCCATTGGACTCTCTTTTACCTTCTACTGTGTCTGTATGTATTTTTGTGTGTGGGATTATGAGTTTCATGAGGTCAATGATCATGCTCTACTCACTTTTATATCCCTGGTAACCAGCATTGGACTTTCACACAGGCACTGGGCACATAAAGGTATCTGTTAAAGTGATGTCAGGATTACTGCAAATTCATGAAAAAAAATTTTTTTAAACTTTTTAGACAGAGTCTCACTACGCAGTTCAGGCTGGCCTTGAACACACTTAGGCCAGGCTGGTCTCGAATTTGCAACAATCCTCCTGCCTCAGCCTCCTGAGTGCCAGGATTGCAGGTGTGCACCACCATGCCCGGCTTAAACTAATGAAACATTACTGTTCAGTATTCATTTGTCCTCTGGAAACAGAAGGCAATGATTCCTGGAAATCAAAAGCTGAATTTCGGAGTCAGACAGTTTTGGACTCAAATTTCAGTTTTGTCATACACTATGTATGTCACTTTACACAACAAATTCATCTTTTGCACATCAGTTTCTTCATTTATAAAATAAAGAAAATGACACTTCACTTGAGGCTGTTTGAAGGTAGTTGTTAGCAGTAGTGTCATGAAAACGTATATCCAAGTGTTTTTTACATCATCACAGTTTTCTGCATTACAAAAAATGTAACATATTGAATTTACACACTACACTAAAAATGCCTTATTTGTTTTAAACCAAAAAAAATTTTTTTGTTTTGTATCTTGTATGTTACCTAGAATTTCCCTCACCTATCTGAATTCCTTTCCCAGGATTACAAACCCCACTGTATCTGCTTGCTTTGCCCACATTTTCTTAATAGTGTGTTATAAATGATTCTCAAATCAGTTATGAAGAACATGACTTCCTGCACAAAAAGTTCACAGAAGGGATACCTGTGCTTTCTGCATTCCACTCACAAATATAAGATTCTCATCTCTGTTCTGCTTCATTCGGAATGAGATATATTTACAACAGAAAAGTAGTCATAACCCTTACAGAATCCCATAGATATGTTTGTAAAAATGTTCTCATAATTTTAAAATACTTGATTGCATTACCTGTATGTATCTATTTGCATGTAGGATGCCGTGGCCAAATGCACATGATACCTTGCATTTATTCACGCACTCATCTATTAATTCATTTATATACTGCTTTATTTTTCCTTTTGACTTGTATTTATTTAGTTTAATTTTCCCATCATTTTACTTTCTGCATCTTTACATATTGTTTTCTCCTGATAATTTTAGTAGGGACTGGGTTAGAAGTCAGAAAGTTTCTGTTAATTCTTAGGCACCTACTTCATGCTAGTCACTGAGCTCAGGCCTAAGAATTTCTACTCATGTGCAAACTCGTTCCTTATAAATGACTTAAATTATAAAATTATGGATTAAACCTACATAGAAAGTTTTTATTTTCTGAAAAATAACACAACTGTAACATATATAGTATATATAGTATAACTCAATCTTTGGAGACAGGTAAGTTTAACTAGCTTCATGGGCGTGTAACCAACCTTCAGCCAGCCTTTAAAATCTCCCCAAACCCTTCCAATTTTCTAACCTCCTACTGTCATTAAGACATTGTATCTGTGCCATCGGTTTCCAGACTTCTTGTGAACTGAGGAATTCAAAGCATGGCAGAGGTAATAATTCCTAGGACAGTACGTTACTTTTGATTTCTCTAGTGAGTGTTCGTGCCAATTCTTAATTTGGCTCAGTAGAGCTGAATACCTATATTGTTGCATCTGGTAATGTACCACAAGAAAGCCAGGATTCCGGTAGTCATCTGGGTACCTTTTTACATGAATCTTTGTTTTTATGGACAGATGGCATCCACACAGAGCAGTCAGGTTCACCATCCTCAGATGGTGAGATTTTGCCCCTCACTTCCCTTCTTGGTTCTCTGAACCTCTTTCCCTTCTTTCCTCCTCTTTTGAAAGGTCTCCCCACTGACCATAAAGCACATACATCAGCTCTTCATTTCTCTGAAGCCATAGGCCGATGTGTTCATTACTCTGTTCTTTGCTTCCTTGAAGCAGAATAATTGATTTGCCCATATCTAGATGTATACATTATGTATTAGTAGATGAGAAATCACATACAAATGGCAAGACTTGGCAGGAGGCATCAACACAGATTAGCTCGAGCTGATCAAATAATAACCACAAGTCAGCTCTGTTCTCTGCTCGATGGGTCTCCAGAGGGAAATCAGTAGAATCTTTTCTATTTTTCAGAATGGATTTTCCTTTCTTGCCCTCTTAATAAAAACATTTTTTTCCTTGGGCATTCTGGGGGTAAATTTAGTCCTAATCAGTAATACTCATCAAGGAATTAAATATTAAAAATCAGAAATATGACAGGACTGTCAGAGTTCAGGGAATAATGGCAGGAGAGTTGTGCTAGCATTAAAGTACCAATTAAGCATGCTCGAAGTGCAAAGTGGCACCTGGGAAAACCAGAAGGAGTAGGTAACTGACAGGTTGGCCCTGAGAAGATGAAAGGTTTTCATGCACATACTAAAGTAATAAATAGAACCTGAGGAGGAGTTGCTAGTATTTTCTGGCTGAGAGAAAATGTTTTGTCAGCGATGGGCTGGAGGCCAGCAGTGTAAATTTTCCCTCAACACTGAATAGCGAAAAAAGGTCTTTGCTCTTCTTATTTGCCATGCAACATATAGAATCTGGGTGGGTTTTTGACCAGGCTAAGTTGTGACATCTTTTAGAATCAAAGGGAAAAGAATGAGAAGCTTTTGAACAGATCATTGCAATTTTTTGGGGAGTGGGGGTTGCTATGTAGTTCAGGCTAGCCTTGAGCTTGTTCTGTAATCCAGAGAGCCTTCAAACTCACGGGGATCCTCCTGCTTCAACTTCCCAAGTTCTGAAATCACAGGTTTGCCCTGCCACACTCAGTGCAAAATGTCACTGTGGAATGGGAATTTCCACTTAGCTCACTGCATACCAGCTGACTCCAGACACTGTGACATTCTGCTCAGCTCTTAACCTGTTGTTAGTGGTGGGAGGGGTGGAGCTAAGGGAGTGGAGTGCAGTTGGTGAGCAGGCTACAGTTACCAAAACAGCCAGGTACAGGACATCAAAAGACTATGCTAGCTGAAGATTAACATTCCGGGTAAGAAAAATTTACAAGGGTGGACCAATCAGGGCAGGCAGAAAAATGTACTGTAAACCAGGGAATATGGATTCAGTGAAAGGAAAGATGGAGAAGCATGTAAAAGCAAGTTCCCTGGCAACAGGACAAATCATCAAATTCTGCCTATTAACCTCCTTCCATTGCATGGCAGTAAGTGGATTTTTAAAAATTTATTTCCTTTGACCTCTTCTGATGTCTCTCATTCCTCTCTCTGCACTCCTGTGGACCAGGGTTAGATGGCAGTAAGAGCCTGGACTAACAGTTCAAATGGCATTCATCTGCCACCTAACCATTCAAATCACACCAACTTCTACCCTCTAACCAGGGTGTGCCACCTCAGACAAGCTTGTCCACCCTTCTGAGCCTCCACTCCTTACTAAAATGACAATGATTCCTTCTTTGAAAAAAATGTTATGCTGGTTAAATACCATAAGGCACGGAAAGCCCTATAGAGTTAGACATGGGGAATTTATGATGCTCTAGGTGTTAGCTTGGCTTCTTAACAAGAGTGTGGCAGAACCCAGCTTAGGTGTGTGTCCTATTCATTAACTGACTTTTTATTGGGAAGGATCATCCCTAGTAGTTACCAGGTCTACCGATGTTCCTTATCTACCATCTTGACATTCCCTGAGCAGAAGGTTATTTGTCATTCTGTGGGTTCCTCCACGAAATGCCCGTTATTCATCTTGACGATTCCAATGTTTGTTCTCCCTTAGCCTTTTGTTAATCGTATGAAAAGGTATAAACTCTTTAGGAAGAAATCTAGGCAATATTTCTTCTCCACTATTCAGCGATTGCTCTGTAACTCAGGGACCATTTTAAACATGATTCACATTGTGCTGGATGATCAAGAGTTAAATCAACAGATAGTGAAAAAGTTCTGACACTACCTATTTTTAAAGTACAGCTGTTGAAATCCAACACCATTTTTCTGGGCATAAAGCATTTGGTTAAGTGTTTCAACATCAACTAATATGTAGGATAATGCACTTTGAATTCAGCACAAATAGCATATTTCAATAGCTAAGCACCATTTAGTACTCCCAGGCATAGAATAGAAAAAGATGTTTCTGGTTCTCTTTTATTTTTTTTTTTCTCCCTTCAGTTATCTCCCTATGTGAAAGAGCAGGATCTGTAAACACAAACAATAAAGAGCTTGCTTTAAAACAAATAGTTGGTTGCAATAACTACGATCTAAGAGGAATAGCTGACCTTTACTGGCATACAGTTTGCTTTGCCTGAGGAGACTCGATTTTTCAATGTGATCATCTTCATGGGTAAATCTCCTTTTCTGACAGTGTTTTTATCCTTGTGGTCTGTCAGCTCTTGCCTGGCACCTCCTGCCCTTTATTTCTGTTTCATTGCAAATTGAAAATATCCTATTCGGAGCATTTCATTGCTAATGTCATTCCATTTCAACCAGGTGGAGGCCAAATGTGCCCAGGGAATGACAATGAGAAAAGGCCACACCTGAGCTACCCCTTGACCAAGAACTCCACTGGCCGGCCAGTGAGGGGGCACTGTAAATAGATCAGTGGCTCAAAACCACGGTGTCTTCATCATTGTGACTTCGAATTTCCCTTTTCTTATAAGAAGCTGTGTTTGTTTCAAAATCATTTCTTTGACATGAGATATTTAAGATCACAAGAGAATTAAATGATGAGATCAGAAGTATCAAAGATTGATAATGTAAAAATATGAGGACAGCCACGTAAAGTGAATGTCTTTTTGAGTTATTTCCTTCAAAAATTCCTTTTTATTTACAAACCAAGTTAAGTTTAGCACATGACGGGGAGGTAAATGTGACAGCAAACAAAGTCTTTTACTAAAGTAGTATTGTGGGCCTGGAATGTCAGAACCAGGTATCGAACCAAAGTGTCTACTAGTTTTAGTCCATGTGCAGATACCTGTGACCATTAAATGGCAGACACTGATTTTGTTTTCAGGTTAGTGATTGTGTCAGATGTCTTCTTGGGACTCCTGTCACTGGGACTAAAATAACCAGCCCCTGCAATTTAAGGGATGAGAGGTTTATTTTGGCTCAGTTTCAGTGGAGTCAGTCTATGATTGGCTGGCTCCAAGGCAAAAATGGCATGGCAGAACAGCATGCCAGACAAAAACTTACTGACTACATGATGGCTGGAAGTAGAGAGAAAAGAAGAGCTAGTGACAAGAATAACCTATGTGAAGCCACCAGAGTCCATCCTCTTCTGACCAGGCTCTACCTCCTAATAGCATCTTAAGTTATTGAATTCATGTAATAGATGAATCCATTGATGACTATAGCCTTGACCCAAATGCATGAGAATCTGGGGGGACATTTTACATCTAAACCGAAACACCTGCCACTGTACAACTCTCTGATTCTGTTTAACTTGACTAATTATAGAAGTTTTGGTTTAATCATGTTCCTTTTAATAAAACAGGTTAGATATCTCAGGGAAACTATTTGAGGAGGGTAGGTGCAAATATGGAAGTTGCATATGGTTATTCCTTACAGAATGCAGTGGGATGAAACAGGCACTGGTAATTGTCCTTCACTGATCACCTGGTCCAAATGCTTTCCCTTCGTCGTCTCATTGGTTCCTCAAACTGACTTGGAAACATTCAGGCATCTTATGGAAGCAGAAGCTCAGAGAGGTTAACTGACTCATTTATAACCTTTGGTGATAAGAGACAGAGATAGGATTTAAACTAAGCTTAACCCTACGGCATGTGCTCTTTGTAGCCCATATTGCAGTGAAGCAGGAAACACAGTAAAAAGAATGGAAGAGACTGGAGATGTAAGCAGCAACATAGGCATCTGGGTGTCACAGCTGAGGTCTTATATTTTCCTCAAGGGTCCGTGTGTTGCAAATATGGCCCTCAATACAGCAGTGTTCAGAGGTGGGGCCTTTGAGAGGTGATTGGTCATGAAAGTCCTGACCTCATCAATGGGTGAATCGACTGGTAGAAGTACAACTTCGTGGGGTATTGGGAAGTGGTGGAAACTTAGGAGGTAGAGACTCATTGTATAATGCAGGTCATTGGGGATTTGACTCTGAGGAGTATGTTTTGTTCCTGACTCTCTCTTCACTCCTACGCGAGGCAAGAAACTTTCTTCTGTCTCATTCTTCTATCATAATCGTCTGTCTTGCCACAGCCCTAAAGCAGTTGGACCAAGCAGCCATGTATTAAAACCTCTGAAACTGTGGGCCAAAATAATTTCTCCTTTTCAGTTGTTTTCCTTGAATATTGCATCACAGCAATGGAACACTGACTATTACACAAGGAAACTTCTTTTTCAGAATGACAGGAACACCTTGAAGGATGGGTAAGACTTTGAAAATGATGAAAGTTGAGGAGAAATGGGAGGGGTAGGCTATAAGCTGTAAAATGAGTAAATAGATGAAATAGAGGAAAATGCGTTGTTCAAAATTGGCAGAAAATTCAGTGTGACTCAAATGGAGGCTGCAGGGAGTAAAAAAGAGCGCGCAAGAAATGAGAAGCCTGAGATGTGGGTAGAGGGCTTTAATTGCACGGCACAGTGTGTGACTGAGGTCTAAGTGGCTTGCACCATCCATTACGGGGTTTAGAGGAGGGAAAATGCAATGTGAGCATTTGCTCTTTGAGCCACTCTTGTGGAGGAAATTCTATGTGATAGTACATCTCCCTGGGTCTGTCTCCCTGCGTGCCCTTTGAGAACACACATCCTGGCTCTGGGTGTAGTCAAGCACTTAGGGAGTCTGCTAGTGGATCAAGGCACATTCTGTCATTGCTCAAACTCAGGATTATCTCCTCCCTCAGCCAGCACAGCTGCCAGCGATCCTGGAGGAGTCGGAAAGGGTTTACCCATTCACGCATTTACCAGGCAAAGCAGCACAGAGGCTGTTTGTGAGGAAGACAAGATAACAAGCTTCTAAAGGAGAGAGAGGAAGTGATAGCACAAAAACCAAACTGCATGACTGGGTATACATATGTGCATGTAAAAATTATATATCTATATTTTTTCTTCTTAGCTGGATCTTATCATTTAGCTCAGTGCCTTATTAAGGAAATAGATGCTTTACTAAAAGAAAATTGTTATCAGGATTGAGGTGGGGAAGTTCTTCACTTTCACTCAACCAAAGCTGTTTTCAGAGAAGGGGGCACGCAGGGTCAGGTGGGTTTGTGGGGGGTTGTGTCTGGGTGCACAGGGAGATCTCTGCATTGGGAGGTTCCAAGGCAGGCCAAGCAAGCAGGCAGGCAGTTTGGCAAAAAGATACCTCCTCTTGTTCCAGCAGGAATGCAGGCTGCATAACACAAGAAGGTTCTCATTCAATTACCTGGTAAGAATTTTTGTGGGTTGTCCTTTGACCTGTGCAGCAGTGGGGCAGACTAGAAAGTAGTAAGCAGGTCCTAGGCTAAAAGTAATTCAAGTATGTGGTACACCTGTGTTAAGCACTTGTTATAGGCTAAGCTCTGTGTTAGGTGTGCAGGCTCAAGTAGAAAAGGAGATAACATGTCTGCTCTGCACGGCACTTACACTCTCTTTTGATCTGCTGATTCTGACTCATCTACTCTCCACCCTTCTCAGTGAATCTCTGAAGAGAGCTCTACTTAAAAGATCTGTGTGGTGTGACCCACAGCCCAAATCTGGTCTAGCAGCTCGTTTTATATAATCCAACGTATAGGAATGGCCTGTGCATTTGCAAATGGTTGGGGAAAAGAAAAATAATGCTTCATGATATGAAAATTAGGTGAGATTTAAAATGTGTTGATCATGAGGTCTTATTGGAACCCTGCTACACACCTTAGTTTGTATATAATCTGGAACTGCTTTCAGTTTACAATGGCAGAGGTGAGTAGGTGTGATAAGACACCACAAGGATTGAAAAGCCTAAATGTTTGCTGTCTGGTCCTTTCCAGATCCCCAGTCTAAAGTCTCAGCCCTTGCACACCACATTCTTTTCCCAGTTCACTCCAGTCAGACTCTGTCTCCAACTTTCTGCGGCGATTATTCCTGTCAAATAAAACTGTGTTTTCCGTATTGCCTGATCCCTGGATGTTTCTGTAACTTGATCTTTCAATGGCATTACACACAGTTGGCATTTCTTTCCTTAAAATATTTTTTCCTTGCTTTTATGACACTTACTTTTTTCTCATTGCTTCTCACCTTACTGCCTGCTTTACCAACCCACCATAGTCAAGGTAGAGAAGAGTTTGCTGTACTTCTGTATCCTGTACCTGCCTCATGTGAGACATTCGAATGTCACAGAGCCTCTCTCTAAAGCTATGCCCACATCTTCCCCTCTCCTCCCAGATTTCTTCCTCACAAGCTCTGCAGTCCCCTTGCTCTTCAGCTGCACAAAGGCAAACATCGCTGTAGTTTTGCACAACTGTGTTCTGTGATTTGGTGACTGCTCCCTGGTCTCTATCCTTGACTCCATGCAGGAACATACATGTGTGGTCTGGATATGAAGAGATGTGGATCCAGTGCCCTACTGCAGCACAGTTCTCAAAAGTGTGAGCTCCAGATAGTGCAAGAACTATAACCTTTGGGAGGGAAGAATAAAACCACCTGTGGACTGAAACCTGGGGAGAAAGCTTTCTAATCCTGTGCAAAGAAATGCAACATAAACATTAGTGCCCTGAAATTCCTCTCAGAAAAGGGTTCACCAGCCTCAGGCGGACTGCGTGAACTTCATTTCTACCTGCGCTGTGCCGGACCCTGCGGAAGATTTCCACAGCGGGGTAGAACATATTCACTGTTCCCTGGGGCATTCTCCAGCCCTGCTGGGCTGCTTAGCATCTCTCAAGGTTTCAATTGTTTGTTATCCATAGTGCTGTACTCACAAAATTTGCAGGTTGCCGGAAATTCATAATCTTCATAATTAGTTATTTCCAAGTCTAATTTTGTGAAACTTGAGGCTATTCAGGAATGCACATGTCTTGTTATCTCAGCAACTTCTGTACTGTGCACCGTAATGCTTGTAGTGTGTACTGTGCACACAACTGAAAATTTGGGCCTGGGGTTCTAAACAAAGCCTTGACGAAGTCTGTAGTCCAAGTGAGTGGATCACTCAAGTGGCATGTTGCCTTTTTTAGTGTATGCCTTAGAGTGACCCTGTGAACCTGATGACTTTGAGTTGCTAAGTCTGAACGCATTTATTAGCAGAGATGTGAAGGAGCCCTGGATTCCTTTGACTCATGGAGCGCTGCCCCCCTCTGAGGCCCAGGGTGTCACCAGATGACCCTTGGCATTTTCCAAGTACCACAGCATCCCATAGCCTCTTTTTCTGGCCTATGGGATTGTTTCTCTGTATATTCTCAAGCTAGAGCTCTTAGGAATAGCTGAGAGTTTTGTCCTTTATTTAGTCACCCTCTCTGGGAACAACTGGATCATTTTGTTCTATTATTTTCCTCTTTGGCATGGTTATTTCATTTTGAAGGGTTTCCTGGAATAAACAGCTCCCTCATCTCTTCCTGTAATTCTCAGGAGTGGGTTTCCCCTCTCCCTGTACTACATCGGTGAGTGACAGCTACTGCCACAGCATTATAAAATGTGACAAACTGGTTATGATCTTTATGAATCTGGCATGGAATGGGTTTCTTTATTTCCAACTATATTTGCAGGGAATTGAAGATTCTCTATGAAATCACATTATGTTGAAAAAGCACTGAGTGGATTTCAGTCATCCATTGTACAAATGGTGATAAAGTGGTGCATTTTGGGGAGAACGGATGGTCAGCAGACCTTAGAGAAGGAAGAGAAGATGGTATTGGCACCCTCTGAAGGCCCAGAGACATATCTCAAGCCATACTAAGCAAATGGCTAAACTGAGGTTTGCTCTAGAAGAAACTTTAAAAGATCATGAATAATTTTTAACATTTAAAAAGATATGTAGAGTTCTCCCCAGAGAACAATTTCATCAATTACTGGTGTTGCAAACTAGAATCATACTCTTTTTCTTATGTTACAGAGTTGGTCTGCACCAAAATGTCTTCTTTATAGACTCTCATATTACGAATAGTTTTTAAAAACAATACCCTTGAAATAATTTCCCAGAATGTTGCTAACATGATCCCTTCTTCAGATATCATGAGGATTCCACACAAGATCTGTTTATAAATTTCATTCAGAAGCTTCCAAAGGCTCTTACTTAATCTTTTTTTAAAAATAGTCAAAAATATTAATTAATGATTTCTTCTGTCACAAGGATCCTTTAACCCAAAGGGAGCTGTGTGGAAGAATGATGATTGGTATGGAAGAATGATGATTGTAGTGATACTGTGGCATCATCAGACTAAGATTATGAAATCAGCTGAGGAGGAAGCGCAGACATCCTGTGCTGTGGCCAGCAGTGTTCTTGAATCAGGTGTGCTTCAAGACACCATGTGGTTCCTGGGTTCTGCATTTTCCTTCCCCCAAACACCCATGATGCTTTGCAAGACCCCCACATCTGCCTCTCTCCCCATTATCTCAAAATCCGATGTTTTAACGTGGTGTGCAGAGTTGCAGGCCTTCCTTCTCTACCCTCTCCATCACCCACTTCAATTCCATGTGCATTTAAGGCATGAGCTCACCACAGTTGTCACATTCAGTAAATGATCTGTGGTTTGGGATGTGTCTCCTGCTTCTTACCCAGGGTGTTCTTATAACCTTGCATGCCTCATCCATGTTCAGGTCAATGCTCACTGCTATTGTTTGAGTGAGGTGCCTTCCAATAATCATGTAGATATTTAATCCCTAGTGTGATGGTACTAAGAGGCCTTTGAGAGGTGACTGAGCAGAGGTGACTGGGAAGGTAGAGCCTTCATAAATGTGATGAGCACCCTTATAAAAGAGCTTGAGGTTGAAGGGAGGACTCACCTTTCTGTGTCTTCTGCCATATGAGCACACAGCATTCTTTCCCTCTGGACAACATAGCAACAAAACCTTATCTTAGCAGAGAGCAGCTCTCACCGGACGCCCGTCATACTTGTGCCTTGATCTTGGACTTCTCAGCATCCAGAGTTTTAAGAAGCACATTTCTGTTGTTTGTAAATTTCCCATTCTGTGGGCTTTTGTTACAATACTATAAAGAAAGACAGTCATGTTTGGAGGAGCACTCCCCGGGCTTCCTTCTCCATTCTGTGTACCTCAACCTGTAACAAAAATTTTATCCTTTATGTGGCTTCAAGACCTTGTGAGTGTCATTGCAGTAACAAGTGAGCCATAACACTGTCATGTGTTTAGCTGTTTTTTGTTAGGACAAGTTTGTGGTACATAATGTCTATGTTCCATGTGTGGAGTTGGTATGAATACGTGATACACATTTATCACTTTTTTCATCCTCTGTCCCTTCTCTCTCTCCTCACTTCACTCATCTGCAGATGCCCTCCATTTTTCTCTTTGTACATATTTGCAGTACACGACATTTACATTCCTTGTGTGGAGTTGGTACATATACGTGGCACATTTTAATTCCTTGTTTTCACCTTTCCTCCTCCCTGCCTCTCTTTTGATTTCCTTCTCCTTTGAGAAAGCTCTAGCTCCATATGTCCTATGATCATCTTTTATTTTGCCCTTTATTTGTATTTTGGGTTTCTCATATAAGAGAAGCCATCAATATTTAAGCTTGTGCATCTGTTTTATTTCATTTAACATTATGGTCTCAAGAGTACCATTACTTATATATCTGATCTCCTTCTTTCCTGGACTATATGTTTCTTTCTTGAGGGCAGAGATTGTATTCAATTATTTTTGGCTTTTCTAGAATCTAGGATAATATCCAACACATAGAAGGCCTTAATGAATGATTGGGTAGTTAATGATTAATGAATTAAAATAATCTTATACATTAGTTTATATTTACTGAGCTGCTGTTTCCACTGCTGTACTGAAGTTGTGGGGGAGTACAGAAGAGGCAGTTATTTTTCTATTTATAGGATCTTCATGGTTTAACTGTAAAGATAAAACTTCCATACTTAAAACAATTGGAGCATTGGCTGGCAACTGGTGTCCTAAGGCACAGTTATTGTGGAAGTGCCATATCAGAAAAGGTTTTGCGCTGAATTAAATTTGAAATGTTGCATATTATGTTCTCCTCCCAGAGATATCCATGTGCATATGCACATAAATGCTCTCAGAAATCCTACAATACAGACCCTATGTAAATTCTGAATCTCAAGTGACAAAATGGCCTTTTACTATGTGTGTGATACCTCCTAATAACCCAAGGTCCTGAGGGATTTACTGATTTAAAAAACAGAGGTAAGTGTTGAACTGTAGAGAAACAGTGGGCATGAACATGTAGAAAACTATCCTAGTACGAAGCTGGCTTGGGGGAATTAAATGAAGGGAGAGTTTGCAGTCTGGATTTATTTATCTTGCATTTACTTTTCTGTTTTCACTGCATGAAACCAACACTGGGCTGCTGGGTGACTTTTGCTGCTGTGGGAAGTTGTGGGGACCTTGCATGTTCCAGGGCACCAACTACTCTATTGTAATTATTTCACTGCAACCCTCACTCAGGAACTCCTCAACCAAACAGAAGACTTCAGCAGGCTCCAGTCAGTGTGTTGAGTTTGCCCCCTAAAATAGAGGTCTGCAGTGGGTAAATTGGAGCAGAAGTGAAACTGCCTCCAACTGTAAGACCTTGGTGAACCTGGCAATAGAGTGAGTAACCCCCTCTCCCACACAGAGAACATCAGACAGGTTGAGGAGTGTGCCAATAACACCCCCCCCCACAATTTAGAGAAATTTAAAAGAACTTATGAGACCCCTAGTGACACAGTAAGGCCACAGCTGACACAAACATTATAGCTAGGGAGATCTGGTGACCTGCAACAACCTAAAGATATAACAACAGCAGGAACTAAGAGTTGCCCTACATCAATACTTCTAGGTTAGTTAGCCCAGAAAGAATATAGGACTCACCCAACAGGCCCTGTAGGAGGAATTCAGGAGACTGGATCTCCTCTTCATTGTCGTACCCAGCAATTTGACAAACATCAACCACACAGTAGGACCCTAAAACACACACTACAGAAAGTTGTGACTGTTGGGATAGAAAGACCAGATATTTACCCAAACAGTGAAAATGATTAAACAAAAAGGCAAAATGCAGTCCCAAACATCTAGTCCATCAGGAGCAAGTACAGGTGATAATGAAATAGAGGATCTTAAAAGTCATACACCAGAAATCTCTGAAAAGATAGCAAATGATGTAAAGAAACAAATTCATGAGGCTACAGAAGAACTCAACCTAGAAATAATGTCTTATGTAAAGATAAAAGTAACAAACTTAGTAAATGAGTTGCTCAACATAGCTAGAGAACAAATAGATTAAAAAAATATAGGAGCATGGGAAATTGATTGAAACTTTGAATGAACAATGCAGAAAACAAGCAGAATCCATGAAACAAATTCAAAGAGACATGCAAGAATCAAAAAATTGTATTGAAAGCTTGCAAAGCCATTTAAATGAAGCTGAGGATAGAATTTTGGACCTTGAAGACAGGATCGCAGATAGCGATCATGAAAGCTTATAAAAACAGCAAAGCAGCATGAAATGACAATCCAGCAGCTTCAAGATGATGCCAAAAGAAACAATGTTAGATTAATAGGCATCAGTGAGGATGCAGGAGACAATGCAAAGGATATAACTAAGATGTTCACAGAAGTAATGGCAGAAAATTTCCCAAACATGGGGGGAAAATCTGATATACAAATAAGGGAGGCATATAGAATGTGAAACATACTTAACCAACATAAATCTATGCCCAGACATATAATAATTGACATCCTAGACATACAGCATAAAAACAGAATACTAAAAGCTGTTAGAGAAAAGATACAACTCACCTATCAAGGAAAGCCTATTAGAATCACAGCAGATTTCTCAGCACAAATCTTCAGGTTAAGATGAGGTTGGAGGTGAAGTATTTCAAGCCCTAAAACAAAACAACTTTCAACCCAGACTCATGTACCCAGCAAAACTGTCTTTCAAATTTAATGGAGAAATAAGATACTTCCATGACAAAGAACAACTGAAGAAATTCATGTCCCCCAAACCAACCTTAGAAAGAGTGCTGAAGGACATCCTAGATAGAGATAAAAAAGACCACAATCTCTGGAACAACAATAGAAAGAAATCACCAGGCTGTACAAGAAAGTAAACAAGGGAGAAAATCAGGAAACTAACAATAGGAACACAACATGGCAAAGTCAAGCCAGTGCATATCAGTTATATCCATAAATGTAAATGGGCTCAATTCACCTATCAAAAGAAACAGGTTGATGGGATGGGTGAAGAAACAGGACCCCACAATATGCTGTAAACAAGAAATGCATCTGACTCAAAAAGAATCTCATAAATTAAAAGTCAAAGGATGGAAAACAGTATTCCATGTAACAGGAACCCAGAAAAAAGCAGGAGTAACTATTATATTTGCAGACAATGTGAAACTTCAAACCTAAAATGATTAAAAGAGACAAAGAAGGTCACTACATACTCATAAGTGGAAAAATTCAAGAGGAAGAACTAACAATTATAAATATATATGCATCAAACACAAGCACACCTAACGATATAAGACAGATACTAAAGGACATGAAAAACCAAATACATAAGAACACAATTATTACAGGGGACCTTAACAGCCCATTGTCACAAAGAGATAGATCAACTAGACAAAAAGTCAGTAAAGAAATAGTAGAACTGATTCATATCTGCAAACAATTGGACTTAGAAGATGTTTACAGAGTGTTGCACCCAACCACATCAGAATACACATTCTTCTCAGTTGCACATTGCACATTATCCAAAATATAACATATATTAGCCCATAAAACATTCTTTTTTTAAATAAAACAAAAGAGGGCAGAACAGAGCAGATCAGAACAGGACAACATAGGCAACACGGTACTTTACATTAAAACAACCAGACATTAACAGTAGCTATCACAATATCTCTTTCTCTGCTATAGTTGAGCATAGTTTCAAATACAATAATATCAAACATAACAAAATAGTATAAAACCATTCAAAGAGTGAAAGAATTACAGGGCATTTTGAACCAAATAACAGAGAATAATCAATGGGTCAAATAATATCTCATTTTTGATAAAAAATTTTGTTTATACTATCACACATATTCAAATCCCAATAAGACACAATGTAATAGGTAGAACCAATGGTAGTAGAAGAATACAAGCATGGTAGGACTTCTAAGAAGGATGATATTAAATTAGCAATAGCTTTCATAATGTTTTGTTTTCTTCAAAACAGCTGTTCATACTATCACGCATGATATAGTAAAAAAAAAAACAGAATAAAACCATTCCAACTGATGAATGAAAACATTGAAAGGCTTCAAAGCTATGAGATGGGGACTCATGCTTACCATAAAATCTTATATACTCTTATCAACTCTCATACCAGGGAGACTATGCGGTATTTACACATGTGAGTCTGGTTTCTTTTGCTTATGAGTATGGCCTCAAGTCATGTCCATTTATTTATAAATATCTCAATGTGGTCATTCTTTATAGCTGAGTAGTACTCCATTGTATAAAAATGCCACAACTTTTTTATCCATTCCTCAGTTGATGGGCACTTAGGTTGTTTCCAAGATCTGGGTATTACAAATTGTGCTGCTATAAACATGGGTGCACATGTATCATTGTGGTATGATGCTTTCAGATCTTCTGGGAATATGCCTAGAAGTGGGATAGCTGGGTCAAATGGGACCTGAAAACCCAGCTTTTTGAGGAATCTCCAGACTGATCTCCACAGTGGTTGTACCAGTCTACACTCCCACCAACGGTGCAGAAGAGTTCCTTTTCCCCCACACTTGTTGTTGGCAGTTTTTTCTATTCTGGCCATTCTTTCTGAGGTGAGATGGACTATCAGTGTGGTTTTAATTTGCATTTCTCTAATGACTAATGATGATGAACATTTTTTCATATATTTATTTGCCATTCGTATTTGTTCATCTGAGAACTGTGTATTCATTTCAGATGCCCATTTTTGGATTGGGTCTTTGAATTTTGAGGGTCTGAGTTTTTTAAATACTTTATAAGTTGTAGACAGAAGTCCTTTGTCTGAAGGACAATCCATTAAGATTTTTTCCCAATTCATGGGTTTTCTTTTCACTCTGTTGGAAATCTCTTTTGACATGTAGAAACTCTTTAATAAGATATGGTCCCAGTTATTTATTCTGGGAATTATTTCCCATGCAGTTTGATTCTTGTTCATGAATTCTCTACCTACCCCTATATCTTCAAGGTTTGGACCTACTTTTTCTTCCAACAGATTTAGTGTTTCTGTTTTAAGATTTAGATCTTTGATCCATTTCGATTTTAGTTTAGTAGATGGTGATAGGCATGGGTCTAGTTTTAGTCTTCTGCATATGGATAGCCAATTTTTCCAGCACCATTTGTTGAAGAGACTGTCATTCTTCCAGCAAACATGTTTGTCCCCTTTATCAAAGATAAGGTGGTTGAGTGAGTTTGTGGTTGTGGTTGTATCTTCCAATCTATTCCATTGATCTTCAGGTCTGTTTTTATTTCAGTACCATGTTGATTTTATTACTATAGCTTTGTAGTATAATTTCAAATAAGGGATTGTGATGCCTCCTGCCTTGCCTTTGCTGCTTAGAATTGCCTTTGCTATTCTAGGTCTCTTCTGGTTCCAGATGAATTTTAGGAGTGATTTCTCTAGATCTATGAGGTATGTTAGTGGTATTTTGATTGGGATTGCATTGAATCTGTATAGTAATTTTGGGAGAAGGGCCATTTTCATAATGTTTGTTCTTCCTATCCATGAACAGGGGATGTCTTTCCATTTGATGAGGTCCTCTTCGATTTCCTTTTTCCTTGGTAGGAATTTGATGTTCCATCCATAGTAAGAAGTTTTTTCAAAGCTCTCTGATTGACTCAACCCATTTTCTCACTAATAAAGTTTTTCTATTCTAATCCAACTCTACAACAATCTCTGCACTTTATACTCATTGTCTGAGTTACAGGACCTTGATTCTTTACTTTTCTTTGTGACTCTTATTTAGTCCTCTAGCAAAAGTCTCATTAGTCTCCCTCCTTGTCTGTATGTTCTGAATCTCTCTTCTGTCTCTTTTGCATCACCACTACTGACACCTGTGAATTTCAGATGCAATAAAATAGATTTGCTTCCTTCTGCCCAGCTGAATGGGAAAGGGAACACCTAAAACAAAGGAACCTGCACCGAGAGAAGAGGCTGTGGAAATATTGTTTACACAGATGGGGTGCTGTTCATGAAAGGCTTTGCTTTGATTTGAAAAGAAATTGAAAGTAAACAGAAGCTTTGATTATCCAGCTAATCAGGCTGCAAGAGGGTCCCAATAAGACTGAATTGAACTCTGTTTTCTCTCCCTGTCCCTAGTGGTAGACTTCTTCTTTTGAGATTTTCTTTCATCTCCTGTAAAGACAGTTTTATTGTCAAATTCTTTTCATCTACCTGAATTTGCCTTTAAGCACTTGCCTTGTAACCTTTGATTTCTCTGCTTGAAAGAAGGGGTGAAATCATGAAATACTAAAGTGATGTTGATTTCTAGAACTTACATTTGCTTTTGCTTCTGTTGCTGTTGTCATCATCAATTAACTTGTCCTCTACTTTTTGCTTCCTTTCTTTATTCTTCCAAACATATATGTTCTCCAAAGTTGCCTGAGTGGGGAGCAACTACTCCAATTTTAACTATTCCTATATGTATAAATGTATGATATATATATATATATATAATTTTTACTGACACATACAAATATGATACTTAGAAATGTTTATAGAGTAACATGTGATGTTTTGATACAAGTATAAATAAGGATAAATATATCTGTTTTCTCAAAAGAACAATGTTTCAGGGAAAATATTTGTTTATTGTGAAAACAAAATCCTTCTAGATTTTATTATATAATCATGTACAGTCACCCTACTATTTAATAGAACCCCAGAACTTCTCTCTTTCAAC
This sequence comes from Dolichotis patagonum, assembly GCA_004027295.1. Classification (NCBI taxonomy): domain Eukaryota; kingdom Metazoa; phylum Chordata; class Mammalia; order Rodentia; family Caviidae; genus Dolichotis; species Dolichotis patagonum. Next base: position 102,922 of record PVJX010000008.1, on the reverse strand, counting down.
TAACTATAAATTAATATCCATTAATCAGCTCTTCTCTTTCTCTCCCTCCTAAGTAGTTTTAGAACAAGGAATTGACAGTGTGATTACATTTTGCCAAATGTCCCAGTCCACATTCCCATCAATCCTTACCTGGGTTGTTCTAGAGCCAGCTAACCAGTATCTTTGACTCACTTATTTTGGCTCTTATCCAATATGATATAAAAATACTAGAGTGATATATTTACAACTTAGACAGTGTGATTCCCCTTAGAAACTTCCCACAGTCTTCCCACCAATTCCAAGTGTCACTAGTTTCCAGCCATACTGATCTCTCATTTCCTGGACCATCTCAAGCTCAATCACTCATTTTGAACTTCTGAGCCCTCGTTTATTTTCCATTAGCTTCCTTCACATTGTTTAATTCTCATCCCAGGGGCTACCTCTTTAGAGAGGACTCCAATGAGCACCATTCCCAAAGTGAATCCACTTTATTGCTTGCTGCCATCACCTTACCCTGCTTAGTTTCCACTACGACACTTACTGCAATCTGAAATCAGCATGTCTATAATATTTGATTTTCTTGGAACAATCTCTTTGGCTTCCCAGTATGATTATAAACTCTTGAACCTGGTGACCTTATGTGTCTGGTTTGCCACTATATCCCAAGCACCCAACATAGGACTGGAACATGAATTACTGAATTAATGATTAGTTTTCTAGATATATTTTCTAACTGCATTCTTTTTGCAAACATATATGTGCTTTTGCTTGTAGAATTTGGCCAAATGATTGATTCATCTGAATTTATCAGTTAAGTGATGCCAATTATTGCTCAGATGCTCATATTATCATGGAGTGGATTAAGCTAATCTTAATTCTGGGCTTTCATAACATATTAGGCTGACTACTGGTGCTTATTTGCCAGCATCAGTGAAAACTCTTTTGTGAACATGGTGGGAATACAGGCGTGATGGCAGCCCCAGCCTGCGGTGCCACTGACCGAAACTCCTGAGTGGATGCATCTGAAACCCAGGGAGCGGCCCTTCCCTGCCATCCTTCTTGTTTTCATCAGTTACATCAAAGTCTTGAACATTCTTCAGCACAATGCTTCCTTTAGGGATAGACCGTCCTAGCACAGGAGAACAAAGGCAACAAGTGACAGTCTACCTTAGTGACTCTTCCAAGTGTGGCTGGAATGTCATTCAATAAAGCAGATGACTTCTCAGGGAGACTGAACTGAGACATTCATGTGAAGCAAAAGAGGAAGTTAAATGTGGGCTGTCAGTCTGAGCAATGCCCTTGCAAGATGGATGATACCATCTTCCCTTTTCAATAGCCTTCCTGGCATCTAATTTGCATGAGTTGTGAGATAAGGCTCAGCTCTGTCTCATTTACAAATCTGGAAACATAAGGGACAGACACTGAGGCATCCACCAGTAAATCCAGAAAGCATAGCAAGGTTAATCTTTCTCTATTAGAGACAAAACCATGTGCTGGTCGCTTCCTGGATGGGAAGAAAGAACCTGTGAAATTGAATACTTTTCCAAATTCTGAAACTGGTCAGATAAAGAGATTGACTGTTCTGTGATGAAAAGCAGAAACCTTCCTATTAATAGAAGAATAAAATTCTCCTCAAGCAAAAAAAAAAAAAAGACAAAACAAAACAGATCAACAACAATCAAAATCAAATCAATCAACAGGGCTGATGGTCATAGCTTTGAGATATTTTCAAATAGTTACTAAAACTGTTTTGCTTTTCTTTATATCTTTTTCTTTCTTTTTAAAATTTCATATTCATCTTATGGATTGCTGGATCTGTGGCATTCATTGCTTGAAGTTAAGGGGGGAAAAAGAAAGTAAGGAGAAAAAAAAAGAAAAAAAGAACTTTTGAATAAGAGTACTCATGGGATAAACAAGATTTCAAGGACTGCAAGGTAGGTCTAAGCCAGCAAGCAGGCCAGAAGACCTGGTCAGGTTTCCTAGGTTGGGAGCTAGAAAAGAGTCTGAGAAACAGTGTAATGTTGGGCTCAGTTATCCTGGGTCCCTGAACAAGCAGGAGCGAGAGAGGGTCTGTCTTGATCTACTCCTCTCTGGTTAATTTGGGACAGGAAAGGCAGTAAATAATGGCAAGTATGACTGCAGATTTTGTGCTATTTCCAATATAGAATTTCAGAGAGGTGGCAGGACCCCAGAAGGAAGTGTCAGCGAGCCAGAGCAAACAGGGCCACACAGAGCAGCTAGCCTTCCCGCCATCGGTCATTAATGCAGCAGCAGGATGGCCCTGTGTGTCTGTGAGTGCAGAGGGGGTGGAGGCTCAGTCAGTCACAGATCTCCTGTGCCTCCACCTGGGATGACCTTGGTTGAATGACTTACTTGTTTGGAGCAAGGTTCTGAAGTAGGTGAGAGAAAGCTGGATTCTCAGAGACTTGATGGAGAGTGACCCCATCAAGTACAATCCGGTGAAGTAATGATCAAGAACCAGGAGAGAAGGGGACACCACTGAGGAAAAGCAGCAAGGAGCAGACAGTCACAGTGAGACTCCACGCTCTGGCGTCGTGCATCACTCCGGTGTGCATCATTACAACAGCCTGACTTTCACCTGCTAGAAGGCTTTTCTTGAGCCTAGATCTTTTTATGCTTTTGTATCAGACAGGCCAGCAACAGTGCCAGAGAATGAGGACCACTCCTGCCCCAGCAGTCACCCTCTACCCGTACCGTAATAGGAGGTGACCTATTACAGAAGGACCACTGAAGCTCTCTTGTACTCAGGTGGGAAAACTCAAAAGAGTGTGTTCTACATTGATCTTCAGGGTTCCCCAGCAGGAAGATGCTCATTATCCATAACAACTGCTTCGCCATCCCTTCCCCAATTTGCTCGCCATCCCTCTGCCAATGTTTCCTGGGATCACCTCCAAACTAACTATGTGCACTTGAATTGTGGCCTCAGGATGGTTCTCCAGGAGAACCCAGACACTTACAATCAGACCCAGCATGCATACATACAGTGCAGACCCACCGTACCAAGATGGGACATCATATAATTCCACTGGATTTGTCACAACTGGGGTAAAGAAATGGTAACTAAAATAACCAAACTGAGGTTTTTATCAATCTGGCTTAAAGGTAACTGAAGATGGATTTTTGATTCAGTTAGAAAAACCAAGAAGATTATATAAGTTTGCTTATAGACTTTTGGCTATATCCTTTCATGGATTGATTCATTCACAAAATATGTCTGTCTATTCAGAAAGGGAGACTTCCACACTGTCAGCTTCTGTTTTATTCCTCATCTTCACCTCTTTCTGAATAGCTATACTGTAGTCCCACTGAAGATTATAAGACCCTGGGAAATTTCTGAAAATATTATATAAGTCAATCATGATGTAAATTAGAAGGTTCAACCATCTGCCCATCTGCAATGGTTTAGCCTATGTAGAATATCTGGACCTCAGTACAACCTTTGAGTTGCTCTATAAACTTTCTGGAAACATTTTATTCTAACACCAACATTTGGTGACCATAGAAGTGAATTACTACAGAAATACTTATTCTGCAATCTGGAACATTTTTATAGCAGAAGAATATTTTTATAATATTTTATATGATTTTCTGGTATTTTATTATCTCTCTTGACTGATTTGATCATGTTTAAAATTTAAATTTTTTAAAAATTTTATTTAAATTTTATTTTAAAGAGAATAAAACTAAACAAAATAAAACAGAATAAAGCAAATAAAAGCAAAATAGTGAAAGTGACACAGGACTTCAAAACAGGATAACAGGAAATCAACAATGGTCACCACAATGCCTCTTGTTATCTTCAAAATTGCTGCCCATATCATCAGATATTACAAAATCAAACAAAACAGAATAGAGTAAAATGAATCAAAACAGAATATTGAATAAAACAAAACAATAAAAACAGAACAAAACTAAACAGTGAGAACAATGTTTGATTTTAAAAACAAGACTGAAAGGAATCCTCTATAATTGCTATATTTTAAATTTTTTTTAATTTAAAGAGGGTAAAACTAAATATAACCAAACAGTACAAAGTAAATCAGAAGGAAACAATGTAAGTGACACAGATAGTTGCTGTTTTTTTATCATTATCCTCTAAATAGATGCTCAGATAATTGTCTATAGGCCTGCAAAGTCAATCAAACCATGCAAGAAACAAGTTGTCATTGTACCTCAGCTGCTATCAGCTCAGCTTTTGATCCTCTGGATCAGATGAATACTTACAGGAGGTAGTGGTGGGGTCTTTTTTCTCTCTTAGCCTGTGTGCCAGCTGACTCACAGGAAGGGTGAATTAGCTTCTTGTGTTGTTTCCTGGGCCCCATATGGTTACTGCTGGCTCATGGGAAGGGTGAATTGTCTTCTTGTTTCTCCTCTGGGCCCTGCAATACGTAAGTTCTTAAGGAAGCCTCTAAAGGAGTTTAGTGTGATTGAAGATTGTTATTACCTACAAGCTTACTGGCAGGTTTTAAGAACCAATATCTCAGGTCAGATTCAGTGTTCATATATGTCAGGGTCTGCAAACTCATCCTTACTAATTTTGCATACTTCTCTAACAGATAATTGGAGGCTTGGGATTATTGATATCACCCTTTTGAGATTTCCCATGAATTCTTTAGGGATGGGCCTTTCTCACACACCAAGACTAAACTAAAACCACTAAGATTGAAAAGTACTCCAGGGTAAGATCTTTCTTAGCATTAAATCATCTCTGCCCTCTGGAGTCACCCCAAGTTATCTGTTACCCTTGTTGCTGAGTTGTCAACCTCTGACTCTTCTACCTATCTTGAATCTTCTGCTAACCTCTGACTCTTTTGCCTACCTTGAATCTTCTGCTAACCCCTCCTATCATTGTATACACCCAATAAACAGTGACTGCAGTGTCTTTGTCTTTGCCTATCCTGATGCACTGACCTTCCAGGTACCCTTTGTGTATTACTGAATTTGTCTCCAGTTCTTATTTCATTCTTTCGCCATACCCCTCATATGGGCAGTTTGGAATCTTGGACAGGTTCCCACTACACATAGATCTTTAGTAGAAAACCACTTTATGTAGGCAGCACAAAATAATGTATACAGTTGCTCCCATAAAATCTATAAAGACTCTTCTCCCTATAGTTTTGTATATTCTGACCTTCATTTTATAGGATACAGATATGACATTGTCTCAGAGGTAGGATTCTGTTCATCTTGCAGCTGGCATTGGTCAAGTAGAATAAGCTTTGGAAGTTGACTTAGGAATCAAGGCATAAGGGCCATCCCTATGACAATTCATTAGATTTTATAGCCTGTCGTGCTAACAAGCCATAATGCTAAAACATTTTAGCTAATCTATGTATTTTAAATAATTTTAATGTTCCCAGGGCTCCATATCTAGAATTTATCAGTTATTTAACTTGCCAAACATTTCAACAATAAAGAGCTCATTGCTACTGTTTCCCATGCCAATTAACCAGGCTTCAAGTGTTGGTTGAGATATAGGTGGTAAATGTGTTTTGGTATTTGTCTATAGACTGTGCTTTTTCTGGTATAATACAAACTTGCTGTGTTTATTTAGATATATAGGCTTTTCTCTGCTTTGTTTTTAATCACAAAGAGATGTATAATAGAGAAAAATAGAAACTAAAACTGCCTTTTCATGGCATTTGGGTTTCCCAGGAGTCATGAAAAGGATGCTATCAATATTCATGTTATTAGGCAGAAAGCATCATGGGTCTCAGGGCTTCCTTTCTTCTCTGTTATAGAAAGGATCCCCCAATGCTGGTGGATGGGAAAAAGGGGAATGAATTGTTGATGAAAGGAAAATTTGGTGGCGCTGAAGTCAAGGGCATCTATGCATTGCTGAATCAGAGTCTTGATACATCAGACTTTACTTAAATGGTGTTTATTCCCAGTCACCATCGCCCATCAACAGTGTGGGCGCCATGGTGTTTACTTACAGCCAGGGGCTATGCTAGGCTTTTGTTTTGATCAGGGAATATTTCTTCTCTTTTCTATATTTTTTTCATGTTAAAGAGACTAAAACCTAACACAATAAAACAGAATGAAGCCAATCAAAACAAAGCAGTGAAAGTGGTATAAAACTTCAAAACAGGATAATAGGAAATCTACAATGGCTACCATAACATCTCTTGTTATCTTCACAATACTTGTCCATATCATCAGATATAGCAAAATCAAATAAAACAAAACAGAATAAAACCAATCAATGCAGAACATTAAATTAAACAAAACAATAAATTGGAACAAAACTAAACAGTGCAAACAATATTGGATTTCAGAAACAAGACAGAAGAAAATCCCCCATAGTTGCTATGTTGCATACTCTTACCATGTTAATAAATGCTCAGATTACCAGCCTTATGCCTGCAAAGTCAATCACGATACAGGCATTTAGTTGTTTTTGTATCTCAGTTGCTATCACCTTGGCTCTCCTCTGAATTAGTAGGTTGCTTGGGCTTGGGGTGGGGGTTCTTAATTCTCAGCCCTCCTGCCAGTTGGCTCATGGGAGGTGCAAACTGGTTTCTCTATTCCTGGGCTCTGTGTGGCTTGTACAGTTTATGGGAGGAGCAAATTGGCTTCTTGTATTCCTCCCAGACCCAGCATGGCTTCGGCCAGTGAATCCTGCTTTTCATCACTCATTACTATATGATCTACTGGCCCAGCAGACAGATTATATTTGTGCTTGGAGACTGTTCTAGCCCTGCCAACCATATCTTATCTGCACATCTTATCTCTTTCTTCCATTGTGCAATGTGCAAGGTCCTAAAACATTTGCAGGCCACAAAGAAAAGCAAGGTGCTGTGCTACAGGAAGAGTATAGAGTGTTGGCGTTTGTCATGGCATGAATGGCGTGAAAAGTCTTATTTTCACATCTATCTGTGTTGAGCTCAGTAAAAACAGCTAGAGATTTTCCTTGAAGAAAAAAAAAAAACCCAGTAAACTACCCTAGATTAAATTCTCTGAGCTGGATTAGTAAGAATTTAATTATGTGTTAAAAGTGTACTTCAAACAGTTTTGTCCTGTAGGAAGCAAGCTCTGAATGGCTTTGATTAGATTAAGCAGTTCTTCCTAGGATAATTGAGACTTTGGGCTGATTTTGCCTCACTTGTTCTTTATAGTTTGTCCCTCTATTTTGACCTGCTCCTAGCTGGCCCCTTATGAGAACTTATTTAATATGATATAACAAATCTCTAGTTATGTCTTTGTAGGAAATTTCATCCCTCTTTCTCAGAAAATTTAGTTTAGTTTCTGAGTTCAGTGAAAATATTATATCCCAGCTCTAGCTCGGTATAAGGCATTTATATTTGAGGAGAAGAAGCAGTTCTGAGTGGAATTCTGAGTGGTGAAGAAAGACTTAAGTGATAAGTTTGTGCTTTAAAAGGCTACATGATATGGCTCATTTATAGATGTCTATCCAAAGCCTCATGTACTCATAGATGGGGCTTTTCAGAGCTGGTTGGATCTGAAAATGTGGTATTGGGATTAAGGATGTTTGAAGAATAAATTGGTTTAGCATGGTTTTGCGTGCAGATAATAAATTGAGGGCCCACCCTGCGTGTGGGTTGCACTGACCTATAGGCTTGTAGCCCATGATATAGGGGAATGACACTCCTGACCTACTATGCCCAGTACAAGCTCGTGTTCTCTAAAATTGAAGAATGAATTTTAGGAATAATGGAGGTGAAGAGTAGAATATTATTGAGAGAAAGAAAGCTTCTGTCTGAAGAGAGAAGGGGGTCCTGAGTGGGTTGCACAGGACTCTGTATTTTCCAGGGACTTTTATAGAGTAAAACCATGGGTTCAAGGAAGGGGAAGACTGGGAGCTCACAAAGCAGATGGGCATAAAGTGGGACATAACTATAGTTAGCCAATAAGATCAATAGTTTAGGTAAAATTGATTACACTGGGGGCAAATGGGGAAGCAAAGTGAGTCATGTAGAAAGCGGGCATTCTTAGAGACTAATGACTCTTCCCTAGGGATTGGAATGGTGACTCCTGACTTCAAGGTGATCCAGATTTAATCCTTAAGGATTATACTTAAGGGTATGGTTGCATTTGTTTTGCCTTCTGTTTTGAGATCTGGCCCACAGCAAGAGGTATCTGTCCCCTCCAATGTCATCAGATATCTGGTCCTCTGTGTGGACTTCCTTGAGGTCCTAGCCTTGTTTGACTGCCTGTAATATTTCTTTTTTTTTTTTTAACCTAAGAGATTATTACTTGACAAATTACATACTGACTTCTTGGAAATAGTTGTTCAAATTATAAAGTTAAAACATGTAAAGTAGACATTCAAACAGTGAGTCTGTTAACAGTTCTGTTCCACGATCTGAGAAAAAAAACAACAATATGGTCATCCATCTTACCCACTCCAATATACATTCAATTATATCAAAACGGTAAAATTAAACACAACAAAACAGAACAAAGCGGATCACAAGAAAGCAATGTAAGGGACATAAATTCCAAAACTAGACAATTGGAGATATTCAGTCTCTATCGTATTGACTCTTGTTTTCTTCCAAATAGTTGTCCATATTGTCACATACAGGGAATTCACATGAAACAACCTAGTATGGAATTGATCTGAGCAGGACGAGGAGGGCATTTCAGGTCTTCAAGACCAGACAATACGGAAGCCGAGAATGGCTGCCATAGTGTCTCTCATTCTCCTAAAAACAGCTGTCCATACCTTCATTGTGTGTGGAACTTAAACAAAACAAAAGAAGCTAAAATCACTTTGAACATAGAATGATAATTTTGCTGGATTACACATCATGACATTATGGAATCAGCACTGAGTATTGTAGTGTCTCTTTTTCTTCAGAGTAGTTGTTCATTTCAACATACGTTATATAGTTGGTTCTCATAAACTGTTTATAAGCTCTACACATGCATGAGTCTCTAAATGTATATCTATCCTTTCTGTATTAGAGGGAAAAACAAAACAAAGCAAGATAAAATAAAACAATTCCTAGAAAGGCATGAAGCAAAAAAGTCATATATAACCACAATACAAGGTGATCTACAATGGTTACCATGATGTCTCAGCAGTATATAACAACATTAATAAAAACAAAGCTTTGGAGACATATAAGACTTCAAAAGCAAGTAATAATCAAACCAGAGTTGGTATCTTAATGAATCTTCTCATCTTCAGTGTAGTTGCCTATACTCTTAGACTTGATGCTATCAATCATAACAGATTTAAATAAAATCAGTCAATATAAAGTAGCAATCTAACAACCCAGAGTCAAATAAGATCAGTCATAATAAGACAGTATAAGTTATAAAGGGCTTCAGATTAAGTTGATAGGAAATTAGGGATGATTACCATGATATGTCCTCTTATTTTGGGGATAGCTGACCATGTCCTCAAGTCTAGTGTAAGTAGACAAACTGGAACAGCACGTAATCCATCCAAGCAGAGTGATGAGAATAATGTAAATTTTAAATATTGTTACCCAATTAACAATATCCTCTGCCTTCCTTTTTTAGACAATTCCTCCCTTTTCACTCCCATAGGGTGCACTGCTTGTTTTGGGTCCCACTGCCTCCCTATATAGAGCATCTCAATGGACCCTATCTCCTGATCTACTCTGCCTATGTTTCTCTCTGTTACTATTTCAAGGCCATCTAAACTAGAGATTATGGCCAATCTTCTCTGCCTTATTTCTGCTATTCTGTTTTTCTGCCATTGGTTGTCTATTTTTCTGTTCCACTCCACTGTCTTCCCCGTTCACTGAGGCCTCTGCCATTGTTCCTGAAATGCTTGTATTCTTGTTCTCTGTCATGGTTTATGTCAGTGGCCCCCAAGCCTCATGCCTTTGCATTATGCATTTGTGATTGGTTCATTGTCTGGTGCTTGGATTGGGGGTGTGAGTGCTACACCAGCCTAGGGGTGGAGCCAGTATGTGATGTAATGGCAGGAAGAAGGTGTGTCTACCTCTTGCCAGTTTCCGCTTGCAGTTTGAAGCCACCATGAACTGTGGCCCCACCATGCCACCCTGCCTTGGAGCCAACTGAGTATGGACTGAAACCTTCAAAAAGCTGTAAGAAATAAACCATTCCTTTCCCAACTTTGGGCATCAGGTATTTTGTCTCAGCAATGAGTAAAAGGTAACTAAGACATTCTCTCTCTCTAAAATGTCCTTCAGTATTTTTTGTAGAGTTGGATTGGTGGTCACAAATTCTCCAAGTTCCTTTTTGTCATGGAAGCATCTTGTTTCTCCATTAATTTCTAGAGAGAGTTTTGCAGGATACATCAATTTGGGCTGGAGGTTGTTCTCCTTCAGGGCTTGAATTACTTCACTCCAAGCTCTTCTTGACCTGATGGTCTGTGTCAAGAAGTCTGCCATGATTTTGATGGTTTTCCTTTATAGGTGATCTGTTTCTTTTCTCTGATGGCTTTTATTATTCTGTTCTTATATTGAATTTCTGGGATCTTGATTATTATGTGTCTGGGTGTAGCTCTGTTTTAGTTGCAGGTGGCTGGAGTTCTGTATGCTTCATACATCTGCATATCATTTCCTTTTTCTATGCTTGGGAAATTTTCCTTAATGATTTCTGCCTTTACAATTCCTCTGTTTTGACTACTGCTTCTTCATTCACATGCTTTATTCTTAAGTTATAGATCCTCTTGTCGTCCTCTAGTCTTCAATTTGTTATTGCCTGCTCCCTGGTTATTTTTAAGAGATCTTCCCTTTCATTATCACACATTGCAAGCCTGTGTTCAATTTTTGATAGTCTATCTTTGGTTTCTTTCAAGCAGTTTTGCCAGTTTTCTATGGAGTCTTTAGTTTCCTGATAATCTCTTTGAATTTGCTTCATGAATTCTAGGTTTTTCTTGTTTTCTTCATTAAATGTTTCTCTCCTTTTGTGTTCCTCCATTCTTATGTCTGGAGGTGCCCAGCCTTCCTTTTATTAATTTACTTAGCTCTTGTTTAATTTGAATTAATATTTCAGTATTGATCCCACTTACAAGGTCCTGAAGATAGCTCTTTATGTCGCTACCGCTGTGTTTGATGTTGCATGTTTGCTGCCCTCAATCTCTTTTGTATTTACCTCTCCTGGATCAATGTTCTTAGGGTTGGGGGCTGAGGCTTTTTTCTTATTTCTCCCTCTCGTCATGTTTTTGGTTCCTCCCATATAAGTGTACAGTGTAATTCTCAGCCCCTTTTCTTGTTGGTTAAGGCTCCTCTGGAGCATGCAGGCTAGGGGCTTCTGCCCTCTGCTAGCTGCTATTAGAGAGTGAAGTTCAAGCAAGTGCAGTGTGCGCTGGTTCCTCTTCTCCGGGCCAGTCAACCTTTGCAGGGCTTCACCTTGTCAGTGTGCGGCTGTGCTCAGGGAATTAGTTTGTAGCAACCCACTGGGTCACGGTCAGGGGCACGGCCCAATCCAAGCAGATTCCACCAATCCACTTGGCGAGGGGAGCAACCAACTGAAGCCATTTCCTTATGGATTTAAGGCTGTCCTGCCCAAATCCAACATGTCTTCCAGTTGGTTTCCTCTTTCCTGTGGGAGGATCTTATTCCCATCACTCACCGCGTGTTGATGCTGGTCCCTGAGAACTGCTGGGCTCCCAGACCTCTGACTTCAGCACAGCTGCGGCGCAAATTCACGGTGCCTCTGGGTGGGTCGTGTGCAGGGCCGGGTCCGGGCAAGCTGCACACAGGGATGTTCAGCCCCACGCTCTGGCCGCTTAAGCCAGTTGCATCATCGCAGTTCGGTCTGTCAGGTCGCTCTCGGGCAGGATTCAGGCGGCTCGAGGAAGGCGTTGTGCTTGCTGATCTTAGCTTCACTAATGGTAGCCCCGGGACCTCATATTTGAGCGTTTTTTTTTTTAACTTTAGTTTCTTCCTGGGTTGAGAGAGTCCATCTCTCTCTGTTTGGATCTCTCCAGGGTATTAAATTCTGGCATTTAAGCTGTCTTTCTCAGAGAGGATCTCTCTCCTGCTACCTACTGGTCTGCCATCTTTGGAAACTCTCTCGCCTGTAATATTTCTAACTGGCTCAGCTGCTTCTAACACCTGGATGGAATATAAAGGGAAGGATGGGATGTAGGTTACTGTGCTGCTGCTCCCACCTACCATGCTGTGGACTGTTTCCCCTCTGCCATGAGCTTCTGCCTTGTCACTTTGCCTTGGAGGTGTCTTACTATGGATTGAAACTGCTACAAACTGAGAGCTGAAATAAACCTTTCTTTCTTTAACTTGTGAATGTCAGGTATTTGTCTCAGCAATGAGAAAAATAACTAAGACACCAGTGCAAATAGCATATAAGCATATACAGACCTATTCAACAAATACTAATTATTGGGGAAATGAAAGTCAAAACCACTTTGCACCTATTAGGTGTCTCATATCAAAACAAAAAGAAACACAAAATAAATATTGGCAAGGATATGGAGAAATTAGAATTCTTGCATAATGTTGATAGATATGTAAAGTAACATAGCAGTGTGGTACTATGGAAAACAGTATGGCAACAGTATTAATCAAAACAGTAATACAAACATTATCATATGATCTAGCCGTTTCACTTCTGGGTGTATACCCAAATTGCTTGAAATCATTATATTAAAGAGATAATTTAAACACCTATGTTCAGAGAATCATTTTTTCCAGTAACCAAGAAGCAACCAAGAGTCCCTCAAAAGATGGTACAGATAAACAAGATGTAGTATACACATCAATAGAATATTATTTTACCTTAATAAGGAAGTATGTTCTAACAATACAGTGTGGGTGAACTTAGGTACCATTATACTATGTGAAGTTAAGTCAATTACAAAAAGATGAATACTGTATGATTCTACTTATATGACGAAGGTAGACACAGAAAGTCAAAATCCATAGACACAGAAAGTAAAATGGTATTTGCCAGGGCTGGGGTCAGAGGGTAATGGGGAATTATTATTGAGTGAATGTGGATGTTGAGTTTTGCAAGATAAAAAGAGTTCTGGAGATAGATAGTGGGGATGTGGGAATGGCTGCACAGCAAAGGGAATAAAATTAATACTACTCATCTGAACACTTAAAAATCGTTAAGATGGTACAGTTTATCTTATGTATATTTTATCACTATTAAAAAAAAACATGTGTGGAATAGGCCATAGAATTTCACATGTTTTCTAGTCCTGCTCACCTGAATCATAGATTAGGAAGACATTTAAGGTTGTAATACAAGTGAAGAGCAAAGAGTGGGAATTTTTATGAAGGTTGTCTGACTAAAACACTTCCTGAGACTTATCAATATAAAAGTGGTTATGTGAATGGTAACATAGTCAGATATCATAGTCAAATAGAAAAAAGTTTATTAAAGAATTACACTACATATTTAACACCTGTGTGTAGAGGACCTCTATTCCACATGGTCCTTCAGAAACCCAGGATGATGGAGGTTTCACCATCTTATGATCTTGTTCTCTCATTATGGCTTCTAGAGTTGTTCAGGGGAAGAGAATGCAAGAAGATAACATGGTATGTTTGGAGCATCACACTTAGGGTGACACACATTTTTCCACGTAAATGTTATTGGTCAGAGCTTCAGGTATAAGGTCAATTTAAGTGTAGATTGAGAAAACAGTGTACTTATCCCGGATACCCAGGAAGAGGAAAATGTGGTGGAAGTTCATAAATGCATAGCATTGTTTCTGCCACAAGGAATTTTCCTATATGCCAGAAATTAATAGAAGGATCTAACATGAGTCATGTACATTCTGAAAACATCAAATCAATGGTGAAACTATAATTGTCATCCCACTTTTAGCATTCTAGACAACTAGCTACAATATCTATTTATCTATATATACATGTCATCTTTCGAGAAAAGTCAGGGTTTCTGATAAGACAAGTGCAGAAAGGTTTACAATAACTAATGGAGAAGGTGCAAAATTGTCAGTTTTGAGCTTTTCAGACCTAATATTGGAAATTGAATGTTGTTTTTCTGAGCTCTGTTTATCGGGAACTGTAAGTTATTCCTTGCTATGGCTTAGAGCCTTGTATTTTATATAATGTACATACACAGCACACTAAATAGCTTTTTAATAGCAATTTTACAAGAGATGGCAAATTTTTATTCTCAATGAGAAGACATAATATTAATTTACACTATAAGGCATTTCTATGGGGAACTAGTAAGATCTCTGTACGTAGCTATTCTGGCTATTTGACTTGATTCAGGGACAGAGCTTAGAGGAATGAAGAAAATGAATATCTAGCAGTCCTTTATCCTATCTCTGGCTATCAGTTGTCTCAGTGAGAGTTTTAACATTAGATTGATAGACTATAATATGAAGACCAGCACCTCTGTTCTTAAGCATAACTTTTTTGTGTTATTGATTGGAGATCCATATGTTTTAAATGGAGTCACATAAATGGAAGAGTTGACATTATGCTAGTAAAATTAGAGAAATTGGCTTGCAGTTTTACACTGAGTGTGAACTTTACAGTAAAAGGCTTAGAACTTTGTGAGTTGAACTTTAAAAAAGTTGGTTAAATTAATCATCTGTGCCAAGCACCTATTCCTGTGTAGTCTGATTTTCACAGAGGTGATTTGACAGAGGTTTGGAAGAATCAAAGCGCATGACCTATTTTCGAGTGATTGACCCATATATGGTTTCCATCCCTGTAATCAAAGTTTTCTGAGGGTCCCTCTCATGTGTTTAGCCAGCTGGTTACGTCCTTCTGACTCACTCACGCATAAAGACACACCACAGATACCTGAGTGTTCCATTCAGTTAGCACTTTGGATGTTACTTATTGCTTCCTGACATAATCTTTGCCTTATTGAACTCTCCTTTCTGATGTCAAACTTGAAGCATTTTCTTTCAAATCTCCTTTTGATTCTGGCACTTCGAGTTTTGCATGACTGAAAAATTAAATGTGCTTCTTTGGCATCTTATTTCCAGATACCATCCATAGATTTTGGTTTGTATGCATTCTTCTGCTCCTTCTCATGCTGCCTTTGATAAACAGTTGCCATTAGCTTAAGATGTCAGCAATCCCTGAACCTTGCATCTCCGCTTATCAGATGGACCACTTGTATTTTCATAGAAGTTATTTCAATAAAGTTGGAGATGAATCAAGTGTTATCTTAAAAGTCTTTAATTCTTGTTCACATTCTCCATGTAAATTTGAGGACATAGCTACTCAAGGTTATGCCAGTTGTGCATGTTAATTTTTTATGAAGTCAATGAATAGAGGGCTGGTTTTGTGAAAAACAAAACAAACAGTAAGATTTATTATACAACAGGTGATCAAATGATACAGTGAATGTTTAAATTAAAAGCTTATTACAAACCTGGATGTGGTGGCACTAACCTTAATCTCAGCACTTGGGATGCTAAGGAAGCAGAATTTCTGGGAGTTTGAGACCAGTTTGGGTTACAGAGTGAGTTCAAAGTCAGCCTGAACTATGTAGTGAGACTGTCTCAAAAAACAAAACAAAACAAAACAAAACAAAACAAAACAAAACAACACAACACTAAACACTACAGTAAAAGAGACATTGCCAAGAGTGATGGAATGTGTTTGACAAGAGAGGGAATATTTTGAAGGTATTGATAGAAATACATCTTTTATTGTAATACATTTTAAAATATAAATACCATATTTTGTGATCATTCTTTGTTGATCAAACATTTATGGCAATTTCTGTCAAATAATAACATGATGTGTTCTCCTCTACCTTATTCACAGATCTAGTACTATTTGACTTCTGACTCTTCCCCAAAGTCAAAATACCATGAAAATAAACATTTTAAGTCGGTTTTGAATTTAGAGAAAGCCAGGAAACTGCAACTAAAGACAATCATAAAAGAGTATTTCCAGAAGTGCTTCAGAAAGTGGCAGAATGGTGGGATAAGTAAATCTGAAGAGAGAAAGTATCTTGAAGGAGTTAATGGAAATGTAACACACAGTAATGATTTTTTTAAAAAAAATTAAAATTCACTGTATTTTCTGATCACACTTTGTACTTTGAAACCATTCTTGAGAGACATACATCTCAGTCATTAATTGGCTTACCTTTATTTGCAAGAATCTGAGAATACTTTTTGTTCTGAAATATCCTTCAATTTAAGCTTCATTCCTCAAATACTTGATAATGGCTGGGCTTGATATTGTACAATTAGGTAGAGATTGAATTCTACAAACAGAGGATAGAGGTTAATAAATTGTAAAGTTAGAGCACTTGAAAGTCAATATATATTATTAATATCTTTAATTCAATATATACTATTAATATCCTTTAACTAGAAAATCACTAAGAGTTCTATGCATTTGTGTTTCTAAGCAGATCCTGTAATGTCTGACATTTTGATTCATGTAAAAGGTTGTATTAACAATATTTGTATCTTAACTTGGGTCATCAAACTGACTACATAACTTCTGAGTCTTTTTACTGTTTTGATATCCTTTTGGGAAGTTTTCACTACGTAGGGCTGGGTAGTTACAAGAAAAGAATTCAGGTACATTCACTGGGTTGAACTCTCTACTTTGATAACCATTTATTCTTGTTTCCTACTCGGTGCTAAGAGCAAAGCTCTGAAATTATCACTTACCTGGTGGGAGGAGGGGATGGGAATAAATGGAGAGTCAAAACTTTGCATTATAGGGCTGTACTTTTACAGAGAGATTTTACAGAGAGATTTATGTGTACGTGGCTGCTCCCAGATTCTTCTTGTTGTGTTTCCATTTAACTTCTAGACTTGAAGTTCTCAGAGCTTGTGTTGCTTTAGTTCTTCACAAGAGGTGAAAAATGTGACTTGAATTCTCTGTGGTTCCAGAGAACCAAAGTAAAGCTGACATTAACATAGTTCCCAAAAGTTTACAGAGATTAACATGCTGCTAAATTATTCAAAAGGATCGACATTTCTTTATCTTATCCATATGTATCACTTGGTTATCCAGCCAGCCCTGTGCAGTTATGAGGAGAAATTTTAAAGATAAGATTAATCAGAATATCCCCCTTTGTTAAACATCAGCTCTGAAGCTAGATTAAAACAAAAAAAAAAAGCACTCTGTGTGGGACAAGAATTGACCTGAAAAATATAATTCTACTACATTGTGCTGATGCGGCTCTTCAGTCCTTTCTCAAAAGTAAGTTTGTTTTCACTGCACCTCCTTCAGTAGTGATAGGTCCTGGCTATGGTATTAGCAACTAGAAGCGGGAAAGCAGAGGAGGGAAGAAAGGAGAGGTGTATGTAAACATGCACCTCCTGTAAAAAGCCAGTGTGGTAACTGGACTGGCTGGCTACACCCCAGTTCTAGAAAGCCACAGACCTTTCTTTGTTGCTCCTCATCCTATTGGCTTATATGTTGGATTGGGTTACTTATAGTCACCATACTGTATTGTTTTCCCCTCTAAAATGAATGCCCATGAACCTAGCTTTGTGTGATGCAAATTACAGTTTGTTCTCAACCTCTCAGAGGGCACCCCCACAGGCAAAATTTCTGTTTATTTATTGTTTCTACCTCCTGGGTCCCTGCCATGATTTGGTGCAGATGCTGAAATCTGAGTGTGCTGTAAATGCTTAAAATGATGGTAAAGGAAATCAACATGCTTCGCTTTTGAGGATAACTTAGGTTTGACTTTTACTTTTGGACCCACAGAAGGATAGCTGTAAAACAACAACAACAACAACAACAACAACGAAACCTGATGAGTGGATTATTACTTGGCAAGGGCAAGGGCTTGAGATTTCTGGCTGGAGAGAGAGGCTGTGAAGCCACTTCAGTGAGCTTGTTGATGAGTCTGCTGACTTGACATACGCTGCTCGTTAGCTGCAAGGCCTATTGGGAACTGAGCTGCACTGTTTGGAAAAATACCATGAGTCTGTGGAGGAAAGCAGGAAGTCTCCCAAGACACTCATACTCCTAGCTGATGCTGCTGGGCTGCTGAGGCGTCTCAGTGGAGTCCCTCTGGAAAGGATGAGACGAAAGCATCTAGCGAAAGACTGGTGAGCAGAAAACCACAAACATAAAAGAATTTCATCGTAGGGGATAGAGTTGGGGGAGAAACAGTTAGTGTGGCTGGTAAAGTAAGCAGGATTCAGATCATTCTAAGCCCGCCTATCCAATTAAATGATGAATTTTATTGTATAAAGAGAGAATCACAGTCTTTAGATTTGGGGGTACATTAAATAGCCACTTGAAAGCTCAAATTTTCCCGGGGATAAAAGGAGTTTTTGAGGTGGGAGGAATTACCCAAAAATTGATGGATGAAGTATAAGACACTGTTGATCTGACAAAGGCCATCACTAAAATGAATAGTAACAGAATTCTTTTCAATATTGAAGTAGCAATTCAGAGGAAATTGTAAAAATAATACATAGTGGTTCTGTGTGCCCTTCACCCAGTTTTCCTCGATAGTAACATCATGCGTAATTATAGGGTGATGTCAAAGTCAGGAAAGTGGCACTGGTATAGGCCTCACAATTTATTCAGAGTTCATCATGTATCATTTCGTGTGTGTGTGTGTGTGTGTGTGTGTGTGTGTGTGTGTCTTGGTTACTTTTCTCTCATTGCTGGGACAAAATGCCCAACACCTAAAATTAAGGAAGAACAAGTTTATTTAGCTTATAGTATGTGGAGGTTTTAGTCCATAATCAGCTGGCTCCAAGGCAGGATGGCAGGACACAGGGGCAACACTTCAAGGCAGCAGAAGACAGTACAGCAGCAAGAACAAAAAAGGGGCTGGGGGAAACAAGTCTTTTTTCCTCCCTTATATTTTATGTAGACCACTCCCATCCCTAGGTTGGTGTAGCACACACAAAATCTCAGTGCCCTCCTGTCATATAGAATGAGGATATTTACAAAGTAAAGAGCCTGACTCTTTGCTGAATCCCTTAGCTAAACTTCTCAAGCTTACACAGTGTATCAACCATAACAGTGTGTATTTGTGAGATCTTATCATATGTATGAGTAGATTTGTTACCACCACCATAACTGATCCATCATCTCAGCAATTCCTCATGATACCCTTCCATAGTCACATCCATTAGTACTCCTCACCCCATTGCCTAGCGTTATCTCTAACCCTTCAAGGGCTACTCTTACTCCATTTCTAAAGTTTGGTCCTTTTGAGAATGTTACATAACTGGAAATAGATAGTATGAAACCTTTTAAAATTGTCTGCTCCCACCTTCAACATAATGAACTTGAAATTCATCTACGTTGTTTGGTGTATCAATAATCAGGAATTTAAAGAGTCTATGAGTTTATTCTATTCTTACAACATTCTGGTTGGTGGCAATTTTGATATGTATTGCCTTGATACAGAGGCCAAAGAAAGTAAAATAGTAGCTAAAGGAATTTTGCATTAAGAAGGATAAATGTTACACATGATATATCTGGAATCTAGTGGATTTTCTCAGCTATAGCAGTCATAGATCCAGAGATCTGATACTGTTCATTACTCTGTAACTTGAGCTTCTTTGGACTTCTGTCTGGGTGGCAAAATGAGAACCAAATCAGCATAATTCTGTTTTCTTCTGTGCTGCATGTTGGTAATTACAAACACTCATGAAATCTAGACCTTGGTTTGTTCCCAGACTCTCCCTGAAACAAATTTCATCTTCTGTGAAGGGTCACAGATGCTTCACCTGTCACGTAGAGAGGACTGAAACCTGTCTTCTCTACCCATAGAGCTATTAGGAGTATTAAATGGGATAATGTATATTATTAAAATGATATTTAAACTGTCAGGGTTTATTTGAATTGAAAATGATAGTTTTCAATATTGATGTGTCCTAATGAAAGGCTTAAAAATTACTTTCCTACTCCAAATCTCCAGTTTTATGATGTGAAAAGGCACTTAGGGTAAGAAAGATCAGGGCAATGAAATCTCATTTATTAAAAGCTCTGTCACTTTGAAAATTTACCTACTTCTTTTTCCATGCTCAGTTTTTAAATCTAAATATGTATGTAATACTTATTTGAAGGATATGGCAGTGACAGATTATAGAAATAACATCATAATGTATAATATGAAAATACATGAATAATGTAACAAGACTAATGGAGGTTGGTCTGTAGTAGTTGTTTATCAATGGTAGTTTTGTAATTCTCTCATTATTACCACTACTACTTTTTATGTCCTGTGAACTAATTTCTTTCTTTTTTTTTATTTTGAAGGTAGTATAAATACAACAGAACAAGACAGAACAAAGCCAACTGAGACAGTGCAGTGACTTTGGTACAGAACTTCACAGCAGGTTACCGGGATAACAGTAATAGGTACCATCATATATCTCATTATCTTCACAATAGTTGTCTAGTCAATTAAGTATAGCAAAATCAAACCAAAGGCAGAACATTATATAATCAATCAAAAGAGAATATTGAATAGAGTAAAGCAATTAATCATAATGAAAACAAAACTGAAAACAACACTTGCTTTCAAAGAGAAGACAGAGGAGACCCCCCCCATACTTGCTATGTTGCATACAGTCATCCTGCTAAGAGATACTCAGCTGCTAATGGGGTGGGGGTGGGAGTGGGGTGGGGGTGGTGTTGGGATGTTTGATTCCAAGCCCATGCACCGGTAGACTCAAGAGACACTACTGGGTCTCCTCCTGGCTCACGCCAGAGGAAGGTGCTTACCAAGAGGGCGGGCAAATTGCTTCTTTGTGCAGACTCCTGGGTTCCACCATGGCTATGGCCAGATCTCGGGGCCATTCTCTGGTTCTCCCAATTAATTTCTTTTGTAAAATACATGGTTTCTCAACTGTCAGTCTCATTGTAATGGATGAGGATTTCATTGCTTGCCTATAAATATGATCCTTGTTAAAAAGGTGATACATCCTTGTACTGCTAGATTGGAAGCATAATATAGGGAGAAAACAATTTTGGAACAGAGAGGTCTGAAATTAAACCATAGTCCTATTATTCTTTTCTTAGAGACAGGTGACATAATCTTCTGACCATCAGTTTTTTTTTTTTTTTATCTGTAACATGGAAGCTACTGACACTTTGCCTGTGGGATGTTTTTAAAATTATGAAAAGCACCTGATGCCATGGCTGGTATATAATAGGTACTTGGTAATAACGTGAATCCTCAAGATTTACCAGTTCAAAATAACAAGCTAAATGATCCCAGGGTGGAGGAGAAGTTATTTTTTCTGACACTCATGTTCTGACTTACTAATTGAAGAGTGGTGGAGATCAGGAATTGAAACCTTGTGGCCTGAGGAGTGTATTTTCTCTGCAGATGGGCTCTGATGAGCTGCAAATCTGTCTCTGTCTCAGTCTCTTTCTATTTCTTGATCTATCACTTACTTTCAGTACATGGGCTTGAGTGTCTTCAGGAGTGCAAGGACTCTACACTAGTTCCACATGCCTCATCATTCTCTATTGTCTTCTACTAGAATCCATCTCAAATTTATTCACACACCTGGGCATTTAAAATGTTTGAACTTGTTACAGCTGAAATAAACCATTATTTTCCAAGATCTAGAGAATGTTGAAACTTCAAGTGAAGTTCATAGCTAAATACATTTGAGAAGCAGAGGCTAAGGCTAAACAAATAGTAGATTTCTTTAGTATTGGACTTCACAAGAACCAGTGAAGAAAGGGGTACAGAATTCAGTGTTTCCTAAATGTATCACTTTTAAAACAGAATTCCTATCTCTGATTTGGACCCATCATAGAATTAGAAAATCACACACTAGGTAATCTATGCTGGGAAATACCAGGTGATCTAAAATTGCGTCAGATGGTAACTTGTTCTCAAAGATTGGGTCTACAGGTTTGAAATAATTGATTTTAAATATATGCAGGAAATACAAAGAGAATACACAAACTTATTTCCACAAATACATGGAAAAACTGAATGGAATTGTCATCAAAGTTCATAGTCTCAAACCTACTACATTATACAGAATCCATTAAAAAAACCTTAGTCTTTTCAAGTCAATATGGTTTCCAAGTAATTGATTTAGTTATACTTTTAAGTTTGACATTTATTGAAAAACAGCTCATTCTGTATTAAAAGGAATCAGCAAGAGGCCACATGCTTTTGATATTTGCCCTTGAGAATGTTATGTGAAACAGGCTTTTTTTTCTGACTTTAAGCATTTAGAGTGTTTAAACTCAGTACAGTTTTAAGTGCACTGGATTAAGTTAAAGAATTCATTGGTACATGAGAGAATCAATTGTAGTAAGATTATGTTATCTTGATTTACTCATTATTTTTACATTTTAATTTTTATGAGCATCGAATTTATGATTATTCATCAACAAAAGACTACCTTGGTGTTTCCTTTCATATAAACTCAGTGAGTATGTGTTTAGCTGATTCAGATATTTTGAAACTAAAAAGTCTGTTAACATCTGGTGTGATCAGAATGTGTTCTTTTGATTGATTACTTTTTTCAGCTAAATCCATTTAACTTCTAAATTATTCAACTATATTCATTTATTTGTTTGTATATTTATTTTTGATACCTTCTTCAGCTCTCCAGGTGTTTCCATCCCTCGAATTATATCCCTAAACATAATTTATTGGTAAGCAAACATGTGCTTCAAATAATAGATCTGTGTGGACATTAGGTTACAAAGTAAACCTATGTTAGGTGACTGTATTGAAAAAAAGTATTCCTAGCAAAGAAAATGTGAGCAGTCATTTTTAAATTTATTTCCTATTATTTTATCAGCTTTCTTTCCTTCCCTTCTTTTTACCTCTTTCTCTTACTGTTCTTTTCTCTTTTCTTAGTTTTTAATTTTATGGAGAAAAGAAAAACAAAATTTCAAAAAAAAAATAATAGGAGAATAACAGTAAGTAATACACAAAGTATTCTTATCTTTAAAGTTGTTACTCATAATATGAGATATGAGCATAAAATATTCTCTAAATGATATTAGCACAAATCTTTCTTTTCAGTGAACTAAGAGAAGCTAGTAGTAGAACTATCTTGTATTTTGTTTTTTTCTTTTTGCTTCCTTCCTTTTCCCTTTTCTCCAGCCTACTTTCTTTTTCTTTTGAATGATTTCTTCTCATTTCATAGTATTGATTGTACATTTTGAGCCTTATTTACTCTTTCAGTTTGTCACACAAGGGAGATAATATGATGTTTACATTTGTAAGTACATTTTATTTCACTTATGAGTATGGTCTCTAATTGCAATCATTTACTTATAAAAGTCTCAAGTTTATCCTTATTTATGGCTTAGTAGTATTCCATTTTATAAAAATATCACATCTTTTTAAAAAATTTTATTTTAAAGGGGGTAAAACTAAACACAAACTAAACACAAAACAGAACACAAGAAGGCAATGTAAGAGACATAAATTTCAGAGCAAGACAATCAGAGATCTTCACTATTTATCATATTGTCTCTTGTTTTCTTCCAAATAGTTATCCATATCTTCACATACAGAGAATTCACATGGAACAACATAGTATAGCACTGATCTGAACAGGATGACGAAGGTGTTTTAGGTCTTCAAGACCAGACAATAGGGAAGCCAACAATGGCTGTCAGAGTGTCTCTCATTCTCTCCAAAATAGCTGTCCATACCTTCATGTATGTTGAACTTAAACAAAATAAAACAGGCTAAAATCACTCTGAACAAAGAATAATAGTTTTGCTGGATTTTACTTCATGATGCTACAAAATCAGCACTGGGTACCTTAGTGTCTCTTTTACTTCAAAGTAGTTGTTTATTTCATCATGCATTATATAATCAGGTCTCATAAATTGTTTATAGGTTCTATGCATGCATGAGTCTCTTACGTGTATTTCTATCCTTTCTGTATTAGAGGGAAAAACAAAACATAGCGAGACAAAACAAAACAAATTCCTATAAAAACATGAAATGAAAAAGTCATGTAAAACTATAGTACAAGGTGATCTACAATGGTTACTGTGTTGTCTCTTGTCATCTTCAATAGAATTGCCCATATCATCAGGCATAGTATAATTGAACATAGCAGTACATAACAATATTAATAAAAAGAAAACATTGTAGACAGTGTAAAACTTCAAAAGCAGCTAATAATCAAACCAGAGTTGGTATCCTAGTGAATCTTATCATCTTCAGTGTAGTTGCCTGTACTCTCAGACTTTATACTATCAATCATAACAGATTTGAATAAAATCTGTCAATACAAAACAGCAATCTAACAAACCAGATTCAATTAAGATCAGTCATGATAAAACAGTGTAAGCTATACAGGGCTTCAGATTAAGTTAATAGGAAATTAAGGATGATTACTGTACTGTATCCTGCTATTTTTGAGATAGTTTTCTGTGCTCTCAAATCTAGTACAAGTAGACAAATTGGAACAGAATATAATCCTCTAAACAGACTGGTGTGAGTAATGTGGGTTTTAGATCCTGATACACTATTAACAATATTCTCTGCCTTTGTTTTTTAGACAACAATATTCTCTACCTTCTTTTCTTAGACTAATCCTCCCTTCACTCCCACAGGGTGCTGTGCATTTTGGGTCCCACCAAACCCCTCAGTTTTTAGATTGGGGGCACAACCTTCTATTTACCTAAGTAGTTCCAAACCTTCTCACTCCTGGACTTGATCACAAGTTGTGTTCCTTTACCTACAAAAGCTTCAAGGTTTTCCTTCATCATAGCTAAGTAGTTCCCTACTGCACATAAGTATCCTGCCATTGCAATCTATCTACAGGTCCTGGTCAAGTTGCCCTACTTTATCTTGGTTCCCTGTTACATAGAACATTGTTTTCTTATATTTGATTTTTGGTCCATAAACCCTTTTTCAGGTTAATTATATTTCCTATACAGAGCATCTTGGTGGATCCTACCTCCTGATCTACTCTGCCTGTGTTTCTTTTCTTTCTTTTTTTTTGTGTGTGTATCAAGGCCATCTATGTTAGAGATTATAGCCAACCTTCTCTGCCTCATTTCTGCTATGCTATTTTTCTGCTGTTGGTTGTCTACTTTTCTCCTTCATTCCACTGTCTGCTCCATTCATTGAGGCCTCTCTGCCACTGTTCCTGAAATCCTGGTATTTTCTTCCTCTCTCTAGAATGTCCTTCAGTATTCTCTGTAGGGTTGGATTTGTGGTCACAAATCCCCCCAGTTCCTTTTTGTCATGGAAACGTCTTGTTTTTCCATTAATTTCTAGAGACAGTTTTGCAGGGTACATCAACCTGGGCTGGAGGTTATTTTCTTTCAGGGCTTAGAATACTTCTCTTCAAGCTCTTCTTGATTTGATGGTCTGTGTTGAGAAGTCTGCTGTGATTTTGATGGCTTTTCCTTTAGAGGTGATCTGTTTCTTTTCTCTGATGGCTTTTAATATTCTGTTCTTATATTGAATTTCTGGGATCTTGATTATTATATGTCTGGTTGTAGCTTTGTTTTGGTTGTAGGCGGCTGGAGTTCTGTATGCCACATGCATCTGAATATCATTTCCTTTTCCTATACTTGAGAAGTTTTCCTTAATTATTTCTGTGAATAGCCTTTGCAATTCCTTTGTTTTGACTCCTGCTTCTTCATTTACATGTTTTATTCTTAGGTTATAGATCCTTTTGTTGTCTTCTAGCCTTTGTATTGTTACTGCCTGTTTCTTTCTTATTTTTAAGAGATTTTTCCTTTCCTGATCACATATTGCGAACCTGTCTTCTAGTTTTGATAGTCTATCCTTAGTTTCTTTCAAACAGTTTTACCAGCTTTCAATGGAGTTTTTAATTTCCTGGTAATCTCTTTGAATCTGCTTCATGTATTGTAGGTTTTCTTTATATTCTTTCTTGAATGTTTCTCTCTTTTTTTTGTGTTCCTCTATTCTTTTGGCTGTGTATTCTTGAGAGGTGCTTAGCATTTTTTAAATTAATCTACTTATATTTTGCTTTACTTGAATTAATATTTCAATTTTTAGCTCATCTATGAGGTCCTGAAGATATTTCTTTATGTCCACTGATGCCAAGTCTGATATTGCATGTTTGCTGCCCTCAATCTCTTTTGTATTAGCCTCTCTTGGATATACATTCTCAGGGTTGGGGGTTGGAGGCTCTTTCTTATTTCTTTGTCTTGTCATGTTTTTGGTTTCTTCCATACAAGTATATAGTGTAGTTCTCAAACAAATCCTTTCCTTGTTGGTTATACCTCCTCTGAAGTGTGCTTGCTAGTTTGCTGTTGGTCACTGAGGTGCAAGCAGGGGCAGGGTAGGCTGGCCCCTCCCCTCTGGTCGAGTCAGCCTTCAGGGGCCTTCACCTTGTTAGTATGTCCTGAGTGTAGGGAATGAGTTCGGGACAACTTATTGGGTCCTGGCCAGGAGCATGATCCAGGCCAAGCAGACCCCACTAGTATGCTCTGGGAAGGGAGTGACCAACTGAAGTCACTGCCGTTCCTAGTTCAGGCCCATCCTGCCCAATTCCAACATGTCATCCAGTTGGTTGTCCCTTTCCCATGGGAGGGTCTTATTCCCAGCACTCACTGTGGATTAATGCAGGTTCTTTGCCGACTCTGTTCTCCACTGGGCTCACCAACCTCCAACTTTAGCGCAGCTGCAGCATGCTTTTGGGTGGCTCTGAGCGAGTCACGGTGGCCCAAGTTCAAGCTGCTCCAGCCAATCATGGCGGTGTGATAATCTTAGTTTCTCCAATGGTAGCCCCGGGACTATGTGTTTGACCAGCTCTTTTCCCTTTAGTTTCTTCTTGAGTCAAGCGGATCCATCTCCCACTGTCCGGACCTCTCCAGGATGTTTTATTCCGGCATTTGGGTTGTCTCTCTCAGGGAGGCTCTGTATCCTGCTGCTTATTGGTCTGCCATCTTTAGCTCTTTCACATCTTTTTTAATCCATCCCTCAGTTGTGGACATTTGGGTTGTTTCCAAGATTTAGCTATTACAAATTTTGCTGCTATAAACATGGGTGCACATATATAACTGTGGTATGATGTTTTTAATTTTTCTGGGAAAATACCCAGAAAGGGAATAGCTGGATCAAATGGGACCTCTAATCCTAGTTTTTTGAGGAATCTCTACACTGATTTCCATAGTGGTTGCATCAGTCTACACTTCTACCAACTGTGAAGAGGGTTTCTTTTTCCCCCACAGCCCTGCCAGCATTTTTTATTGGTTGATTTCTTGATGACAGTCATTTTTTCTGGAGTTCGATGGACTCTTAGTGTTGTTTTAACTTGTATTTCTCCAGTGACCAATGATGTTGAATATTTCTTCATCCATTTATTTGCCATTTGTATTCCTTCATCTAGAAGGATCTCAGATGCCCATTTTTGGATTGGTCCTTTGAATTTGAGGGGCTTGATTTATTTATTTATTTTCTTGATCCTTTATACGTTCTAGATAGAAGTCCTTTGTCTGAGGGACAATTGGCTAAATTTTTTTCCCATTCTGTGGATTCTCTTCACTATGTTGGTGATTTCTTTTGGTGTGAAAATCTTTTTTAATAAGATGAGATCCCAGTTGTTGATTCTTTGAAGTATTTCCTGTGTTGTCTGGATTTCCTTTGAAGTATTTCCTGTGTTCTTATTTATGAACTCTCTGCCCATCTCCATGTCTTTAAGACTTTTACCTAGTTTCTCTTCCAGTAGATTTAGTGTTTCTCTTTTAATACTTACATCTTTGATCCATTTTGATTTTCGTTAATCCATGATGATAGACATGGGTCTAATTTTAGTGTTCAGCATGTGGAAAGTCAGTTTTTCCAGCATTATTTATTAAAGAAGCTCTCTTTCTTCCCAGTGACCATGTTTGGCCTCACTGTCAAAGGGAAAGTGGCTGAGTGTGGTGGAGTTGTTTCTGCATCTTCTAATATGTTCCATTTATCCTCAGGTCTGTTTTTTCTTTCTTTTTTTGTATCAATACTATGTTTATTATTTATCACTGTAGCTTTGTAGTATAATTGCAAGTCAGGAACTGAGAAGCCTCCTGCCTTACCTTTGTTGCCCAGAATTGCTTTTGCAATACTATGTATTCTGGTTCCCAATGAATTTTAAGAATGTTTTCTCTAGATCTGTGAGGTACAATAATGATATTTTCATCAAGATTGCATTAAATATGTATATAAATTTTGGGAGTATGGCCTTTTTCACTATGTTGGTTTTTCTTATTCCTGACCTATCTATGAGCAAGGGATATCTTTCCATTTTCTGATATTCTGTTTGATTTCCTGTTTCAGAGAGCTGCAATTTTCAATGTATAGAACTTTTACTTCCTTTGTTAGATTGATTCCTAAGTATTTCATTTTTGGATGCTATTTTTAAGGGTATGGTTTCCCTAATTTGTCTCTCAGTTAATTTCTTGTTTGTGTACAGGAATGCTATTGAGTTTTGAGTGTTACTTTGTATCCATGTATGCTACTGAATTTGCTTATAACATCTACAAGTCTTTTGGTGGAGTTTTGGGGGTCTTCTATGTAGACAATTTATCTTCTTCCTTTTGTATCCTTATTCTTTTTATTTCTTTCTCTTGGATAATTGTTCTGGCTAATGTTCCCAGAACTGTATTGAACAGGAATGGTGATAGGGGCCATCCTTTTCTCATTCATAATTTTAGGTTGAAAGCATTCAGTTTTTTGACTATTAAGTGTGATTTTAAGCTGTTAGTTTGTTGTAGATGACTTTTATCAGATTGAGATAAAGATCATCTATTCCAATTTTCTGTAGAGTTTTTATACAGAATGGGTGTTGGACTTAATCAAATTCTTTTTCTGCATCCACTAAGGTGATCATATGTTTTTTGGCTTTGGCTCTGTCAATATGGTGGATTCATTTATTGCTTTGCACATCTTTTAAAATTTTATACTAAAGAGAAAAACAGATAAACAGTGAAAATGACTTCCAAAACAGAGTAGTAGGACAGTTACAATACTTGATACACTGTTTATTGGTGCCTTGCACTAGTTATTCAGAATACAGGACATAGATATGATATCTTGTCTAAACAATAGTAGCAAAAAACATTTGTTTTAAGGAACAAACAGAAGCTAGCTGTATAACTACCTTAACTCTCTTGTATATACACATTCTTTCCTTTTACCCATTCTTTCTTTCCCTATCACAGTTTGTCTTTTCTTATGAACAGTTTCTAATTCATAATATCTCTTGTACATTTTTAAATTTTAAATAGAAAAAAGGCAAAACCATAAAAATCAAGTTGCAAACAAACCTAAAAAAACACCAAAAGCAAAATGACAGCAACAACAACAACAAACCAAAAATAGGTAATAGATTTTCAAAATAAGATGATAAAAACAAAACAGAAAAACAAAAGAATTTAACAATAGTTGTTATACTGCATATTCTTATCTTCAAAATAGTTGCTCAGATTACCAGATGTAGAAATAAAACTAAACAGTAAAATGGAACAAAACATTAGATTTCAAAAACAAGACAGAAGGAAATCCTCTAGAGTTGCCACAATGTACACTGCCTTCCTTCAAATAAATTCCCAGACCACCAGCCCCAGGCCTGTAGCATCAACCAAACAATACAAGCATCAAGCTATTCCTTTCATCTCAACTGCTATGATCTCATCTTGAGTCCTTCAAATCAGCTAATTGCTTATGGAGGAAGGCAGGGGAATACTCTTCTATTTTACCAGCCCTTGCACTGGCTGGTTTACAGGAAGTCATGCTTTGTCTTATTGCTGAGTCTCCTCCTGATCCCCATGGTGGAGCCTGGCTCACTTGATTTGCATATGTTGAACCATCCCTGCATTCCTGGAATGAATCCTACTAGGACATTGTGTACAATCTTGATCATTTGCTACATTCTGTTGGCCAATATCTTACCAAGCAATTTTGGGTTTATGTTCATTAGGGAGATTGTCTTGCAGTTTCCTTTTTTGGTTGAGTCTTTTCCTGCTTTTGGTATTAGGGTAATACTGGCTTTCAGATTGATTTTGGAATTATTGCTTCCATTTGAATTTCATTAAAGAGTTTCAATAGTAGTGGCATTAATTTTTCTCAAAATTTTTTTGAGCATTCTACCATGAATCCATCAGGACCTGGGCTTTTCTTTGTTGGTAAATTTAATTACATTTTCAATTTCATTGACTGATATCAGGTTATTTAAAATTTTTATAACTTGTTGATTCAGTTTGGGCAGTTCATATGTGTCAAGGAATCTGTCCATTTCTTTTGTATTTTCCATCTTAGTATATTATGGGTTCTCAAAGTAGGTATTGATAATGTTCTAGATCTGCAGGATCTGTTATGATTTTTTACTTTTCATTTCTTATTGCTTGCATTTGAGTCTTTTATCTTTTTGATGAGGTTGGCTAAGTGTTTATCAATTTAATTAATCTTTCAGAGAACCACCTCTTTTATTCTTTGTATGGTTTTCTTAGTCTTAGTTGCAATAATCTTGCTCTTATATTTACAATTTCTTCCCTCATGCAAGCTTTAGGTTTGATTTATTCCTTTTCTAGAAGTTTGAAGTTCAACATAACGTTGTTTGTTTGAGCTCATTCTGTTTGCCTGATGTGAGAATTTATCACTATAAATTTCTCTCATTAGGGTTGTTTTCATTGTGTCCCATAAATTCTGAGATGTCATATTGGTATTATCATTTAACTATAGATGCTATTTAATTTCTTGTTTAATTTGGAAATTAAACAACACTTTCCTGACTAATGAGTGGGTCACAGAGGACAGTAAAGAAGAAACTTTTTTTTTCTATTTTTGCCCTCACAGGCAACCAGAGGTGTGCATGGCTTAGACTGGCTTCAAAAGCAAGGGTGGAAGTGACTCACTGGTTGAGAAGACATTCACTTGAATTTCTTCTCATTTTTGGAGAGAGAAAATGAGGTTTGCTACTTGTACCTCACAGGACCATTGGCTTCTGCAACAAATGAACATTATTGTATGAGACTAGGTCAGTTTTTTATACATTTATTTGAATTTTGTAATTTCCTTACCGAATCTCATACAATTAGAATCTAAGAACCTGGTGAATGTTGTGATGAAGTGAGCCTAAATCCCTATAGATTCCAAAGTTAAAGTGAACCCAGAGTCAACAAGTAGAAGTTCAGAGGCTAATGAAAATCTTGTTCTCAAGGCATTTGGTGGAGGCATAAATCATACATGAAAGAAGCAGATTCTGGGGAAAAGATGCAGAAGAGTCCAGTTTGTCTTGGTAATTAAATAACAGATCTTGAAGGGAGGGGGTTCCTGAAATCTTGTCATGTGCATTGGCCAACTGTAGTAGTTGGATTTTGTCACTTCTATAAAATACTTGAGAAATAAAGAAGAATTTATTTTGGCTCTCAGTTACACGGGCTTCAGTCCATGGTCAGGAGGCTCCACTGTTTTTAGGCATGTGGTGAAGCAGAGAGAGTGACAGAGAAAAGCTGCCCACCCTGTGATATCTGGGAAGTAGCAGAGAGGGACAAGGACTCAAAAAACCATCTACTTAGTCCAACTAAACCCTACTTCCTAAAATTTTTCTGACCTATATACCACCAGAGTGTGAACCTATAAATCAATTACTCCACTGATCAGGTAAGAGCCCTTATAATCCTATTACTTTTCCAAAGACCAGACGTCTGTACATTGCTGCCTTGGGGGCCAACCTTTCAACACAGGAGAGTTTCAGGGACATTTAAGATCTAAGGAATGACATCATCTAATTACAGTACCTTTTATAGAGAATCTGTGGTAACTGGAAGAGGACTTGATGGGGAACACAACTTTTTTCACACACAATTTTTTTTAATTCTTCTACCCTATTCCCTGCCAAAGAGAAATGGGTAGAACAGCTCTGAGTCCACCCAGTGGACTGTGTTCTCGACAGCAAGGAAAGACATGGGGAACAGATTTCCAAAATCAATTCTCTGACAAACTTTTAAATTTTTTTAACACCAAGTGCATTTATTTGAAAAGAAGAAAGTTATGAAATATCCTCATCTCATTCCTTAAGAAATTAAAAATAAAAGACAGAATAAAACAAAAAATGAATAGAAGAAAATAATAAAGATCAGAAAACACAATCCTTTATCAAAATGCTAACATCATTTTTCATAAACATTAACATTTTGATTCTTACATTTTGGTTAAAATACAAAAGACTCAGAACTGTCTAAACAACTTTGATAAAAGAACAAAATTAGGGCTTCAACCCTCCCCAGTCCTACATCACAAACTTACATCAATCATGATAAAACGGCATTGATATCAAGATAGACAAACCACCATAGTACCAACATAAAGTCCCAAATAGATACCCACATAACACACAACAACTTTTAAAGTTTAAAATTGACACTTATAAAAGTTATATAATAGACAAGTAAAGAAAAATATGCAACTCTTACTGGAGACTGGAGTTGGTACTTCAATTTAGGCTCAAAGTAGCTTTATTTTGATGATACAAGTTCAGGAAAACTTTTTTTCCAGTTAAAACGGTTTATATTTTAGAAAATCAAATAAAAATGTTGATACTATATATAACACAATTTTACTTGTGTGTGATAGATGTTTCTCTGGTCATTAGAGTAATGTGATTTGGCAAAAAATTTGATTAAGTGCCTCTTTGAAGAAATGCAGGTAGAACCTGGCTTATCCTGAGAGGGACTCTTGATAGAGTCCTTGAAGTATTCTCATACTTTGGAGAATGCTGTGCTAAATTTTAAACCTATTACTCAAAGTAATGAGTTGTCCCTTCCAGAAGTTTGATCAATGTAATAACTCCAGTAAGGGGCAATCTTTCTGAAACAGGACTGATAATTAGGGGAAAAAAAATGTGTCCACGAGAGAAACCAATACAGAACAGACTTAAGAGAAAATAGTGATGTTTCTTGGGGATTTATTAAGTACTTTTTTGTGCTATGGATTCTTCTAGATTGGGAATCAGCAAACTTTTTCTGTAAATGGTCACATAGCAATATTTTAGGTTTAGGAGTCATCTAATCTCATCACAACTTGCCTCTTCTGTCCTTGTAACACAAAAGTAGACATAGAAAATGCACGAGTGAATGTGAGTGGCCATGTTCGAATAAACATGTTTACAAAACAGTCTGGGGGTGTGTTTAGATGTGGACTATAGTTTGCTGACCACTATTGCAGAAGTGATCTACAGAGTTTTTTTTTTTTAAACTTTGTTCTTACATGGAGTTTTCTTTCTAACATTGGGGTAGGAGTAAGGAAGCAATAATAAAGAGTGAAATTGAGAAGGAAAAAAAATACAACATCATGAATGCTCCGCAGAGAATTAAAACAGGATGCTACACTGAATGACTGGGGAGAAAGCTGATGGTGTGGCACTTTGGTTGAGATCTCAGTGATGGGAAAGGACCAGTTTGGCACTGACCTGAAGGAAAAATAGTTTGGTAAAAGAGATTCGCTAAACTGAAATGCACTTGATATAGTCCAGGAACGAAAAGGAAGCCAAAGGGAGTGGAGTGGGTATGTGCAATATTTCTTTTTTTGATATTGTTCATCTTTGCATAACATAATGATTATGTGCATCATGGAATATTGGTACACATACGTAACAACTCTTTTTACTTCTTCTGCCCTCCTTCCACTTGTGAAAGACCTGTCTTCTGATTCCTACTATTTACCATTAATTTTAGTCTTTAAATTATTTATATTTTGAGTTTCTCATATAAGAAAAACTATGCAATATATAAGCTTGTGTCTGATTTATTTCACATAATATTATGGCCTCGATGTGTGTACATTTTCCAATGAATGACTCTAGCTTACTCTTTGTGGCACAGTAACACTCCATTGTATATAAATACCACATTTTCTTCATCCATTCATCCAGGAGAAAATTATTTTTTATAGAAATAATTCCAAAGTAACTATATGTCTGATGATTTTCAACTTGGAATTTTTTAGTAGTACAAAATCAGAAACACTGTCAGTTTTCTCTTAGAAAAAAATATGCCGTATTTATTCAGCAATACAGAACTGATTAATAAAACTATCCATAAATGTTTGGTGAAACAAGCAACCTAAACTTATGGAAAGATTTACTGTAACAAATGAATTTTTCCAATGGCATTACGATTACCCTATTAGTCTGGAATGTTTTCAAATGCAATAGAAGAAAACCTTAAAAATGACTGCCAGAAATATGAGTTGATTTTTCTTACATGATAAGACCTCAAGAGGCAGGTGACCACATGAACTGGTTCAAGGGCTTAGTAACTTCATGGCTAATATCTCTGAACATATTAGGATTTTGTCTTGCATACACAGACTAGCTTCCAAGAGCTGAGTAGCACATTTAGGTTCAAGCTATGAGGAAGGAGAAGGAGCAGGGAGGTGAGGGCCAGCAGTGTCTGTTCCAACTCTTTCCTCCCTCATAGATTCCCCCTTAGGTTTTAATGCCAGAATTTAGTCCCATGATCCTATCAGCTACTGTGAGAAGACTAGGAAAGTAGGAAATGGATTAGCCTTGATTAGATTAGGTAACTCATAATTTATTACTTGGCTGGGCACATTGCCAACCTCAAATAAAATAAAATTTCTGTAGGTGAAGGGAAGGGAGATGGAAATTAGGTAGGCCACTCTGAAGATTGCATGTCATTGTGGAAATGCTAATTGCAGAGGAAATGAGATGAGCAGAGTGAAGAATTGTATTCGCAGTGCAATCACCTACATTAAGGTAAATTACCAACCGTTTGAGCAGGGCTTATGAATAATACACATTATCTAGTTTATTTCTCATAACAACTCTGTGATGTAGATAAGTTTTTTCATCTTTTTTATAGTTGGGCAAATGAAGATTTAGAGAGGTTAGGTAATGTAGTTAAGGTCACACAGCTAATGGGCCAGCAAAGATTCAAAGTCTATTCTCTAAGTCCTGGCTTTTTGCTATATAGCATTCCTGTCCTGAAAGACTCCTTGTGGGCGGAGCAAGGTGCACAGAGCAGCAGGTAGATATATTCAACGGAATGTAGATGAAGGAAACACTTTATACTTTCAGTTTGGGACTTAAGTGGGGTATATGTGATTTAAGCAAAAACTTCTTTACAATATTTTAGTAATCCTCTGGCCAACACAAATTAAGAGAGATTCATATTTCATGGGAATGGAAGTAATGAATTTGGTCTTTTCATTTTGATCTCTATTGATTTTTATTTACATACTTTTCTTGAAGTTTAACTATGTTAAGTCAAAAATATTAAAAGTACAACTTAATAAATTTGTGCATTTGTCTGAACCTATGAAACTATTATCAAAATGAAGATATGGAGTAACCCCAAATTCCCAGAACCCACTACTGTACCTTCTTCTGAGTGATCGTCTTCTCATCAAAACTTCTCTTATGATGGACAAAGGTTTGCCTCTTGTTACTGGTTAAATACACAGAGTTTTTAAACTTGTATTTTAAAGAAAACTTCACTTTCTCATTTAGCATTTTATATACCAGATTAATTCATATGCTTTCATATATCAGAAACACTCTCATCACTATGCAGTGTTTTATTGTATCATGCTACAATCTATTTACTCATCCTACTGTGGGTAAACATTTCTGTCACTTCCCATTTTTGGTTACTTAATAGAACTGATAACCAATATTTCTGCACAAGTCTTTCATAAACATACAGTTCATGTCTGTGAGTGTATATCCAGGAGTGGGTGCAGTGTGATGGGACATATATGTGTTTAGTTCTGGGAAAATCTATTTATTACACATTTCCTATGCTTGCTCCAATTTATCTCTCTATCAGAAAAATAAGAACATTCCGTATCCTTGGAGTACTTTGTGTTGTTCTTTTAAAAACTGTAACAAATTCTATAGCTACGTAGTATTGGTGTTTTCACTAATTAATTAAAATAAATATCTTTTTATATATTTACTGCCATTTTAATGTTCTTTTTTGTGAAATATATTCAAGTTTCTTAAAACTGAAGATATCTTTTTTCCTTCTTGATTTTCAAGAGTTTCTTATGCATTCTGTTATACACACAGGTATTTTTTTTATTTTCTTTTATACTATGTATATTATAATTTTTGCCTGATGTTTCTCTTTCACAGTATAACTTCTCTCTTCCAGCCAAGTCAAACTTTCATATTTGGTTTTCTTTGGCTGATGCTTATTAACACGCCTGAAACATGAAACATTCGTCCCCACAGCAAATACTCCTTTGTCATCATCATCCCGTGTCCTGTACTTTTTCAGAGTTCAAATGAGAACTTCCCCCTGGAGGTCTTGTGCATAAGCACCTATTACACACCATCACTTTAATATCGGTTTTCTTCTTTATGAAAGAAGGTTGGAAGTTTGCTTCTCTTGCCCCTCTGTATATGTATGAGTGTGCTCAAGTCATGACACTTACGCAGCACTCGTTAAGTGTGAATTTTGAGGTCTAATGTGCACAAATTCTTACCTCAGTATTTATTTTCTTTTTTGAATAATTTCAAGATGGTTTCATTGATGGTCATTCATTTCCTTGTATTCAATCTATGCCCACAAACTTCCTAGTCCCTGAACAATTAAGGTGGGGATAAGGTGAGGGTTCTGGGGATTAGAGTTTGTTATTGGAAGAAATGATCTCTCAACACTTTTTCTCTTTTAAAACAATTAATTTTGTCAACATTTATAATTTTGACCAGAAGTTCTTATATGGAAATATATATTACAGAATGAGTAATTGTATAATCAAAACCTAAGTCAAGTAGTGAGCCTTTCTAAACCTTAGAGGCTGTCTGTGAGAACTTGAGACCTCAGATCATCTCTTCTTTCTTAGGCTATATCCCAGGATTCATTTTATGGTAATTAATTCTTTGCTTTTTAAAATTACATAACCTCATTGTTGAATAACATTGTTAGTTTTGCATATTTTTGAACTTAATATAATATGACTCATATTTTAAGAGTTGTTTAAAAAAGGAATTCTGTGGGGTGTTTCTCTCAATGTTATGTTAGAAGGATGAAATCCTGTTTTGTGTCTAATTTATATTTAGTTCAACATAGCACTACACTGTATGAATGGAATGGTATGAATCACTGTGATTCATTTGTCTATCACACCATTGATGACTGTCTCCATGCAGCAATCCAGAGAGGGGATCTTGGTAAGCATGTGTATACCTTTCTGGAAATACATATGCAAAGTGAAATTACTGGTCATATGGCATGTGGGTTTGCATTCTTACAAGGCAACATCAACTTAATTTATCTAAAGAACTTGAGGAACACAGTTATACTGGGCAGCTTTGAATGATTCCTACTCAAAGTTTGATGTAGTTTGTTTTGAAGGCAAAGAATCTGATGCAGACCAGAGGTTTACTATCTCACTTGCCCAATGACAGAAAATGTGATCTTCGTGGTAGAATTGAGGATTTGTTAGTCAACTCCTTCCTGATTATGTCAAGCTGTGGGGATTCCAGATTTTACCATGGCAAGGAGGAAGAATGATGTAGATACATGCACTCTGCAGTAAGAGAGAGCTTGGGGTAGGGGTGGGGTCAAACTCTGCTTCTGCTACTAAAGTTGTATATCAACTTTGTCATGATTTATGTCAGTGGCCTCCAAGCCTCATGCCTTTGCATTATGCATTTGTGATTGGTTCAATGTCTAGCACTTGGATTGGGGGTGTGAGAGCTACACCAGCCTAGGGGTGGAGCCAGCATACAATGTAATGGCAGGAAGACCAAAGATGGCATATCTCTCTCTCTTGCCAGTTTCCACCTTACTGTTTACAGCTGCCATGAACTGCAGCCCCAGCATGCCGCCCTGCCTTGGAACCAGCTGAGTATGGACTGAAACCTCCCCAAACTATAAGAAATAAACCTTTCTTTTCCCATCTTTGGGCATCAGGTATTTTGTTTCAGTGATGAGTAAAAATTAACTAAGACAGAATTTGGTACTGAGGAGTGGGGTCATTGCTGTGACTGTACCTAACAATGTTTTTCAAGAGGCTTTGGAAATGGCTCATGGGTAGAGTTTGGAAATGTTCGGACATGTTGCCTGGATGCTTAGAGCTGGAGCAGCTTAGGCTGTTCTGTAGAGGAGATTCTGGTCAGAGCTCAGGAAACCAGAAGGCTGATATAAAGCCTGATGGTAAAGACCAGGCCTGGGAGGTTTCTGCTGGGAAGAAGGACTGCGTTGGTTGATAGACTCCCCACGATGTGTGTTATGGCTTGGCAGAAAATTTGTCTGCATTTTGCTCATGCCCAGAGACTTTGCCAGAGACTGAGATTAAGGGCAATGGACTGATTAATCTGGCAAAATAAATTTCAAGGCAGTGGAATGTTGAGACTGTGGCCTGGCTATTGTTGGGGGCTTTTAGCCAGTTTTATGTTGCAAATCAAGAGCAAAGAGCCCAGCAGGATAATTTAAAATGCTGTGAGTTTGGCCAGAAGGAAAACTCTAGAAAAGCTGTGGATTGTAAAGATAGAGCTGAGACTTTGATTGCTGAGAAGGAACAGAGAAATAAGAAAGATGGCCACGGGGCATACCAGGAAGCAAGGTCTTTACCCTTTGCAGCCTGAAAACTGCAAAAGTGAAAGAATTTGCTCAGAGGAGAAAGCTGCAGAGCACCGTGCTCCAGAATGGCGACAGAGGCCACATGAGGTTCCAAAATGGCAGCAGCTACATGAGGTTCCAATCAGGTTCACAGAGCCCAGCAATCCAGGCAATCAACCCCTACAGCCAAGAGAAAGAAAAGCCTGGCTACTGCTCCAGCTGGCCCCAAACCTTGGTGGCATCCACATGGCACTGATTTTAGGTGCAAGGAAAATGCAAAAATTCTGAGGGTAAGATGGCTTCCACCTCTGTTGCAAAGGGCCTGGGAGGCCAAGCGGTGTGCCCCTGAGAGGGCAATATGTAAAGATGTAAGGGTGAAGCCAAAGGTGCAGTGGAGACCCCGGAAGTTTGGAAAAGCCAAGAACGTGGATCATGCAAGGAAAGCTGCAAAAAATGGAGCAGAGAGGGTTTAAGAGAGAAGCTGTGGGAGCTGAAATCCCTGGAAGTGCTGTGGGGTGGAATCACCTAAGCCTTTTGGAGCCTGCAACCAGATTGCTTCAAATGCTGAGCATGGAACTCTAGGACTTAATATTCGCCCTGCTGGATGTTGGACTTGCTTTGTTTCCAATGCTTTATATTCCCCTGTTTGTAACTTTGGGGATGGTAATGTTTATTTTGTGCCTTTGCATTTCAGAAATGTTTAACCTTGTTTCATTTGTACAGGGGGTTGTAGTTAAGAGTTTGCTATAGACATCAGAGGAGACTTGGGACTTGGACTTCTCAGTAATGCTGACAATATTATGACTTTGGCAACTCTTGGAGATGGACTAAATGTCTTTTGTATAAACGATGTGCATGAGTCTTTGGGGTGGAATGTCATGGTTTATGTCAGTGGCCCCCAAGCCTGAGCCTTTGCATTATGCATTTGTGATTGGTTCATTATCTAGCTCTTGGATTGGGGGTGTGAGTACTACACAGGCCTAGGGGTGGAGCCAGGATGTGATGTAATGTCAGGAAGAAGGCATGTCTCTCTCTCTTGCCGGTTTCTGTCTTGCTGTTTGCAGCTGCCATTAAAATGCTTTTTTCTCCTCTTTGTAAAAGAAAATATCAATGTTCATCTCTATTCACTTCAATATATAGATCAGACTTTAAGTTGCTATTATATTTAGGGTCACTTTTCTTTTCCAAGATGGGATTTCACCATGTAACTCAGACTGGTCTTCAACCCGCCCCCCATCCTCCTGACTTGGCCTCCCAAGTGCTGGAATTACAGGCATGCACTACCATATCTGGATTAGGGTCATTTCTAACTTGTCAAAATTCTTGAGTTCTCTTAGTCTTCTCTGGAAAAAATATGTATGCTTTTGTGACATGCATACTTTTGCTAGGTTATCCAGTTTCTAGTAGTCTAAAGAATTTTCTTAAGGGAGAAAATATTTAAGTATTGCAGAATAAAATACAATGTTTGCACTGTTCCTTTTGTATGAGAATTTGTGCCAGGTGGACCTACTTCTATTTCCACAATACAGGGAAATTCCAGTTTCACTAGATTGCAGGGTATTTATATGAGTGAGCATGTGTTTATAACACACTTCCTCTGGGTTTATCATACAGGGTATGTGTTTTTTGAGACAACACAAAGGGCTAAAGGATGAAAATAGCACATATCTAGCAAGCTTTGGGAAATTTTATAGAAATAGGTAATTTCTAATTTGGGAGAAAATTTTATTCGTACATTAAACCAATTATTGATGAGTTACAAAGCAGCAAGCTAATTCTATATATATTTTTAAAACAACAAACAATGCCTTAGGGGAAAACTGTACCTCTGTAAAGTACTTTGAACTCTGTCCTAACTTCTCTGGGAATACATACTCTCTTTCATTAGAAAGACCAAGAAGAGTTTGGAAATTAATATATCCCATGGACACTTCATGCACTCCTAGATCACTTTTCTTCTTCTGTAATTATATTTCCTTGAACTCTAGCACAATCCTGTCTGCCTAGTGCAGAAAAATCTCACACTGGAATGAGAGGATGAAAGAGTTGCAGCTGTGTGGGGCTTTTCATCTCCCAGCATGTTTCAGAAAATCCCACCCTGAATTCTACATCAATCTACAGAACTAAAAGTATTTATAAAAATACTCAAAAGCCACACATTTAAAAAAGGTAAATTTGCAGGGAGCCAGTGGAATAAGATTCATATACAGTTGACCCTCTGCATGCAAGGGCTCAGGATTCATGGAGTCAACCAAACTTGGATTGAAAATGTCAGAACATGAAATTGTATCTGCCTTGAATATGTGGAGACTTTTTCTTGTTATTATTCCACAAACAAGGGAGCATGGCAATTATTTGCATAGCATTTACGTCTTATTAGGCATTATAAGTAACCTAGAGATAATTCAAGACCTAGGAAAGGATGTCTGTGTGCCATAAGCCCATAGCATAACATTTTGTATAAGGAGACTGACCACCCATGGAATTTGAAATCTGAAGGTGGTTCTGGAACTGATTCTTGGAGAAAACAGCAGAGTGACTCTATTTGATCATCATTGAGGTTATTTCTTCTCTGCCCATTTTATGTGAAGATGTGTGTGTGTGTGTGTGTGTGTGTGTGTGTGTCTTTTTGAGGTGCAGTTCAGGCTGACCTTGAGCTCCCCTTTAGCCCAGGCTGATCTTAAACTCACAACGATCCTCCTGCCTCAGCCTTCTGAGTGCTGGGATTACGTGGTGTGTGCCATCACCCCACTGCTAATGTACAAATGTTTTAACTTCATATTTTTAAACCTGAAGCCTTCTGTAAACATCCTAACAGTTGATGATTTGTAGTGCCATTTTATAAGGCCAGACTGCTTTTTATTCATTTACGAGATGTCACAGCAAAAGAAGGGACACAGGAGATGCTCAGGACGAGCAAATTTCTTATACTCACATGTTTTAGTGATAAGAGGCATGGCCCATCATGCAGGGCCCCACTGGGCGGACACCAATATTTCCCAATTGTAAATGAGGGATTTAGTCTGATTCTGTAATCCCTCCACTTCTCAAATTCTAGGATTCCGCTTTGAGTTTCTTTTGGATGAAGTGCTTAGTGTTATACGGAGAAATGGAGTTTAACATAAAGCTGACTAGTCACAAAGATTCGGGCAATTAAGAAATTTGCATTATCTCAGCAAGACCTTTATAGCTATATTTGGTCTAATTATGGTAATAATAACAAAGCCAATGAACTTACTACCTTTCCATTAAGAACCTTTGAGTGTTTTATTCAGAAGTACAATGATTCTAAAAGGGTGGCAGGTAACCTGCTCTCTACACAGTAAGCTCTTCTATTTGATTAAATCACATATTTTGCTTGAGTTAAAAGTGAAAACTAGGTGTGAAAACACTGGCTATTATTTCAATATATGCTATTACTTTACAAAAATAGTCCTTAAATTTCTTACAAGGTTCATGTTTTGATATGTTCCCCATTAAATTTTGCTGGAGGTTAGGTATCAATGATCTTTCACTTTTCTGTATATTTAGATGTATGAAAGGGATTTTTGAAAAAAATATATAATAAAATTCACTCCTTGTGGTATAAGCCCTATGAATTTTTATTCATTTATTTTTTGGTACCGGGGATTGAACTCACAATCTCACGCTTGCTAGGCAGGCACTTATGCCATTGAGATGAATCTCCAGCCCAAGCCCTATGAATTTTTGACATATAAATGGAGCTGTAGGTCTTCCACCATAGTCATAGTATAGAACAGTTATATTATCTCTATTGTTTTTCTTCTGTATTCAGACTTCTTCACCAAGCTCAAGTTTTGGCAAACTTGAATGTTTTCTGTGCATGTAATTTTGCCTGTTTAGGATATAATACCATAGAAGTACACAATTTTCAGCATTTTGAACTTGACTTCTTTTGTCTGGCAAAATGTATCTTGAAAGTCATCCATATCATTGTGTGAATTAGCAATTCATTCCTTATCCTTCCTATTATTCAATTGTATGACTGTACAGTTTGTTTATCCACTTCTAAGCTGAAAGACAATTAAATTATTTATAATTTTTGATGATTATCAATAAAGCTGCTTCAAATATTTGCATAAGAATTTCTGTATGAATGTGTTTTGTATTTCTTGAATAAATACCTGAAAGTGAGATTACAGAGTAGCAGAGTGAATATAGATTTAGTTACAAGAAATTACCCAACTAATTTCTAAAGCTACTGTGCCATTTTGTGATTTTTCCAGTAATGTGTGAGATTTTTTGATTGTTCCACACATCCTTACCATTACTTTGTTTTGTTAGATTTTTATTTTAGCCATTTTCATAGATGTTTCATGAAATGGGTCATTTTCAATGCTTATTGGCTATCCATATAGCTTATAGTTACTTTTCTCATTGCTGAGACAAAAGCTCGTAGTTTGTAGACGTTTCAGCCCATAATTGGCTGACTCTAAGATAAGGTGGTATGGCAGAGGGAAACAGTCATGGCAGGTAGAAGGCAGCAAGACAACAAGCAGGGCAGACAAGGCTCTTTCTGTCTCATATATTGTATCTAGACTGCTGGGATTAGGGCAGTGCCAAACCAATTAAGGAGATGATCCAGCAATCAACCACCCTTAATGCCAGCACCCTTAATCCCAACACTACACTATGAATCAGTCACATACTCTAGATTCTGAAAAGTCCCCTATGACTGCATGAAGTTTTAGGGAGGACACCTAGACACAAACCATAACATATCTTCCCTACTGAGGTGTCTGTTCACTAGAGTTTATGCTTAATTTTAAATGGAGTTGTTTTATTATTGAGTTTGAAGAATTTTTGTTTAGCTTTTGGTTCCAATTTCCTTGTCAAATATGTGACTGGGATATTTTCTGATAATCTGTGGGGATATTTTCTGATAATCTGTGGGTTATATTTTTATTTTCTGTAGGCTAAAGTGTTTACATTTTGATAAAGCTCAAAGTCCAATGTTTCAAGAATTGCCTTTTACAGATCACACCTTTGGTGCCATATCCAACAATTCTTTGCTTAATCTAAGGTCACAATGATCTCCTGTGTTTTCTTCTAACATTTTAATAGTTTTGCATTTTATACTTATATTTATTTAGAATAACTTTTTAAATAAAGTTAAATATAGGTTGCAATTTAAAATGTTTTACCCATATAGCTATCTGATTTTTCTAATGTGATTACTGACAGTATTCCTTTTTGCCATCATATGGGTTTCATAATTTTGTCAAAATTCAGTTGTTTGTATCCAAATAGAGTGCCTTACAAACTCCCTATCCCATTCAATTGAATGTGTTTATTGTTTTACCAGTAGTTACACTGTTTTAAGTATGTAGCTTTATGGTAGGTGTTGAAATCAAGTAATAAATCTCTTTCAGCTTTCCTTTTCCTTTTCATAATTAATTTGATTATGGTAGTATTTTGCCATCATATGTAAATTTTAGCATCTACTTTCTAATACCTGGGAAAGAGCTAGTGGGATTTGACTGGAGTGGCACTGATTCTATGAAGCAGATTGCAGAAAACTGACACCTTACAGATAGTGACTCTCACTTTATGATTCTTTGACTATTTTTGTCAGTGTTTTCTATTTTTTATATAATGGATCTACAGACATGTTGTTCGATTTACACTATGTACTTAATTTTTGGTGTTTTTGTAAATGATAAATTGATTCCAATTTTCATTGCTAATATATAGCAATGCTACTAATTTTTGTATTGATTATAAATTTTGCACCTTGCTAACCTCAGT
Source organism: Dolichotis patagonum (assembly GCA_004027295.1). Lineage (NCBI taxonomy): Eukaryota > Metazoa > Chordata > Mammalia > Rodentia > Caviidae > Dolichotis > Dolichotis patagonum. The sequence continues at coordinate 58,784 of PVJX010000008.1, read as the reverse complement.
ATTTTTGTAGTTTTTTAAAGATTCCTTTGGAATTTCTACATATATAGTCATATCATCTACAAATAAAAGAAGCTTTATTTCTTCTTGTAATTTACATGCATTTTTATCCCATGTCTTGAAGCACTAGTTGGATCTTTCAGTAGAACATCAAAGAGGAATGATAGACGCATATAAACATTGCTGTTTCATTTCAGATTTTAGGGAGAAACATTAGGCTTTTATCGCTAAGTATGCTGTTATTGTTTTTTTTTGTAGATGCCATTCATCAGGCTAAGGAAATGTCTGTACATTCACCATCACTGTTTCTTTCTCATCATTAATGAATATAAATTATCTCAACAGTTTCAAATTTTTTTTATTATTTTTAGTGTGTAGTACATAATGTTCACATTCCCTGTGGGGAGGTGGTGAGTGTACACAACACATCTTAATTCCTTATTCATCCCCTTTCCCTCCTCTTCCTCCCTCTCCTGATCCCCTTCCAATTGAGAAAGCTTCCTATTATCCATCTTTCTTTTCCAATTCCTATGATCTGTTTTTTGTTTTGCTCATTATTTGTGATTTGGGTTTCCCATGTCAGAGAAACTATTCTATATTTAAGTTTTTGTGTCTGATTTACTGGACAATGGTACACGGATAAGACCTGGGGCACTCCTTCATCCTTTGATCCAGATACTTTTATTGAGGTGGCATTAATAAACACATTTAGAGTTTTCCTCTCCTTCAGGGAAAATTTCTCAATCTCTTTACGTGTCCTAGGGGCCTGAAGTCCACTACTTGGATGTGCTTGTGAATACTGATGGTGGATTTTGGGGTCACCACCTCCTGGAGTGCAAGAATGGCCTTCCTGGCCACCTTTGTTTGCTGGAGCCATTCTGCTCGGCTCAAATTGGAAGGTACAAGTTATATTTCTTTATGGAATAATTTTGTAGAGCTGACAAGTGAAACAATATGATAGTTGAATTTTCTTGTTATGCAAATTTAATTCTTTATTGGCCCTGAGATTATTCTGGCTATCTATTTTTTCTTGGACAGCTTTTGGTAGTTAGAATTTTTTAAAGAATTGAGGCTACTTATGTTTTAATTTATGAGATTAATGCTGTTTGTAGTAAGTCCTTTTAATTACTTTAATGTTTATGCTGTGCATGTTTATGTACTTCTTTCATTCCTAATGTTGAGAAATTATATTCATACTATTTTTTTATTGGCTAGCTGTTCATGATGGTTAGAGATTTATTTTTATTTATTTATTTCCTATATCAGATTATTTTTATTTTTTATCTGAAAGAGAATAAAACCACACAGTGAAACAGAATAAAGTCAATTAAAATGAAACAAGGAGAGTGATACAGGACTTCAAAACAAGATAGTAAGGGTTAACAATGGTTAGACCCAGTGGGCAGCTGCTGAGAACCAGCTGTGGTGGAAGCCAGGTGGCTGCAGAAGAAGGCAACTAGCCTGCCCTCTTGGTAAGTGCCTGTCTCTGTCGTGAGCCAGGAAGAGACCCAGTCAGCAGTTCTTATGAGCCTATGGGCCTGCGGGCTGAAAATCAAACATCTCAAGCCCCTCCCCACCCTATCAGCAACTAGGGACAGATGTCTGAGCATGTCTTGAGAGGATGACCATATGCAATATAGCAAATATGGGGGATTTCCTTCCATCTGCTGTTTGAAGGCAAATTTTTTTCACTGTTCTGTTTCATTACGATTAATTGTATTACTCTATTCAATATTCTCTTTTGATTAGTTTTATAATATTCTGTTTTTGATTTGATTTTACCACACCTAACTGATTGGACAACTATCGTGAAGATAATGAGATATACTATGTATCTATTACTGTTATCCCAGTATCTTGCTGTGAAGTTCTATACCAATTTCACTGCATTGCCTTGATTGGCTTTGTTCTGTCTTGTTCTGTTGTATTTTTACTACCTTCAAAATAAAAAAAAAATTAAAAAAAAAAACAGTGGCTACCACCTTCCCTTTTTAGATGTTTCCTCCCCTTTTACTTTCACAATATCTATCGTACATTTTGGATCCCACTAACACTTTCAGATTTTTATACGAGGAAGACAGCACCATGTACACCCCTGTGAGCCTGAACCATTTCACCCATGAGAATGATCTCATGGGTGCATCCATCGAGACCTTGAGATTATTCTTTTTTATAGCTGAATAACTTTCCATTGTATAAAGATACTGTATCTTTATTATTTATTCTGTGGTTGATGGGCAAGCTACCTCTGCTTTTTTCTGGGTCCTCACTGCATGGAGCAGTCTTCTCTGTTCTTCAGTCCATGAATTTCCTTTTGAGTCAAATTTTTCTTTATAGTGTATATTGATGAATCTTGCCTCTTGATCCACTCTGCCCATGCTTGTTTTTATTGGTGAATTGAGGCCATTTACATTAATGGTTACAACCAACATACTCTGGAGCATCTCTTCCATGCCATCCTCTTGCCATTGGCTCCCTACTTCCCCCCTCCACTCAATTGCCGGCCCTGCTCTGGGATTCCCCCTGTGTTGCCGTTACTGGAACTGTGGACATCTTTATCTCTCTCTAGAACATCTTTTAGCACTCTTTGTAAGGTTGGTTTGGTGATCATGAATTCCTTCAGTTGTTCTATATCATGGAAGTAGCTTATTTCTCCATTAATGTTGAAAGGTAGTTTTTCAGGATACATCAATCTGGATTGGAAGTTGTCTTCTTTTGGGATTTGAAACATTTCACTCCAAGCTCTTCTTGACTTGATAGTTGGTGTTGAGAAATCTGCCATGCTTATCATGGGTTTTCCATAATAGGCAATCTGTTTCTTTTCTGTAACAGCCTTTAATGTTCTGTTATTGTGCTGCATTTCTGGGATCTAGATTATTATATGTCTAGGTATAGATTTATTTTGGTTACGGCTAGTTGGTTTTCTGTATGACTCATTTATCTGCATGTCAGGTCCTTTTCCAATGCTTAGAAAGTTTTCGGTCTTACTTCAGTAAGTAATCTTTTTATTTCATTTGTCTTGTCGCCTGCTTTTTCACTTATACCTATCACTCTTAAATTATTTTTCTTTGCATCGACTTGCAGCCATTGAATTGTTATTTATTGGTTCCTTGTTATTTTTAAGAGATCTTTCCTTTTGTTATTGGTAGCTGAAATCCTGTCTTCAAGGTCTGAAAGTCTATCTTCTTTCTCTTTTAAGACATTTTGCCTGCTTTCAATGGAGTTTTTAATTTCCTGGATATCTCACTGAATCTGTTTCATGCATTGTAATTCCTTTCTTTATATTGTTCATTAAAGGTTTCCATCATTTTTTTATACTACTGTTTTTTTTTCTTTTTCTTTTTGGTACCCACAATCAGACTCATGACCTCATGCTTGCCAGGCAGGTGCTTATGCCGCTGAGCTAAATCTCCAGCTTCATCTATGTCTTCTTTAGATATGTTTGGCATTTTTTGCATTATGTTTGTGATTTCTTCTTTTTACCTGAGATATTATTTCTGATCTGATTACTTTTATAGATAGCCTCATGAAGTTGTTTCTCTATTTTATTTGCTATCCTTTCAGAAATTTCAGGTGTTTGCTAGTTTCTTCCATGCCTGTCTCCCAGACCCATTCTGAGATTGCCTTCTGCTCCTTTGTCTTGACATTTTCCTGAGTTCCTCTAGATGAGCCAGTTGTAGAGTTCCAAAATGCTTCCCACATTGTCTGCTCCTCCACAGTATAAGGGAATGGACCAGGCCCCTGAGTTTCTTCTAATTTAGGTTCCTGAGGAGGCAGTGGGGTGTGGGGCGGGGTGCTCCAGTCATGATGGTTTCACTGAGAGTCCCTTGATGGTGACAGGTGGTTCTTCTGGTCTGCTCTGGTTACCAGTCCCAATAATGGCTCGTTTGTAGATTTATTAAACTTTTCAACAAGTTACTCTTTGGTTTCATTGTTTTCTTTATTGTTTTTTATTTTAACATCATTTATTTGTGTGCTAAGAGAAGTTAACAACTTACAAGAAAGGAAAAATTGGTTATTTTTGCCAAACACATAACATTACCATTGCTTGTCCTTCACTTTTGAAGTTCCAAGTTTCCCTCTAGCAAACTTGCCTTCAGCCTGAAGAACTGTCTTTTGCATTTGTGTTAGATAGTATTGTTGGCTCTTCATCTGAAATTTTGTAAGATTTCCTTCAATTGAAAATTAATTTTCTCTAGATTTTGAATGATCTGTTCCTTAGATATGGAATTCTAAGCTGACAGTTGTCTTTCAATACTGGAAATGTTCTATTGTTCTGGATTTAAAAGTTTTGGATGAGAAATTCACCTTAATTTGGGTCCTTTTTCTCCTTTTTTATTTATTAAAGATGCCATATTTCTTGGATGCATTCAAGATGCTTAGGAATAGGGTGCTATAGCTCAGTGGTAATGTTCTTTTGGAGCATGCTCAAGGGCCTGGCTTTGATCCCCAGTGCTACAGAAAGAAAAAAGGGCAAAAAATTTAGGATTCTGTTTTGAACAACCTGAGAGCCAATGCCTTCTGGCAGGGAGTCTTTGTGTAGCACAACTTTAATATAGCTTCTAAACCTTTTCTTAGACCTATGTTTTCTCTTGCTTGTAAAATTCAGCTTTAGCAGAGAACCCAGCTATGTGAGGTTAGCCAGAATCCTCACCCTCACTCCCACTGCCTCATCACCCTCCATACTGGATCAAACTTTTCATCCTCCACCATCCCTTGGGCTAATGTCTGATCATGCTGGCCAATTTTCAATAAGAATACTGGTAAGTGGGCTTAGACAGAATACCCTTAACCCTGATGTTTCCTCTTAGCAATTTTCCCCTCACTGACACCCACCATTCTCTTTGATTATAAATTTTCCCTGTGCTTTGAGTCCAATTTCTCTCTCCCACTGCAAAGTCCTACCATTGTGGCATTTCCTATATCTCTCATAATGGACCTAAATACAAGTTTTTACAGTGCTGTAAAAAGTATCATTGAGTAATGTTTTTCTTTATCATTCTTACATTTTTCTTCTTGGCTGCCTACATTGCCTCACCCCAATCTCAGTCTTGCTTGAATTGCCCAGTTTTTTTGGGGGGGGGGGTCTTGTTTTAGTTTCTCCAGCCAGAATAATGGTACCCTGAGCACTTTCTCTTAATTTTATGCAGCTAGGACTGCTTTCATTATGACACAAAATGAGAAAGAAAGACACACACACACACGCACATGCACACGCACACACACACACAGAGCGAGAGGGCTAAGGGACTGAATAGGGATTTTCGTATGCTCTTTGAACCTCAAACATATTTTTTTCTCATTTTTCTCTGGCTTTTTTCATTTCAAAATATTTTTATTACTTCACATATATCTTACAACAATAAATTTCATCTTGGCATGTTGAAATACAGGAATAATGTACTTCAGTTACATACATTGTTCCTCCCTTTCACTCTCCTCTTTCCCTGGTCTTTCTCTTTTCACAGAGTCTTGTTACTAGAACAGGTCTGAGAACTTACCCAAACCTAGACATGGAATGTTTGGAGTTTCCCTGACTCCCTTTAGAGGGCTGGTTTTCTCTCAGAGGCTCTAGGGCCCACACAACCATTGTCTCTGCAAAGTCAGTGCAGTTCTGACTTGGGTTCTCTTGGGGGCAAGTCTGAGAGAGACAGAAAAAGAGAAACACAGAGAAAAACACAACAAATTCAGGTATTTCTCACATGCCCTCTTCCTTCAGACACCACTTTTCTTAGTCTTTTAGCTAGAACAAGAATATTTCTGTCAGAATTTTTGCTGCCAAAGGCACTGTGAAATTCTATAGTTCATTGACCTGGGACAAAAGGAAAAAATACAACACAAGGAACTCGATACTGTCCTAGTTGTTAAGCTTTCTGATATTTTACTTTTCAAAACTGTCAGCTACTTGCTTTTTGTATTCTTTTCCAGTTTCTTCATTGCAAACAGTAGAAGAGACATTGCATAGTGAACTTATTCCATCTTTGCAGGTACTGGTGTTTCTAAAGGGATTTTAAAGGGGAAAAAAACTTACCTAAAGGTGGTAAACTGCTGATAGATTATGGAACTAGTGGCTACAGCTTTTGAGTCATTTATGAGGGTTGATGGACTGACATTTTGAATATTTATAATTTTTGAAATTGAGTTTGCTCTGGAAAACCTAGGAGGTATATTTAAAAAATTTTTCTGATGTTAAACTGTATAAAATGTCTCTGTTAAGCATTTTTATTGCATTGTCACTTACTTCTTTCTTAGTTCTTAGCACATTGACTAGAAATAGCCCATTCCTTGTTTTTGTCTTACACTGAATCATTCAGTTCTCAAGAAAAAGAGTCATGTCTTATTCTCTTAGATGACCTCAGTGTAGTAGCAATGCTTGGAAATTGATAGGCACTGAATAATTATTGCTTGAATGAACCAAACTATGGACATACAGATATACCCCCAAACACACATATTTTTCCAAACATAGGTAACTTCATACAAAAAATATTGTTGCTAAGACATTGTGAGGTCAATATACACTTTGACATTTAAATTCTGAATTAAGTCTAATAGTCTCCTGTATGTCTTTTCTGATTCACTGGTCCTTGCATATTCCTGATCCCTTTTCAACATTGAAATTTCAATACAACTACAATTTATGTCCTACGACTTCTTTTTGTACCTTCTTTGCTGTACACAGCAAATCAAACAAATAACTTTCTATTTTTTCTTTATTTTCCATATCTTTTATGCAAGATGGTTTTGGGTATGTGTACATAGTACATGTATCTGCATGGGTATGTATGTGTGCAGACTTTGAGGAGATACAGAGTGATGGGTTATTGTTTTGCAGGCAAAAACCTTCAAATGAAGTATTAGTTGCCTTCAAGAGTGCATCTTCTACATTGCTACACAATCTCCAAATGCATTGTTTCTCATTTTATGATAGAATAATTTATCTTTATCCTATTCTGTTCATTTTGAATCTACTTTTGCATACCAGAAGATGCATTAATAGGATTTTCCAAAATAAAGAGCAATTTAACCCTTTTGTCCCATAGAAAAAGTGGCAGAATCTTTAAGGTTACTGTTGCCTTCCTCTCTGTTTTTTTAATAGATGTATTTCAAGTCACTCTAATTCCTCTACAAAACACAGAAGCAGTTAAAGTAATTTTTTTTTTTTTTTTTTATCATCGGTACCAGGGATCGAACTCACGACTGCCTGCTTCCAAGGCAGGCGCTTATGCCGCTGAGCTAAATCCCCAGCCCCTAGTTAAAGTAATCTTAAGAATGTGAATGACAATTTAGTCACCCCGTTACACTTCCTGACAGGTACATATGTTGATTTGCCAAAATCCTCAGAAAGAGGACCGCTTCCTAAGAAGAACGTCACATCCTGTTTGCAGAAGGGCCAGAGATTTGTAACTGGAAGACATGTGCTTGAAATTTGGATATGCAACTTCTTAGCTGCCTCATTTTAAGAAAAAACTTTATTTCAAGCTATGAGGGACTTATATACATGTGTGTTCTGCACATAAAGTTACCTACATAATTTGGCTTATCTATTATAAATTTCCATACCTTGGCTAACCTATCGATTCTTTGATTCTCCCTTTTATTATCTGTAAAATGAGAATAATTACATTTGTTACAAGAATGCAATAATAATGATCTAAGTCCTTTTGTGAAGTATCACTTTGGCTATCAGTTTGCATATCAGTCATTATTGTCTCTAGTGTGTCTCATTTCAAGCAGTGATTATATCATGAGAAGTTCCTCTTGATTTTCTAACACCGACACCAGTGGTGGTGACCATGAACACAGCAAATTTCTAATAGAATATCTGAACGTCAAAATGGCTTGAAAGAGCTTCCTGTGTACCAAGGATCCACTGTATTGTGAGGATGCTATATCCTCATGCTTTGCCTTCTCTTCTTACATTATCCCAGCATAAGTGTCCAAGGATTTCATGCGTTGACTAAAAGAATTAGAAGTGGTAAAAAGAAAACAGATAAGGGGGAGAGGGGGCTGTATGTGACTGGCCCCCAATTCTATTTAGGACATTTGACTGAGGTTAACGAAGTCTGACATCTCCATAGAAGGCTGTACAATACAAGTATGTGTGGCATCTGTTCATCTCTGTGTTCTGTTACCCTCATGATCACCTTTCATGATTCTTGGTTGTTTTCAAGTGAAGCTAAATTTGATCAAGTAATCTAAAACAATTCAATCTATCTCCAAGAATGTTTGAAGGACTGGAAAACTGCAAAATAGATTCTTGTTGGGGAATATAACTCTATACACTATAAACCACAGAACTTTATAGTAGCTATGTCAAATCACCCATGGAAGCAGCAGTAGGCATTTTGATATTTATTTGGTTGGTACATGACTTTAATTAATTGAAAAGGGGGGAAAGGCCTTCTGGAAAATTGCTTGGGCTGATGATCTACTTAAGAAGCATGTAAGTGTGGCCAAATGCTGTGACATGATCATTAAATTAATTCTATTAGAAGTTTAATGATCATCTTTCAAATTCACTGTCAGTAATAAATGTCTACACTGAAGATTTTGGGTTTGGTAGGCCAGCATGCATCATCCCTCATTCATTAAAGCAATTTCTATAAAAAATTTCAAGGGCAATTTTACAACAAAATGAGTGGAAGTTTAAACAATGAAATATAAATCACTTGCTATGCCATTATTCCAGTCCAATAATTGATTTGTTTTCAAATGCTCTCCCAACTCCACATGCATATATTAGTGGCAGGTGCTATCTTAGCAATCAGACTGATTTATAATCTGTGTTTTACTTAGCATTGTCATTAGCACTTCCTGTGATGGGCTGCAGCACTTGTTATTATCTCCTTTAATGACTTCTTAACAACATTTTGGCAGCAAGTTATTATATTATTCCATTAAGTTATTATATTATTCCATTTCATTAGTATTATGACATTCATCCCATTGTATGTCATAGTTTATGTGAGCATTTATATCATTTTCAAATATTGCCTGTTATAGATATTAGTGCACTATCTTCATGGATATCAGTTTTGCTGCTGTTTTGTTTTATTATTTGTTTTTGTATTAGTATATGCTTGTAATGCACAATAATTACTGCTCTATTATTTTTTTGGATGCATTTCTCTGCATATTTGAAATTTAGTATACCACCTTAGAGTCACCAGCACCAAGGAGTAGGGACAATATTGTCATTTTTTGGTAAGAATGATTAAAACCTTTGAATAACATATTAATTACATTACTATTTCAAGATTGATTTTGTAGTTTATTAGTAGTGGAGTATTTTTTTTCCTAGAACTTTCTTTGTGTGCTATCCACTGCCTGTTTTATCTATTTGTAGTTTGAGATATTGTCTTATATATTAACACTTTGCTGAAAATATTTGCCTACTTTGGCTTTCTTTTTAATGTAAAATTTTATTTTTAATGCAAAAGAATTTATATTTTAGGTGATCACGTCTTGAATTCTCTTTGTAATTAGTTTGCTTCAGATAAGGGAAATGATCATTTCTAGTCTTCTAAATTATACTTTTCCCCTATTTTTTATATTAAAAAATATAATTTAACTCTTTAATCTGTAAGTTTATTTTGAAGATTTGAAATTCACTTACATACTTGAAATTCACTTACATACTTAGCTGTTTTAATCAAATAATATGCTGTTAGATTTTTCTGAGTGAAAATGTGAAAGTGGAGAGAGACAAAATTTATAAATAAGCATGAAAAAAAATTCCAAAAGCAGAGTTATTACAACTATTTATTTATTCACATGATCCTATTGAGAAACTGATGAACACTTGAAAAAATAATATCACATAAAATGTTTATTTTTGGGAGATTTTATGTAATTTTGAAATTGTATGTTTCTTGGAAGTTTAGTGAAAATGCCTTGTAGTATTACCTGAGTCTGAATTTTTTAATGTGACTAAAAAATAAAGTTAGGGAACTGTTATTTTTTTAGTATGTTTTCATTTTTTCTAAGTTTTCAGAACATCTTTTAGTTTTTGTAGTGCTGTGAGCATTTTAAAAAAATCTGTGATATAATAGTAGTTAAGCTTTTTAAAAAATCATAGTTATTTCTTTGTATCTAGTTTCTGGATCAATTTTCTAGAGAATTATTAAGTTTATTCCTTTAAAGAATTGAGTTTTTATTTGGTGCTGCTCTCAAAGTGACTTTGTTGTCTAGTTCATTTATTTTCAATTGGATTATATTTTTCTAAATTTATTATGCTTCATTTATCAACCTGAGGTTTTACTAGTATAAATTTAACTTTTCCTCTTAGTTCCTTTTAAACATAGGGTTTTTTTTGTTTGTTTTTTATTGCTACCAGGGATCAAACTCATGACCTCGCGCTTGCAAGGCAGGCGCTTATGCCACTGAGCTAAATCCCCAGCCCTAGTGTATGTTTTTATACGTTATATGTCATCATTCTTTCTCCTACATATGTTAGCAGTTTTCCTTCTCATTTCCTTTTGAACTCTGTTATTTAAAAGAGGTGTTTTAAAATCCCCAAATGTATGCTTATCTTTAATTTTTTTATTATTGAATTCTAACTCAGTTGTATTTTGGAAGAACAAATAATCTCTATTAATACCCATCTTTAGACTTTTTTTTGTGAGATGTGGCTAATATTTTCAAATGCTCATGTTTGTAAATGTCCCTGAGGCACATGGCAAGAAGAATGTGCTTTAGTCTTCCTGGGCTGCTATAACAGTTGACCATGGACTGAGTTGCTTAAGTAGAAATGAATTTTTTTTATAGCTCCGGGGACTGGCAACCCCAAGATCAAGGTGCTGCCAATGCGACTCCCGATGGAAGCCCTCTTCCTGCACGTAGCAGCCTCCTGGTTTTGTCCTCCTGCGACCTGTCCTCCAGGGCAGGACATTGAATGTGGTCACATGCTAGGGTACGTTCTGCTAAACTGACAGCTGGATTCTTGTGACAACTGTGGTCTACAAAGACAGGGGAGGAAGCAGAGGATAGAGAGGAGGCCTACTAAAGTTTTGATCAATGAAGAGCATTCCTTAGGATTTTTATTAGGATGACACAGGTTTAGAACTTATACATCTTCTAGATGAGAAGACAATTTATCAGCTTTAGTAGCTACCATGTCTTAAAGCTTTGCCTTGAAGTATTTTTCGGATAGTACTGACTATGCAAACACATTGTAAAAGTGTTTCATTGGTTTTTGTTCTTTTATTTTTTCTGTGAACACTCAGGTTTTCTAGGCAATGCAATGTGATAGTATCTTTTTAAACTGATAAATACAGTTGCTTTATATTTGTTTTTAATTTTAAAGATAGTAAAATCCAACAAAACAAGACAGAACAAAATCAATCAAAACAATGCAGCAAAATTGGTACAGAATTTCAAAGCACAATACCAGGAAAACAACAATAGCTACTGTAGTATATCTTGTTATCTTCACAATAGTTGTTTATTCCATCTGGTATAGCAAAATCAAACCAAAAATAAAACACAGTAAGACCAATGAAAACATAATATCGAATAAAGCAAAATAATCAGAAAACAGCAAAACAGAATAATAATGGATTTCAAAGACAAGACAGAAGGAAATCCCCCATATTTGCTATATATTCCATGCTGTCAACCTCCCAAGAGATGCTCAGGCCACTGGCCCCAGGCCTGCAAAATCAACCAAACAATACAAGCATTTAGTTGCTTTATGTACCTTAGTTGCTATCAACTCAGACTGTTCTCTGAACCATCCACTTGCTTAGGGAGTTGGGGGGCTAGCAGAGATGGGGGATACATGGACAGTGTTTTTTTCTTCTTTTAATCTTTTTGTATTTTAAAGAGAATAAAACAAAAGAGAACAAAGCAAATCAGAATAGAACAATGCAAGCAACACAGGACTTCAAAACAAGACAACGGGAAATCAACAGTGGCTACCATAATGTCTCTTGTTTTCTTCGAAATAGTTGTCCATATCTTCATACACAACAATATCAAACATAACAAAATCATATAAAACCAATCAAAAGAATGAAAGCATTATAGGACATCAACACCAGATAATAGGAAATGAACAATGGTTTCTATAATGTCTCATTTTCTTCAAAACAGCTGTCCATACTATCACACATAATAAAATCAAACAAAAAACAGAATAAAACCAATTAAACAAATTAATGAAAACATTATAGGACTTCAAAACAAGATAATAGCAAACCAATCATGAATACCATAATACATCCCATTATGTTCAAAATAGCTGTGCATACCATCAGACACAGTAAAATCTAATAAAACAAGACAGAACAAAACCAAGCCTAACAGAATTGTGAAAACAATACAAGAGTTTAAGCCAAGACAGTAAGAAGTTAACAGTGTCACTACCTTCCCCTCCCAGGTGTTTCCTCCCATCACTTTTATAATATACATTGTGCTTTTTTGATCCCTCTAACTCCTTCTTTTTTTTAATGCTAGGGTTCACCCCTACAAATTCAAACTGTTTCACCCATGAACATAATCTCCAGTTGCATCCATTTACCTATCAGAGCCTCAAGGTTATTCTCCTTTATAGTTGGGTAGTTTTCCATGGTACAAAAATACCATATCTTTCTTATCCATTCTGTGGGTGATGGGCAAGTTACCCTTGCTTTTTTTCTGATCTCCTGTTGTATGGAAAAATTGTTTTCTCTCCTTTGATTTTCAGTCTATACATTTCCTTTCAAGTTAAATGTGTTTCTTTTTTTAAATTTTTAAAAAATTTTTTTTATTAATTTGAAGGCAGTAAAATACAACAGAACAGGATGGAATAAAGCCAACTGAGACAGTGTAGTGACATTGGTACAGAACTTCACAGCAGGTTACCAGGATAACAGTAATAGGTACCATGGTATATCTTGTTATCTTCACGATAGTTGTTCTTTCAATCAGGTATAGCAAAATCAAAGGAAATATAGAATATTATAGAACTTATCAAAGCAGAATATTGAATAGAGCAATACCATTAATCAGGACAAAGCAAAACGGTGATAAAAATATTTGCCTTCAAAGAGATGGTAGAAGGAAATCCCCCTATTTGTTATATTACATATGGTCAGCCTCCCAAGAGATGCTCAGATCTCTTGCTCCCACTTGCTAACGGGGGGTGGGGGGACGATGGGATGTTGATTCCAGGCCCGTACACCAGTAGACTCACAGCCACTTACCAGGGCTTCAGGCTGGTTGCTCAGTTTCCCAGAACTCTAAGTTCCAACAGGGCATGGATCTCAGGAGACACTGCTGCTTCTTGCTCTGGGGTGGCTGCTGCTTGCCAGACCATAGCCACTTACCAGGGCAGCAGGCTGGTTGCTTGGTTTCCCTGCGCCCTAAGTCAGACAGTATTTGATTCTCAGCCCACATGCTAGTGGGCTCATGAGATACACTATCTGACTTTTCTCTCCCTGGAACCTGTGTGGCTTGCATAGCTTACCAGGAAGGTTGTTTCACTGATTTTTTAGTTGGTCCCTCAAGTCCCAGCATGGCCAGTCCTCAGGAGAAACTGACTTCTCTCTCCCTGGAACCCACATGGCTTGCGTAGCTCACCAGAAAGGCTGGCTAGTTGATTTCTTTTGGTCTCCCAAGTCCCAGCACGCTGATTCTAGGGAAACACTGAATTCTCTCTCTAGTACATTTCATTTAATCCACTGCAATTATTGACATATTAGTACTTCTAATATAGTAGTATATCAACTTATTTTGTGCTCATTATTTTCTATACTTTTCTGTTTTTTTTTTCTTTCAGGATAGAATCCTTCCAAGCTTTCACATTCTATAATATTATAAACCATATTAAACTAAATGAAAAGTAGTGTGGTTCAAACTATACCTTTACTAGCAAGCAGTGTAAATGAGATGTCAAGAAAGGGTTACATCTGAGCTTGCACAAGCTGCAACAGTAGGGTGATGAAGATTAAGATCAGGAAGCAGGATGAGGGGTATTTAACATGAAAGATATTTGCCGATTTTGAGCTAAAAGTGAACCAGCGGTCAGGAAAGAACACTATCATTAGTGTTCCAGCAGAAGAAAAAGACAGTCTAGAAGAAGATGAAAATGAAGAAGGGATGAGGGCAGCAGTGAATGGACTTGGCCAGCATCTTAACAATGAGTATAACAAATACCATCAGTGTTTTATAGTTGTTTATTAACAGACTGGAGAAGTAACTTTAAGTCTTGTAGTAGGCTCTCCACATGTCCCCGGGGGTAATGAGTAAGAAGTGTACATTCAGTGCCATCTTGGTATGAGGGAAGCTGGAAGTGAATTGCTCTTAGAACAGGCACAGGGAAACCACAGGCGTCATCTATGACTACTGAGATCCATCTTTCCCAAGGATGCTGATGGACAGATAAAGTGACATCCAGGCTGCTGCATGAAGCCAGGGATTCCACCAGCTGTCTGTGGCCTTCTATGGGAGAGGTATTAGTTAGGAAGCTTGGTCAATAAACCTGACTTCACAGCACCAGTTAAAGTTTAAAGCACAAGGGCAAAGGCTCTTCTGGACAGTCTTCCAGAACATTTTCATAAGTTTGAAAGGAAGAGAAGGACCAGGCTAAGAAATGCCATTCAATGAGAGCAAAGTTTGTATGTCCCTATTTGCATGCTGGGCTGGGCAATGGCTTTTAGTGGTGATAAGAGAAAGGCAGAGATCTGTTCGTGACCCTTCCATTAAAACCAAATTTATGAGTGAGAAAGAAATAATGACTGAAAATTTACAAGATTTATGAAGCAGAAATTGAACAGTGTGTTCTGCTGCCTGGGCTCTTGCTAGCACTAATAAATCTGTATTTCCTAGTTGCTACTCCTATCCCAGGGAACTGAATGATGATTCTCTCTCCCTGGCATTAGCAATCTGAATGGAGCAACAAAATGTCACTTTGCTTATGATTAGTGCTGGCAGGGGTTCAAAACTGTGAACACAGGTTTCAATTGCACCAAAATTCCCCTAGTTACACCGCCTTCTCAAGGAAATTGTGCTGTTATGGCTGAAATTTGTGTGACTGTTCTCTGCATTTGGAGTTTTGTCATTAGTATGTCAAAAGATTGGAGTGAGAGGAAAGCTAAAGAGGTTTTGTGTCAGCTGTCAAACATAGTGATGTTCCTCTGGGGCCACAATATTTGAAAAAGTATGGTGCTGAGACAGGGGTAGATAGAATGGTCAGTGAACAGGCGGGAGGATGCAAAACCTGAAACAGATGCAAACTTGATACACAGTTAAATTCTCCTTATACATCTGATACTAACGGAAGAAGTATTGGATTTCAATGTAATGAAACACAAATGTAAGAAATTGTTGGTGACTGCTTGTCTGATACCTGGACTGAAATAAAATTCCTAGGAGACAAGTGATAGAAGGTGCTTAGTTAAGAGTGTGGTTTCAAATCAGTAACTTGTGATTTAGTTATAGCAGCAACTTAATGTTTTAACGTGAACAGTTTACTTAATCTTTACAAAGACATAATTGTGCAATCTGTAAAATGGAAATAGCGCTTGAAACTACCTCACAGGGTCATTTTGAACATTAAATGGAATAACACATAGAAAGTGCTTTCTGCAACATCTGACGTGTGCTAACAGGTTAGTAAATATCCAGGAGGTGGCTTAGCATAGCGCTTACGGTCAAAGTTTAGCTCCTAGTTCTTTATATTTATAGGAAAATTATTCATAGAAATGAAGTTGAAAGTTCAATCTCAGGTTCATGCATGAATACATAGAAGAATTTCCACTGAGTTTGAGTGATTAGTGCTAGCTAGTTCTTTTTGCCTTAGGTGACACTTGTACTTCTATTGGCATAAGCTTGAATCTACAAAAAAGAATTAAGTATAAAATTAGAAACAAGGATGCAGAAGGCAGTAAACTGGCAAGATGTGACTCTTGCACTATTAACACAGAGAACTAGACCTTTATTGTAATTGTGATTATCCTTACACACGTAGTTAACTACGCCACAATGCTATAGCATCCATGTATACTTTTCATAGACAGCCTCACTTCTCATATTGATCCCCCCCAAAAAACTTATGTGCCACTTGAACTTGGTTTGTCAGAAAAGTCCCAGCCCCTCATAGGTACAAGGACTCCAAAACTTTTGTTAATTTCCTAATTTACTTTATTCATTTATTGGGTATCAGGGATTGAACTCATGACCCTGTGCTTACCAAGCAAGCGCTTGAGTCACTGAGCTAAATCCCCAGCCCCTCATAATTTACTATAATGTTGGATATGTTTTCTCAGGTTGTCTTATTTCATTTTTACAGTAACACTTCAAAGGAGCCATTTTCATTCCCATTGTTACAGATGAAGAGATTTAAGTCTGAAAAGTATACGCAGAATAGCAGAGCTTGCCTAGGAACTAAAATCTCTTGAAAAACCAACATTTCATCACACCTTTAATGTTGTAAGAAACTTTGCTGATTGGCCACTTAGAGTTTTATACTTTGAACAGAAAAGTCACAATTTTCAGGAAAATGAGCTGGGAAGCTATGTGGGTGATAAATGAGTTAAAATTTGTGGACTCTCACAACCTCATCAAGTGATAAAGACAATCCGCTGGGTATGACTGATCAAAAGGTTTGATCACCTCCAACCTCCTCTCCTCCTCTATTCAACCTTAGTGAGATGAAGCTAAATTAGCTAATGAGGGTGCAATCAGATTCAGATTATGTATATTACATAAATACTATCATGTTCATGACCACCTGAACTCTCCCACCCTAGTTAGAGTTCATATTATTAATATTTTGGAGTACAGTACCACCCCTATGTTTGACATGTGTATACATGTATGAATATATGTCATATATGGCTCATATGTGTGAGAGGAATTATACATATATTCATGGAAAACAGACTTCGCCATTGTTAGTGATATAGTGGTCAGCAGTG
The DNA here is from genome assembly GCA_004027295.1 of Dolichotis patagonum. NCBI lineage: Eukaryota > Metazoa > Chordata > Mammalia > Rodentia > Caviidae > Dolichotis > Dolichotis patagonum. Next base: position 41,886 of record PVJX010000008.1, on the reverse strand, counting down.
ACACACTCAAAAAAATCTGGGATACACAGAACCGTCCATTTCTCTCTTAATGTTGCATACATTTAAAACACTTTGGTAGACTAGTGTAACTATAAAAATTAAATGAAATACTTTTAAAAATTCATTGAAAGCATTATTTGAGTAATTGTCTAATCTATTATTTATATGCACAATTAATTTAAATAATAAATTGGAATATTGTCTATGTTTGAGTGTTGTTTTTTTTCTTTTCTTGATGGGCATTTCATTTATTTGAGTTTATTGGTACAATTTAGGTATACATATTTTTCACCTTCATAATAGGAAATTTGCTTCTGTACATGATCTATCTTGATTCCTTTTTTTCCAATTCACATCCCCTTCTTTCAATTCCCTTCCCAATTCAGAAAGCTCTGTTTTCATTTTATCTTTCTTTTCTTATTTTTTCTTTTCCTTCCTTCTTTTTCTCCTGCTCCCTCCATAATACCCTTTTCCTTTTGAACAATTTCTTTCCACTTCTGAGTATCTATTGTACGTTTTTGTTATTTACATTTTAAATTTCTCACACCAGAGGGATAATGTGATATTTATACAAGTATGCCTGATTTATTTTACTACTGATCGTGGTCTCAAGGTCCATCCATTTAGCTATAAATGTCTCAATTTTGTCACTCTTTATGGTTGAGTAGTACTCCATTATATAAAAAAATCACGCCATCTTTCAATTCAGGGAGCCAAGAACCTACGAGGGAGTCAGGACCACGCGAGGTGAGTCCCACTGCTCTAGCGCTGGCCTGGGGAGAGTTTGAGACCAGCGCGCCTTGCGGTTGAATGCCCACTCAGCTCCCTAGAACACTGGACTAGGCTCGGGAGGTTTCGAGGGCCTCAGTGCACCACGCGCAGTAGACTTCTTTCAGTCCAGGAGGCCGGAATTGCGCAAGGGAACCTTCAAGCCACTGGCGCTGGCCCTGGGAGAGTTTGAGACCAGTGCTCCCAGCGGTTGAGTTCCCCCCCAACTCCCTAAAACACTGGACGGGGCTCAGGAGGCCCTGCAGGCCTGAGGGGGCCAAGCTCAGTGACCTTCATTCAGACCCAGGAGCTGAGGGTGCAGGAGGTGATTCCCAACACACCCAGGGGAGCTTTGGAACACCACTCAAAGCAAGGAAATATAGGAAAATGAAAAAACAAAAGACCAAAAGGCAATCTCAAATCTCCATCCCGAGAAAGCCTAGGAGCCATGTACATAGAAGAAAATAGAAGCCATACACCTGAAATGACTGAAATGATATCAACTGAAATAAAGAAGTAACTCGAGGAAGCTATAGAGAAACTCAAACTGGCAATAAGTTCCCAGGTAAAAGAAGAAATGATAAAAGTAGTGAAAGAAATAGTGAACACATCTAATGAAGACACAGTTTAAAAAAATCACATGTTTAAAATTGGTTGATGGGCATTTCCAACATTTTATTTTGAAAATTTGCAAATGTACAGAAAAGTTAAAATAATCTTTGGACTTACTTCCTGGATTTAATATCAACTAAATATTTGTTCGCATTTGGTTGCATTTAATTGATCGCTTATGTATCTAATCTTTTACTATATTCCATCAATAAAGTTTGATGAATTTTTGACTCAGTTGAATTAATAATAGGCCTGATCACCAAACACTGCGGAATGTATATCATTAACAAGTATTGAATAAAAATTTCTTACTTATCATCTGTGTAAAATATACATTTTCTGGACTACTGATTGTTTTGAAAAATAAGACATTGGAAAGAGAATTATCAGGTCAAAGTTCATGAACACTTAAAGGCTTCTCATGCAAATAACCAAATTTGTTCTTAGAAAAAAATTTTTTTCCACAATTTGTATCTGCCAGTAGTAGTCTATAGGAGTCTTTGTTTATCAATATTCTTGTGAAGAATAACTTCTTTGTCAGTGGAGTACCAAGAAAATTGTTATGGTTTGACTATGAATAAGTTTGGGATTTGGTGAGTCATCATATCAATCACTGTATAAAATTTATATTTCTTGAGTTAATTTCTGATTCAAGTATGCCTATGTTTTCATTCAAGTTTTAGAGTTTTTCTTATCATTTCATGTGAGTTTTTGTAGAATAGAGCTATTGACAAAAGAACATGAATAATTATGAGGAACTTGGAATCTGCTCCCAACTTCCTAAAAAGAGAGTATGACATATTGACATAAGTAATGATGAGAAAATTGAGAGCCTCAGAAAAATCTCCATTTGCCCATAATTAAATTGATCCTTCCCAATAACCAAATATGGTTAAAAAAGAAAACAAAAATAATACACTTTCACTCAAAGGCACAAAGATAATAAACAATTAAAACACAAAGATCACTGACTATGTCTGGTCTCCAGATTAATAAAATCTTAATTATTTGCTCTAATGTGGACTCTCCAACAAAGTTACTTTCTTGGATGTTTTTGGATGGGGAAATACGTCACTTACCCAAGTTCACATAGCTAATATGTGAAAGCACTGGAATTTGAACTCAAAAATGTTAAGTCCAAACCATGAAGACTTAATGATTCCTCTTGCAACCTGTCTTGCCTCTGACCCAGTGGCCTCACTATTCTTAGACAGAAAGAGCACCCTAATTCAATGTACCTATTTGGACTTAGAGTACTCCTGCCTTGGATTCTCTCTTGCTCTGTGCTATTGACTTGTAGACAAGCTGGTTAGGGACACCAACTTTTGATCTGAATGAGACAGTAGCATCTACTAGTGTGTTTGTTAATCAGAACTAACCTCTTGTGACAATCTCTATCTGGCTTATTAGGATCAATATTTACAAAACTCCCTCCGCTAGCCACGATCTCGGAATGCAGAAGTGATCACTATTGAGAAATCCTGTTATGTACCATTGACTACTTATAGCAAGGTGAGATAACCACTTGGTAGAAGGTGAGTGAGAGAAAGAAACGCTCTAGAGGTTGTTTGGTGGTGGTCGTATGTGTGTGGGTAGGCAGAAACACTGATTATAACTGACTAATGGAAATCTTGGAAAGCTTGTTGGTATTGGGTTGATGCTTAACATCTCATTTGCTTTCCACATGCAACTGGAGAGCCTGAAGTCCGTTTGTGAACACAGTGCTGGAAATGGCATTTTGCATAGCTAAATGTTCCTAAGGGGACATTTACCCTCAGAGAGCAATGAGGGAAGCAAATTGCTTCTCAGTTTTATGAGACACTGTCTTGTCCACCCAGGGGATGTGTTTCATTATCTGTGACTTTGCAGAGGATTAGTGTGCACAGTTCACTGATGCAAATCTACCTATCAAAGCAATACGCTCACTGGAGGATTGCTGCTTTCTTTCCTATACATTTTCTTCTCTTATCATAAAGGAAATTAACAGTAAAGAGTGAGAAAATACAATGAGAGATATTATTTAAGAATTACTAAAAAGAGAAGAAACAGACAAGAAAGTTATTGGCACGGACCAGTTTTTAGACATCGTGGCCCAATGCAAGGGACTTTCCTTTGCCCTGGGAATGGACTCAAGGGTCAGACAGGGTGAGATAATCTGCTCTCTTCTCTTTCCTTCCACTTTTTCCTTGGGGATCTCTGAAGAAAGGTATTTTATGACTCTTTTTTGCTGTGTTAAGCTACCAGTGTTATGAATTCTATGCCAGTCTAGCATCATTGCCTAGAGATGAGTATGTCTGAATACCAAACTCTGAGATGGTTCTCATAATACATGCTTTTCATCATTGACCCAAGAAGCTGGGAACATGTGGATTCCTGGCCACCCATGGAGTAGAAGAGGAAGTTGTAGAAACTACTGCAGAGAAGTTTTGAGGATTGTGATTTTCAACTTGTGAGGATTGTAAAAGATTGTGATTTTCAACTTTTTGTTAGTTCTGGAGTCTCTTGTTAAAGTTTTTAAGGGGTTGGTGGAAATAGATGGCAGCACAATAGTTCTCTTGCGTGTCCCTAATCTGGGCCCTTTTGACCAGAATCAGTAGTCCTATACTCTTATTTGAATATTTTAAACACATACATGCTAACTAGGGAAGATGTGGAAAGTTAATAAAAAAAGGAGAAGAAAACTACATCACACAGCAGTAAGTACTTTTAGGGTTCATGAGTCTGTGCTTGTAGAGGCATATTTGCTTTAATAAGAGCCTACCTACTATGGCTCCAGTTCTATACAGTGCTTTCATGGGAGGATCAAAGAGGCTTCCGTAACATGAGTATGTTGATTGAGTAACAGAAACAGAAGTGAGCTGGGTGAATAGGAAGGAAATGTCTCCTTTGTTTCTTTGTTTGTTCCTTTCTTTGCCTTTTCCTTGCTTTTCAGAGTTATTTGTAGATCTGGCTGTTTGCAACAGAAATTACCAAACTTTTTTCCCCCTGTAAATGGCCAGGAACCAAATAATTTAGGCTTTGCCAGTTGTGGTGGATTGATAACTGGTGGTCAACTCATAATTCCAGCTGAATTGAATCAGTGTGGTGCTGAGCGTGAATGGCCCACCTGACGATTGTTGCCAAGATAGAAAGGAGGACTGGAGAGGGAGAGGAGATGTTGGTTCTCTTGGGTGTAGTTGGTGTTGCTATTGACTTTGGTTCTCCTAGGAGAGTTTGTCAAGTTTCTTTCCTGATATGAACTTGGCTGTTCTTGTTGTCAGAGGAGCTGGGACCTTGTTGTTGCTGAGAATGACTTCAGTTCACTTTGGGGGAGCTCTGGTCCTTACTTTGAGCATTTCTTCCTGGCTCTGGAGGGGAAGATGGCGTGCATTTGTATCCTGGAGAAGTTAGTCACACTGGCTTCCTGATATGAACTTGGCTATTATTGTCGGAGGAGCTCAGGGCCTCATTGTCGCTGAAGATGGCTGTGGTACTTTTTTTTTGCGGGGGGGTGGCCCTTACACTGAGCATCACTTCCTGGCTCCAGTGTAGAACCCTCAGTCTACTAGCACAGATTCTTTATTTGGCTCTCACAGACTTTCTAGCTTCCACAGCTGACCTTTGGGCCTTCCCAGTGCAGATCCATGAAACAGACTTACATGAGACATTGTCATGGGCTCTAGGCTGCCAGTTGGACTCATGGTGGGCATTGTCAAGGGCTCTAGGTCATCAGCTGGATTCATGCTGAACATGGCCATGGGATCCAGGCCCTCAGCTGGATTCTTTGGGTCTTAGTGTGTGAACAGATTTCCTGCACTTCTTTTATATTTGACTCTTTGGGTGATCATTATAAAATAGTACTATAAATTATATGTCCTATATTGTCTTGTTTTACTTGCAAACCCTGACTACAAAACAGGTCATACAGTCTTTGTGACAACTCTTCAGCTCTGCCTACATAGAGTGGACGTAGCCATAGAAAATATTAGCAAAATGGGCATGACTATGTTCAAATAAAACTTTATTTATAAAAAAATGACCCTGAGGAGGGATTGGCCTGTGGACTTTTGGTTACTGACTCATGACTTTGAGACCAAGATACTGACTGGACTCAGTTCACAAGTTGGCAGGTTCACCATGCTTTAAAAGGCTATCTACGTTGATTTTGTATCTTGAAAATTTTTTCTGAATTTATTTGTTATAATAGTTTTTCTTTTTTGTAATGGTTGCTCAACCTGGCCAACAGTTCTGATATGGATAGGGTCGGATATCTCCATTCTTTGTCTACCTAAATATTTGTTGTTATTAGAGCCCTGTGGAAAAAATTGGACCCAGGCTTGCATGTGAAAAGTGGGTGATGATGAACAGGTCTTAAATCTAACTGTGTGTTATAACTCAATACTATTCTCACTTGTATTTCAGGAGTATTGGAAAAGACTCATCTAAAATCAAGAGAGCTTTTATTAATAATCTAGAATTTCTTCTGTGTTGAGTTCCACTGGAGACCTTACTTGGTAAGAGAGTAAAAGGACTTGATTTGTGAATTTTTTTAAAGCTATAGTTAAATCCCATAAAAAATTCACTGTGTAGCTTTCTTAGAAGAAATCCCTTTTCTGTATGCACTGTCAATATGATATTTTAAAACTGCAGACTCCATTTTCTTCCCTGGATAAACCTAAAACTATGTCACTTGACTGTCCCTCTACACATGACTATTGCTCGGAGGACAGTACTAGAGGTGGCAGGAGGCCAGATGGGCTGTTCTGATTGCCGGTAGAGCAGGGGCTTCTGGCCTGTCTCCTGTGATCCTCTGAAAGGAAAATTTGATGAAAAATGGATTAGGTTTTTACCAAGTCCGGCTTCATGTGTCAAACGTTTACACTGTATCGTTTCCCATCCTCGTTACAATTTCTGTCTTAAGAATTGATTCACATTAGGCTTTTGGGGGGTCTTCTTTGCAATTTTACTGGAATAAAAACAAGACCAAGCAGTGCAGTATCTGCACAGCATGGAGAACCTCTGGTGCCTGTAGTAGTGAGATTTCTTTTCTTTCTCAGGCAATCTGTATATGGAGGTAACTTACGGAAACCCGCATTTTCCACTGGTAAAAGTATGGCATGGGATGTGAAAGATGGAGAATTTGTTCAAAGGAGAAGAAAGGAGGGTCAGCAGTAGAAATCAGAGGCATAATTTATACATCCAAAAGGATGGGGGTATAGTGTTGGAGAAGTATTTTTAAAGAAGTAGTGATAACAACTGATCCTAATATGCAAGTAGACAAAAAGCCAAATGGAGATTATGTGATTAACAGAGAAAGACGTTAAAAAAAGACTTTTTTATTTCAAGCATTTGGAGGGGAGGTATCTTTTTTTTTATTTTAAAGAGAATAAAACAAAAGAGGGCAGGACAGAGCAGATCAGAACAGGACAATATAGGCAACACAGTTCTTTACATTAAGACAACCGGACATTAACAGTAGCTATCACAATAACTCTTTCTCTGCTATAGTTGAGCATAGTTTCAAATACAATAATATCAAACATAACAAAATAGTATAAAACCACTCAAAAAAATGAAAGAACTACAGGGCATTCTAAACTGAATAACAGAGAATGATCAATGGGTACTATAATATCTCATTTTCAATAAAAAATTTTGTTTATACTATCACATATATTAAAATCCCAATAAGACACAACATGATAGAAGCAATAGAAGAATAGAGGCATGGTAGGACTTCTAAGCAAGATGATATTAAATCAGCAATAGCTGTCATAATGTTTTGTTTTCTTCAAAACAGCTGTTCATATCATCACGCATAATAAAGTCAAACAAAACAGAATGAAACCATTCCAACTGATGAATGAAAACATGGAAAGGCTTCAAAGCAATGAAATGGGGACTCATGATTACCATAAAATCTTATATACTCTTATCAACTCTCGTACTAGGGAGACTATATCTGAAACAAATATGCATATTACAAGGAAGTGTGGAGATTTGCTAACCCATCTTTTACATTGTACAAGATGAGATGAGTAATATCCAAAATGTGGACCTGATTCCCTGTCTTTGAGTCAGATCATTCACTCAAAGTTTCTGCCTTGAAGAGTGAAAGATCTTCACCTCATTTATCATCCACACATGAACTTCTCATTGCTTTTCCTATGGTGGGTGCAGGCAGCCTTTAACAGTGTGTTCTGAGGAGTCATCTTAGGAGATGATCCGTGGGCGAGGCGATGGGGATGCTCGCTGGGTTAAGTGCATGTGGGAGGCGCTCACCCCAGCCCTGTTGGGGATGGTTCTGTGGCATACTGGTATACCAAAACCCAAGGGAATTTCACAATCAGGTGCTCTTCTATCTTCACTTAAGTCAGAGTGTCTGGAAAGTAGCATTGCCTGGATCACTTTTTGGTGTGTGCTAATAAGATATACTAGAACGTAGTTTGGAAACAGATTTGGGTGAGGCTGTTCATATACTCTTGATTGATTAACAAAAACTTTACCTGATTCAGGGTGCTAGGTGTGGCCCTGACTAAAACTCTTTTCCCAGATTCCATCGAATTAAAAGGCACATGTACAGCAAAGAAAGAAGTCAGTAGAGTTAAAAGACAGCCTGCAAGATGAAGAAAATCTTCACTAGTCAGGTACTTTCCTGACAGAGCATTAATACCAGAATACACAAAAGACTTCTTAAAAACACCAAAAGAACAAATAATCTAATCACTAAATATGCAAATGAATTGAATGAACATCTTTCAAAAGAAAAAGTACAAATTACCAATAAGTGCACAAAAAATTTTCAGCATCTTTATCCATCAGTCATATGCAAATCAGGGGTTCCATTTCAACCATCAGAGTAGCTATTATTAAGAACACATAAAAGAAATTAAAAAAAATGTGGTGAGGATGCAGGGAAAAGGGAACTCTTTACACTGCTGATGGGAATGTAAATTAGTTCAGCCATGATGGAACTCAGTATAGAAATTCCTTAAAGAACTAAAAATAGACCCACTATTTGACCCACATATAGCATCCCTTGGCATATTCCTCAAAGAATGAAACATCCACATGCTATAGAAACAACAAATTTATTGAAGCATTACATTAGCTAAGCTATGGAAGCAGCCTAAGTGCCTGAGAACAGATGAATTTGAATAAAGAAAATGTGATGGATATACACAGTTGGGTATTATTCAGCCATGGAGAAGGAAAACATTATGTCATTTGCAAGAAAGATGATGGAATTGGAGACGGTGATGTTGAGTGAAATAAGCTAGACTGAGAAAGTGAACATCAAACACTCCATGTTTTCTCTTACGTAAGATGTTTAGGAGTAGAAGTAGGGAGAAAGAGAGGGAAAGGGAGAGGACAGGAAAGCAGAAGGGAGACTATGAGACAAATGGAAAGGAGCTGGGAGGGGTAGGAGAGGCAGAAGGGAGCGGCTAGAGGGTGTGATCAAAGCATGCCACATACATTTAGGAATCTGCCAAAATGAAACTGACTGGTTTGTGTGAATAATATACACAAATGGAAAACAGAACATTGGAAAATGTCCTTAGCTATGACATTACCCTTTAAATGTTGGATTATAAATTTATCAAGTAAAATAAGACTAGACCAAAGAAAATCTCTTTGTCCCAGAATGAACAGCAAATTGATGGTGCTGACTGAGATTCTGACATGTGAGTTGAAATTTTTTTTATTTTTTATTTTATTTTATCTTTTATTTTTTATTTTTGGTACTGGGAATCGAACTCACGACCATGGGCTTGCAAGGCAGGTGCTTATGCTGCTGAGCTAAATCCCCAGCTCTTTTTTTTCTTTTATTTTATAAACACTGTTTGCTTTCATCCTCACTGTGGCTCTATATGTAGATATGGTTTTCATTTTACACAAGAAATTAGAGATTCTGAGAGACAAAGTGTTTTTTCCAAGAGATACATAATCCATTAGTTGTGCAAAAGGGATAACTAACTCTCATCAGCTGGATGGACCCTGAAAGACAAGTATTAGTCATTTCTTGGAATGTGGGACTTTTATTGTTAAAACCAAGGAAGTCCCAGGCAATAAATGAAATCTTTGTATACTAAGTAGCCTTATTGCTAGGAGGGGCTTCCCATGGAGATCTGACCTTATGTTTCAGACTTGAAACTTCAGTGAAATAAACTGACATTTAGTGGATTTTACTTTCCTTCAGGCCCTCTCTCATTTGTTATCCAAATTCATCTCCCAAACAATTTCATAATCCATTAAATCAGCACCAGTCCTGTTCTTACATTTTGTTTTAGTCTCAGTGCTTGGATTTTAGACTATGTCTTAAACAAGTGATTTGCTCACTTACTATAGAAGTTGATGCTTCATTGTGAAAACAGGAGCAATTTATTTATTTTTTTTCTTTTAAAATGATAATACAGAATTTCAAAACAAAATAATAGATTAACTATGTGTAATATAATGTGTATTGTTATCTTTAAAGTAGTTGTTCAGATTATAAGACATAGACATGAAAAATGATCAAACAATGAAAGCACAAGCCATTCTTTTCGATGAACTAATAAAGATTAGTAGTATAACTATCTTGAATACATATATATATATTTATATATGCATATAGTCTTTTCCATTCTTTATTTTTGCCTTCCCCTTTCCCAGTTATTCTTTCCTTTTGAACAGTTATTTCACTTTCATAATATCTATTGTACATTTTGGATCTTATTTATTCTTTTAGTTTTTTATACTAGGGAGACAATATGATGTTTACACATGCGAGTCTGATTTATTTCAATTGTGAATATTGTCTCAAGTTGCATCCATTAACCTATAAAAGCATTGAGTTTATCTTACTTTAAAGCTGAGTAGTACTTTATTATATAAAAATACCACATCATTTTTTATCTATTCTGTGGTTGATGGGAATTTGGGTTGTTTCCAAGACTTGGCTATAAACATGGGTACACATATATCATTGTAGGATGATGTTTTCATTCTTCTGGAAAAGTACCCAGAAGAGAAATAGCTGGACCAGATGGGACCTTCAATCTTAGTTTTTGAGGAATCTCCATACTGATTTCCATAGTGGTTTTAACAGTCTACACTCTCTCCAACAGTAGAGAAGGATTCCCTTTTCCCCAAAGCCCCTCCAGCATTTAATACTTAGATCTTTGATCCATTTTTTATTTTAGTGCATATTGATAGACATGGGTCTAATTTTAGTGTCCAGCGTGTGGAAAGTCAGTTCTCCTAGCACTATTTATTAAAGAGGCTGTCTTTCTTCCAGTGAACATTCTTGGCCTCTTTGTCGAAGATAAGGTGGCCATGTATCTTTGTATTGCATGTACATCTTCTAATATTTTCCCCTGATCTTCAGGTCTGTTTTTCCAGTACCATGCTGATTTTATCACAGTAGCTTTTTAGTAAAATTTCAAGTCTGGAATTGTGATGCCTCCTCCCTTGCCTTTGTTGCCCAGGGTTGTCTTTGCTATTCTAGGTCTTTTCTGTTTCTAAATGAATTTTCAGAATATTATTGCTACATATGTGGGGTATGTTAATGGTATTTTGATTGAGATTGCATTAAATCTGTATAACAGTTTTTGAAACATGGCTACTTTTACAATGTTGGTTCTTCCTATCCGTGATCAAGAAATATCTTTCCATTTTCTGATATCCTTTTTTTTCTCCTTTTTCAGAGTACTATAGTTTTCAATATATAGGTTTTTAAAAAATCCTGTGTTAGACTGATTCCTAAGTATTTTATTTTTTTTTTGGATGCTATTGTGAAAGTTGTTGTTTCCTTAATTTCTCTCTCAGTGAGTTTGGTGCTCATGTATAGGAATGTTATTGATTTTTGAGTGTTGACTTTGTATCCAGGTATATTGCTGAATTTGCTTATTAAATCTAATAGTCTTTTGGTGGATTTTTTTTTGTATTCTATACAGAGTATCATGTTATTTACAAATAATGATAATTTAACTTCTTCTTTTCCTATCCTTATTCTTTTTTTCTCTCTCTCGTATCTAATTGCTCTGTTTTATGTTTCCAGAAATGTACTGAATAGGAGTGGTGATAGTGAACATCTTTGTCTTGTTCTTGATTTTAGAGTGAAAGCTTTCAGGTTTGTCCATTTAATATGATGTTGCCTGTTGGTTTGTCATAGATGACTTCTATCAGGTTGAGGTAAGTACCATCTACTCCACTTTTCTCTAGGGTTTTTTTTTTTTAAATCATGAATGAGTGTTGGACTTTATCAAAAGCTTTTCCTGCATGTATTGAGATGATCATATGATTTTTTTCTTTGGCTCTGTCAACATGATGTATAACATTTACTGATTTGCATATATTGAACCACCCCTGCATTCCTTAATGAATTCTATTTGGTCATGCTATTGTAATATTCTTGATGATTTGCTCACTCTGTTTGCTAGTACTGTACTGAGGATTTTTGCACATATGTTTATTAAGGAGATTGACCTTTAGTTCTCTTTTTTTATTTTTGATTGAGTCTTTCTTTGTATTAGGTATCTGAGTAATACCTGCCTCCAGGAATGAGTTAGGGAGAATTGCTTCCTTTTAAATTTTATTAAAAAGTTTGAGAAGTATTGGTATTGAATCTTCTCTAAATTTCTTGTAGAAGTAAGCCATGACTCCATTAGGACCTGGGTTTTTGTCTGTTGGTTAGTTTTTAATTACATTTTTGATCTCATTAACTGATATTGGGTCATTCAGAAATTTTACATCTTTATCCAGCTTTAGTAATTCATATGCTTCTAGGAATCTGTCCATTTTTTCTGTGTTTTCCAGCCTATGAGAATAAAGATTTTTGAATAAATTATTGATGATATTCTGAATTTCCACAGGATCTATAGTGACTTCACCTTTTTCATCCCTTATTGCACAAATTTGAGTTTTTTCTTTCGTTTTTCTAATAAGGTTAGCTAGGAGTTTATTAAGTTTGTTTATTCTTTCAAAGAACCAACTCTTGAATTCATTAATTCTTTGTACTGTTTTCTTAGTCTAAATTGTGATAATTTCTTCTCTGATCTTTATAATTTCCTTACTGCTGTGAAGTTTCAGCTTGACTTTGTTTTTGTAGAAGCTTGAGGGGCAGCAGTAGCCTAAACAATGAAGTCTTTCAAATCTCAGATTAACTGTTCTCTTGGATAGTGTTGTCTGCTGTCCTGCGCTAATCACCAGCACTAACCAACCAACCTATACTATTTTAATTAAGCCTTTAAAGTAGAACATGATCTGGGGATTAGCTCAATGGACCAGCACTTGCCTGGCAAGTATGAGGTCCTGTGTTTGATTCCTAGTACCTCACCAAAAATAAGTAAATAAATAAATAAAGTAGAACATGCACAAATAAAAACACACACATTACAAATGTGCAGTTTGTTGCATTTAATGAAGTGAATGTATTTTTTAATCATTACCCATATTATGAAACAGAATATTATCAGCACCTTGGAAATCCCTCGATTCTCACTCTCACCACTGTCCCCTTCCATCCACGTTTCTGTTTAATTCTGGTAAAATAGTTTTGCCTGCTTTGAGCTTTATGTCATTGAAATTTTTTGTGTCTATTTTCTCCTGTTTACTATTCTGTTTGCTACAGGCACAGGTTACAGGGGAAAGAGTTCGTTCATTCTTTCTCCTTACATAAACATTTAAATTCTAGTTTTTGCCTAATATGAATGGTATTAGGCCCACTTTTGCCATGCCTCTTTGGTGAACATAGATAAGCATGTTATTGGATGTGTACCTAGGAGTGAAATTGCCAAGTTATGACAGCGAGTCCACATTTTGGATTTAGCAAATAGTATCAATTTTCCAAAGTGATTTAGCTAATTCATATTCTGTCAACAGTTACATGAGAACTCCAAGCTTCATGAATGGCTAAGATTTATTCTAATGAAGGAAATGTTTATCTTCAATCTTAGGGAAATCTTTGTAAGTCACTTCTATTGGTGCTTATACCAACCTGCCTACTTCCTTTCTCAAAAATTTTCTTCTTCCTTAATTCTCCTTTTTTCATTCTGTCTTTGCTCTGGCTCTTGATTAGAGGCACTGATTAGGACTGTGATGTGCTGCCACTGTTCATGAGTATGGACATTTGTAAAGAAGACTCCTTACATAAGGCAACACAAGAAAAAGCAATCCCTGGAATTTTAGGCAACTATTCTGTGTATACTTGGATTCATGGAGGGAATTCTGTACTCCTCTTAATCCACACAAAAATTGACCTCCACACAAAAATTGACCTATATATAAATCAACTTACAGCAATGATTTATTATGCTACCTCCTCCATGATCTTGATGGTATTTAATACTGACTCATTTATTGCTTGTAAATTTGTATTTTTTTATTTTAAAGAGGATAAAACCAAGGAAAATAAAACAGAATAAAACAGGACTTCAAAACAATATGAAATCAACAATAGTTACCATAATGCCTATTGTTGTCTTCAAAACAGCTGCAAAAACCTTCAGACATAGTAAAAATCAAACAGAACAGAATAGAACCAATAAAAGCAAAACAATGAATGCAATAAAGGACTTAAAAGGAAGAACATAGTAAATCCAAAGTGGCTATTTTAATATATCTTGCTATCTTTGAAATAGCTGCTCATGCCATCAAATATAACAAAATCAAACAAAACAAAAACAGAATAAAGCCAAATCCAACAAAACAATGAAAATAATACAGAACTTCAAAACAAGATAATAGGAAATCAACACTGGCTAACACTTTCAGAAGGAGATCCCCCCTAGATGCCACACTGCGTACCACTATCCTCTGAACAGATGATCTGACCACTGGCCCTAGACCTGCAAGGTCAGTGAAACACCACAACGCCACAGGCATCAAATTACTTTTCACCTGAATAGCTGTTATCATGGCCTGTGTTTCTCAGATCAGTCAGTCATGTATGGGGGCGGGGTCTGGTGGGCATGAGGATTGGCTCTTCTTGTTTGCCACCCTGCATGCAGGAAGGGGCTGGGGTCTGGCTGTCCGTCCACTGGGGTGGCCCATGCATGGTGCTGGTTCACAGGTAGATCTTGCTTCTTGGTGACTCCTTGTTCTTTCCACTTGCAGTCTGTGAATCGCACTGACTCATGGGGAAAGGCTTGGGTCTGGCTGTCCCCCCACTGGCAGTGGCCCATGTAGGGCGCTGATTTGCAGGGAGGCCTTGCTTCTTGGTGAGGCCTTGTTCCCTCCCCCTGCAGTCCACAAATGGTGCTGATTCATGGGACAGGCTTGGGTCTCTGGCTCTACATTTGTATTCATTAAGATCTCATCTCTTCTTCCCATTTTGCATCTTCCTTGGCTCTTGTGTTCTTTTGTTCTATTAACTGAATGCTATTATTTTAAAAATGTTGTGAGTTTCCGTCTTTTTATCTCTTTATTCATCTGCTTTCTTGGTTATTTCATCCATTCCCTATGATAAAGAACACTATCAAACCTATAAATTTAACTTGTCAAAACCTTTAGTGATGGATTTCTATCTAACTCCATACTGGAGTGGAGGCTGCAAGTGTTATGCAGTGTTTCTTAAATTGTTTGTCAGTTTTTAAAATCATGCGATTTTCACATAAAAATGACTTTGCTTGTTTGGATCACAGGTAGCTAGCTGGAGCAGAGAAGCAGGGTCTCTGTGTCCTAGTTGCATGGCTCATGCAAATTTCAGTTGTCCTGCCTGAAGCCCATTTCCTTCATTTGCTACCTTGCTGCTGTCCCCTTATCTCAATACCAAATGTTTTCACTCAGATATTTTCCAAACACTTTGTACTCAACAAATTTAACATGAAAACCATCCCTTACCCATTGATAATCAAGAGGAACTCAACGTCTAACCACTTTGTTTGGGTTTAATAATTAACTTTATTGACTTAGTCCTTTGACTGCATCCTCTCCTTTTGCTACATATCCGATGAGAAACCAAATCCTGTAAACTCTTTTATTCCTCCCATTTGACCCAGCTATTCCACTTCTGGGCATATTCCCAGAAGAACTGAAAACATTATACCACAGTGATATATGTGCACCTGTGTGTATAGCAGCACAATTTGTAATAGCCAGATCTTGGAAACAATTTAAATGCCTATTAACTGAGGAATGGATAAGAAAGATGTGGTATTTTTATACAATGGAGTACTACTCAGCTCTAAAGAATGATCACATTGAGATATTTATAAGTAAAAGGATTCAACTTGGGACCATACTCATAAGCGAAATAAATCAAACTCACATGTGTAAATACCATATTGTCTCCCTACTGTAAGAAATCGTAAGAGTACATAAGATACAAAAAACTCAATAAATACAGTGAAAGGATGAGAATCTGCTTAAAGGGGAAAAATAGTATCTCAGGGAAAATGAGGAAAAAGAAAAAGGAAAAGAAAAGCAAAAATATTTAAAATTACATAAATTACACTTAGGATAGTTAAGATGATTGTGGTACAGATTCTATAAGTTCTTGGAACAAAATAGTTAACATTCATAGTATTGCAAAAATTGTTCACATTATTGTATAGTGATCTGAGGAATTCTTGAAGTCATTATGTAAAATAACAACCCTAGTTATGCTCTTACCACCTAGTTTTTGAAGACATATTGACAGTGTTTTGGGCTCTTTGCTATTGTTATTTATTTGTCTTTTTTGTTTTGTGTTTTTCTAGGAATTTGCTTCATTTTGTTTTGCTTTTCTTTCTAATATAGAAAGGATAAGTATACATGTAGAGCCTCATACATGCACAGAACTTCTCCTAAACAGTTTATGAGAATAGATTATATAATGCAAGATGAAATGAACAGCTACTTTGAAGAAAAAGAGACAGTAAGATATTCAGTGCTGATTTCATGGTGTCGTGATGTGAAACCCACAAATACTATTATTCTTTTTTCAGGGTGATTTTAGTCTGCTTTGTCTAATTTCAAACATACATGAAGGTATGGACAGCTATTTTGAAGAGAATGAGAGACATTATGGCAGCCATTGTTGTCTTTCCTATTGTCTGGTCTTGAAGACCTAAAATGCCTTCATCATCCTGTTCTGATCAGTTTTATACTATTTTGTTTTGTTTTGTTTCACTGTGTGTGAAGTTATGGGTAACTATTCAGAAGAAAACAAGAGACAATATGATAGACTGTGATGATCTCTTGTTGTCTTGCTTTGAAATCTGTGTCACTTACATTGTTTTCTTCTGATGTGCTTTGTTCTGTTTTGGTATGTTTAGTTTTACTCTCTTTAAAATAAAATAAAAAAAACCCCTTTTATTCCCAAATCTTCTATGTTAAAGCCTCCTCTTCCACTGCACTGTCCTAGTTCAGAATGCCATTTCAGCTTCATGTATTGCAATATCCTTATCAGTATTGGGAAGCTTTATTTTTTCACAAATATAATCCATACAAAATAATAGTTATATTGTACCATCTTTCTAAGGAAAAGTTATTGGTTGTTTGCTAGGCCCTCGTTATTAAAGAATAAACTCATTCATTATTTTGTTATTCATGAGCCTCTATATTCTGGCTTCAATCTTCCTTTCTTGACAGCCATCTTTTCTTCCCTGATGTAATGTTTTGAGATCTGACTTTGTGCTTTGCTTATGCTGCTCCCTTACCCTGAAATATTCCCTACCCTCACATTTCTCTAACTGTAAAATTCTCATTAATTCCTCAAAACTAGACAAACAGCCATGAGTTTTCCTAATGTCATACTGATCATTCCATTTTTCCTCATGTAAATTGTCTTACTCTCTAATTTAAGATTTCTCTAATTGGAGTTCTCTCAACTGTGAATAATTCTAAAAAGTATCTGAGTTTCATAAACATATATATGTTCTTAGGTGTTACTCTCAAGAGTAGAGAATCATAATCTCTATAGAATGTCAAATGTAAAACAACATTTGATTATGTTTTTTGGGGGATTGTGATAGATCTTTATCTTTGTACCCTTGTACTGCTTGGACAGTCGTTTGCATATAGTAAATGCTTAACACCTACAGATTGAAGAAATAAATTAATGTAACTCTCCAGGAAGACAAAATGATTATTATTTAAAAACAATCTAATCACATCAGGCAAAACCTATTTTTTGTTGGGCTTGCTACATTCTTTCATAAAAATAATTTGTATCACATTTCTGGTTCCTCCATTTGCTTAAATCTGGTCATTCTAGGATTGGTTTTACCTCCCAACATCTTCTAGTTTTAAAAAAGCAATTAATCTTATGCCAATATTTCCTATCTCTGGAAAAACCTATGCCTAAATAAATTCAGGTATGCCATTCTGGGTGGGGGAAGGGAAATATTATTCACTGTAACTGAATCAAAGTCCAGAGAGTGATATGAAAATCATGACTGAAATGATCTTCCCCACATGTGTGAAGATAGAACTATATCAAGTTGCCCTGGCTGATTGATTCTTAACAATTGCTCATGGTGATTTATTCAACTTCAAGTCTCCTCTAAGTTTTCCAAAGAGAGATAAGACCAAATTACCTGCTGGTGCCTAATTTTTCAGTCCCAATACTTTAAGAGAACACTTTGGGGGCAGTTTTTGCTTTGATGATATTATGGCGCATTCACCAGTTAACAATGGCAGGATGATTGTCATTTAGGGACCCATCTTAAGTGCACAATGGCTTCTGATTAGGATAAGACTGCAATTGTTGCTGATTAGAAGACTGCACTGTGGTTGGCTGTTAGTGCCCCATATCTTCTTAGAAAAAGGTGGCACCTGTAAAAATCAATAATGTATGAGTTGAGAAAGCTCTGAGATAGCATTTCCATTAGGTCCAAAAGGGATGACAGAATCCAACTTTCTCAGTCTCCAAGTTACTTGGTTCATTCATATCAAAAAAATCTGTATCAAGCACCTGTGTTGTGCATTTCACTATACCAGCAGCTGTTCTGCATCAGCCAAGATAAATATAAGGTATTATTCCTACCCTCAAGTAGTTTATAATCTCATTGGATGAGACAAGGCATTTAAATATATACAATTGAAAGGCAATGCATGCAGTATGTGGACAGGTTGCAAAGTATGTTGTGTAAATAGAGAATGTGATCAGGTTTAAAAGAGAAAGAAGAAAACGTGTCATTCTGAGAGAACTGGATTTAAACCTACTCTTTGTTTTATCTGAAAATAAAATGAAATAAATAAGAGAATAAGAGCATTAATAGAGCTGCTTATATATTTATCTTTTAGTCAGAGGAATTGAACACTGAGCAGGAAATCTAAAGATTTCAAGTGGACATCTTGAGTATTTCCTAATGTGTGCTGTATTGATCACTCCTGAAGGTGCCAGACCATAACAACATCTTTCTAACAGTGGTCTTTCAATTTGCATTCTCAGAGTGACTTTATTTACTAGTGGGCTATTAATTATCTTCATCAGCGGCAGCTTCTGAAGCATTTATTTGCAGCCTTTGTATTCTGGCGTTTCCCCTGCTGTCTCTCTTGTGAGTGCACTTCTGTCTCCGCAGTGATCTATGGTGCTCAAGAAAGGATTTTTAAATTGACAGGCTGAAAGATGCCAGCACCCGAGAGAGTTTATTAAACCCTCAGCCAATGAACTCGGTGCCCACCAATGCCTTCAAAAGAATGAGTGTCTGCGAAGCTGCCGGGCTCTGCATCGTTTTAGCGCTGAAAAATGAGGCAGTGATTTCGGGTGGTGTGAAACGGACATTCTATTCTTTAGTCG
This sequence comes from Dolichotis patagonum, assembly GCA_004027295.1. Lineage (NCBI taxonomy): Eukaryota > Metazoa > Chordata > Mammalia > Rodentia > Caviidae > Dolichotis > Dolichotis patagonum. The sequence continues at coordinate 22,820 of PVJX010000008.1, read as the reverse complement.
AAAGAATGTGTTAGCAAGGAGATTACATCAGTGGAAAGATGGAGAACAAGATGCAGGGTCAACAGGACAAGTCCATGTAAGGCAGTGTTCAGAGACTTGGGGTCTGCTCTTCCTGAAGGATTAGGAGAAGAGGGCAGGGTTCTTCTCAGTGGAAATTAGAAGCTCCACCGAGGGAGATTTTAGCTTCCTTCATTCTCTTCCTGGTTTTTAAAGAACTAAAGCTATAAATGAAACAAAATCTCCTGGATTATTTACAGATCCTGCAGATATGGAGCAAGTGCTTCCTGAGACTTCATCTAGTCCCGATTTTGAGCGTTTCAGTCCCCTGAGAACGCAGTTTGTGTTTAATCTAAACAGAACTGAAGGATAAAGTCCATCGAACCCTTCAATAATATTGGCCAAACAGCTCAAATAGCAATGCAGTGAATTGTGTCAAATGAATGTTTCATACTCTGTTATCCAGATTATATCCCCAAACTCCTATTTTAATCACTATGTTCTTCTCCTTCACTGAGCACCTCAAAGTGATAGGAGACCAGCACACAAGGATAAATTAGACTTGACCTCTGATGAGCTGGAGTTTCTTAGACTCCACTGAGGTAGACAGAAAATTATCAAATGTAATTTGTAAAGGAAGCATAGAGAAGAAACATCTGCATGAAGCTTGGGGGTCACAAATGCTTCTGGATGTGTGCTGAATTTTGATTTCTTGTAAGGGTCCTAGGGAAAATGTAGAATGACCACAAAGTTACATTCACAGGACTTTAATTAGATAATTAAATTTATCTGATATTGAAGAAATTTGTAAAGAAAAACTGCTCATGGGGGGGGCAAATCATTTAGGCGTCTGTACTAGGTTATTTCACACAAAGCTGAATAACATTTTTTTCCTATGATGAGTTGACCTTTAAACAAAATGCTACATTGTATTGTCTTGGGATCTTGAAGAGATTCAGAAAGATTTAAACAGTGTCTCTACTAAAGTGCATGTTATTGAATCTTAGTTGGTTCATCTGGTCATCTCTTAGTGGCAATATTAGCATTACCTGAATTATTATTATTATTATATTATTATTATTATTGCCAGGCAGGCACTGTGCCACTGAGCTATATCTCCAGCCCCACTATCTGAATTATTATATTTTGGTGGTCACTGGATAGAGTTCTATGAAGAAAAGTTGTATGTTTTCTGTTATTGTGGCCTTTATACTTGTGCTCTGTTGGCTACAAATACATAGCAGGCTTCCTAAGTGTGTGTCTTTGAAGGCAATCCTTAATACACCTCTCTCCTCCTTCATCCATTAAAAGGGGAAAATAACATCCCCCCCCCTTTTTCTTGACAGAGTTGCGGTGAGCAGACAAGGAAAGCCTTTATAGACTCTTATGGTATTCTGTCTTTGTATCAGAAATATCAAGTAAATATCTCCCTGGCAAATTCTGACTTTCTAAACTAATTGATGTTATTCTCCGTTTTCAGTTTCTTATTGTCTTACTTTAAGACACTTTTGGTGTAAAATTAAATGATCTTTTAAGACAAACTGGTCATGCTTAACAGTCTGCCTTCTCTTCTATATAAATTGCAGCTCTTAGGTCTTTTGTGCTGTTCATGTATCAATTTACAGAACTGATTTGTTTTCTCCCATGGCTAAGTTTATTGTCATTGAAGAGTCATGGTGACTTGTGAGACACTCTAGGGGCTGGATTACTATAGGCAAAACTTTGGTGTGAAGCCCCTATGTGCACAGAGTCATCCAAATTTAGATCTGACAATAATACAACAAGGAAATATAAGAAACAGATTCCAGCTCAAAGACCTTCCTGGGAATCAAGTCATTTTAAACAATGGGGTAGGAAATATTCAGTTCAGGAATATCTCTTCTACGTATTATGGAAATTATGCTAAAATAAATTTGTCCACCCTTATACCTAAAAAGATGAGAACTCAGGTCTTTCAAGTTCTTTCCAGATATTTTTATCTTGGCCATTTTAGTATTTTAAATTTCAGTATCCACGTGCTCACTTCAGCGGCACATATAGTAAATTTCGGTATCCAGGTGCATTCTGGTTTTCTAAATAACCCAATGTAGGATTTGTCAATGTTATCTTGGTAGTGTTGCTGTGGACTTGTATTATTTAAATCAGGGATTCATCCTATTAATCTGGAATATTGAGTTTTATTCATTTTGAAAGAAATTTTGGTCAGTGGGTGGCTCTATTGACATAAATTTATGTGACTGTTAAATGTATGCAGCTAAAACAGTGCTTAAATATCTTATTCTAGTCTTGATCTGTTTACCACTTGTGAGAATGCCAATATTTTACTTAATGTTTCAGCACCTGAATTTCCTACAAAATGAGTATATAGCTACCTACTATATTGGGATGATTTAAAATGATTCAACAATGGGAAAGTTCGTATTATCTGTAACATTATACAAATGCATTAATGTTATTTAAATGCCTACTCCAGCTTTGTTGGTTCAACAGGTGGCTTAATCAAGTCACGCAATTCTAGCACTCTCCAGTTAGTTCCTTAACATACACCAAGGGTCTTCCTTAAACTTTGTCCTTCTGATCATAAGTCACCTTTCTTGATAAAAGTAGTAACATGTAAATTCTATGCTTAAAAATCTTTAACAATGAAGAATGGCAGGGAAAAATCATCTGTATTAAAACAAAAATTACCAAGTAGGGGATGTTATGAGGAAACTGATGTGATATAGAGGGCTTGGTAATCAGTAACTCAAAATAAGCTGTAGAGTTTATTCTGAATGTTCATTCCAAGCAGAATTTTTGTGACTTACCCGGTGTCCATGTCCATACTAATGTTAACAGATGTCCCACCTTCCAAAACAGAAAGACAAGCTTGGCAGCTCTTCCCAGTTTGCAAATTTAATTATGGCTGAAAATGTGATAACGCAACAGCCTTTCCAAGTTTTAATTGGATCTGTGTTTGGCATAAGCAACCTTCGTTTACCCACCATATGGGTAACTGCTGGGTAAGGTGCTATCTTGTGCCCTTGCTGTGAGTTACTCAACTCTTGATTATGTGCAAAGGAACTGGCCCTATAGAAGATCAATCATGGCTCTTATAAACTCAGTTCGTCCTGCACTGAGTATGGAGCAGGGCTGCCTCCCCACATTGTCAATTGGTTTAGTCTTGGCAGCTGGAAACTTAATATTTACTTGGCAGAAAACCCACTATTAATCAGATTTATCAGTTATGCCCTGCCATCAGACTATTCTAAATGTAATTTCACATGATTTTAGATATGTATGGTACTTGGATTTGCAGAATAGAGAAAAATTCAGATTATCCAGACACCAGTCCTGTGGCTTGGTGAAGTAAGCACTGTAAATGAAAAATCTGAGCCCCAAACTGGCCGAGTGATTGATCCAAGGTAAAGTAAGAAGTGTGACTTCAATCTTGTGGTTCTAAAATCAGGGCTTTCGTTTCTACCTGATACTTTCACATAAATGATTGGGAAGTTATTTAGATGCACAATTCCTAGTTTTAATTATATATATTTGAGTTTCCTTTCTCAGTACAGATAATGAAAAGGTTGAGCTCGATTAAACAAGCTGAAAGACAGAATCTATAAGTAAAGAGGCAAGGCCATCTCAATGTCATATCCATTGTTTCTAAAGTTTCTTCTCTGGTCCTTTTCTTAGAGCAAACTATTAACCTTTTGTGGTTTCAGACAAAGCTGTTTGGTAGGACTATAGTAATTCACAAAGTAAAAAGCAAGTGGACTTGGAGAAGTAAGAAGATCTAGGAACACAGCCAGCAATTGAGAACACTGAAATTGTAATAGACATGGGGAATTTCAGTCTCAAAATATCTATATAGGATTCCTACTAGGCTGCTCCAAGATACTTCGCTGGCCTTAGAAATAAAAAGGTGATTAAAATATGTTGCCTTTAAGGCACTTGTTAGATAGTGGGAGATAAAGGCAGTAGCAGTAATTTCTGAAACCTTAGTAAATAGAAAATTAAAGGTATTTTTAAAGTGCTGTAGGTTCAAGAGGAGGAAAATAAATTCAGTACAATGGTGAATTTCAATTCTGTCTTGCTTAGTTTGCTCACAGGTGGGAAAACTGAAGCATTTGATAATCATGAAATTAAAGAAAATCCCTTGAGTCAAATGAAGATATATTTCCAAATGAAAGCTAAATGTATAAGAACAATTAATCTTGAAGACCTCAGATGAGCTTTTCACAGTCAACTGTGTCGGGCCATTTCTGGAGGGAATCTTTTCACTCTTAGTGTGAGTAGTCAGCATAAAATCACAATGTTAAATAGCAGAGAAACAGCTCTCAGCAGGGATGCGGACCCAAACAAATGAAGACTTTCTTTTTAAAAACAGGTGTCAGTCACATCAGCTAACCTAGAACATTCCAAAGCACATTGAAATAAAATGTCTTAGGCACAAATGGTTCCAGGAAGAATTCTGAACAGTGTGGTCTGGGGGCTGGAGTTGGTGGGGGAGGCGTTGAAGTCATTTTATACAGTGCCACATGCTGTCTAGGTGCAGGGTGAGGAGGTGGCCTCTCCAATATGTCAAAAATTCATTTTCTGGCTACAGGGTCTCCTACCAGCAAAATGGTTTCTTTCTTGTGCCAAAATAGGAGTATTTACCCAGATGCAAAAGATAAAAAATAATATTTAAAAAAAGATTGCAGTGCTTAAAAAATATGGATTTAATTAAGCATTCCTACCACTTGGGGATGGAGAGATTCAGAGAGGTATGTGTAAAATGTGACTTCTACTGTTTCAGCATCTTGCCACTGTGGTCCTAATGTAACTATTTCACTCTTTTCTTGGCCTAGTGCCTGAATTTCTCTCTTTCTCTCTTTGTATCTCTTCTCTCTCTCTCTCTCTTTCTCTCTCTATATCTCTTTTCTCTCTCTGTATCTCTTTTTGCTCTCTCTTTCTCTCTCTCTCTTTCTTTCTCCTCATCTCTGCCAAAGTGGGAACTACTATTTGTTTCCAGAATCTCACATAATCTTTATCGACTTCTTCTTATGGCTTCTTGACTTATTTCTCTCTCTTTATAGGACCTGAAAATGGATCCCTCTGCCCCGAAGGGAAACAGAAGTCAAGTAATTCTTCTACCTATCTTCATCCTAAATATCTCATTCTCTACCGTATCTTTGGCTCAAGACTCCCTGAACTAAATTCTTCCTTTGTGTCTAAACCTAATTCACACCATCTTATGAGCAGATACTCAATAATCCAGTAGCTTCCCTGTTCTTAAAACAATTCAGTTCTCAGTTTAAGATTTGAATCTTTCTACCCTTAGACACTGTCGAGAAAGAAGTCATGCTCTCCTGGTAACTGGAAGTTTTCCCAGGTTAGCATGCTGCCATAATGACTCTGAAAGCTATTCTGATTCTTGTCAGATCCATTCCAATGACAGATAAGTGTAATGGACTTGGTGAGTGTGAACTGAGTTTTGATATATGAATTCATTTGAGTTGCTAGAATGGAAGAGCACATTTATAATACTGTAAATGATAATACGTAGACTTAGTGTCTTTTAAAATACTTCCAGATTCATCTCACTTTCGAAAACTATTTAAAAGTCTTTGTTTAAAATATGCCCTAATTTAGACATATCATTGTATCATCATTGTACTTTACAGCGAAAAAAGTGAGTTTGACAGGTCAGGTATATCAGATATTTGCTAATATCAAACACAATTCTAGGCATTTGACATATGTTAACACAATTAATCCTCTTCACAACCCTATTATTATTATTCTAACTTTACAAATGGGAACAACCCTATAAGATAGATGCTATTATTATTCTAATTTTACAGATGAGGAAACTGGATCAGATAATTCAGGAGCTTGTCAAAATCACCCAGCCAATAAGTGGCAAAGTTATGATTCAGATATAATCCAGGCAATTTATTATGTATCTTCATCTCTCTTCTCTAATCATTTGTTCTTTGATAGCATGTATTGGTTTGCACAGTATTGGTTTAATTTCTTCTCCTTCCCCTAGACAATTCTCTCTGATGGAAAAGGTTATGATTTTAATTTTATATCCAGTGTTATAGTTACACCTCTGCTGAACGTAGAACTTATCATTGAATCCCAGGACTGTCCACCAAATCTCTCCTCTGTGTGTGATAAAGGTGAGTTTGTTAGACAATGAGCAATAACAAAGAGAATGACCCATGACTATATTCTTGTACTTTTCGCAGTCAATATGAGAAGCCCTCCCCAGATGAAGTCATATGTGATAATATGGAAGGTGGCACTAATGCAAGATAATATGCTGGTGCAACTAGTGTGTAAGTCCCATGTGAGTGACAATAAAAGCTACTGTTAGAGGAGAAAAGCTTTAGTGCCAGGCTGCACCAAATCACTTATAAATGTGGAGTGAATCCAATTGAGGTGTAATTCTGGAGTTGTTCACCCTGCAGGCCTTCATTTATACTAATGTGAGTAAGGACCATGACACCTACAGAAGACTACAAGGATGTAAAAAGCAGTTAATGACTTCTAAATACTCTGATGATTTCTAAAACAAACATATTTGACATATGAAACTTCTGGGGTGACGAAGAACTGACATTAGAGGTTCTATGTATCTTCTCCAAAGAGCTTAAATGATCATTTTACAGCAATACGTGCATGCTGATGTTTACAGCAGCACAATTCACAATAGCTAAATCCCGGAAGTGGCCAGAATAGCCATCAATAGACAGCTGAATAAAGAAAATGTGGTATCTATGTGTAGTAGAATACTACTCAGCTATAAAGAATGGTATATTTGTAGGGAAATGAATGCACATGGAAAATACTGCGTGAAGCGAACCAGACACACAAGCTTAAATACCCTATGGTGTCTCTCATTTAAGTGAGGTAAAGTACAAAGAAAATGATAAAGGATGAAAAGAAAGAAACAATAGTTCTCTTGCAATAAGGAAGTAGTCCCAGAGAACAAGGGCAAGGGGTGAGAAGGAGGGGAAGGAAAATGAGAGATATAAAGATGTGGCATGTACAGGACCCAGCAACCCCAATGAACATAAAACATGAGCTAAGACAAATAATAATAAGTAACAGAAGGGGGTGGGGAACCAGTGGTGGGGGTGGGATTTTTTTAAAAAAAGAAACAAACTGTACTATGTCCTTGTAACCACTCCCCAACGTGATTGTACACTGTGTAAATTGCAAACATGTACTAATAAAAAAAATCAGAAACATTTCTGGGTTGATATTGTGTTAATCCACTAAGTCATCCACTCATTCACTTGATCACTACAACAAATATTTATATTTACTGTGTTCTGAATCTCTTAAGGAATAGGAGCCTCTGTCTTAGAAAGACAAAAGGAGAAAAAATAACTTCTCTGACCATGCAACCATTTCTGGGGTGCAACTTGGCATTGTAGGAGGTATTTAAGAAATCACTGAATTTGAATCTGAAAGTTTTTAAATAAGTTGGAATCAAGGATTTGACTGAATCTGTGGATTCAGCAAGCATAGTCTGAGTTTTCACTACATTTAGACATTGTGGGAGAAAGTAAAAAGCAATTCTGGCATTCAAGAAGATGATTGCACATTTCATCAGGTTTTGTGGTGTGTCTATAAAGCAGGTAGTGTGGGGCAAATGGGTGAGGAAGGTCTCTGTATAGAATGTGAGATGGAGACTTGTAAATTGCTCAGTGCCTTGGCCAAGGGTCTCTGATCCATGCTGGTCACTATCTTTGTTCTGTTCATCCGTGTGATTGCCAACAAACACATCCTTTCCAGCTCCCCATGGGAGTGCATTCTGCAGAAGAGGACATGAGCACAAAACATGTGTGTCCACCAAGGAAATCTTCCTGTGCATTCTTTACACTGCTTCCCCATCTTTGGGTAGAAGGAGAGGACTCTATGGATTTTGTGTTGGGTAAAACCATGAGACACCAGAAGCTGGAAAAACTAACCCATAGTGGAGTGCAACATAAGGGAGAAATTAGTGGTAAGCCACTGTGATTCGGGGCTTCATTGGTGACAACTGGCCTAACTCACCTATTTAGTAACAGTGCTTGCCATGGTTTATGTCAGTGGCTCCAAGCCTCATGCAATTATGGATGCGACCAAATCTAGCATTTGTGATTGCTTTGTTGTCTGGTGCTTGGATTGGTGGTGTGAGTATTGCACCAGCCTAGGGGTGGAGCCAGCATATGATGTAACTGCAGAAAGAAGACTCTGTCTCTCTGTCAGTCTCTTTCTTTCTCTCCAGTTTGCAGGTGAGCTTCCTGTTTGTGGCTGCCATGCCACCCTGCCTTGCAACCAGCAGAGTATGGACTGAAAACTCCAAGAACTGTAAGAAATAAACCTTTCCTTCCTTCATTTTGGGCATCAGGTATTTTGTCTCAGCAAATAGTAAAAAGTAACTAAGACAGTGCTTAACTTGCACAAGGGCCAAATCCTAAAAGCCAGAACACCAAGTCAAAGTGTAAGGGAAGATACTCATAAAAGTTATAGTTATGAAATGTATTCACCTTTATAAAGAAATTTCATGTACATTATTCATTTTGGCAGTGAGTCTGATAAGGAGATAGAGCAGATAGTATCACAAGTGTTCTAATATGAAAACCAGCTTGTTTGTGTCAGACTGTGTGGAATCAGGAGATCATCAAATTTAGTTACATTAGAGGAAAGCTACTGCTTGGAACTATCCATGGATGAGAGATTTTGCTAATGCAGAGGTTAAAATTGCCTTAAATGTCTTTTTTTCTTGCTTTGGTCTGATATGGAAGTCTGGAATGATGGACAAAGACCTTGAAGGGTAGGGTCTAAGGGGGGGTGACCCTGCCTTGAGTGGGACTCCATTGGCTGCTCTAGAACTGCTGCGGACGCCAGGAGGACCATGCAGGTGGCTGTCTCCACAGCATGGCAGTCCCCGGCCTTCTTTCTGTTTGGATTACTATAATCACAGTCGAGGATGTCCATATCCTTCAGCTGGAACTTCTGAATTTAACTGGTCACTTTCCACTTCTAAACAAATACAAAAACTTCTCTCCTCGCAGAGTATCCAATTTTTGCACAATCATTGGTATACATTTGTTAATATCATATGGCCTTTTGTTTTGTGTATTTATTTTTGTTACTGGGAATCGAACTCAGGACCTCATGCTTGCCAGGCACTGTGCCACTGGGCTGTATCCCTGGCCCTTGTTCTTTTTAGAATAGGAGAATTTTTGCATGCTACATTTTTGTATAATCTACAGGGGTTCTTTCAGAGTGGTCACTCACCTCAACTCCCCCACTCTCCCACCTAGTGAATATTCCTAATTATTTTAATTTATCAATTCATGCAAATAGTATACCAAACATTTTCTTAGATATGGGGCATATAAAGGTGAATAGGGAATGATTCCTACCATTAACAGAAATATTTAAGAGCGTAATATCAATCAATATGATTTTTATTTGGGTCGACTTTGTAAGTGCATGCTAAGTACCTTCGACAAAAAAATGTATTGTACTCAGGAGGACTGGGATTAGTGAAAAACAGAACACATGAGACTCATCAGCCAAGGAGCTCTGAGGATGAAAGAGCAGATTATACGCAAGCTCCTCTAAAACCGCAAAGCTCATAATCCCGACAGCCACTGCGTCAGGCAAGACCGTTAAAGACCATGCCATTCAAACTGGTTTGAGATAAAAGAATTTAGTGGTTCCTGTGACTGAAAAATCCAGACTAGGGAACCATTAGATTTGAAACCAATTCTCTGATTTCAAAGGTGATACTTGGAAGAGATTGTTTTTCTTCTAGATGAGTGACCCTGGTGTATTGAAAGAGTTGCTTCCGTATTATCGGCAAGCCTTAAGGCAAGCGCTTCTTTTCCGGGCACAGTGGGGCATACAGCATTCCAGGGGAGAAGACCCATAAGGGTTACCAGTGAGGGGTCATCACGCTCAGTCCTTGTGAAAAGCCGAGTTGCATTCTTAGTCTTGGTGAGATGGGGAAAGATTTGTGTTGTCAGTGAATCTCAGCAGATGAAGCAGCACAAAGACAGGCGGGTGTGTGCCTTCTTAGCCTGAAATGTCCAGAAGAGATGAAACTTCTCTTTTATGGAATCATTTATGTGTATTAGGTAACTCAAGCCCTGCCTGGTGTGTAGGCAATGGGCATGGATGTGAAAAAGAGAAATACATGAACAGGCAAACCTTTAACTATATCACCAAAACCATTTCCAGACAGTCATTTCAAACACAATAATTTTACGTAATTCTGATCATGATAGTATATAGGTCACATAGTATCAGCCAGTCTCATATTAGTAGCTCAAGGCATTAGTAATGTGACAGACCTATGCAATAAGTAAATAAACAAAGTCTTCTTACAAAATAGTATTTATTTGCAAAGCTACAGGTACTTGTGTCAAGATTATATTCAAGTCTGATTAGATCTAGTTTCTCAGGTGAAGTTTTTTAAAATTAATATTACTCTGTAATTCACAGTAATTATACTCATACACACATGTCACATGTTAGTCATTCTCTTTCCCTCCATCCTCCCCCATGTCCAGAGCCCCTTCCCATCTCCACGAAGCCCATCTCCATATTTTATACTCTCTACTTCTTGGCTATGCTTTCTTCTGAGGATTCCTTCTTAGGCAAGTTATCAGCTTGAGTTCTGAGACTGCTGCTAGCACACTCAGTTTTTTATTCCCCTGCCTCACTGAACAGTAGGAAGATAAAAATCTTTCCAATAATTTGAAGGAAATTTCTAGAGTTGAAGCTTATTGAATGAACTTGGGCCATAATCCAATTCTATGTTAATCATTCTCAGTGAGTCCCCAAAAATGGGTGACTCAGTTTGCCAGTCTGGGTCTCATGTCACCCAAAGCGATGTGCTGAGGGAATGAAGATTCCTGACATCAGTAGCAGTGGCATTATGTAGTGGCCTTCCCAGGTCAGGGGCAGGGGTTAGGGGGTAGGGGTGGGGTGAGGATTGGGGGCATAGCACCTATTTTAGACCAATATCTCAAGAAAATCTTACACATAGCATTTTCCTTCCTAGTATCTAATTACTTCTTTTTGATTCAAAATTATGACTACAAGAAATTGAAAACATGCTGTCTCTTCCTAAGGCCACAAACAGAATGAAAATCAATCTAACAAAAAATAAATCCTCAAACAAACCCACTAATGCTTTTTGGAAGGATCTTTGAATATCTGGCAGGATAAAAGGCAGAGATGACTATGCCTCTAGAGTAAAGCAAGAAGAAAAGATTGTTGGCAGTAGTGTGGAGCAAGAGTTTATGGTTGCTCCGGAGTAATGGAATCGATGTCACTCCACTATAAAGATTTTCAATATGCATCTCAGTTAAGATTCCAAATTCTCAGGAGAGAGTGTTTGATTAGTCTACTGTAGGTGCAACATAAATCTCTGGATCAATTCTATTGCTGGGACATCGAACCGTCCAATATGACATAAGAGAAATTGCCCTTTTTTTTTAAAGATGAGAAAATCGTGTTCATGAAAATGAATTTTTCCAATATTGTATAGCTAATTATAGCAGAACTAGTACTTATATCAATGTGGATTGCATGATTTATTTTCTGTAAATAGTACCAGGCCTGTTAAAGTCACTGTGACAGGAACTTAAGCCCATAATTCTTAAATGTCATAATTTTGATTTTTAGGTACCTTTTTTGTTTGTGCTTTTTTGATTCCCTAGTATTAATTAAGCTGTGTTCAACACCCCAGTCTCTCCCAGTAAGGACAGTGTCTTTGGGCCCAGAGATGAGAGGCATCAGGGTTAAACACAGAACGTATTCATCAGAGGCAAAGCCCCCTCTGGACAGCTGTTTTCCCTCCTTAATGAGAACTCATTTTGTCTTACTTTTTGTAAGAATCTGAGTTTGAATTCCATAGGATTTTGAGTTTAGTTTATTTAAGGAATGATTCTTTTATCACATCACTCTACTCCCCACAAACATCCACGATTTGAGAATTCTAAACTCTTCAACAGCTTATGCTCACAATATGTGAGAGGTAGTCAAACAAACTGGTAAAACTAGATAGGAAAAAACTCCCTGGTTATGGCACAGTTATGTTAGAGATAATGAGTTTGCTTCCTTCATCTATTCTGCAGATCAAATTTTAGACTATTTTTCAGTAGCTTTTTGAAGTTTATACACACACACATATTATGATTGTATATAAACTTCAGAAAGCATACATATATATGTATTTATATCATCTATATGTATGTTCCATCAAGTCCCATACCTTTGGATTCCCCATCTGTAGACTCAACCAACCTCAGACTGAAAATATTTGAAAATAAAATTTCATCTTACTTAATATGTTCATATTTTTTTTCTTGTCATTATTCTGTAAACAGCACAGCATACTATTTGTCTAGACATGATTTAAAGTACCGGAAAGATCCCATGGATTGTGTGCAAATACTATGCCATTTTATTTATCTTTTTATTTACAAGAAAAACAAATACAGAAAAGAAATATGAAAAGCAAAGGAGACAAGCAAACAACAACAACAAACCCAAAACAATGACAATATAGGCTTTCAAAATAAGATGATAGGAATTTAATAATGGTTATTATATTGCATTTTGATATCTTCAAGAGAGTTGCTTAGATTACTAGCTATAGACATGCAAAATTGATCTAATCATGATTATTAACTGTTCTTTTTCAAGAACTAATAGAGTTAATAGGAGTCATCTTAGCTATCTATCTACGTATCTATCTATAAATTTGTGTTTGTGTACACACACACACACACACACATGCATATCTTTTTCCTTTTCCCTTACTATGCCATTTTATATAAGGAGTTGAACATTTGCAAACTTTGGGAGATGTGGTGGAGAAAGCAAGTCCTGGAACTAATCATCTATGGATAATCACATACATATACACGCGCACACACTCAGAAGGGAATCAAGAGGGAGGAGAGAGGAACACAATTAAGACTAGCAATAACTTTGTGTATTTTAGAAGATAACTGTATGAAACATTAAATTCTACATAATATGGTTTTATGTGTTTTTTTAATAGTCTAATTCAGAAATCAATTTCTAATCCTCTTCATTAAGAAAGTTAAAGTGTTTGTAGTGTACCTATTTGGTTCTTCGTTCACTATCCTTCCTGTTAGTTTTTTCCTGATCAAAGGTAGCCGTGATTCTGGATAGTTTACCTAGGTTAGGTGCTGCTTGCTGTTGGAATGTTATCATAGAGAAAGTTCCATCTCTCATGTGAGACTTGTTAAGATTTCACTATGGAAACAGTCTTCATCTTTGTCTACACTTTGTGAGAACTTTCTGTTGCCATTAGCTTCAACATGGGATTCCCTTGTACAATGTTCCAATTTTCTTCTTGGTCTCTTTGATCTATTGAACTGAGTGAAACCATTTCTAATGGTGACATTTGGAAAACCTCCCCCCAGTCTGCTAAAATCATTTGACTCTAGTGTAGCATGGTCTAATTCTCCCTTTACCGTTTAACCTTTTTGTGCACTTTTTCCCTTCTATCCCATTGTCTCCTATCCCCTCACTGTATCTGTAGCTAAGTAGAATGTTGTTGCTCTAAGAATTTCATGCCAACAGCAGCATAGGTGCTAAAAGCATACACTGACAGAATTTGCAGACAGCAGCCAGGAAGGAAGAAACTTATCAGAGAATGTTAAGAATGATATATGTCTCTGACATTTGACCCGCTCCAAGGCAATCTGCTTCAAGGGAGAGTTAGTGGTAAGTTCGTAAGATGACTTTCCCGGTACAGAAAAACAATGTTATCAGACCAAAACAACAGATTAGCAGTTGATAGCCACAAATAATTTTTACATGCATTATCTCCATTAATCTTCACAAGTGCATCATCTCCTGTAATCCTCATGATTTTGAGGGAGATGGTACTACGATCCCTCTTTTCAGATGAGTCTCATAAAGTTTTATGAACTGGTTGAAATGTCTACACCCAAACTTGGGTCTGAACCAAAATCTTTCTGCTCTGAATCCAATTTCTTTCTCTAATACTCAATAGTTGCACTAGAAAAGGTTGTGGTTTTTTGACTTAACACAGAAAAAGACTTTGTATTGCCATTTACATGGGTTTAGAGCACAGATCTAATAAATGGTTCTCTTAAGGAGGGACCAGATCAGCAAAAGAATATCTGCTTATTATACAAACACAAGGATATCTCCCTGGATCAAGGGTAAGCTGTAGGGTAAGATTAAAAGGTCAGGAATGGAACAAACAGAGGGTATTTTACACATGATGGAATACGCTATCGAAACTGGGCCTTCCCCATAAAATAGAAGAAAACTAATTACATGTTTTGCATGAGAATATTCAGCTCATTTGAAATTACAAAAGACTACTTTTTTAGAGGAAATTAAATATTATTTCTATAGAAAAGGTGATGAAGTCCCTTAGAATAGATATGACTAGCAATGGCAAAGCAGACAAGTGGAGGATTCTTGCTAGGAGAATCTGCTGTATTAGTCCAAGAAGTTCTTTATTATGTGGCAAAGAAGCTCAAGATATGGATAGGGCTATATCTTACGTGATCAAAAAGGAGCCTTTCTAAGGTCTTTTCTCTCTTTGATTCTAGGAAGATGAAATAAAGTTTTTTTTTTTTTTTCATTTTAAGAAAAGTCTAATATATGAGAAGCAGCCAAGGCCTTTTTTCCTGTTTGACAATGCTGCTGACACACAGCTGGAGACTGATTTATCATCACATTTAAGGAAAGCTTTTAACAAACGACAACACATAGGGACATTAGGCAGTTTCTTTTCCCTGCATAAAACAAAGTGATAAATGGTATGTGAATCTTAAAGCCATCATCCCTCCAGTGAAAACTCTAAAGTGTGTGAGTTAAAATATCTGAGAATTGCCTTTTCACATTTACAAGGCAGTTCATAGGAAAAGATTGAGTAAAGTTAGTTGAACTCGATTAGTTTCTTTTCACCTCAATGCCAGTCTTATATCACCATTCCATGCCTCACATTTATGAAAGGTATTATGATTTTTCCTTTAGAAGACTCAGGTGAGTTCAATTCATGACCAGTTCTCCCCCCCATTTCTCTGACACCTAATTTTTATTCTTGAAAATTAAATTAAGAAGCTCTAAAGTAAACCAGACTGGGAGCATACCCTTAATCTATAAATCATTGGTTTGTATGAGAGAGAGTCAAGGTCAAGCCAAGAGAAAGTCAAGGAGTATTCCAAAATTTTAAGTAGTGTCTGCCCATATGGTATCTATGATAACCTACTAACGTGATTGCCTTCATTTCACACATACCTTCTTTTCCTTTGCATGTCCAGTTGGAGATTTGAGTCCCTTCAGATTCTAAGTGACCTTGCTGGCATGAAGTCCAGACCAAGATTGGTAAACTATGACCGGATGACAGTCCAAATTCAGCCCACTGTCTGATCCCATAAGCAAAGGTTTATTGGAACACAGTCATGCCAATCTGTTCTTGAATCATTTATGGTGACTTTATCACCACAATGGCAAAGTTGAGAGGTTGTGACAGTGTGACTCAAAAATGCTTAAAATGTATATTATCTTGTCCTTGGCAAAAATAGTTTTATTCTCCTGGTCTGGCCCTTTTCAGGATAGTATTAATGGGGATACAAGGAAAAGATGTTTCCCCTCAATTCTTTCAAATACATAAAGCTATTTGTTTTTCAATTTAATCCCCATTATTTAAAAACTCATCAGATTTAGCTGTTACTCAGATTCCATTTTTTTAATATTCAAAAGAAAACCACTATTGTTCACAGATTGTGTTCTGCAGCTTTCCTATTTTATTATTTTAATAGTTTAAAATAGATAAAGAAAACATGATAGAGAAATAAAGAGGCATTTATTGGCTTGTTAGTTAGCTTTACCAGCCTCCGTTCTTGCCAACACTGGCTGAAATGACCAAATAATTTTTTTGGTGATTTCAAATTATTGATCTTCCATTGTCCACTTCCTTATCCCTCTCCACTCTTGTACTTGCCAACATATTTTCAGCGATTTAAGACTTAGTCCTGATAAAAACGTCCATAGAATGCAGTGGGCCCTTTTAGGTAAAGCAGATCTAATTTTGGGGGGATTTTTCTTGTTGCACAAATTGAGATTCCAAAAAGGAAATAATATTCCAGTTGTACATTCCAGTTAGGATTCTGAAATTGTAAAGCTTCCTCCACACAGCCTGCTCATAAATCCTCTTAAGTAGAAAACCCTTAGCACAAGTCCCTACTAAATTAAATACAGAACTAGGAAAGGGTTGGTAAGTACATTTGATTATTTTATAAGCTTGGGAGAGAGAAAGCACATGGAAATTTGAACCCCTAATTACTGTTTCTCCTTTGTTGCTCTTTTAGTCTGCTAATGAGTTGTAGAAATTTCCAAACTATTTTCTTGGATATCCATGTCCTGTTTGTCTTCAGTTCTAATTGAGTACCAGTTGTACTTCTTCAAAGAGTATGGGGTGGTTTTCCTTTGTATTGTTGAGATTCTTTCTTTGGAGAAGAAATTCCTATCTTTGGGACACTTTGCCACATTACCTGAAGCAATTAGAACAATTCAGCAGTGATCTAGCAACTTTTAAATGTCTGTCCCAGAGAGTCAGAAGTTAAACTCTCCCTATCTCTTCTCTTCCAAATACTGAAGAAAAAAATAAAAATCAGTAATATTTAAAGAGAGCTAGAAGCGTGGGTGTATGCCACTGAACCAAAAAGCTAGGTTATTTGGATACTGGACAATCATTGAGTTCTAAGTCATCTCACATCATCCAAAGGTGTATTCATTATGAAACATCAGGAGAAGAGAGTTGATTTTGAAGTTTTTCTTGCAAACCAATTCAAATAACATTCACATTCTGAACTACGAGAGATATCAATCTCTGGAACAGATTTTTAGAGAAAGGCGGTCTTGGTAGATTTACTGTTTTATGTCACACTCTCACAAGTCTTAACAACTGTGGGGCAGGGTAGGTCCTTGAATATCCTTGATAAGATAAATGGCCCTTCTATTTAGAAGGTCATATTCTTGGGCCAGGTGTACATCACTGGCAGTTTTCCAGACAGAAGGTGAGAAAAAGAGTACATACTTTCCTTTGCCATCAGCTCAGCCAAAAGGACTTTGTCCCTGAAAAAAGATGTGCTACCAACAGATGGAGACTGGACCATTATATGTACTGTCTCATCTTGAGCCAGTGGAACAATGCGACTTCTTCCTTAGGCCTATAATTTTATGATTTTATAGGTTCTAAGGCTCTTATTTTCTTGCCTATGATTAAAACTTTGAAAAGCACACATTTTCATTGAGATGAATCTTGCCTTAACAGGTGCGGGTGTGACACAGCTCATTAAAGATCTGTCTATGAAAAGGCATTAAATCCTCCCCTTCGTTTTTATAGAAAAAAATTGCAACAGTGACAACATAATATTTGACCTTAATCATTGCACCTGGAGTCATTCACCAAGAATACCACAGGAATTTTGCCAATGCATTTAGCTCTGCACATTAGCAGTACAATGATTTCAAAATCACATTCATCGGTACTTTGCAGGAGGTTTTAAAGTAGCTTAGTCAACCTTAATAAATTAGTTCTTTCTTTGAAATAGGGGAATAATATAACTTATTATTAGCACATTTTATGGAAATAGCATTAATCCAAATTGTTAGTAATTTAAGATGCATATTTCAAAAGCACATGATTTAATTCAGTGGAATGAATAAGATTAAATTCGTTCTAACCTCTTGTCAAGAAACGAGTACAAGGAGATGTTGTGATGAATGGGAATGGTCTTGGTAGCAAAGCATACTTGAGGATTTAAATCAATAAATGTCCTTTTACCACTGGCATTCCATTCAGAGCTCCTGTGCACAAGCAAGCTACTGCCAGCTCGCGGAGAGCAGTGATTCTCCCACAGCCTTTCATTCTAGCTACAAAAGGACTCAGAGCACATCATCCTTGGGGACATTCAGATAGAAGTGTCTATTGAGCATTAGGACAAAAAGGGAAGAAAAGCCACGTTGTCCGAGTCCCAAACAAAAATACACAAATACCTTTTTTCTTACATTTTAGTCTCTGATATATGGGTAAGAGAATGGAAGTCAGTCAAACAGGAAGTCAAAACAATATTTAACCCAAGTATCCCACCCACAACAATGTCACCATCTTCACTGCCAATGCCTGAGGTCAGTGCTGATGAACCTTTTAGAGCTTTCAATGATACGTACGGCCCGCCCTAGCATGCGTACTGCAGGTTGGGAACCATCGCTGTAGGTCAAGGTCCTTGAAATTCTTACTTGGAAAACTAACTGCAAAAGCATTGAAACTGATTTCTTTGTTGCAAATTTCTTTTGCCCCAATCCACTTGCTTTCCATACTGTTAAATCTACACGTTTATTAGAATGGTAATGAGATCTGATCATTTCCATGCTTAAAATTTCTCTATATCTTCCTGTAATGGTCATGGCAAACTTCAGAGTTGTTAGGATAGGACTTGAGGCCTTTCCTGGCCATCTGGGCTCTGTCTGCACCTCTAGAGGAATGCTCTACTCCCATCAAGTCTATCAGTGTACAATTCTCCATGAAATTTTTCTTTCATGTTCTCAGATCCAATGCACATGCCACTGAACTTCTCATCTGAGCTGAAACTCACTGGCTAAAAAATGGAAGCCAAATTTACAGGGTTCTTCACTTTGAGGCAGAACTAATTCTGAGGTTTTGCACTTGTCCATGTGTTCATTCCTCTCAGCACCACTGGGCAGTAGGTGCTCCTACTCCCCTTGCTTTATAAAGGAGGACTCTAAAGCGTGGAGCAGTTTGGTGACTCAACTGAGATGGCACAGAAAGTAAGCTGAGATTCCAGGTCGTGTGATCATGCATAAGGTACTTTGGTGCTTCTAGACCTCTTCCTTGAAAATTCTGTTCCGAGGCATTTTGCTGGGAAGACTCCATTATGTCCTGGACCTGAAAGGTAATGTGTATCTCTGCTCTTTAACATCCTGAACCTCCCTCATTGTGTACATTTAGCACTGCACCTGCTAAGTTCGAAGAGCAGCTATGATCTTGGTGCTCTGCCTTGTCTTTCCATACATAATTCTACGCAAATAGTTATGAAAAGGTGAACAATTTACTGGCGTCTACAATAAATTATTTTCTTCTTTAAAAATTCTCTATCTTCCTAGAGAGTAACTTAGCTTCTACAAGACAACAGGTACTTAGTGTCGAGTGAATAAAAGAGTAAATGGATTGATAGACATTTTCCTGGTGCCCATCTGGAAATAGACCAACTACCTTCAAAATAGCAGCTCTCCTTATTTTGCTTTACATTTTTTTGCCATTCTCTTCATTAAAAATACTACCTCAGATAACTATGCAACTTCAAAGAAAAAGTTTTCTTGTGTAGCATTTGGTTTGCTGAATATATTATGCTTCTTGATTTTAGCACCATAATGGAAAACACAACAACAGATTCCTTTTTTTTGGTACCAGGGATCGAACTCATGACCTTACACTTGCCAGGCAGGTGCTTACACTGCTGAGCTAAATCTCTGGCCCTATGACAGAATTCTTTTAGATTGGTTTTTACTATAGCAAGTTAGGGAATGAAATATGTTCTGTGTACTAGATGTTGCTCTAAACATTTTATTTGGTTTCATTTAATTATAGCACTTTTTGGATAAGCATAGCTATCACTATTTACAGTTCAGAGTCATTAAATATCTTATCCATATCACACAAGAGTAATCTTCAGAGTGGAAACCCAAACCTAGATCTACAGACTCCCAAAGTTCCTGGTCCAATGCTTATCCAATAGCAAGCCTGAGGCCAGGTGGCTGCGGCTGAAACCAACCACAGCATGAGATGAAGTAGATTCACAAGCAAAATAAATCCGTTTACTTGGTCATGCAGTGGCTTATTTTGTCTTGCATTCGCCAGGATGGTAGAAAAGAGCACGTCTGCTGTAGACTGTTAGTGTGATGTTTTGCTCATTTGTTGTGTGACTTTAGGCATGTGATCGAATTCCAACATACACAGCTTTTCAACTTGAAAAACAGGTGTAATAGGGCTAAGGATACAGCTCAGTGGCACAAACGCCTGCCTGGCAAACACAAGGTCCTGAATTAAGTTCCCAGTACCAAAACAAACAAACAAACAAACAAACAACAACAACAAAACAAAAAGCAGTCGGCCCAGCATCTGAGTGGCCAGATTCTCACGACTCCTTAGCTCAGCACTTCTGTCTCCTGTCTGACTGGAACATGCCACTTTTTCCTGGGCTCTGTTGCAGGGTGGAAGCCCATGGCTATGAATCTAAGAGTTCCTTTGGCTGAAGTTCTTCTTTCCCCGGGAAGTTATGGTTCTCTTGCAGCAGCTCTAAGTTACGTGCTTTATGTCTACGTCATGCTATATAAATTGTAGTCCATTACCTAAGGTTAACAATTGAAACTCCCAGTAGTAGTAAAGAAGGTAGTATGTCATCTGTAGTAATCTTTAGTAACTGATAATTAGATACTAATTAGCTCATTTGCTTAGTGTTGTTTTTACTTAGACATTTAATGAGTTAATTAGAAGAAAAAGAATTGAGTGGTAGTTAAATGACAATTAAGGCTTTTTATATATGTAATGAAGCATACTGGTTAACTAATAATGTTTAAATCTAAAACAATGAACTAAATGCTTTAAGGTAATGTGATAAGCGTATACTGATTATCTTGGTGCATTAGTTGTGTTTCATACCCAGCAGATTAAACAAGTTTCAGGTTATTAGGATTTCTCAGCCTCAGCTCTATGGACATGATGAGCCCAAAAGTAGCTTGTTGTAAGGAGCAACCTTATGAATTGTAGGCTGCTCAGCAGCTTCACACGCCTTTACTCATTGGATGCAGGAGTACTTTTTCAATTGCAACAAAAAAAATGTCTCCAAACATTATCAAACATCCCTGAGGTTGGGGTAGGGATGGGAATGTAAATCCTCCCCTTGTCAAAAACCAACCAAGTGATACTCTAATTTCTAAATTTTTTCTCTTATTTCTATTCAAGATTATTTAATTTTCAGTACTTGTCTGGAGTTGATTTTTTAATGCTAATTATAACATCTTCAGGCATCAGCCATCAATTGTATTACTAAAAGTTAATTGCTGGATTGAACAAGATGGTGGACTGGTAGGTAGCAGGAGAGAGACCCTCTCTGAGAGAGACAGCTCAAATGCCAGGATAAAACACCCTGGAGAGACCCAAACAGATAGAGATTGACTCTCACAACCCAGGGAAAAACTAAACCGCAAAAAACCACTCGAATATGAGGTCCTGGGACTACCATCAGAGAAGCTAAGGTCAGCGAGCACGGCGCCCTCCTCGAGCCGCCCGAAATCCTGCCCGACCTGAACAAGTGATCCGCACTGTAGCAACTGGCTTGAGCCTCCGGAGCGCGGAGCTGAACAGCCCTGCATCCAGCTCGCCCGGACCGGCCCTGCACTCGACCCACCCGGAGGCACCGTGAATTCCCACCGCAGCTGCGCTGAAGTCAGAGGTCGGAGAGTCCTGCAGTTCTCGGACAGGCATTGGCACGTGGTGAGTGATGGGAATGGGACCCTCCCACGGGAAAGGGGTAACCGACTGGACGACATGTTGGATTTGGGCAGGACAGCCCTAACTCCATAAGGAAGTGGCTTCAGCTGGTTGCTCCCCTCGACGAGCAGATTGGTGGGATCTGCTTGGATTAGGCCATGCCCCTGGCGGGGAGCCAGTGAGTCACGACAATTATACTTCCCTGAGATCAGTGCACACTGAGGCAGTGAAGGCCTGCAGGGTGTTGACTGGCCCAGAGGAGCCAGCGCACACTGCCTGTGGGTGAACTCTAATCTCTGATAACCTATTGAAGAGGGCTAAAGCTCCTGGCCTGCGCCCTCTAGAGGAGCCTTAACCAACAAGAAAAGGGTCTGGGCATTACACTGTACACTTGTATGGAAGGAACCAAAAACATGACGAAAGGGAGAAATAAGAAACAACTCCTAGCCCCCAACCCTGAGAACATTGATCCAGGAGAGGTAAATACAAAAGTGATTGAGGGCAGCAATAATGCAACATCGAACACAGCATTAGTGGACATAAAGAGATATCTTCAGGACCTTGTAAGTGGGACCAAAACTGAAATAGTAATTCAAATTAAACAAGAGATAAGTAGATTAATAAAAAAAAAGGGCTGGGCACCTCTCAAGAAGGCACAGATGGAAGAATGGAGGAACAAAAATGGAGAGAAAAATTTAATGAAGAATTTAGGAAAAACCTAGAATTCACGAAACAGATTCAAAGAGATTATCAGGAAACTAAAGACTCCATAGAAAGCTGGCAAAACTGCTTAAAAGAAACCAAAGATAGACTATCAAAAATTGAACACAGGCTTGCAATGTGGGGTCATTAAAGGGAAGATCTCTTAAAAATAACAAGGCAGCAGGCAGTAAAGATACAAAGACTGAAAGATGACAAGAGGATATATAACTTAAGAATAAAGTATGTGAATGAAGAAGCAGGAATCAAACCAGAGGAATTACAAAGGCTATTCACAGAAATTATTAAAGAAAATTTCCCAAGCATAGAAAAAAAGAATGATATGCAGAGGTTTGAAGCATACAGAACTCCAGCCACCTACAACCCAAACAGAGCTACACCCAGACACATAATAATCAAGATCCCAGAAATTCAATATAAGAACAGAATATTAAAAGCCATCAGAGAAAAGAAACAGATCACCTATAAAGGAAAACCCATCAAAATCACGGCAGACTTCTCGACACAGACCATCAGGTCAAGAAGAGCTTGG